>OZ014472.1:19542130-20742130 GCA_963965965.1 Trididemnum nubilum
CCTTTGCGAAGGAGCGACGCAACTATCCACGGATTTCAAAAAAAAACTAACGCCCTAGCTTAAACCGTACAAAAAAATTGACTTTGGGAGATTCATTTGTGACGTTTCCGGTGAGATGGTACTCCCAAACTATGTCAAAGTGTTTGGTTTTAAACATCTACTGATACTAGCATTTCAAAAAAGACTAGCACCCAAGCTTAAACCGTTCAAAAAGTGATTTTTGGCGATCTATTTGAGGAGGGGATCCCGGGGGGGGGGGGGGGGGGGGGGGAGGGGGGGGTGGCAATCCGATATTATGTCAAAAGTATTCGTCTCATAAATGTTAACTGATAGTTAACAAAAAATTTTAAAGTTTAGCCGTACAAAAAACTAATTTCTTGGGGTTCATTTGAGGGGTGGTACCCCCCGTACTATGTCAAAATATTTGTCTCTTGAATGTATATTTTGTATGTATGACTCTTGTATGTCTCTTGAATGTATATCTTGAATGTATGACAAAAAACTGGCACCCTAGGTGGAGCTTTTGAAATAATTGATTTTTGGGGTGTCCATGTGGGTGAATTCCCGGAAGGGGTTGGCACCCCCAAACCATGGCAAAATATTTCTCTGTTAAATATCTACTGACATCAAAAAAAAACGAAAAAACTTTAAGTTAAGCTGTTCAAAAAAGTAATTTTTGGGGGCCCCGTTTTGGGGGGTTCCCGGAGGAGTGGCCCAAACTATGTCAAAATATTTGTCTGTTAAATAGCTATTGAGGACTGCTATAAAAAAAGCTGGCATCTTATGTTAAGCCGTTCAAAAAATTGATTTTTGAGAGGTCGATTTGGGAGGTTTGTTGGTGGGGTTAGAACCCCCAAACTATGTCCAAATATGTGTCTCTTAAATATCTACTCATATAAAAAAACAACTGGCACCATAGCTTGAACAGTTCAAAAAATTGATTTTTGAGGAGCCCCATTTTGGGGGAATTCCCGGGGGAATGGCCCAAAATATTTCGGGAAACAAAATTGCGTTTGTAGCTCCCTAACTTTACACAAAGTTTGATTTCGATGTTTTGTGGTGTACTAGAAAAAGAGCCTCTAAGATTTAGGAAAAAAAGGAAAAAAAAACTAACAAAAAAAAGACTAAGCCTTATCGCAGTCAAAAGTTGGTTGATAGGGATGAAAGGATATCATAAGACATATAGCCATGTAAAATATATTTTGCTATGCTTAAGCCGTTTTTAAATGAGACCGTTTTTTACGCCAAACTTTTGCGGCGAGTTTTGAGGCCTATAAAACCGAAGTCAGGTGACTTATTGCCTCAAAATTTGGTAATAACATACAACTTATTGATCTCAAACTGCTGTCAAAATTTCATGCAGTTAAATCAAACCTTTTTTGAGTTACAGTATAAGCAAAAGTCTGAAACTTCGCACTCGTTAGTTCGAAAATGGTCGAGTAAAAACAGAAAAACACGCGACGTGAGCTTTGGCTGTTCCAACTAGTGATAACTTTGTTCAACCGTCCTGGCAGGGCCAGACAAAAAGGGAACAAGGGGTTCTAGGGGCCCCATAACTTCGAGGTTCCACAAAAAAATAACCTCGAAAATAATAAGAAACTCTTTACTTTGGTCGTTCGGGCCTTCAAAAAAATCTGGGTCTCTGAGTACTCCACCCTCAAATCCGGCCCTACACCCTTGTTCTCCCTTTTTTGAAATCGTAGAAAAGAAGTTGTCAAGAATTAAAAAAAAAAAAACAAAATGTTGATTGAGAAATCAATGAAAAGTGCGCTATTACGTTGTACACCAAGTACTTAACTTTTTTTGCTAACAAAAACCAAGTCCACAATTTAGGACAAAACTGACTAAGTCCCAAAACTGACTAAATTTTTTAAAAAAAGTTGATCAAATAACTATTGTTGATAATATCTCTTCAGCAACCAATTCCAATAATAAAAACCAGTCGAAACGTAATATATGTGATTGCGCAGTATTTAAATCTTCACTTAAAAACTTTAAATGCCTCTAAACACAAAACTGTTATTTTGTGACATAGTCATTTTTAGGTCTAAACCCTTCAATTATTCAAAACAAATATTTTTAGCAGTTTCAAAAGTTATTTTTTTGAAAATTTCAAAAGCAATTGTCGATCATTCGCAATTTTATTCTTGCATTTTTTAGTTACTTTCTCAACACTACCGACCAAACTGCAGAAACAAGGTTTAGACCAGAGCTTTCCAAATTCGGGTCGCGACCTCACAAAAGGTCGCGTAACCACCTTCAGGGGTCACAAATGAGTATATCAATTTTTACAGAGAAGTGTAAAAGAGGGACACCTGATTGTCGTTAAAAATTCATGCAATTCTACAAAACTTATTTTTAGAAAGCCCAAAGGGGTTAGTTGACCCCTAGCACGTAATATTGCATTTCTTGAGCATTTTGCTGATTAAGTAACCCTATTTTATGTTTTTTTTTAAATTACTTGGCAGCAAACTAATTCAAACATTATTTCAAAACACTCTTTTCACTCTTCTGCATGTCTAGTGTGGCTTAAGTCCCATAACAAACCTGTAATTCAAGGGTTGTCTTTTGTTTGTAATATAGACATGCAGGCAGGATCTTTAGGCATAGCAGGCAATGTCTGTAGGCATATCAGGCAAGGTCTGTAGGCATAGCGGGCAAAAAAAGTAAGATAGGCATAATAAACACACTAAGCTTATTTGACTGAGCAGATTTAGCAGGCTTAGTGAGCACAGTACCGGTGGTAGGCTTGGAGCCAGTGTTGTGCACTTTGAGGACATAAACGATTTTTGGAAGAACGCAAAGTAATTTTGCGCTCAAGGTCGGAGTTAAAGACCAAAGAATGAAAAAGAAGTCTTCATCACACATCCTCCCCATCTCCCTGTGGCTCCAGGTCGGTTTCTTTTGCTTGGGGTACAGTTCTCACCCGGCGGGGCTCTTCTTTTGCCTGGGGGGGCACAATGGGTCCTTTGGTGTGAAACTCAGTTTTTCCCCTTAAATTTGGAATTGAAGACAAAAAAAAGCTCTTCGTCGTAAATCTTAGGCTACTAAGTTACATGGCGTTTACTCGATTTGATTGTTTTTTTTTTTTGGTCTTAGCAAGAAACTTTACTCACTTTTGAGGGGCACAAGCAGTGATTTGGGGGGGCACAGCCTCGAAATGCCAGCCCGTAGCACTGGGCCTGCTACTTTTTTTGGTGCGTAGTTCTCGCTTGGGGGGCACAAGCAATGATTTGGGGGGCACGACCGAGAAATGCCCCTGTGGTGCCAGATCTGCATAGTAGGCTTAGTATTTACCATAGTAGACATAGTAAGCATAGTAGGCTTGGTAGGCATGGTAGACGTAGTAGGCTTAGTAGATATGGTAAGCAAATACAGTAGGCATAGTCGGCAAGGTAGGGATAGCCTAGCATGAGATAATAAAACGCTTACCCTACTATGCCTATTAGAACAATCAGTATTTTATATTGTTTACATTGCTTTTACCATGAAGTAAGCAATGTCTGCTGAACAATAAATTTTGCAATTGGCTGCTGGAAGTGGTACCAGACGCTCATTACAAAGACAGATCTTTGTCTAAGTAATGCCGCATAACAGTGAGCAAGAAATGGCAGTCTTAAGTGCATAATAATTTGGAAATGCTGTGTGATGTCGTATTGAAAGCACTTTATGCAAAGTGCTTTGAAAGCCAGCTCAAAAAACTCCGATGATATGGAATTTTGGAATTCAGAAAACGTTTGTGGTTACTGTATTTATTGGTCACTGGTCTAGAAATTGTTCTCATTGTGTTTGTAGCATATGTTCAACACCAATCTGCAAAGAATGCATCAAATTGGAGTAGAACTGCTGTATGTTTTGGAAGCTTTATACAAACAAATAGCTGTGGGGTCAACTGACCTTTTTGGGCTTTGGCTATAAATAGAAAAAAATTGCACAAATTTTTTGTCGGTATTTGTTGTTACTTATTAGGGGTGTGTAATAACCAAAATAAACAAAAGTCAAAAAATCTCAGCCTGCTATGTCAAGCATGTTTTCTTTATTTTAAGAAAAACAAAACAAAATGGATCAATTGACCCCTTTGGCCTTCTAGGATGAAATAGGCGCTATTAAATAGTGAGACTTTGACGAACAAGGTATTACATAAGAAGACAGCCGATAAACTTTTCCCCATTCGTATCATATAGCACAGCTGGATGCCTAATTTGTTTTTTTTTTTTTTTTGTCATTTTGGTTTACGACATAGTAAAAATATGCAGATCAAATTCAATGCTTGTATAGCGCTGCAGTCAGTAGCGTAGCCAGGGGGGGAGGGGGGTTATAGCTCCCCATTGGCCTATTGAACAAAATGCAGAATAAGAAAAATACCACGTTTTTGCACTTCTGAGATTGTCTTTTGCACTGGAATGGACTCAAAAAATACTTTAAAGAATATTTTGAAACGTTAATTTAAAAAGAGCTATTTAGTCAAAAATAAAACTCAAAAATTAACAAAAACTTTGAAACATAGCCATAACTGATATTCAAATTTGATCGCTTATTGAAAAATGTTTAACATAGGTTTCATCAAGCAATATATAAGTTCAGGAATAAGGAGGGTGGCTATTTAGCATTAGTTAATTATCAACCACTTCTATTATACTTCCTTCCATAAGCCTCCTCTTTATATCTTTCTCTGTAAAACATAGGCGAAATAGATTACTCTTTGGGAGTTTTATTAAACTACCGGTGTAGGATTTTATGATTTACCAGCTTGCAAAAGAAAACTGAAATTCTAGCAATAGCTTCCTACCACATAGCCCATTTATGCAACTAGTAAAATCATGCTTTTGCACTGCTAACTTCTATGCCACGTTTTGTTAGCATTAATTTTTATCAAAATAGGCCCAAAATTAGGTTAGTTTTACCAGAAAAAATATAAATTTTCGAGAATCTCCGTTACGGTCCCCGCCCGGCTGCAGAATTGTGGCTCCGCACCTGGCTGTAGTACCAGTAGTTTAGTGGAGGAGTTGGAGCGTACTATATGTAATATAGTTGAGTAGAGGTTTAATCACTATACTGCTGCTACTGGTTAGATTCCGATCAATGGATAGCTGGTAAAAAAGTCGCACGATAACGGTAATAAGCGTACTTGCTGATGATGTTGAACCTATGGTAAAGACAAATGCAAACAGGGTGTTTGCAAATTGCTTGCATTTTGTAGGCATTGGGTACTATTGCCATGTTACTATTTTTTCCCGTTGACTAATTACCATAAATACACAACTCACAGTGTTTATTATTTTAACCGTAAAGAGTCGCTGAAATTTTTAGAAGATTAAAGGGGTCGCTAGCAAAAAAGTTTGGGAAGCCTTGGTTAAGACAAATTTCATAATAATTGTGAGAGCTTGTGCAATGCGCACTCAAACGCTTTAAGAAAAAAGTTTAATGCTAATTAATAATGTATTATTATTCATTCAAGAGTACTGTGTAAAAACTGTGTCAAAAATGATAATAATCAGATAAAAAAACATTTCAACAATGATACGAGTACTACAGCACATGGAAACTTTAGTGAAACAGAACTGAGATAATCGTATTGAAAATCATTATTCAGCTGCTCAATGTAAAGTTTAGGCTTTGGTTTGTGGACCAATTACGTACATGCAACATGCGTAAGCTTACAACTTGTATTTCAGTGTGGAGTCCTTGGACAATTGGAAAATGCAATGCGGTATGCGGTGCTGGAGAACGAACTGATACACGAGTGTGCCTCTTTGGAGATTGCCAAGGTTCTCCGGAGAGAACAACACTGTGTTTTGGGCCTATCTGTCCAAGTGGTAAGAAAAACATTGTTCAAATTGGTAACTACACGATCTTGTGGTTTTGATTTTGCATACATGTGCAGTAGTTCTGAGAAAATAGAGTAAGAATAAATCATACTTTTTCAAATTGCTTACTTTTAAATGTTTTTACTAAAGCTTAATTGATGAACAACAAAACAATTTTCAAAATCGTGTATTAAAATGGTGTAAATCAGCAAGTAAAATTTTGAAAATAAAGATACTGTAAACTCATAAATGCTGAGGATTCTGGAGAAAACCAAAAAAAGAGATGCTTGTAGAACATGAAATTATGCCAGTCATAAAAAAATCAGTTGCGTCAATAGTAATAACTACAAGAAAAAAGTGCTAAAGGGTGCTTATATCACAAGCTCCTACATAGGAGTTCCATAAAGTGTGAAACCCAATTAAAACTGCAATAATTTTTATAAGTACACTGTCTTTTAAAACGGAACCGATTCTCGCAACGGATATAAATAGCAATTGCTCATATAAGTAGATTATTTTTAAAAACGGAACCAATTCTCGCGAAGGATAATAAATCATAATCACATAAAAAGTAATTCATCAACACAACCCAATTTATTAATTTTATCTTCTGTTTTTATAACGACCGCCATTTTGCTTCACACACTTTTGAATTCTTCGACCATCCCAGTGGGAATTTTTTATCAAAAAAATGCATCGTAATGTTTAAGTGTAGGCTTTGCTATTTTTCCTATTTTTTTTACGGGTTATTTGACCAACATTTTACACAGGTGGGGGCAAAAATACCCATCTACGTGATTCTTAAACCGGAGTTTATTGAAACACCAAATCAATGTGTGGGTTACTTATTGTTCAATAAACTTTTTAATTAGTTTTCAGTTGATGGCGTCATCATAGTGACGTCACAGCCAAGATCGCAAAAAAATAGGCAGTTCAAATTTTCCGCATGAGTTTGTTTTTTGAATCTGGATCATAAAATGCTTAAGTCAAAGTGATTGCATCACAAAAACCTCTTGTGGTTTTATTTAAGTTAAACATGGGCCAAAAAATGCAGTGTTTCTTTATGATTAAATTTTGGTGCAGCTTCAAACTTTCAGAACTTATTCGTAAATAACATGGACTCAAAGTCAAGTTAATTAAAATAAATAATATAAAGTTTTTCTCCGAAAGGATTTGTCTAAAAAAAAAAACAAAAAAAACAATACGGAGGTTTTTGCTAGAGTTAAATCAAAGGACACTCTAGTCTGGAAGCACATGCTACACGCTTTTCATAGGAAACAAACACGAAGATTTTTTTGGTAGGAAAATTATTTGCATAAGCACTCTGATTCTTATGTGAAACTTTTTCCGCTGAATTTTCATCATGCCTGACTCAACCTTTTGATATAATTTTAGTGCTTTTTTTCCGTTAAGTTTGTCTTTGCGGTTATGTTTGCTTAAAACTTTTGGACCCCTCAAGAAATTTATATCTTTGAAAAATTGTGTCAAGATTAAATTACGACTTGAACGATTATGGCTGCAATACTGCAAAGTGTAGCGTATACAAGGTCTAACACAAGATTATTTTTTCTGTTGGAATAATTTTTTACCTGAACCTTAATTATTTATCTAGCAACCAAGATATTGAAAATCAAAACTATTAGAAAATTGATTAGTGGTACAGAACTTGGGAATTGCTTAGATGAATGTGTTCATCTTCGAAACTTTTCGGGTGACACTTGTCAAGAAGAATCGTCTGAATGAAAAGCGCAAAAAAAAGAACGGCATTTTACAGGAAAAAGCTGAACCGTGATTGGCTGGAAAAAGATCAATGAGATAGCGTCATTAGTGCACAATCTTTTAGCTGAGGACGAATTCTTTTTGTTGGCAGAGGGCGGGGATAGAAGTTTTTTTATGAAAGAAGCTTCAAGAGCAGATAGATGAGAAGAACATTTTTGACTTAAAATTGCTAATACTGTTAATAAAATAAGGTTGATCTTGGACATTTTGAGTTCTAGAGGCTGGTCTCTGCTGGGTAAAACAACAATTATTAAAAACTTGGTAGTTCCGATTCTGATCTATCAGGTTAGCCTTTTGCCTTGTGAAATACCAAAAAAACTTCATCCAAGAAGTTAATAAAACGATACTGTATATTATTTGGGGACAAAATGGAAACGAGTTGTCAAACTTACCTAACTGCCTTAAAATTAAATTGGATGATAATAATTTTGGATGACGCTTATAGTTCATCGTGGAAAGAAATTAAACGCAATTTTTTTCCGGTTGGATGAGATCTGGTGCTACGTTCTAACATGAGATTATTTACTAAATAAATGCAAGAGTATGTTCCATTAGAAAATATGCATGCAGGTTTCTATTGTAGCTTTGCAAAAATTCATGAAAACTTATTATGGCGAAGAGTGTTGTAACGACAAAATACTTTGGCTCAACAATAAATTAAATCAAACTAGAGCATACTCTCTATCATGAAAAATATGCTCTAGCCGGAGTAACTGATTATAAACAACTACATATCCAGAAAAACAATGCTCAAGCTATGATGATCTAACGTTGAAATTTGGTCTGCCCTAAACGATAAAAATTTTTGTGCTCATATTAAAGTAGTCGCGAAACTTCCAAAACAATAGGACAGGATGAAGTTCAAACCAGAGAGCCAAATTCGCTTGAACAACACCATAATGTACAAATTGTTTTTTGATAAGCTATCAAACGTCCAAGCGACTTACCGTTATCGAATGAAAAAAACTGCACAATTACCACTTGAACAGCAAGCCAAATGGTTTTCCGAACTAAAAAAAAACATAACTTACAATGAAATAACCGTGTATCGATCGGTATGCAAAAGCACGATTGTAACTAAACTTAGATCTTTTCATGTCAAACTCAACCAAAGAGCTATTGTATCGAATGCAGTACTAAATAGATTTTCTATACCGGACACAGACAATTGCAATTTTTGTAAAATAAAACCGTGCTGCTGTTTGTTTTTTGAATGAAGAATTATTCGTATTATTTGGGATGATGTCATGGACGGAATATCATCAAAACAAGGAATACCATCAGGTTTTTGACCGAATGAAATTTTGTTTCGAATAGAGGGAAAAACAATCAAGCAAAACTGATTAACAGTATATTGTTATGCATTAAACTTTATGTTTACCAACCTAGAATTTTGAGAAATTCATCAAACACAAATGAAGCATTACTTAATGTCCGAACGGTGTGTCTATCTGAAAAACCAATTGTCCAAAAAATAGCAAAACAGAAATTTTCTGAATACTATGAAAAATGAGGTAGTCTATAATATCAATCGATATTTATTGTTTTGAACTCATGCTTATGAACATTATGTATGTTATTCGTTTACGTTACGTATGTGTATGCCTTTGCTTTTTTTCGGTTTGTGTGATGTGTATTGTTTAATAATAATAAAAAGAAAAAAAAGAGCAGATAGATGGAAGGAGAGCGGCCTTGGGCAAGAATAGAAAATTTACTGCCATCATAATGTTGCGCACAGACATGATTGTGCAAATGGTCTGAATTTAGGCAGAGCGTGAAATTGCTTCATCTTCTTAGCCATAAACGACTTATCCGGAGCATGTTATCAAGACGTCTATGGCTGAGAAGATGAAGCAATTTCATGCTAAGCCTAAATTCAGACCAAAAAAATTCCGGTCTATCTACGTCTCCAATGACTCGGTTCTGTTTCCCTCGGTTTGAAAAGCAAGTACAATCTGCAGTCTAACAGTGCTTTTCCGCTTATGAGCCACGCGTTGTTGATTCTACCAACGAGCTTATCACCGCTACCAACAAGGATGTTCTGCCTGCTTTACAGAAAAGCATCTTGATTTATCAATTCTCAAGCCACCGCGACAGTCGGTATATAGGCCGTACCTCTTAAACGCTGCAGGACAGAATTAAAAACAACTGGTTTGATCCGTTCTTGCACTTCTTCCCAGTAACGCGCACTTCCTACCCGTCAGTGCAAATCTTCTACCCAGTCTAATACCCAGTCTCTTGTTTCTGATTTTTAATTCATTAGACTTAATGTTTTACAAAATCCTGCCTGTGCTCACCGTTACCCTGGCAGCATATTTTTAGTCTTGCCCAAGGCCGCCCTCCTTTCCCCTCTATCTGCTCTTAAAGCCACTTTTATCAGAGCTTTCAACCGCGCCCTCTGCCGACAAAAAGAATTTGCGTGCAGCTTAAAAATTAATTGCACTAATGACGCTCTCTCATTGGTCTTTTTTCCAGCCAATCATGGCTCATCTGTTTCCTTTGAATAACCGCTCTTTTTTTGCGCTTTCCATTCAGACGATTCTTCGTGGCAAGTGTCAAACGAAAAGTTTCGAAGATGAACATATCAAAGCAAAACTATTTGTCTTGGATTGTCTAATTGATTGA
The DNA here is from genome assembly GCA_963965965.1 of Trididemnum nubilum. NCBI lineage: Eukaryota > Metazoa > Chordata > Ascidiacea > Aplousobranchia > Didemnidae > Trididemnum > Trididemnum nubilum. Next base: position 19,552,342 of record OZ014472.1, read on the forward strand.
CAAATATGTTAGTGCAACGCACAACATGAGACACGCTAATTTTTTTTTTTTTCTGTCTATAAAGAGGAAAAAAGGTCTTTATGTTTTTGCATCGCCGGTTTAAGTTTATGATTGTGTTCAACCTTCGTATTTACAAATTCAAATAGAGCTCTTATAATTCACAACTTTAAATACCCTTAATGTTGGACTAAAAAGGATACGTCCCTAAAACCATTAAAGATTTAATCAACTTCTACTAACGCACTGTAGCAGACTTTAGCTCATATAGTACCTCATATAGAGGATTAATTGTGGTTTGTTATTACGCGAAAAATACGACGTTGCTTACTTTGTTTTACAGATAAAGAAACATTGCATTTTTCTACGTCCAAGCCTAGAAAATCAATCGCAAAATTTTACACTACTTTAACTTTTAAAATAGTAACACTTAGAAAAAATTTCCCAACTCCCCAACTCTTGAAGAGTATTGGACTCGTCGTTAAAGATTTTGTCTAAACAAGGTTTTTAATTTTTAATGTTTTGATACCGTATTAATCTGTGGAACCCTTCCAATAAGTTAATTTGTATAAACTTTTGTTGTTGTTAATAGGTTGGGGTCAATGGCGTGAATGGTCAAGCTGCTCAAGAACATGTGAAAGAGGGTTACGAACAAGAACACGGACGTGTCAAGGGACTAACTGCGACGGAAACGCAAATGAAGAACAAGATTGCGTTGAATCGCCAGTTTGTCTGTAAGTGACTGCTAATCTGCTCCATCTACAATAAAACTAAATATGTTAAAAAAGATACTAAAGGTCAGAGCAATTATAAGAGCTATATGCAGGGATACCATCGACATGAACCCAAAAATATGGAGAGGAGTTGGCAACCCTTACGCACGGTGGGCTATATCCAAACCCAGCAATGTTCAAGCTTACCACCATTCCAGCGGACAAAAAACAAAGATCTCCGCCTGAAAATTTGGTATTTTGAAACCAAATGAATGGCGAAGAAAAAAAAAAGGATCTTCACTAAGAACTAGTGCGCATTTCTTGCCCAAAACAGGGTAAAGAACAAAAACAAAAAAGGTCTTTGCCTGAGATTTTTTCGTCCTGGCCAATTTAATGCCCGATATCAGAACCTCTGCTCCAAAAATAAAACAAAAGTTGGGACACAAGTTACAATAAGGACCTTTTTTCGAAAACTAAGACTAAATATTTTTCTTAGACACAGACCATCAAAATAAGAACAAATTTTATAAATAAGGACGTTATAGCAGCCCTGGCTATAGGTGATTTTCGTCAGCATCGATACTGACTAAACATCAACCTTTGGCGGGGTGGTTTTGGTTTGTTTACCAATCGATACATAATTCAAGCAGCAAGTGATGGCAAGACCTCAAACCAAAGCAATTCAACGTTGTCCGCTTCGCAATTAAAAGCAATTCAATGTAAAGACCAAACTATGAAATACGAATGTAAGATTCATGTACCTAACCATAAATATAAGACATTATTGTTCATTTGGTGAGAAAAAAACAAGGAAGTATTGGTAATGCCTCATTTTGATAATAGCGATTATTACAACGTTTTTTGGTATTTGCAGCTGCTCTTGCCCACCAAAAGCAATTTGCGAAGATTTATCTGGTGCTAGTTTTTGTCAGACAGTGACTGATCGTCAATGTAGAACTATTTCTGGCTATGCTGATGCCTGCACGAGAAGTTGCAACGCTTGTCAAATCTGTGAAAATTGCTGTAAGTTTTCGCATTGCTACGAATCACTTTTTTAGAAAATGCACAAAAACAAAATGGCCAACAATTTTTTCCATTCAAATTTCACGAAAAATGTGGGTTGTTTAGTAAGAGTCTTTTTTTAGATTGAGTTAAAATACGAGTGGCGAATGTGTAAAGTAAAGTGCTTACGAAAGTTTTAATCTCTCTTTTGCCTTGGTGTATAGCTTTTAAGCTGTGCAAATTAAGTCCACTATGTATTGCGTGAATGAATCACAAAGGTAAAAACGATGTAATAAAACACTAAACCGGTATGTGAATACAGTGTTTGTAAATGCATTCTTTAGCTTATTTGTTTAGGTATCTTGCATTTATAAATAATAAAATTAAGCATTAACCCTCTTTTACATGAGCTTTTGACCTACGCATTTTACACGCGGGAGGCTGAAAATGCCCCCCTTATCTGACTTCTAAACCAAAGTCATATGAACACCAAATTTGGCATGCGTGTTATAAACCAAATTTTTTTTAAAAACTGGTTTTCATTTGTTGACATCATTATAGTCATAGCCATAATTTTGAAAAATGACGTCATGTTTAATGACGTCATAGGCTTGTTCAAATTTTATACATAGTTTTGTTTTTTCATGCTAAATTGCAAAATGTCTAAGTCAAATATTCTACGTCACAAAAACGTTACGTGAAGTTTTTTTTCTTCTATTTTTATTTGCCGCTTTTCTGTGAAGTGTGCGGGAGCAGCAGCTTGAGAATAAGCCATTACACTTCACAGTCTTCTAGAAATTCCATTATTTTGATTGGGTAAAGTCCCAAGCGATTTCATCCAAGATCCTCCACGCAATTGGTCCATCTAGTTTTAGGTCACCCAACCAATTTTTTCCCATTTGATTTGGCGAGTTAAGCTTTGTTTGAGAAGTCTTTTTCGAGGCATTCTGCTCACATGGCCGAAGAATTTGAGCTGAGATCTTTCGATTCGGAAAAATAACGGCTCGATATTTAGAGATTTTCAAATCTTAGAACTACGCATCTTGTCAACAATTACTAGGGCAAGTCCTACGATTATTCCTAACATTTGCAGTAAGTTAAATATCCTCCAAAAATATTTACATCTAGGAAAGTGACTTTGACAGACCACAAAGTTGGGAAACTTGCCGTTATCTCAGCAACTTTAAATTTTTTTAGAAGTTATTTGTGAATAAATTTTACTCAAATTCAAGCTGGTTTGAAGAAAAAATTATAATTATGAAGGCATTTATCATAAAAAAAACGAGATGTGGGAGCATAAATGCCTCTCTTTTTCGTAAAATAGGATCAAATTTGAAGTGTGTGGTAGTGAGGGCATTTTCATGCAGCATAAAGATTTTAGCTTTCTCTGTAATTAATTCCAAGTAAGGGGCAATGTACTATTGCTGCGGAAGCAAAGTTAAAAACTCATTATTTATCAATTTGAAACTTTAGCGTTTGAATTATTCTTGATCATTCCATTTTTGATTTTTTACTGTGCAATAGAACCTAAAAATAGTATTTTCTTTTCAGTAGAATCATATTGGGGTCCTTGGGAGCAACAAGGTTCATGTGATTGCATTAGAATGAGAATAACTCAGACAAGATTGTGTATGAATGGCAATGATTGTAATGGTCCAAATATCCGCTATGGACCTTGTGAACAAAATGTATGCCAACCAAGTAAGTTTTGATTACTAGTGTTCAAACAAAAATGGGGCAGAAAAACTTACCGTATTTTAAAGTCTTAATATGACAATGCTGTTTCATTTATTCATATAGTTAGAGTGAATTTACGTTGTGGTTGAATTGCCACTCTGCCTAGAATAAAAGATTAGAACCACTTGTGATTAATTTGTTAAATGTTTTCAAGAGTTTTGATATCTCGTTATAACCTGCGCCAGAAAAATTCTGCATAAATTGTGAAAAATTTTGTAACTTAAGGAAAAACAGCATCTGCAACTTCAAGAGATTTCGGATAGCATATTTGACTGAGCAAAAAAGAATTGTTTCTGCTAAAAAATAAAAAAATTCTCTCTGTTATAGGTAAAAAGCCTACAGTAGCAGACTCAACACGGCTTCTAGGCCTCCTCTGAATCACTCTGAATTTGCTAACCACAAAAAAAAACGTGACCAAAAATTAGCAGCAATTTAAATTCATTAAAATTTTTTTTATTCAATGATTGTCAACCTAAAACTATAAGTTTTTGTGTTTTGACCAGTAACTTAGGTCATCGCCACGTCTAGCATTTAGAAGCATAAGTTATTCATCTATACAATTTAATATTGTAATATACATTGCGAATGAGCTATCGCGACGCGTTTTGACCTTGCTCAAGGGTCTCATGAGATGCGGTCTCATGGTCTCATGAGATGCTCAAGAGGTCTCATGAGATGCGGTCTCACGACCTTGCTCAAGAGCCTCATGAGACCCTTGAGCAAGGTCGAAACGCGTCGCGATAGCCCATTAGCACTGTATATTACAATATTAAATTGTATAGATGAATAACTTATGCTTCTAAATGCTAGCCGTGAAGATGGCGTAAGTTACTGGTCGAAACACGAAAACCTATAGTTTTAGATTGACAATCATTGAATAAAAAAAAAATTTAATCAAAAAAAAACTTGCATTAAACGTGGGAAATTATACGTTCAGTATTGCCGCATAAATCAACCCGTGAAACCCCACTAACTCTCAAAATTAATGATCACATTACAAATGACCCTAACACCATTGCAAATCAATTTAATAATTACTTTTGCACAATCGGCTCTAACTTGGCAGATACCATAAATAGTGAATCAACTAAAAAGACTAAAGATTTCTTTAAAAAAAGATTTTAGACTCAATTTATCTTCACCCGCCAAGTACCAACAAAGTCCTAAACCAGATCACATCTCTAAAAAACAAAGCGGTGGAGCATTATAACATCCAACCATTTTTTCTCAGAGCTGCCAGACACGTAATTGCACCGTATTTAAGTTTATTTCTTCACTTTGTATTTACGGAAGGAATCTTTTCCAGAAATTGCAAAATTGCAAGGATCACTCTTTTTTACAAAAGTGGAGCAAAAGAGGAAATAAATAGTTACCACCCCATATTCATTTTAACTTGCCTTTCAAAAATAATAGAAAAGATTCTGCTTGTGCGACTTAGCAGTGTTTTCAAAAAACACAGTATAATATACAAAAATCAATACGGTTTTCAAAGCAACATTTCCACATCACATGCGATGTTGGACGTTGTCACCTCATGCTACGATAACATTGATGACCATTCCTGTACGGGATTAGCATTTGTCGATTTAAAAAAGCATTTGATGCAGTGTCGCATAATATTTTCTCGACAAAAATGAATAATTATGGCATTCGAGGCGTAGCAAACACTTTAATCCGCTCCTACTTTGATTACAGACAACAGTTTGTATCTATAAACGAAAGCCAATTCGACCTAAAATCAATCAGAGTTGGGATTCTCCTAGGTTCGTCACTAGGTCCTATTTTTTTCCTGATATACATTAACGATCTATGTAACGCATTGGAAAGCGAACCAAGATTATTTGCAGATGATACTTGTTTTTTTAATAAAAGGTTCAAATTCCGAACAACTTGAGATTAATCTTAGTGCAGAACTACACCATCTCCATTCGTGGTGCAGTGTGAATAAGGTATCCGTTAATTCAGCTAAAACCAATATCGTAATTATTCCACCTAAACGAATGAAAGTGCCAATCTCCCATTTAAACCTATCAAGTAACGGAACTCCAGTAAATATAGTCAGTAGCGCCAAATACCTTGGAGTTATTACGGTATTGATAACAAACTCAACTTGCAAGAACAAATTAAAGTAATGGAGGGTAAATTGACGCTCAGTGGGAATACTAAACAGACTTAAACAAATTCTTCCTCAAACTGTTATGTTACAACTCTACTATGCATTAGTACATCCGCTACTATTGTATGGTATAATTATATGTGGAGCCATGTATCCTACTTATTTACAGAAATTAAAATACTTTCAAATTCCAGCGATAAGAACCACTGTTGGAGCTCATTTTCGAGATTCAGTAAACACATATTACTCCCAATTGAAAATACTGCAAATTGATGACATGTTCAAATTTGAAGTCGCCAAATTTGTTTATGGTTGCTTACACAACAAAACTCCAAATTCATTTCGCAAATATTTCTGTAAAACTAATGACCGCCCAAGTCGAGCTACGAGGCAATCGAGTGATTGCAACAATTTAAACATACCTCGTTACCATACTAATAAATTACGGGGGTGCATTAAGTATCAAGAAGTCAGGATTAGGAATTGCATTACCACAAATATTAGGGCATTCTCGCACAAAAAGTTCAAATATAGTTAAAAAAAACTTTCTATTATCTTCGTACAAAAATTAGCGTCAAAGATTTTGGTTACACAGTTTGCATATTCCTTTATGATATAATTAAGGAAAAGTCTGCTTTGGTCACATAAAAAATTCATGCTTATGACGGGTCGTCATTTTTTTTTTTTTTTAATTTTTTTTGTGAAATCGTCAGAATGTCGCAACTCGCTTGGGCAAAGTAATGAAAACCATACATGGTACTGGCTTAAATAGCCTCTCTGACAAGAAAGTGGTTGCTTGACTTGATGACTGTAAGGTCTTTCGCAACTTCCCTGTCGTCTTTTCAAACAAATGCTACTGTAATTATATTTTCTTCTTCATGCCATTACTGAGCGATGAAATAAATTTGTCTTGTCTTGTCTTATCCTCCTCAACATAGTAAAGACACCTCAAAATTTTTTGCGGGCCAAATCGAGATTTCAAAGATCTTAAAAAACTTAAACAAATTGATCAACTATTTTTCTAATCTTTTATTCTATGGCTAGGCTAAACGACAACTCAATCACAATGTAAATTCACCTCAACTATGTGGATAACTGCAACAGCATTGCCACAGCAAAATTGTAAAATATGGTAGTTTTTTCTGCCCCACTCTGTATTTATTGATGTTTAGTTTGTTTTTCTTTCTTTCCAAATTTTTAGGTTCAAAATATTCCGATAACCAAATTTGAGTTAAACTGGGGTTATAAATAACGGGGTTAATTCAAATAATGATAATGTAATGAAATTCTAGGCAAGGAAGGATATGGGTTGCTATACCATGGTGTTTAAACTTACTTTAAGTATTTATAAGAAGGTATAATGAATTAACAATTAAGTTATACCAAGTGCATCGCTTACGAAGTAATGATGATGTAGGCCACCCATCCTTAATCAGCTTTAAGCCAGCATCAACGTACAGCATTTCTAAGTTCTTGACATTTAAAGAACAGCATTTAGCAAAGACTAACGTATTTTCAAGCAATGCGAAATAGATGAATCAGCTTATAGGCCTTGCAATCAGTTATAACATAACACACAGTATAGTTATAGATTAGTCTCTCTTGTGTGTCAGCTTTATTCTTGTAGAAATGGCAATCACTATTTGCACAATTTACATTGTTTGGGATAAACGTTTATCAATGATAAGGGCAGTTTGGCAGTATATAATGCTTGGTTTCATGCTACGTGCATAAGCCTGTTTCATCACCCTTCATTTTATTTGCAGTTTGGTCAGAGTGGACAGTGCATCCTTGCAGTGTTACATGTGGAACTGGAGTGCAAAGTTATACCAGAGAATGCTTGACCGGTACAAACTGTCCTGGTAGCAGCAGTCGTCAAGTGAATTGCCAAGAGCAACGTATTTGTCCACGTAAGAAATGTTTTTAAAGTGGTCGGAAACAGTTTGCCTCATTAAAAGTACTCAATGAAGTTATTGCATCAGTGCAGAATCAAATTATTCAAATTAGGAAAAAATTAACAGCGAAAAATATAGTGTCAATGATGTTTAAGGTTGCTGAGCAATGATTCTTTTGTGGTTTTTGATTGAAAAAAAAAATTAAAATTCGATTTGAAAAAAAAAACCTATAAAAAACTGTTGCGCAGAGTTATAAACGGGCCGACTAGTTCAAGCCCGAACCCGGCAAGAACTTGAAAATATAAGCCCGAACCTGGCCCGAACCCGAAAACTAATTTGAAGCCCAAATCATGCCCGAAGAAAATGAAAGTTAAGTTATGTTTGAAAAATTTAGCAAAGTTGCCAAGTTATTTTGATTATATTTTTGTGCACCTAAGACAAAAAGTACGTCTTAGGCCGAATTAAGCCCGAAATTTTTGTCACTTTAGGCCCGAACCCGGCCCGAACCCGGCCCAAACCCGAAACACACTCGAAAACCCTGGCCCTAGTTACAACTCTGCTGATGCGCATCTGCACAGAATGAAACACACAAACACTTTACAGTAGTCTTAATTTTTTGTTGATTTGATTAAATTTCCCGTAGGCCTCACGTTTTGTATATAAACAGCGTCCACAAAAACACTACGTCATCAGCATTTGCATAATTGCTTAGAGAACAGTAATATACTTTTGTAATACGTTTTTCGCCAATTTAAACATTGCGTTTGGTCTTTGAAATGTTTGCTCTTACAGTCTTTGTATAACATGACTATTTTCAAAACTTCTATGAACATATGCTACGAACACGTCTAATGTTTCTTAAACACCTGTTTGGTCAAGCGGCCATTTATAGGGTGCCCACTCCAAATCAGTCTTGAGACTGATCACTCGGCTACCAAAGTTCTCTTTCAGCCAATCTCGGGACGGGTTTGAGGTGTGAGAACTTGCTCCGTCTTGCTTGAACCAGAACTTGCTCATGAGCGACGGGTAGAGGGTCTGGAGCTCACTCTTGAAGGTTTTGAGGACCTCCACATATCGCTCCTTGGTGACTGTCACTGCTTCACCAGATTTTTCGATGAAGATTGGTCTGATGATGCCTCTGGCCGAGATCGCAGCCCACACTGTGCACTTAGGAGAGTGCAGGGGATTGGTGGCTACTTTATTGGGTCTGGAGAACCCCCAGAAGACATTTGTTTTGGAGTTCACCTTTCCGTCGAGATGGAAGTGGACTTTATCTGAGGTCCAAACGAGGTTAAGAAAATTGGTGTCACCTTGGTCTTCTCGAGCATCTTGACTGACATAGCATTCCTCTACTTCTTTTCTGAGGCTGTAAGGGTCTGTATTCTGTATGGGTAAGCCCTGATATCGTTTACCAGCATTCTCCTGCAAGTCTCACGGGACATACCAAGGGACTGACTTCGCTTTTGCACATTGAGACATTCGGACTCTGCTGGAGAGACTCTCTCACACTTTCAACCAGCTTGGCTGTTCGCTTCTTGGGACGTCCCGAGTGGCTTGGACGGTTCTCACTGGCTGCTTTGAGGCTTTCCACGGTCCCATACTTCTCGAAGTGGTTCACCCAGTTCTGAAATCTGCTTTTGGATGGTGCCTTTTCACATTTGAACTGACGCATGAAACTGTCCTGGGTTTTCTTAAACTATAGCCTGTCTTGTAGTAAAATTTAACACGGTGTATTCTTTGCCCCAGCTCCCACTGGAGTCTTAGTGTACTCACAATTGTTGATTCTGCCATGTCTTGTAAAATAAGGGCAATCGGTGAATAATTAAAGAAGATATCACATAAAGTGTACACGGGGCTCGTATTTTTTTTGGTCACCCTGTAGTTCAATAAAGATTCAAATATAGAAAAGTAGGCAGCATTGAACATATGATGAATGATTATTCATTATTTAGATTGGAGTCAATGGGGAATTGGCCAATGCAATTGTGGTACTGGACTAAGAAAAGACAGAAGAACTTGTTTATATGGAAATACATGTATGGGTCCCGAAATGCGTACGACAAACTGCTCGAGGCAGGCGTGCCCTTGTAAGTATAGAATAGGAATGGAATTGGGCGACAATTAAATTATTTTTTTGAAAAGTGGAATTGCCGAAAAGATAAAATTTTGGAATTAAAGAAAATTTGAAACAATCAGCTATGGATACTACGACCTAGCCAAGCTCCGTACAACAAAATTTGGAAAAAATTCTAAAGTCTATTAAAAGACAAATTTTTTACTTTGATTATTAATTTGTTTGGTTTACGCTAATATTTTTGATAATTTCTTTTCTAATTTGACATGATTGTCTAAACGTAAACAAAAAGCTTTTATATTAACTTTATTCAGAAAAAGAGTACTAAAGCTAGCAAAAAACGAATGCTGCGTAAATTTATCTTTGAAATAAAACTTGTGGAATAAACCTAACACAACACATACGCTGTTTTGTCAAACAATTTAAGTAAATTTCTGCTATGCTTGCGTTAAATAAAAGTTAAAAAGTACCGCATTGACAAGGCAATGATATTTTAGCATGGGGGCCATGGACGCCACTTGGTCGTTGCAGTGTCACTTGCGGCGATGGAACTCGTATTCGCAGGCGAATGTGTCTCAACGGAAATACTTGTGCTGGTACCTCTTTTGGTACAGAAATTTGCAGGGAACTTACATGCGGTAATTCGTTGAAAGTGTTTATATTTATGGCGATATGATGTGATGTTTTTTTAACATATTCAGTTTTTGGCAATTTCTGTTTTTTTGTTTTTTGTTTTAGTTGTTTATCTATGAAACAAAAAAAAGTGCCGAAAACTAGACAATATTTTGAAAAATGAAAAAGCAACACTACTGACTCTTCATTCTTTTTTTTTTGTTTCAATTTTTAATGTTTTGGTCCCTTTTGTTTTCGTGAAAAACCAAAAACGTGAACATGTAAAAAACACAATTATTATTTCTAAACTGCGTTTAGCTGTGAGTAGTAGTGATAGTAGTAATCAAGTTTATTTTTCAATGAACTTCAAACGTAAAATCACAAAAATAAGTAGAAAAAGTCACAAAACATCGTAGGAAAGGAGACTACGAAGTGACCGATTAGGCTCTTAAAGTCAAGCAACCTCCCAAATGTTGCATCAGATTACTTTTACTTAGATTGTGTTGATCGGAACCGTAATTGTTGGAGAATAGCAAACCAATGCGATGTTGAAAATTATCGAGAGTATTTAAGGGTAAATTGTCAAAGAACTTGCCCAGATTTATGCCCAGCTCGAAATGGTAAGTCAACTTATTAAAATACATGGGTTCATTTGTAATGTTTTTCAACGCTGATACTTTTTAAAGAACATATTACCGAACTAATCTACAACATACTATATTTAAATTGTATTTTTTTGCACAATCCTTTGTAATAGTGTGCAAGATATAAATCCGCTTTTTTTCATTACTGTATGTGCTGATATGTGCTGCAAATAGCAATAAATTTTTTTTTCGCGAATATTGGTTTTTGAATTAGCCTTAAATCAATTTAAAGTTAAAAATTACACACACAAAAAATTCTTGCTCCGGAATTGTTTGCACCTTCTACGCGTTCAAGTATATTTTTAAACATTTTGAAATATCAGAAGAAACTGTACTAAAATGTAACAAATGCGTTACAAAAAATTCTACAAAAAATACATCGTAGCTAAGAAAACTCTACGTTTAGAATGGGGTGCTTGGCAGCCTGTGGGCAGCTGCAGTGCAACTTGTGGAAATGGCACTAGACAGGAGAGAAGAGAATGCCAGACTGGAAATAATTGTGTTGGTCAAAGTTTTCGTGAACAACCTTGCAATGAAATCGAATGCGAAGGTACTTGCAAGAGAAAAAATATAGGGCATTGCTTTGCAGCACCCTTAAAGATTACTGGAAGAAAGAATAAATTCCATTTTACAAGTTTTATCAAAAAAAGGTTTACATTGTTTAATACGGGTACAACGGGTACATGCCTGATGCGTTGATAGCAAGTAACATTCTGACATAGCGTTGGAAAATACCAAACCAAAATCTAAGTAAAAACCAAAAAAAAGATCTTCACAATAGGACGGGCTGCTGGTCAGTTGCCCGTTTGCCTCTTAAGACCCTTTAAGTACATACCGTTTCATAACTCCAAACTTCATCAGCTATAGTTGTAGTTATCATTGCTCTCGGCAACATGAAACTACATTTGCTAGCATCCCGACTTGCCATAACTTTTAAATTTTCAGAGACATTTCAATTTACTTAAAAATTGTGACTTAAATATCATCAGGAAGTATGTGTAGGTAAGTTGATTTTTTGACAGTAAAAAAGGTCTCTTGACTGGATGGCCGTAAGGTAGGCGCGCAACCAAGATTTTGCTAAAGGGGGTCTTGAACCCAAAGTTAAAATTTTCTTGTATAAAAAATGTATCAGTTGAGCAGGCTGCTGAGCAAACTGATGCAACTCAAGCGTGTTAGTTACGGAGGTATGGAGAAGGAGGCCTAGCTGGGAGGTCTCAGCAATTTTTGTAAATTTTTGGAAAAAATCCGTTTTGACGCCTTTCGGATCAAATTTGCCCGTTTTTAGATCCATTTAGAAAAACTAAATCGCTAAGTTTTGGAAGCCAGTTAAAGAACTAAATCTCCAAACCCTTTTATCAACCCCCCTCCCCCAACCTTTACAAATCAAATCCAACACATTTAAACGCTTGCACTTTGAGGTTAAATTTTCAAATGGCTTTACTAAGTAGATGCTGAAGCCCCCTATCCCCAATGGTTTCACCAGTGCTGTGAGGTCCTATCGCCATCTTAGACATAATTTCGATTACATTTTCCTTTGCTGTCAATGGCTAACAAAATAATTTTTGTTTTTTCCATCAAGATTTTATACCATTAATTCAAGAGTAAAACAGACAGAGCCAAATGGAGATCACCAATCTGCTTTGTAAGATTAATCCAAATCGCCTGATTTGAAATTAACGTCCTTTTTTTTTCAGGTCAGTGGGGCCCTTGGATAGCAGGATCATGTAGTCGCACATGCGGAGGCATTGGAATCAGAACTTTTACAAGAGTTTGTCTCACTGGAAATAATTGCATTGGAGACAGCGTGACACAAGACGTGTGTACTTCTGCGATAACATGTACACCGACTCCAGGTGGTAACGGTAAGTAGTTTTTAAATAATCTTCAAGGTTTAAAAGCGGCAATTTAGCCCTTTACGAAAACTTATCATTCAAAAGCTGTTGAGAGTTGTTTTTACTATTGCAAAGCGAAGCATAAACATTAAAGGTACAAAGCCACCCATTATGATCACAGATCAAGTTTTCCAAAGTTTAAGTCGTTAAAAAAATTTAATAACAACTAGCAAAGCAAAATTAGAGGTTTTTTATTTTTTTTCCATATTAAAGTTTAATTTTGCCTTTACTTCTTGACCAAGACTTCTAAACTGGGCGAAGTGCAAGATTAGTATTTTGGGGGAGACGGGAAAGGGTACGTGGATGCTGAATCATAGAGATTTTCAATCTGAATTGTTTTGAAAGTGCTCTTTGTTTAAATTGAAAGTGTTCTTTCAAACAATGTTCAACAATTAGTCTAGAAGGAGCTTATAGAAAATTAGTAGTTTGGTAATGTAAGGGATGTCAAAAAGGTTGAAATCACTATCCTATTTCATTTTTGAGTAAGGAAAAATATTATTATCTATGTGACACAGTGGCGTCGCTAAAGATGATGGCACCCACGGCGGGATTTTGTGGTGACACACTTTATAAAGTGACGCTTCCGCAGCTGTGTCCGACTTAGGTGAAAATTTGGTTCCAAATGAGGATGATGACCGTAAAAAAAGGTCTTCATCTCAAATTAGTGAAGTTTTTAGCTGAAAATTTTGAAAATTAACTTAACATCATATAATGGCGTCACCCTAAAATGGTGACATCCTAGGCGCCCCCCCTTGCGACGCCACTGATGTGATGTCACATTACATGTAATGTTCTTTGAAAAACCGTGTCTTTTGAATAGTAAAAAAGCTTGCATAATGAAAGGGTTGTGAACAAGCTTTACTACATTACGCGAACTTTTTTCATTTCCAAGTTGCAAATCTATACTGGACAAATTTGCAATACTTAAATGTCGTTTCGTGGCACATGATAACTGGAACCAGAACAAAACAAAACAGAGGAATGAATGTTTTGTTAGAATTATTTTCGCAATCCAAAATTTATATATCTTAGTGTAATTATTTAACATAAATGTTTAGCTTATCAGCTTAAAGCGACAAATTTATTTTCAAGTGCTCTGAAATCAAAACGTCATAGAAAAACGTTTCAAGCTGATCTATTTACTGGAAAATCACAATAACATCCGGAACTTGGTTTAAATGTAGAATATTGTCTCATACATTCTACGAAATACCAAATTTTCTTTTAACAATTCATTGTAAATACTTAAAACACAAATAGGTGGATTGTGACGTCGTAGAGGCCAAAAACTTGGAACGGTAACAAAGGCAAAAAATAAGTGCAAAAAAAACTCCGTAATTATTTTAAAAAATTCGAAGAGCTCAATGATACCGTTTTGTTGCTACGGTGAAACATTTTTAAATTACCGGTTCTGTATGATCAAGTGATCATTGGAAAATCATTGGTTGAAATCAATTTCAAATTTACATAAGCTGACTTTATTGTACAATTATTGAATTTTCAAATTGATAAATTCAAGTTTTTTACGTTAAATTATTAAAAGAAAATTTGGTATTTCGTACAATGTATGAGACAATATTCTACATTTAAACCAAGTTCCGGATGTTATTGTGATTTTCCAGTAAATAGATCAGCTTGAAACGTTTTTCTATGACGTTTTGATTTCAGAGCACTTGAAAATAAATTTGTCGCTTTAAGCTGATAAGCTAAACATTTATGTTAAATACTTACACTAAGATATATAAATTTTGGATTGCGAAAATAATTCTAACAAAACATTCATTCCTCTGTTTTGTTTTGTTCTGGTTCCAGTTATCATGTGTAACTAAACGACAACAACTACCTTTACATTTATGTGTATTACTAGGTATTTGAAGGCAAATTTAGAAGTTTTCGTGCCTCTGCTATTAGCTATCATAATCATCTCATTAAAAAAACATGCCATTGTTCTATTAGTTGCAGAACAATCGGTGTACGGGCAATGGGTACCGTTGGAGCCGTGCAGTGTCACGTGTGGAGGAGGTGAAACACCTCAATCCAGAAGTTGCATTAGAGGACCTTGTCCAGACATATTTCGAGTCGTACCCTGTGGTACTGAAAGTTGCAATGAAGGTTTGTAGATGGTAATGCATAGTAGGAAATTTATAATGTGTCATAACCCGAAACATAAAATTCGAATTAGTATGTATTTCTAAGGTATTATGCAACATACTGTAAAAGTGAAGTATATCTGCAAATGCAAAAAACATAATAGTACAATACTAATAATCTTCAACTCCTCATAACACTGTTACTGGAACTGCGTGTTGCAAAATGAAGCGCTACACCGTGAAAATTAAAGCATGAAACACATCAATAAGCCAATTTCTACGAACAAAGGATTAGCGGTTTTGTTATAACAAGTTATACAGTAGAACTAAACGTAAAGTGGGAACAAAAAATGTTGGTTCTGAACTACCATAGTGGTATGTGACTCAGAGTTGTATGTCGGGCCGGTATTTCGGGTCGGGTTCGGGCCGGGTTTGGGGTTAACACTGACGAAATGTCGGGCTTCATGTACGTTTTTGTCTTGTGTTTTTACCTTTTAGATCCTACTACAGCTTAATTAAAATAACTTTGCTATTGAATGACGATTAATCAAATTCAAAAAAGAAAAAGAAAAATTGCAAGGGTTCTTATTTCAACGCATTGGACTAATTGCTCGCGCGTATGCAACAAAATTCATACAAATTCAAACTCAAGAATGCCTAAAAACAACGAAAACCATTCACCACAGAAAAATGACGATTTTGTTTCACAATCAGTGCGATTACTATTACACAATTATTATTATTACGTTACAAAATATCAGCAGCGAGTAAATTTATTTTGACCGTATACGACCAATACCTACAAGCATTTTTAGATGTAACCATGGCGTATTATAGTACGCCATGGATGTAACCTAAAATTTCAGACTTTTTCGGGACTGGTTTTGGCTACAAATCACTTTTGGGCTGCGGGCCGGGTTTTAGGCTTATATGTTTTCGGGTTCGGGCCTACTTGTTGGCTCCTTTGCAACACTGATGTGGCTAGAGTTCATAATTTGATAGCGGTGAATAAAATTTACTAAATCTTGAATGAAATTGTGCATTGATTATCATAAATCGTGAATTTGTGGGAATGCTGAAAGAGCATTATAATGGTTGTAACAATAATGACACTATCAATTTTATGCAGCTACCTACGTTGGTGTAGATCACAACGCAGTAGCAAGTATTCAAAAAAAACATATTTTCTAGATTTTGATTTACCACTTTATTCGAAAAAAAAAATACAACGTGCCGTGAAAAAGTTTCCATTAAAGGAAAAAAAAAACTTTTTGGAATTGCTAGACAAAAGATTTAATCAAAAAATTTATTGCTCGACAATAGATCTTTCAGAGCAAAACTGCTTTAAGCATTTGGAAAAGATGATTTTCTTCTTTAGCAAACTACATACCTTTTCAAGTTAACTATTCATTTATTTATTTATAGGCGTTTTACTTGTGAACAATTGGGGCCCATGGAGCAACTGGGGCGAGTGTGACAACACGTGTGGCCCAGGGATACAGCGAAGAACAAGAAGCTGCATAAGTGGGCGGTGTTTGCGAGGGATTTCAGTTATCACTAGAACTTGTAACAACCAATCCTGCCCAGGTCGGTTAATAAGAATTGCTCTGAGTTGGCGATATCAAGTGTAGATTTCATTACACTTTGTAAAGTAGATGATTCAGTCACCTATTATTTACTTTAAAATGCTATAAAAAAATTTTTTTTTTGAAGAGCGATTACACCTCTGAATTTGCTGATTAAGGTGCATCCTCTTACCGACCCAGCCAATTCGACTAATTAATTTTGAATATTCTTGGGCTTGAAATTTCGCAGCAAAATATGATTCTGCTTTTTTTGTATCAGAAAATCCAAAAATACTATTTGTTGTTGTTGTAGCGCATATTTGTCCGCCTGTCACCGGACAGCGTCAGACGCTAACTTATTGGACGATCTACGACATAAGGGCGCAAAGACGTAAATCTGCAATCTACCCTAACGTTTTCGTGCTTCGGAAAATATTATGTAAGCAAAGAAACGAACTTGACTAATGAGTATTTTATTTAATTTTTGAAAGCCAAATTTTGAAAAAAGTTTTTTTAATTTGCTTCCTTTTTCCAGTTCTCAATTATCGCACTACCCTTAAACTGTTTTAAAATCGCCATACGTGGAAATCTTGAACAAACCTTTAGAAAGAAATGTTGATTTTAAATGAGTTTATTTGCTTTACGTAACCACGTCAGCGGTTGTTTTCAAACGCAGTCATTTAACGGTTGTACTTAATCCGTTAAGCAAACAAATATAATTAGTCTTTTGTCCCCGTGTGAAGCCAAACCAAATCACTTATTTTCTCGCTTTATTCTGTCGAATTCGTGTGAGGAGTTTGCGGAGCGTATAAGGCAGGAAGCGAATTCAAAATGGGAGTATGGTAAGTGGACTTCTTGAATAATTTAATCAAAAACAATACAGCCAAAATACTATAAAACATATTTATTGAGACGTTTTGGTTAATTTCCTTAAACCATTGTCAATCTAGAACATAAAAATAAAATCACAGCTGACTCTTAACGAAAAATCACAGTCTCAACGAGTACAATATTGGATTCTGTAATTACAAGACGTGTACTATTAATACATGATGCCTGGATAGGTACGCGGAAAACACGTATGTTTATTAAAGTGTGAAGTTTTTTCTACAACCCTCTCATCCTATTCCCATTAGCCCAAAACCTGCTCAAATTTAAACGGTACGAGTGAGTAAAAATCTAAAATTTTTGATTAATACAGCCCGATTACAAAACTTACCGTAAGTAAAGAAGAATTGAAGTTTTCCGCATAACTTATCCAACTAAACTGCATTAAACAATAGCTGGACTTGACAAACAAGGTAAAATATGAAATTAGACAGCAGAACAAAAATTCGTTTCTAATTTAATTTGTTCTGCTGTCTACAAAAAAAAAAATTTGTTCTGCTGTCTAATTTCATAATTATTTTGCCTTGTTTGTCAAGTCCAGCTATTGTTTCATGCAGTTTAGTTGGATAAGTTATGCGGAAAACTTCAATTCTTCTTTACTTACGGTAAGTTTTGTAATCGGGCTGTATTAATCAAAAATTTTAGATTTTCTCTCACTCGTACCGTTTAAATTTGAGCAGGTTTTGGGCTAATGGGAATAGGATGAGAGGGCTGTACAAAAAACTTCACACTTTAATAAACATACGTGTTTTCCGCGTACCTATCCGGATATTGTACTCGTTGAGTCTGTGATTTTTCGTTAAGAGTCAGCTGTGATTTTATTTTTATGTTCTAGATTGACAATGGTTTAAGGAAATTTACCGAAACGTCTCAATAAATATGTTTTACAGTATTTTGGCTGTATTGTTTTTGATTAAAGAATTCAAAATACTTCTTTCAAAACTTGGCTTTCAAAAACGAAATAAAATATTCAATAGTCAAGTTCGTTTCTTTGGTCACATAATTATTTTTCGAAGCACGAAAATGTTAGGGAGATTGCAGATTTACGTCTCTGCACCCTTTTGTCTTTGTGCCCTTACGTCCCTGCGCCCTTATGTCTGCGCCCTTATGTTGGGTTTCGCTTATTGGACAATCCGCACACTTTTCATTACAACGACTACTTCGTGTTGGAGGAATCCGCACCTGCTTATGAGTTTCCAGTGATCCCATGTTCCTGTGGATTTCTTCGAATTCTTGTCCACTAAATTTGCTGTTGTTCAAAGCCACCAAGCAGAGGTAATCATCGTAAAGCGCCTTATCCAAGGACGCAACAACTCGACCATAGGGTGAGAATTGAACTCAAATGATTCAATCAGGTTCGTCGCAAAAACGACGCCTTTATCCATTCGGCCACGCTGCCGACTATTGCTTAGATGTTAAACTTATTTATTGATTACTTTTAGATAACAACATATGCTCTAGAACATGTGGAAATGGGACATTTTTTGCAAACAGACGATACACAGATTGTAATGAAGGGAGGTGTTCAGAGCGTGAGTATTCCTACAAATGTCATTATTAATTTATGTACTAAAATTGGGAATTAAAATACTGCCGATTTTTTTTACCGGTTTGCTGTCAAAATCAAACTCTATACAACCTTAAAGGGTCAATCAGGAAAAGAGGAAGGACAAAAAGTTTCTTGCAGCGAAAGGTTTTTAAGCGCTTTCTATTTTAAACGTCTAATTAAGCTTTGGTGACAACGTCGACCATTTTCTTCTTACAATCGCTTTGTACGCTATTTGATCTCGAAGGTTGCATGGAAACCAATTACTCTTAAATAAGCCAAGCCTGTTAAGTAAGCCATGAACAAATTGAATTGATAGCGCAAAATATGAACCGTCTGTATAGCGTCATCGCAATATAACTATATTTTTGCCAAAATTAGTCGTAACTTTAACTGTGATGACGTCATCACTCCAAAGCTAATTTTTTTGAAAAATATTGGGGAGCAACAACCACAAGCCAATTTTAGTGCTTTCATGACCTCCGGTTTAGAATTATAGACATAGCGGCATTTTGCCTTTACCACCATGTAAATTGCATTGGTTAAATAGTCCGCGTATAATAGAATTGAATTAACTTTTTTCAGAAATATTTCGGTAGGCTCATATGAAGACGTAACTTTTGATGCTATAGCTTCTCTAAAAAACACTCAATGCCTCATTGAGTCATTTTTGTAAAATAAATTTGGCAGTTATTGGCCTGTTGGTCGCGTGGTAAAGCGTTCGTCTCTGGAGTGGGAGGCCTGAAGCTCAAATCTTGGGCCAGTCAAAACAGACACAATTCAAATCTAAGGTTCGTCACCGTTGCAAAACTTTTTCGAAAGCTGTGTTGCCCAGATGCAATGATGAGATTACGGTTCTCGCAAACTCTTTACACGGTTCGGCGTAATGTAGCGAGTATAATAAAAAATTTGATTTGAATTTGACACAGCCAGGTCTTAAGAATTGCGTGTGGTTAAAAAACGACCATATTTCGAAGAAATAAACGTTACTAGTAATCTTTTGAATTCAACAATTTTTTTTAGAAATTTGTCCTGAAGGATGGGCAAATCGATATGAGGGTCGACAACATGAATGTTGTGATCTCAGCGCTTTGACACCGTATGATTGTGGAGTGGCAACAACTGGAATTGTATTGCCAAGAATTATTAGAGGAAGAAATACTACCATTATGAATTGGCCGTGGACGGTACGTAGACAGTGCATTTATGCAATAATCAACTTTAAAGTTTGCTGAAACACGCCGACTCGGTGTTGGGTGACGAGGTGCCAGCAATCTGCTCTACAACCCGCGAGCGCAAGCTTGCCAGCTGATGTAATCAGCAAGTTCGCTTTGCATGCACTATTCAAATAGGCTGGACAGTAAACATTAGACAAGGCAAACTTGCTGACGTTCTATGTTATTATGCTTGTTGTGACATGATGCTCTCATCAAATTGGAAAATAATGAAATGTGTAATTCTTAACCAATTAAAACAACCTAGAATAAAAATGGGAAACCCTGCGGTTCCGTTTTAACATAAAAAATATACCAAAAAGTATATAGTAGCAGGACAAAAAGAAGGAAAAGGCGGGAATCGTGCTAAAGAGAAGGAAAGTAGGAAAAGGCGGTAACCTAATTCTAATCCTAACCACTGGTTTTGTTTTAGATTCAGCTCAGTGTAAAAGGAACTTTTATGTGTGGTGCTGTGCTACTGTCGAGAAACTACGTTGTAACCGCTGCTCACTGCGTAAATAGGTGAGTGACCAGCGTGGTTACGTACCGGTATGCTGCTGTGGCGATACTAATGGTTTTGCATAACTTGTCAAAGACAACAATTATTAGCATTAAAATACATAATACATATAATGTACTGTCATGGACGTTGATATTGCAAACTCAATTATGGCTCAGTAGGGAAAGTGTAGGGTTAGAGTTAAAGTGACTGTTTACTTCCAGTTCGATTATAATGAAACTGGCAACGTGGCGTTGTGTTCGTGGTAAAGGTACTTAGGATTATATCATTTTTAATTGAGAGCAAGCAGTCTACACGTTGTGTGTTGGGCCAACCTGCAAAAAGACTTCAAAATAGAACTCCAAAAAGGGAGCTCTGCGTTGATGTGCTTAGACAGGCGCAGAGTTATGTTTGATCTATATATGCTAATAAATGAATATTGCAAATTCAAACTTTGGTCAAAGCCAACCATAAGCCTACATAAAGTATTTACAAATAAGTTGATTCAAGGTCTTATTTAAACAAAAAAGTGATGAGTACGTAATTGTCTAATTACCATGCTCATCACTTAATTTTTTGTTAGTTGTTAAAGAACAATCAAACCATATTGATCACGTATAGATTTTGAACCTAATAGAGTGACTACAAATTATAGATGCTATGAGCTGGCGATACGCTGGTAATACACCATTTATTTAAACTATTTAACACTGAAAATGCCTGGTGTCCTCAATTTCAGTAGTGTTTCAAATTATGATATCCTAATATCAGGCTGTTTGTCCGCAATATGGATCTTCAAGTGATTTCTTAATTCTTTGCAGAATATAACTCCATTCAAAGTAAATTTAAAAAAAGCTCCTAATTTATTCAAAACAGTTTCCAAAAAAATTTGATCATAAAATGAAAATCAAATTAGTTTTGAATAAATTAAGATATTAAAATGCTTTTTAGTGTAATGGACATGCCCGAAACGGTCACTTTGGTAATGGGTGTTACAAGACTACAAGACTCCGTCGTCAATCGTACAGCAACTCGTATTCTTGTTCACGAACGTTATAATCTGACGGGAAGTTGGGAAAATGATATCGCTTTAATTGAAGTGAGAGAAAATTGATAACTATGCTACTTTGTAATTCTTCTTAAAAACACCTGACTAGAGTAGGCTAAATCAATGGCTAAAACACACTACGGGCAGAAACTAATTTCGTGATTAAACACTCATCTTCAGTCTTGTAGGAAAAGTATTCTTATCCACTTTTCATTATTAAGGTGTAATCTTTGGCTAAGCCTTCTTAGTGAGTCGATTTCCAATTTGCGACAAAATATTCTATTGAAACTGGAAAAGTGCAAATACTTTAAAGGGGGGGCTTATAGTTTGTAAATATTGCATCTAATTTCTGTTTTGTTTTTTGTTTTTCAAAGTAATGTTAAGCTTTGAACAAGTGGTGTTATAAACCAACTTGCAATATTTTAAACCACTAATGCTATAAGTTCCGAAAGGCGAAAGGGTACCAAAGCGCATAAACCGAGATCAAAATAAATCACTGAACCAAGAAATATAATTGATTCAAACTGATACTATATAGTCCATAAGTGGGCCCAAGTCCGTTAATCGTTAATCGGTTAATAACGAAGCTAACTTTTTCATTAACTCGTTAATCCGTTAAAAAGTTTTTCCACGTTAACGGACTAAATTAACTTCCGTTAAGTGCTGTTAACGGACTAAAGTAACTTCCGTTAAGTTCTGTTAACTTCCGTTAAGGTTTTTATCGTTAATATCTTGCACCATTCATTCATTGAACCGGTACAAACCAGTTTGCTCTGGTAACACTTGTTGATAATTAGCACGAGTTTTATAAAAGAAAGCGAAGAAAGGAGCTCTTTTTTGAGGCAAATGATAACCTTCAGCCTCATAGGTCTATTAATTATCGCTGTTCGCGATTTCCAAAGATTTTCGGATCGCAGCTTCTGTTGCGCATTTGAACTTGCTTTTATCGTTAAATTAGATTAGACTGTAAAATGTAACTTCCAAAACACAAAAAAAACCACCATAGCAATAAATATATTCTTACAATCAGCTCAGCAGCGTCAGTACGTGTTCTAGAAGCGAGTGAATAAAAAGAAATGTAAATTACACGCAAAATATTAACGGATTAACGGACTTTATAAATTTCCGTTAATCAAAGCTGAAAATAATGGATTAACGTTAACGGAAGTGTGAAGTTTGTTAACGGACGAGTGGGTAACGAAGCTAACGTTTTGCATTAACTTGCCCACCTATGATATAGTCTAAATATATATTTTGATCACTGGTGAGTATTTCGTAACTGCTTTATTTATCTTAAACAAAATAGGTTACACCAACAGAGTAGTGAATGTGTACTGCTAACTGTGTAGTGAAAGTAGTAGTTTACCATTATAACTGTGGTAATGAATGTTGTAATTTTATTAATTTATCTTGAACACAATAAGTTGCACTAACAGAGTAGTGAATGTGTAGTTTTACTTTTTTACATATTTGGAATGGCAATACTTTAATTTTAAGACAAAGAGCGTATTATAGTTACGCCAAACCGCATGTAATCAATTTTAGATAAACGAGCCAGTAGAACTTGGAATTGGAGATGTAAACAACATTTGTCTTCCGGAGTTGGAAGATATAGCAATTGACACAGAATGCGTAGTTGTTGGTTGGGGACGAAGTAAGAAATTCAAGTCAATATATTAAGCGATACTCATTCCCTTGAATGTGGAAACTCATCGTGGGATGCGGTAGATTTGTCGAAACTACTCTTATGAAAATATATATTACTTTGGAGTTTTCAGTACATTCTGAAAGATGGCCTAAAGATGAAGTTGTCATTTTTTGCTTCTTGGTTTTTAAGCATGCTTTCAGCCAAAGCATCTCACGCCCAATCAAAGTCGGTTTAGGATAGCCCATAGCTTTTGCGTTAAAGATGCACACGCGGTGGCGACAGTACATGGAATCACAATATAATAGCTAGGGTGAAATTTTTTCTGTAAATAAACTGACTATTAAATGAATATTCAAACTATCACGCAGCTTTAACAGCACAGCCTTTGACAAAATGATGTGTTTAATTTCGTTAAATGGCTTAGTCTTTCCATCCATGATTTTCAATCGCAAGGTAACAAGGTTTGACACTTGTCTTGAAGCTATCATATGCTAGACATTTTTGCAACTTTGTCTTATTCTTAGCATATCTATACCGGGTCAGGTAGCATTGAACTAAAGCACAAGAATATTGGAACATCTATTGAGTTAGATCTGCACAAGTTTCAAGGTGTTGCTGCAACCTAGATATTATCTCATCTTTCCGCTCTTGAGGGTCTGATTAACTAGTTAGGCCTATCTAGAAAACACAAAAATTTAATCAGGAGTTTTTGAAGTTCGCTCCACAAAAAAGTTCAATCCGGTTCGCGTCGAGAATGCAATTTTGGCTCGCCCCAAAATATTCGCCAATATTGGTGAACGAGATTTGTTTACGTGGCAACTTAAAATCCTCACCGCATTCCAACCCAAAAGCAGTGGAAAAACTTTTTTTTTTGATCTCTTCACCTTCTTTTCCACCGTAAAAACTCAATGTTTGACCAATATGCTGTTCTTTGATCACCGAATTGATTGGCGGGCTCACAACCTTGTTTGATCCAATGTGGCTCTTCACCTATAAAATTTGGACACCAATGATTTTGTGAACAATCTTTGTCGGATTATTTTTGAGACTCAATATGTGTTGCCAACGCATCGATATTTTTTAGCAAGCAACAATGGACCAGCAAACAACGCCATCCTACAAGAAGCAAACGTTCGTATTCTTCCGCCAGACCTGTGTATTCGAGCATATCCAAGCCAGTTCATTCGACGTCGACAGTTTTGCGCAGGAAGGATAGACGGGACTGTCGATACGTGTTCTGTGAGTACTTCTTTGCGTGTTTTTGTTTACTTTTCATCACATTTGTCTTCTTCTGGGTGGCTGCTTCACTTGAATACAGAAAGATCCCTTTGCAGCCAGTAGCGTACGCAGGGTTTTGAAAAGGGGGGGGGGCAGGAACTTCAGAAAATTTGAGAAGAACAACAAAGGTCAGACAAAATCAGTCCGATTTTCCTGTCCAAAATTATGTGAGGAGCAAATAAAAAAAAAGGTCTTCACTCAAATTTAGACTTATTTTTTGCCCAAAATTAGTTGAAGGGCAAAAAAAAAGAAAAAAAAGATCTTCAATCAAATTTAGTCTGAGGTGAAAAGCAAAAAAAAGAAAAAAAAAGGTCTTCAATCAAATTTAGTCTGATTTTTTGCCCAAAATTAGGTAAAGAGCAAAAGAAAAAAAGGTCTTCATTCAAATTTGGTCTGAATTTCTGCCCAAAATTAGGTGAAGAGCCAAAAAAAAAGTAAAAAGGTCTTCACTCAAACTTAGTCTGATTTTTTGCCCAAAATTAGATAAAGGGCAAAAAAAGGTGTTCACTCAAATTTAGTCCAATTTTTTCCTAAAATTTAGTGCAGGCCAAAAGGAAAGGTCTTCGCCTAACGCCATGGCACAATGCCCGCCAAATACGCCCCTGTTTGCAGCCTTTTCTTGCTGCTTAACAGCTACGCTGATTGTGTAATGAAATTTATCAGTAATTACATCATTTTTTATCGCTTCGTGGATGTATACTATGCAAAGTTAAATTCACTTCTCTATTATGGCCGTTTTGAGTTCTTGATTGCTTGCTTTTTGTTTTCTGTTTATTTCTTTCGCTTTTTGAGAAGGAATTAAAAACAGCAATTCAAGCAATTTTGCATGAGATTTTGCAATCTTGGTGGTGAATAAATCGAACAACCCTTCGTGTGCAGTTATTCACAATAGCTTCCTATTATGTGCGTGGTCAAAATAGCTTCTATCACGAATTATGAATAATAGCTTTCAAGCAATTGTAATTTTGCTTACGACAAAAGCGCAGTTGGAATTTTTCATTAACAAAATTGCAAGACCTTAACTTACAGCGCGAGTATAAAAAGCGTGTCAAAAAGGTAAGAGAAAACAATTTTACATAAAGTTCTTGACTCGTCTTATGGAAATATCAAATATTAGGGTAGTTCTTGTTTCAAAACTTTGAAAAATTACGCGGAAACCCGGTTAAATTTGTTCAAGTTAGGCAAAAAGCTATATATGCAAAATATTTCGGGCATCAATCAAAGTTTACAGGTTGCACATGAACAGCGGAATTTAAAGATTTGTTGTATGCTATTTACATCATATTAATTGTTTTATATGTCTTCCCTTTAGTGAGAAGTAGTTTGCCCTAAATTAAGTTTGATTGGAACCGTTTAAGTTATCAAGTGTAAAGTTTTGGATAAATTTCAAACTTTGTTTACGACAAAACAATCAGACAATACTATTGTGTTTCTCATAGTCTTGGATAGTTAATAAGTTCGTTAAGATACATGATGAATCAGTAAGGCAACCACAAGTAACGAAAAAAAATCATCTGAAAAATTTCTTTGATGCGGACAGTAGAAATCAGGGGTGCCGAAACCCGGGGAGGATATATCCTCCCAATGATTTGACTACATCCCTTCCAATAATTTGACTATGGTCTACATCTGCATCCCACGCAATAATTTGACTCTCGTCTACATCTGAATCGCTTGAAGTCGGTCTGCAATTCTTGAATTCGGGAAAAAAACTCTTCCAATTTTAATGAAGATCTTTTTTCTATTTTTCGGTCTTCACTTAATTTGCTTACCTGAAAAAAATCGTGGTCGAGGTTCATCCCCCAATGTTGAAAATAGGGCAAAATTGGAATAAAACTGCAAATTATCCCACCCCCCAATGCTTAACAAAGATCGGCACCCCTGGTAGAAATGCTATGAACGTTATGACTAACATACCGCAATTTTCTTTTGGCTTTAAAGGGAATGTTGGAAAAGAGAATCAAGAAAGCAGTGGATATAAGAGAGGCCACTGTCAAGCCCAAAAAATGATACAGAAAGAAGGAGAAAGCATGCAAAAGAGAGGCCTTCAAATCTTAGTTGCAGCACTGTTAAATTTGATTCATTGATTAGCGCTTTAGGTCTGAATTAGTCTTCTACAGATGGTGCTTCTGGATTTCACAAACAGAAAAAAGCAAAAAAAGATAATCAAATCTAGTCGCATTTTCACTCGCTGAGGTCCTTGAGGGGGAAAATATTTTTGACAGTAAGGCGATGTTTTTGCTCACAAAAACTTAAAGCACACTTGAAAAAATGTTGAGTAACTAAATGTAAATATATCCTTAAAGCATTCGCAACGAATTTGGAAGATCTTATCAAAAAAAGAATTTAACCAGTAACATTCTATACATTTTCTATTTTAAAAAACGTTTTGATTAATCACTTGAACCACATTTGATCTTAAATGTTTGCTGGAGTTAACGAGCTTTACGTAGTAAATTCAGCATCTAGCTAGGGACAGAACTGCAATATCCGCACCAAGAAATAAATTTTGGACTTGAAGTGGCAAAAATTACATTAACAAAGAAATTCAGGCTATACCTCTAAAAAATCTCTGGCCAGCTCCGGTACATCTCTGAGAAGCTACTGGCATTGGCTTTTTAGAACAAGAGGCACATGATGACAAGAAGCGACAAATGGTTGCAGCACTTTACAAAGATGAAAATTGTCCCAAACTTGCCATTAAGAAACAACACTTGGAAAAAGTGCTTTGCTGATTGAGCACAATTTGGCTTTTCCTAAAAATAAGAACGGATCAAAAATTATTTCAAGGACTTTACTTCATGATGTGAACTATCAGGCTTTCTGACGGCAGCCAGAAAGTTGGTTTAAAACATCCAAGTCCCAAATGCTACTTCAGAGCGTGGTGTGGCAGTGGCACTTAAATAGGAATATGTCCGGCTTAAAATAAGTGAGGATGATCAATTGCAGTTCCACGTGCATTTTGCCACAAAGCATAGCATAAGCATGTTTTTTTTGCTGAGTGAGAATAAAGAGAGTACGCTGTTACTTACTGGGCAACGTGAACTGGGTTTCACCCGTAATATTTCAGATTTCTGGCTTTGAATAGCTGATACTAGGCAAGTAGAAAAACTTTTATGTTTGCAAAATAGGGCAGTTATAAAAATTGATTGTCCATGTTCAACCGCGAAATGTTTTTCTATCTCAGTATTTTTCAAAAACGATGATTTTAGCCTAAAAGGAACACATTTACTTGGGTTCACGTGGTAATTTTTATTGTTTAATTTTTTCCATGCATTTAAGTACCTCATCCTAGTCCAACATGCTTTGGAATATATGCTTTGTTCTTCCTTCAAACAGCTTGTATTACGAAAATTATTAATTGAAATTGAAGATCCTTTTAAAGGCTTTTAAAGCAAACGTGATTTTGCTTATGACAAAAGCGTGTTAGAAGTTGATCGAAACTCGTCAATATACTACAAAAACTAGTCCTGCAGTGTTTATCTGTTACCGTAAAGTAAAAGTTTATTGACATTTTTAAGCGATGCAAAGTATTTGTAAAAATATTGTGAGGTGCCTCACTACGCATCCTCTTTTGGCTAAGTCATCTAAAAAATTTAATCCAAATACGCATGCTTTAAAACAAGCTTTATACATAGGACCAGTTGTACCAGTTGTAAGTAGGAGGGGGAAGAGGAAAAGAGCAAATTATTCTTTCGAGTTGATTTCAAACCTTCGCAATTTCGATTTTTCAATTAGCTCTAAAAATGTGATAAAAAGCATCCAAATGGTGTTAAAATAGCTATTTTTTCCAAAAAATTAAAAAAATTGTCCAGCGGCAGCTAAGTCCAAAAAATCACAAAAATTGTCATGGCCTCCAGAGGCTGGATACTCCGCCTCCAGATCTCCCGTGGGTAAAACGCTTAAGTTTTCTCAACACTTCACCAGCTGAATGCATTTTTCACACACAGGAAAATTAAAGCTGTTAATTCAAGTTCCCTCTCCCTTAGCAAAACCTTGGTTACGCGCGTCTGGTTATAGCCAAGTGGCAATACCAATTTTTGCAAACATTAAAAATAGAAAATAATTGGACGCAAATCGAATTATTGTCTTAAATTTCTACCGTTGCTACAAAGCAAAATCATCTTTTGTAAAACAGAATATTTAGTTTTACTTTTCATGTAGTTTTAGTTTTTAAATTTTTATGCAAAATTCATTTAAACTTGATTGTTTAGCGTAATAGTTACAGGATGCGCAACACCATCAAATTATCTTCTTTTTCATTCATATAAAATAAAAAAGGTCATGTTTAGTTGGTCGAGCGGTAATGCATTCGCCTCTGGAACGGGAGGTCTGAGGTTCAAATCTCGGGCCGGTCAAATCGGACACAGTGTTGCCAACGGCTCGCCACCGCTGTGACATTTCTTCCAAAGGAGCTGTGTTGCCTGGGCGCAATGACGCGAAGATGGGCCCCGCCAACTCGTTACACGCTTCGGCGTACTACAGCGAGTATAATGAAAGATTTGATTTGATGTTTTTTATACAGGCGTTACAGTACTAGTCTATGCAATCGTTCTATTGTATGAACTAGGCACTCTGCGTCTGTCTAACCACAACAATGCGGAAAACTTTTTAGGTTCTTTTTGTAAGTCTTTCGTCTGGCTGGGCCACCACAACAGGAAGACAGCTTGGCTCCAATGAGAAATAAGTATAAAGTGTCTTTCCTAAGAACATAACGACGCATTGCCAGTTTGGGGATCGAACCAGGGGCCAAAAGTTTTTCGATTGCTAGTCTGATGCTCTACCACTGAGCTATCGCCGCTGTCTTGGGCAATAATGGAACAGCAAATGAAAGATCCTTTCGACCGTCAGATGGCGCAAAAACCACATCTGTCTGATAAATTACATGCCAGTTTTTTACTACGCAGTTAACATTACCATTATTATCTGAACATGTCGTGTTTTGGAAGAAAGCATATGAAAAATACACAAATACTATTGGTTTTAGAATGTCTCACTGTCACATCCACACTAAAAAAAACTTAAACTCTTGCTTTTAGTCCTCAATTCAAACGTTTTTCATTATGGAAATGAAGTCTAACTAGACTGCTGTTTTAAAGGGTGACAGTGGAGGACCGTTGATGTGCCAGCGGTGTTCGTCTTGTGCATGGTTTTTAGCTGGAATTACGTCATTTGGTGGAAGGTGCGCCACAGCTAACAGACCTGGAGTTTACACAAAAGTTAGCAGTTTTGAATCATGGATTTATCCAAGAATTGATCTACCAACTCCCAGAACAAACCGAGTGTCGTGCCTATAATTGTCTGAGGCTTAAACTTAACATAACATTGCTTGAAGCACTTTTCAATAAGGAAGTGGCTAATGTTACGTTACGTAACGCCCGTAAAGAGAATATGTAAGTAAAAAAAGTGGGTGCTAATTCTCTCATTTTTTAGTTAACGTTAGTATAGGGTTTGGGTTAGGATTAGAGTAAGGGTAAGGTATAAGGTTGAAGTTTAGGGCGAGGATATCAACTTTTTCACTTTTATGTAACGTAACCTGAGCCTCTGCTTAAAGTTAATGTAGATGCTTTAAATTTATTGTATTGTTTTCGTTAAAGCAAAAAGGTTGTGGCTCTTATACATGAAATAATGCGGTGCACAACTGAAGAGCGCTATTGCCCATTAAACATTTAATCAAACTTGTTAGAGCACGACAATCTCAGAAAGTGTGCAATAAATGTAGTTTTTATAAGACAAGCCGAAACTAATTTAACTACAAATCAAAAGCAAATTATAAAATTCTAAACATCACTTGCAGCAATTTGAATAAAATGTTTTTAGTTTGGTTACTGAAGATGGCTACCCAGCCGGAATCGATTTTATATTAAATAAATATTTCCAAAAAGGTATTGATTTTACTGATTGGCAGAATCTCCACCAAAGCAACATAATATTACAATCTTTATCATACGGATGAAGAATCGTCAACATACATATTATTTTGATTTTACTATTTTACCAAATTGCCGCTGCAGGTGAGACTCAACTCCCAAAATTATACTACCCGCAACATGTTTCCTTTTGGTTCCAGATTTATTTTTGATGTTGCTTTTACATGATTATTATCAATTACAGTAATTGCTATAACAAGACGCTTCTGTTTTCTCGATTGTATTTCTTTCAGTAAAAGTGTTAAGATTTTCAATATTTAGCTACAAATCTGTGTTTTGTTTCTTGTCTTTGCAAAGTTGTAATGTTTTGATTTTTAACTAACGTTTTCTTCTGCAACTACACGTAAATTTTACGTGGTGAAAGTAAAAATTGAACATTTTAAATCGTGCTTCATTGCTTGACATTGGAAAGTTACAGCAAATGGAATGATATAATACGACCAACAAAAAGCAAATATATGCATTTCTTTTTACAGATGACGTATTGGCACTGAAGCGTTTGTGAACGTGTATGCCACTGTAGGAGCAAAACTGGTCACTAACCTTTAAAACAAAGTTGATCATTCATCTCTCCACATCTTGGCAATTCAAAAAGCAAACGACAACTCCCAAGAAATAGTTGAGATTGGTCTTTTTTCTCTCTATTCATCAAAGGTGGAGTCGAGGACACAAGGCTCGAGGCCAAGGTTAAGGACACAAAAAAATCTCGAGGCCAAGGACAGACCCTCTCGAGGCCAAGGCCAAGGACCAAGGACACAGACGCATGTGTTCTCCGAAAAAAAAAGGTCTTCAAAAATTTTTTTCAGGCAATCTCAAAAAAAAAGGTCTTAAAAAATTTTGATCAGGCGATCTCTACTTGAGGAAACCAAAAAAAATGTCTTTGCAGATTTTCTGCAAGGTTTCTGGCGTTTTCCAACGAAATTTCAACGGTTCAAAAATAGTGCTGTCCTCGAGCCGAGAACAGGGCAATTTTCGAGGACTAGAGGCTTCGAGGCTAAGGACTTCAAAATGTGTCCTCGAGGCCAAGGACGTCCTCGAGAACTCCACCTCTGCTATTCATTGTCCGCTTCCGTGTCGATTGCGTGTCAGCAGCTCGAGAAAAAGCCGCCACATTTCACGGCCTTTCATTTCTTTCTTCATTTTGCTTGGTGTAGTTCTAAGTGGTTTTATCAAAGATCCTCAATGTAATTGATCTATCTAGTTTGGGTTTGTCTAACAGGCTTGTTTTTTTTTGTTTTTGCAAAAAAAGCGCTTTTGGAAAGACTTTTCGTAAGTATTCAGTTTACATGGACACAGTATTTAAACTGATATTTTTCGATTCGAAGATATAGAAGCTTGATAGTTTAAGATTTTCAAATCTCAAAGCTACACACCAGGCCAAATAACGTAACTCCTTCGATTCTTTATAAAAGTTTTATTTCGGACGCACTTTACTGCACTTGCAATCATGCTTTTCGGTCATTACTTGGGCCCGCTAAAGTCAATAAAATCAAATTTTTTCAGGGCTTTGTTACATAATCAAACTTATGCTAAAATTGGTTTTGGTTGTTCAGGAGTCGTTTTTGATAAGGTTTGTAGGTCATAATAAAGTCAAAATTTGTCAAAATCGTCTCTCATCAAAAACCTCTAGAAAAAAGAACACAAAAATTAATTCTTCCTTGATTTTTCTGAATTTTTGAGCATCTGTCAATATTTTATACTCGTAGTTGTTGTTTTATATAATTTGAAAGAAAATCTTTCAACTCAAAGTTATGTAGAATTTCAAAAATATCACAAATGTACTGCAATCAAGTTCGCAATATAATCGCATACGTAAATACACGTGAAAAAATTCGAATTTTTAATCCTCATTGTTAAAACAAAATGCATTAGTGCAACATAATTACGTACTCCAATAAAACCGTTCCTCTCTCTCCTCATGTTTTTTTTGAAATTGCATAGCTTGAAAAAGTTGGTTGGATGAAAATGCATGAGCAAGAAAAATCGACAGCAGCAAAATTTAGGAAAGTATGCCGTTAATATCCAAATGAGTTTGGGAAAACTAGCTGGAGATTTACGATGCAATTTTTGCGACGTATTATTCAAATAAGACAAAAATTTTTTCATAGAGAATCACCGAAAAAGTAAGCTTCACCAAGCTAAATTGGTAACAACGAGCAGCTCTCTAGGTAAGCAAACCTATATATTACTCGATCGAGCGAACTTCAAGGAAAAAGTAGTCTCTTCATTTGTAGCAGCAGATATCCCACTGCATACACTAAATCATCCTGCTTTAAACCTCTGTTTGTTGCAGTGGGAAAACCTTTGCCTTCTGAAATTGCAACCCGTGCAAGTGTTGCTCAATTAGCGTCCCAAAAAGAGGAGAATAATGGAAAACTACTTTGGAACAAAAAAGTATTTTTGATTGTAGATTAAGCAAAAGTGGATAAGCAAAAACTCGTACATTAATGTACTAGTGGGCAGCTTGGTACCCCAAAAGAAAAAACCCTCTCCTTGAGTGCCTTCCACTTGAAAGCAGTAGCAATGTTAGTAGCAGTATTATTCTACACACTGTGGATGACGGATTGCGACAACTTGGGACCAAACGAGAAAATTTTGCACTGCTCTTAACAGATTGTCGCAGTTCCTGCTTCATCCAGTGGCGATGTGGAAACTAGCATGGAAGTAACCACAAATGAAAGAAAATTGGAACCGATAGCTTTATAACACAACAGATCATAGCAGCTCAGAGGTTGTACAACCGAGCTGGTTAACCGCAATCGGAGCGCGCTCCCTTTTGACACGCCACACTGGTGACCCCGACGTGATTGGATGGTCGGCGCTCGAGACGACGTTAGCAGGCTCCTTCCTACCACTGCTTTCAGAATGGGGGAAGTGTGTCGCAGTTCCTGCTTCATCCAGTGGCGATGTGGAAACTAGCATGGAAGTAACCACAAATGAAAGATAATTGGAACCGATAGTTTTATAAGACAACAGATCATAGCAGCTCAGAGGTAGTACAACCGAGCTGGTTAACCGCAATCGGAGCGCGCTCCCTTTTGACACGCCACAAGATGCTGCTCGGTACGTCTTTGGCAGGCAAAATATTAAGGAATTATACCCTACTTTGATGCATGTCACTTGCATTGCACACTTACAACATAACTGCACTTTGCGAGTTTGTGCTTTCTTTAAAGGCCACCTAATGTTCGCAAAGCAACGCCCTTAAAATAAAACAAAAAAATGTTGCTACTCCAATGCTGAAAACCCGATTTAGATACACGTTCTCAGTTTCAAGAAAATGAATAGCCATTATTTACCTTTCGCGTTTCTAAAAAATGACATGACGTCATCAGATCCAGGAGTTTGTGCACTTGCATAGTTTATCATTGCAGAGGATAGGCGATTTTGAAAAGGCATGTGATAGCAGCTTGGTAGTCAAAAAATGTTATACAAAAAAGGCATAATTAGCTCAAAGTAGTTTTAATGCTAAGTTCAGAAATGAATTACCCGTTGCAATCAGCTTTTACCAGAGGTGGAGTCCTCGAGAACACATTTTGAAGTTCTTGGCCTTGGCATCGAGCCTTGGGTCCTCGACTCCACCTCTGTCAGTGATGAACAGCAGTTTTACTGGCAGTAATGCCTCCATTGCCCATATCACTCTAAAATTTCAACTTTTCAAAAGTTTTCGTATTCTATCTGGCATGTCCGTACTCAAAACCAATAAGCTACGGTAGAGGATTATGTAAAAATATTTTACCCTTCTGACACTAGTAAGTAGGCTACTGTTGTTTGCTGCGTGGGATTAGGAATACAGACTACAGGTACGAATACTATACAGCAGAAATGGTACCAGTATCAGATCAAAACTGGTAGCCTGGTTTGGTTTGGGTTTCAGTAACTATTTTACTCCTGGCAATGTATTATGCTGCACTGATCTGCTAGGGTACAATAGTTTAGCGGTACCGGATTAGGCTACCGGTATCTACTATCACAGATCGGATCCGTGTACTGATACCGTACTAGTATCTCAGATCTGCACAGCCAAACAACTATCAGTGAGTGCAGGTAACTTATTACAAGTAACAGTAGGCCTATTCTAAATATGAAATTGTAGTACAAAAATGCTGCCTGCAGTGGTGACATTTTAACCTATTTTACCATTGTAAGATATTGGTGCAGGCGCTACTTACTTCCTTGCCATTATTAGCCTACATTCAGTAGGCCTATTGTACCAAACCTTCTCCTCATCCTATTAGGCTTTTGGGTATCCTTTTGGGTATCCTTTGGATTAAAGACAAATTAGTCAGTGTATCCAGTAGCGTAGCCAGGGGGGGGGCGGGGGGGGGGGCTCGAGCTCCCCCCATTGGTTTGTGAAGTATGCAAAATCGCATGTTTTTTGTGCTTTTGAGGCCGATTTTGTGTGAAAAATGGAAAATAGCCCCCCCCATACGAAAAGAGCCCCCCCTCATACGTTTGAACTTGCGAAATTGGAAGAAAAATCGCCCTGAATTTTGGCGAAGACCTTTTTTTTTTTTTTTTTTTTTTTTTTTTTTTTTTTTTTTGGAGATCACCTAATTTTGGGCGGAAAAAAACTTTGAATTTCCGATCTTTCCGAGACATTTCATCTCAAATTTCGGACAAATCGTCTGAAACTGATTCAAGGTCAATGAAAATTCGAGTCAAGGTCGTTTGCACACTTCTCACTCTTTCAAAATAGCCCCCCCCTTTTCCAAATCCTGGCTACGCGCCTGAGTGTATTAATGTATGATACGGGAGAATCACAGCTATCTATATCAATCTACTGATCTACCTGGCCTATACCAATACCCAGGGTTCCTTCTGTGATGCAAAATTTGATACGGTTTTGAGGCAATTTTTTTAAAGTTATGAAATTAAAATTGGGCAATGGCATGTTGAATCTAATGTAAAAAGTTGGAAGTTTTATTCTAAAGCAATTGCTTATTGTTTCAAAAATCAGTGTTTATGAAAAATTTGTTTTAAGTGGTAAGTGGTGAAAACGGTTGGGAAAAATATATGTTAAGATTTGCATTCGAGCAATTTTGCAGCTGTCAAATTCTTAGAGGGAACAGCAGGGGCTTTGCCAGCTTAGCGAGATCGGGGGGGCAAAGTTTTGACGGTAAACTATTGCAGTACTTTAAGGGTTAAGTAGATTGTTTGTGTGGCGGGGTTGTAAATTTCTTTTCGCCTTTGAGTAATACAGCTATTTGGTTTTGATTAAGTTCATAAAACCATTTTCAGCTTTATTTTACAAACTAATTACTTAGGTTGCAATGAAACGATTACTAAACCGTATATTTATTTAATGCCTAACTGACGTGCATGATTGTCTTTGTCTTTTACATATGAACAGCATGGGATCATGTCGGTTATTATACCACATTGTTTAAAGGGCATTCAGGACGTTTTTGTTTAAAAAATTTTACAGTGAAACCATAGTGAAACAACTTTGGCAATTTTTTAGAATTTTTTTGCACCAATTTTGACTCTCTTCGGCCAAGAAATCGTAAGATATTTGCAATTATTTTTCCCCTCAGACTAAGGAGAAACGCTTTCCGAACATTACCAAACTGAGCTGACGTGGGTCAAAATCTTTCCAAATGACTGACTACAACACTAGCAGCTGTTGAGGAAGTGTCTTCGTAGGCACCTGCTGATAACCGCAGCAAACCTATACAAAAATTGCTAACTTAAATGCTTTATATGAAATTTGCAATTGCATATTTACGTGAAAAACTTACTGACCTTCTGACATTTAGGCCTGAACCAATTGCTCAATAATCACATAAAACTTATTGGCTAACTAAAAATTGGAATCTTAGTCTAAGATCTAGTCAGCTACGATGCTTTAGCCTTCAACATGCAATCATTCTTCGGATAGGCTATCTTTGTAAACAATAGTCACAATAAGCTAGGCTACTACGCCTAAAGCACTAAAGCCTTATCTTGATTCCGAATAGTTTGCTAGCACTTGGTGAACAAAGCACACTAGGAAAGCATCTATAACCTCTTTGAGTTCAAACAGAAGTTGTTCCACTAATTTATTTATCTATTACTTCAGCATTCACCTAGTTCCAAGAAGACCGGTACTTAGCAAGACACGAAATAGATCACAAACTGATTTATTGCGCAATGTACTTGAAACAAGATAACCGAAATTTGGATTCTAAGAGGAAAACAAGATTTTTTTCTCTTAGACTTTCTTAACCTGATGAGTTGCGAGAATCGCAATGGGGTCATGTTGGTAAACATATTTTTAAGATTTTTTCTCAGTTTTTCAAAATTCGGGTTGAATGCCCTTTTTAAAGCAAGACACAAACTTGCAACAAAAATTTTAGGCATATTCTATTGCTATCGCGTTGGTAAACATATAGAATAAATTTGAATAATAGGAAAAGTTAAAAACTGCGCATGAAAAACTACCATGAATGATTTTTGAATAAAGGCAGAAAGCAGACTGTCTCTGATATATTGAAACATTGACAAAGCCGCTAACTTAACAATTGCTGAAAAAATAACGTAAATCTTCTCATTTAATTAAACATGATTACAGCTAGTAAACGACTGACGACAGGAAACTCCAGAAAAAATATGAGCGAAGTTTAATATCGGTACCTTTATAATGAATACTGTAGCTAATAATATACAATCGTGTATTACAAGCTAAAGCAGAAAAATGAACAATTTAGCATTTATACTTGAATGCCTATTCTGTTTCTGTATTGCCAAAACTTCATTAAGACAGGTAAGTTCCGATCCAGGGGTTGCATCCCCCAAAAGAATCTCTGCTGTATCCCTACCAATAGTTGGCGTCGGTACGGTGTGTAACTTTGGTGTTATAACTTGCAACATTATTAAACGATGCATTTATCCTCGAAAAAACGTTGAAAAAGCTCAAGATTCCGGACCCCGCTGGGGAGCTCACAGCGCCCCCCCAAACTTCCTCGCTGGCTTTAAGGCCGTCTCACCATAACTTTTGTGTTTGAAAATTTTTAATTGCCACCAGCACTCCTTCCAAACCTTAGTAAACGTTTCTGCGGACTTCCTTGCTGGTATTGGCAAAAATGAGCGTAGAACTTTGCTCCAAAAATCTCCAGTTTGAGCATATCTCTCTTCCCAATGTTCAAAATTATCAAAAAATATACAAATTCCTTAAATCATCCCCCAATGGTCAATATGGATCGGCACCACTGATTACTGTATCGGTAATGCAACAGGACTATATTACTGCTCTAAAAAAATCATCACAAATAGCAACACCTAACAGCCAAAACCATACTATAGGCTATTAAAGTTCACTCAAAATCTCAGATATCAATGGCGTTACTAGTGCCGAGAACACCACTGCTTAGTTTGTTTTGTTACCGGTACTAATTGATCTAGTTAAATGAACTATACGGTAATGGACACTTCTTGCAAATCTGAAAGTCAGAAAATTCCTGTAGTCTAGCTATCAAAGAATTGGTCAATGGATTCCGATTTGGGACAGGAATGCCGTCTGTTTCTCTGTTAGCTCAGAATTTCCGCAGATCGATTACTCATACTGCTGAACAAGATCCCAATCAAAATACAATATGGTTTGAGTTGCTAAGCTAAGGCCTTCCACTTCCAGACATAGGCTTGTCAACTCAATTTACTTTTGCTACGTTTGCTTACCCTTAGCCTACGTTTGCTCATAGTCTAGAAGTGCGACTGACCGATCGAATTCTTATCTTTTTTTCCCGAGGCATTTGGCGATGGTCTATTTTTCTTTCTGTAACTATTGATTGCACGGTACATTGCGGATGGTTTGTACTATGCGTATACCACTGATCAGAGGTGGAGTCGAGGACACAAGGCTCGAGGCCAAGGCCAAGGACACAAAAAAAATCCGAGGCCAAGGACAGCCTTTCCGAGGACAGAACCTCTCGAGGCCAAGGACAGGAATGCTCGAAGCCAAGACCAAGGACACAGGCGCAAGCGTTCTCCAAAAAAAAAACGTTTTCAAAAATTTTTTTCAGGCCATCTCTAATTTATTGGCGTAGCCAGAATTTTTGATTGGGGGAGGCCTAAACTACAAATCACATGAAATGACGTCATCAAAAATTTTCCAAATAGGAAGTTTTTGTGGGACAAACATATCGTAGGATGGAAGATTTGAAATCGGTGTTGCCTGTTTGCACGAAACCAGGATTTTGCAAAAGAAGAGGGCTTAAACTAATAGATGAAAAATGCAAATATCTAACTTTTGGGAACGTGTTGAGAAAGCTAGTGTAACTCAAGTGTATCACATACAGGGGTTTTGAGGCGGGGCTCCCAGCCGCCGGAGGCTTTGGGGGTATGGGGGCGAAGCCCCCAGCCGTTGGGCGATTTTTCGTAATTTTTTGGAAAAAAAGCTATTTTAATGCCATTGGATCACATTCCGCAAGTGTTCAGAGCCATTTGAAAGCACTAGATTTTTGACATTTGAAAGCCAATTGAAAAAATCGAATTGTTTAATCCTCTTTTTACTTGCAATTTAAGTCCAAAACACGTTTTACATCTTACATTTTGGAGTAAAATTTTAATTGTAAGTGATTTGCTCCAGGTAGGGGGAAGTAAGGTGCATTGCCTCTGGCTACATTTTAGCAGTAAATAATAATCCACTCGAAGATTTTCCTTAGCGATTTTTGTTTTGTCATGAAAATAACCAGTTATAGGAGTACACGTTCGCCAGGGGGCCCAGGCCCCCTCAATTGAAGTTCAATGATTCGTTCAATCAGCATTTTCCATGGCTAATTTTTTTTAAAAGTATTTTGTGCGTAAAAACCGGCGAGGTTGGAGGTGAATTAATGAATTGTTTTTGAAAAATGGCTCAATAGATGGTTACGTCTACTAACCAGTAGCGTAGCCAGGGGGGGTGGGGGGGCTCGAGCCCCCCCATTGGCTTGTGAAGTATGCAAAATCGCACGTTTTTGGTGCTTTTGAGGCCGATTTTTTGGGAAAAATTAAAAATAGCCCCCCCCATAGGAAAACAGCCCCCCCCAAACGTTCGAATTTCCGAATCTGGCCGAAAACAAAATTTTTTTTATTTTATTTTGGAGACCACCTTATGTTGGGCGGAAAAAACCTTTGAATTTCGGATTTCGGCCGAAAAATCAGTCTCAATTTCGGTGAAGACCTTTCTTTTTTTTTTGGAGACCACCTAATTTTGGGCGGAGAAAACCTTTGAATTTCCGAGAAATTTCGTCTCAATTTTCGGACAAACCGTGTGAAACTGATTTAAGAACAATGAAAATTCGGGTCAAGGTCGTTTGCACTTTTCTCACTCTTTCAAAATAGCCCCCCCGCTTTTCCAAATCCTGGCTACGCGCCTGCTACTAACCATGTTATTGCCGGGCCGGATTTACATCGCGCTAGGCCCCTGGCACTTTGGAGATTTTCGCAACATCTTTTTGCCAAATATAGTTGAAGACCAAAAAAAATCTTACGATTTCAGATTGGGCCCCCTAGCTGGTACTGCGTCATATTATGGTAAATCCGACCCTGATTAATGCATTACGTTCACAAAATGGCAAGATGTGGGCATGAGATAGCAACTTTTAGGACAAAAACTCTCCATTTTCTCCGGGTTATACGTTTAAATTGGCTGGCAAAAATTGATTTGAGGGGGACCCGGCGCCCTTGGCAGAGATGGAACCGGTCAGGATTTTCTCGACCCGTCCCGACCGGTAAATTTCAAAATCATCGCCGATTGACCGGCCGGTCGACCGGTTTCTGACCGGCCCGGTCGACCGGTTTTTTTACAGAAGGTTTTTGTTCACTGTTCAATGTATCTAATGAAAAATTTTCAAAAGGGGGGCATGGTTGAGGTGTTAAAATTTGTGACTTTGGACGGAGGTCTCAGTAAAAAAACTGAATTTTTAGACCTTTTTTGGTTACATTTCGGTTTGAAAGACCTGTTTTGAGCAGTGCAAAACGTACACAAAATAAGCATAAAAAACACTGGAGGGCACAAGCTAAAATATTAGACGTTCTTTATCACGATATTATGCGAAAGGCCAAAAAATGAAGTTACAATTTTTTAGCTATTAGTGACAGATTATTTACAATTTGCCGGGCAGCAAACACTAAACTTTTTTTCGGCAGTGCTGCCTTTGCTGTTACAAAAAGATAAATGGGAAAAAAAACAACAGCAGAAGATAGGTAACAGTAAAAACATACAATATCACAATACTTGTACTATTATACCCAAAAACATTAAAATGATGGAGCAATAACATTATATAATATTGAAAATTAAGTCACTAACAGCGTGAAAAAAAGGAATATTGAAAAATTATGTCATTGAAAAAAAGGAATATTGAAAAAAGGAATATTGAAAAATCCACAGAGATTTATGTACGGACGGAACAATTAATATAAATCTCTGTGGAGCTAAAAACCATTTCCAGTACATAATGTTTTGCAATAGATCCTTTTCATACTTTCTCAAACTGTTAGTAAAGCAGCCTATAGTTGTTTTGAATATTATTAGTTTTTTTCTCGCTGTTAGTGAAATAATTTTTTAGTATTCTTTTTTTCACACTGTTGGTGACATAATTTTTCAATATTTCTTTTTTTCACGCTGTTAGTGACATAATTTTCAATATTATATAATGTTATTGCTCCATCATTTCAATGTTTTTGGGTATAATATTACTAGTATTGTGATATTGTATGTTTTTACTGTTACCTATCTTCTGCTGTTGTTTTTTTTTTCCCATTTATCTTTTTGTAACTGCAAAGGCAGCACTGCCAAAAATTGTTCTGAAGAAGCTTCCCGGTTTGGGAAGCAAAACGTCAAACCAATAAATAAACGCATCGGTACTACAAAGTGGTTATGAATAACTATCCCGATGAACGCAACGCATCCGTTATTCTCATTGAAAACCTAAACTGTTATGACATTGGTTAGAAAATAATCGAAATATAAAGTGCCCCAGCAGTTTGTAGAAATGCTGCTACTTCAGAACAAGCCATGGCTAGTTAGATATGACAAATAAGAGCTATATCTTTCTTTCTTGCCCAGAGTAGAGTGTGGTAAATTTAAGTTGAAAAAAAGCTTTTCAAAGTGGCAAGATTTTAGCATGTACTAAAAAATCGGAAATCTGCGCCTCTTCTACTCTTAAGCTGATTAAAATGATGCTAAAATGCCAGGTAGCGCAAGCCTCTTCCACATGCATGCTTTATTAGAATCTGATTACGCGATTTTGACGTATATTTTGCTCTATTTTGCTTTGTGCCGTGGGCCAAAGTGGGGGGTCATGGCACAATTCTCCCATTCTAAATACGTCCCTGGATGTCCATGTCGTAATGGTCACAGCATATTAGTCACAGCTTGAAACCATTCGACAAGTGTTTTTGAAAGATGTGGTTTGTTAATACTGATTTTTTGTAAAAAGTTTTATTTATGATAAAATATATAAGTATATTTCGGTTGGTGCTTAGATGTCTTTTAGTTGCCAGAAAGGAGAATTCGATCGGTGTTTCAATCGGCTTGACCGGCCGGTCGAAGAATCTCGACCCGACCGGTGCCGGTCGACCCGACCGGTTTCCATCTCTGGCCCTTGGTCTTCAATATTGTTGATTAGTTATACTGTTGTCAGCGAAAAAATGCTAAAAAGAAACTAAAACTGAAGAAAAAAATAGGCTTTTTGTCACATTTTGTTATTGGTGAAATTTCAATTGGGGGGGGGACTGCCCCCCTCCCCTTGCCTACGCCTATGCTCCTACTGAGGAAAACAAAAAATTGTCTTCGCAAATTTTCCGCGAGTTTTCTGGTGTTTTCCAACGAAATTTCAAAGGTTCAAAAAATAGTGCTGTCCTCGAGCCGAGGACAGGGCAATTTTCGAAGCCTTGAGGCTTCGAGGCCAAGGCCAAGGACTTCAAAATGTGTTCTCGAGGACATCCTCGAGGCCAAGGACGTCCTGGAGGACTCCACCTCTGCCACTGATCACCAACTTACAGCTTACACCAACTTACTGTACATTGCCTTTAAAAGTCACAACACCTGACTTGTTATAAGGCCACGCCTGTAAGTGCTGTTGTATATGACATCACAATCTGCGATGCCACCTACTACACAGTACACACAAACTGCTTGTAGCTGTATTATAATTATGCCGTAGTGACTTGATTTGTTGTTGTTGTTGTTGAACCTGACCCACGACACAAGATTGTGCTACGTACCGTACCCTAGATTGTAATATAGATATCAGGATACTTAGTTGCATGAAAGAAACAAAGAATCAGCCAATAAATGTATTTAACTAACGTATATTAACAAAAACTTTCACTAAAATCGATTACGGCCAGTGGCCATCTT
This sequence comes from Trididemnum nubilum, assembly GCA_963965965.1. Taxonomy (NCBI): domain Eukaryota; kingdom Metazoa; phylum Chordata; class Ascidiacea; order Aplousobranchia; family Didemnidae; genus Trididemnum; species Trididemnum nubilum. The sequence goes on from OZ014472.1 coordinate 19,595,055, forward strand.
CAGCTTATTCAAATGCAATCAATCAAATAGAATCGATGTCAGGATAGGGAATAGTTAAAATTACCACTATTTTAACTGTGAGGGCGATGCTCACTTCTAAAAAATATAGTGGGAGGGCAAGAAATAAATCGGGGGGGGGGCAAAAATAAAAATCGGGGGGGCAATGCCCCCCCGTTGGCGACGCGCCTGGGGAGCAGTGCCGGTACCAGTACAATTAGTATATACCGGTAGCCTACCTTACCATACTGATATCAATATTATTCAATTCAGTACTTTAGTGTGGAAAAAGGGACTATGGTCATCAGTTCACGGATCCGATCTGTGATAGTAGATACCGGTAGCCTAGTCCGGTACCGCTAAACTATTGTACCCTAGCAGATCAGTGCAGCATAATACATTGCCAGGAGTAAAATAGTTACTGAAACCCAAACCAAACCAGGCTACCAGTTTTGATCTGATACTGGTACCATTTCTGCTGTATAGTATTCGTACCTGTAGTCTGTATTCCTAATCCCACGCAGTAAACAACAGTAGCCTACTCACTAGTGTCAGAAGGGTAAAATATTTTTACATAATCCTCTACCGTAGCTTATTGGTATTGAGTACGGACATGCCAGATAGAATACGAAAACTTTTGAAAAGTTGGAATTTTAGAGTGATATGGGCAATGGAGGCATTACTGCCAGTAAAACTGCTGTTCATCACTGGTAGTAAAAGCTGATTGCAACGGGTAATTCATTTCTGAACGTAGCATTGAAACTACTTGGAGTTAATTATGCCGTTTTTGTATAACATTTTTTGACTACCAAGCTGCTACCACATGCCTTTCCAAAATCGCCTATCCTCTGCAATGATAAACTATGCAAGTGCACCAACTCCTGGATCTGATGACGTCATGACATTTTTTAGAAACGCGAAAGGTAAATAATGGCGATTCATTTTCTTGAAACTGAGAGCGTGTATCTAAATCGGGTTTTCAGCATTGGAGTAGCAACATTTTTTTGTTTTATTTTAAGGGCGTTGCTTTGCGAACATTAGGTGGCCTTTAAAAATACTGATGACGTAGTGGCCACAATAAAGGCAGCAACAATCAACAACAAAGATCGCAAAAATGAGTTTCGTGAACCTGGTCTGCCATCACCTCTGGTCCCTGTGATTACAAGATGGGCAACTTGGCTTAGAGTTGCATTATACTACAGCGAAAACCTTTCTGCTGTTTGCACCATTGTCAACAATTGGACAGGTGAAGGTCACTTAGTCAGCCGAGTAAAAGAAACTATCAATGTGAATGGTTTGGAGCCAGACTTGGTTCGTATTAATCAATACCAGACCCTAGCTACAAACGTCGAGCTATTAGAAGCAAGTGACTGCACAATGACAGAAGCATACGAACTGCTGAAAAATATGCATTTTCCGGATGACCCCAGCTCAATTCAAGCTTACATCAAAAATCGACTATCCAACTCTGATTTGAAAGCAATAATAAACTGTTCGAACTTGGCTATTACTCCAACCACATATGCATTGTTGCAAAAAGTTCAACCAACCTCTGCTACTGTTGAGCGACAATGCTCAATGATGAGCAAACTATTGAGAAACGACAGAAATTTTGATATCAAAAATGTCAAAAAATACATTTAATGTATTTTAATAAATAATTCTGGCAATATTGAATTGTGTGATGTTCATTAAAAAATCGTAGAGACAGTAACATGTATACGCTATACGTCGCAGTTTTTATACGCTTAACCGGTAGGCAAAATGGCTCTTTTTTCCACGTTATGTTGTCATGCACCGCTTGGTTGCATATTTTATAAAATCCGTACATCACAACATCATACTAAGACAAAATACGTTAAGTCAAAATTTATCAACAATAAAGTCAAAAAAAAATTTTAGGTCAAAATAAAAATGACCCTAGTTATTACTCAAGATAAATAACCACGAGTGAGAACGGGAAAAATACTGTTTTGAAAACTGAAAGCTTTGCTAGTTTTGACGATTCTCGTATCATGACAGTAGACTGTAGCACGAAGCTCACACTACTACTACCGTGTTTCCCCGATAATAAGACCTACCCGCAAAATAAGACCTAGCGTGATTTTTGAGGATGATTTTAATGTAAGCCCTACCCTTAAAAATAAGCCCTAGTTGAGAGAGGCAGAAAGACAAAAGATATTACTTATGGCAAGTGGCAGAATGATATACATGTTAATGGCATGTATGTACATGTATACATACATTTTGATATACATGTTAATGGCAAGTAAATGTAGATCTTTTTTCGTAATTTCTTTTTATTTAAAATCTCGTAATTTTTACTTTGTAACTTCATTTTTTGATATATTAAAATAATACATTCCCCGAAAATAAGCCCTAGTGCCATATTTTGGAGTAAAAATTAGTATAAGCCCTGTCTTATTTTTGGGGAAACACGGTATATACAGTAAATAACCTTGCCAGTTCGAAAATCCGTTTCTTCTACGGAGCGCCGTTTGTGTACCCTAATTTGTGCAATGTTTTTTTTTGCATATTTAATTAAATATCCATTTTAATTAAATATACAGAAACATAATTACAAAAAAACAAGTGCAAAAATAAATTTTCAAAAATTTTTGAATACAGTATTTAATACACCATAATTTGCGAAACGTTTCTTTGATAAACATTCACTTATGCTACACTTTTTTGCTGATTTAATTACATAGTCAATTAAAATGAAGTGGGCAAAAACATAATTAACAAAAAAACACGCTCAAAAATAAACAGTCAAAAGAAAACTGCGCACAAAACAAACCGCTGCAAAAATAAATAGTAAAAAAAAATTGCGCACAAAATAAACGGTAGCAAAAATGAAAAGCAGACAGTTTTGTACATTTGTTAGTGGAACGTGACCGAGCGCTCTCGGCTGCTCTTTGAAAAGCTCCATGTTTCCAACTACTAAAGCATTTTCAGCTGCCAGAGCGCTTAAAGAGCAGCCGAGAGCGTTCCGTCACGTTCCACTAACAAATATATAAAACGGTCTGCTTCGCATTTTTGCAACGGTTCATTTTAAGCGCAATTTTTTTTTACTATTTTTTTTTTGCAACGGTCTATTTTGTGCGCATTTATTTGAACATTTATTTTTAAGCATGTTTTTTTTGGGATTTCATTAAAACAACTATGTAATTAAATCAGCAAAAAAGTGTTGCGTAAGTGAACTTTACCAAAAAAACGTTGGGCAAATTATGGTGTAATAAATCCTCAAAAATTTTTGCGTACATATTTTTGTTCATTTAATTGAAATGACTATTTACTTAAATATGAAAAAAAAACAATGCACAAATTAGAGTACACAAACGGCCCTCTACAGTATATTCTTCGTTTTGCTTTACATCACTCGTAAATGCAACCCCAACGTACTTGAACATCTCCACCTGTTTAAATGTTGCTCTATTCACTTGCAGCAAACACTGATTAAGGTTCCTGAGAAGATTAAGTACAGGCTAATTCAGTTTTAGCCGTGTTGATTTTTATTCAGATTTTGCAGTTGCAATGCTATTTAATGCGCGTTGGAGTCTAGATTCTGTGAAGAAAGCAGACCGAAACCATCTGCAAATAAAACAAATCATTTGCATGTAGCAGACAGCTGAGTTCCAATCGTGGTACACAAATTAATTTGGCTTTGCTTCCAGTTTGAAACTGGTATATTATGAAATTGAGGCTTGTTTACATGCTAACCATTGGCTAATTTTAAGTCTTCTTGTCTCTAACTACTGATTGTCATCCTTTTATAGTTATATACAATCATAATTTAGACTAGAATAATTGCGGCTCTTTTCGAATTGTGCCTGAAAGTTAGGCATTATCAGAAATCAAACTAACCTGTAGTGAGTTCTGCATAAAATGCATAAAAGTTTTCCTATCTCTCTTTTGTAAAATGAGCAACTAGGCTAACTATCTATTAAAGCAGCAGTTCTCGATTGGGGGTGCTCGCACCCCCTGGGGGTGTCAGAAGGGACTTCTTGAGGTACGAACTTTTTGCCAAACTGTAGTTTGATTTATGTTACATCGGATCAAAGGCGTAGCCAATCAAAACGCCAGCAATGATAAATTTGAGACCAAAACGGTTATTGGTTTTTCAGTTTAAGCTCCAAGTTTGGTTTTCACCTTGACCGCAGACCGTGAAGACTTTTTTTTGGTCATCACCTGATTTTCGGGAGTAATTTAGCTTTTCAGCCCGTAAAGACTCTTTTGTTTTCTTTTTGTTTGGTCTTAGTCGAAGTTTGGTGCAAAATCCTGCTTTGGGTGTAAAATCCTTAAATTATTACACACGTTTTGTTTATTTTCATTCATTGAATTCATTGTTTATTTTCTTTTTTTAAAAAATTGTGCAATGGGTGCGAAGAGATATTTTTTCCTTCCGGAAGGGGTGCAACCTTCAAAATGAACTGAGAACCGCTGTATTTAAGCATTGTGCAAAAACGTTCACAAGGATATTCTTAATCTTTTATTTCTTGTCTTTATCTATAACTTCAGACCTTATTTTGGACTTCAAAGGGTTTTTGGAGAAGTTACAAAAACGCTGCAAACTAAGTACGAGTTTAATTTGTACTTCATCCTTAATATGTAGGATAATGTTGGGTAGAAGTCTGGGCTAGCGCTGGCACCTTTTCGACTTTTCCGCAACAAACTGCCTGGCGAAACGGTGCTAGCAAAGATATTGGAGCAGCTAGCACTTTTTGCCAAATCGGGCAGAGCATTCTCATCTTTCTAGGGAGCAAAGAATGAAAACGAAATGCATCATTGATGATAAAATCCTTAAAAATCATCCAGCAAATTTTTTCCAGCCTGACCAGTTATCTAAAAATGATTTCTTTCACTTTGGCAAAAGTTATTTAAAAACTATAGTTTTTGTTTTTAGTTTGGCAGAACAAACCTCCTCATTCCTTAGCCGTTGGAAACGCATTGCTTGGAGTTGTGATTTCGCTATATGGACCAGATGTGGTAGAAATTCATTAAAACAAAACACTGCTTGGCTGCAGTTTAACTATCTATATTATAGATTAATTACCACTGTCACGTATAACATAAAATGTGACGATTAGTTTACTATTCTGCATAAACAAATTGAAGTTCGCATTTCTTTGCTTTGTATAATTGCGAATAACAAACGTAACATTATGACCTACTACGCAATTTCAAATTAAAACCCACGCTAAAGCTCAAATGACGTTTTCTAAAAATTACACGTTTCTTTTTGAATTGCTCTAATTTAGAGGCGTTGCTAACTTTAGTTGAACTAGTAAAGATAAATGACCTTTAACTAGCAGCAATATTGCAAGCAAAATGATTCACTATAAATTAAACGGTTTTAATTTCTGACTTGATAGCCATCCATAAAACGTGCAAAAATCAGGATTATCTAGGACTTTAGTTAAGTTTTTAGCACTTGCACAAAAAAAGGACTTAACATTAAAACATGTAGCAGCGCATATGTAATCAAAACCTACCTAATATTGCAGAATAAAACCGTAATATTTGATAAATATCAATCGGTATTACTGAGCAAAAATAATGCATATTCTTTCACAAACATCTTAAAACTAATGTGATGATAATATTTGTTCTTAAAGTATGTGACCACAGGCGTAGCCAGGGGGGGCAGGGAGCCCAGAATCCTCCCAATTGAAATGTCACCAATGATGAAAGTGTTACAAAAAGTCTCTTGTTTTTTCAGTTTCGGTTTCTTTTAGCATCTTCGCGTAATATTAAAACATGTTGTGCACGCGTACAACAGTACTATTCAACAATAATATTGACAACCAGGGGGCGCCCAGGCAGCCACAATTCAACTTTTCCAACCAATTTAAATGTATAGCTCGGGTGAGATTAAGGATAATGTCCTAAAAGTTGCTACTTTTGGTCCTCATCTAACCTTTTTATGAACGTAATGCAATAACCAGGGTCCGAATTACCATACGGCACAGTGCCAGGGGCCCCGCGCTCAGATGGTAACACTTTCTTTGGTTTTCACCTTTATTCCGCAGGAAGACGTTGCAAAAATCTCCAAAGTGCCAGGGGCTCCGAGCAATAAAAATTCGGCCCGGGGAAAAACATACTTAGCAGGCGTACCAACTATTGTACTATTTTTCAATAACAACTCACCTCCACCTGGTCAGTCTTTACTCGACAAAATAGTTTTGAAGACAAATTAGCGAGGGGAAATGCTCATTAAAAAATTATTGAATTTGAATTAAAGGGATCTGAGCCCTCTGGCGGTACTCGTACTCCTATAACTAGTTATTTTCACAACAAAGCAAAAATCTCTTAGGAAAATTCTTGAGGGGATTATTTACGGCTAAATTATTGCTGGAGGCAATGCACCTTACTTCTCCTACCTGGGCCAAATCACTTCAAAATCTAACTCTAAAATGGAAGATTTTAAACGTGTTTTGGACTTACATCACAACTAAAAGGATAATTGAAAATTTTAATTTTTTCACTTGGCTATCAAATTAAATATGTAAATCTTTCAAATGGCTTTAAACCCTTGTGAAATGTAATCCAAAGGCATTAAAATAACTTTTTTTCAAAGCATTACAAAAACTTGCCCAGGTGCTGGAGGCTTCGCCCTTAGACCTCCCAGCCTCCGCAGGCTGGCGGCTCCGCTTCCAGACTCCCCTCTTTGATACGTTGGCGTTACACAAATTTATTCTCCACATCTCCCAACTTAGACATTTTCACTTTTTAACAATTAGTTTAAGTCCTCTGCCTTTAGCAAACTCCTGGTTGCGTGCCAAACCATGCCAACGCTTCTGATCTTCCATTCTACTGTACGATGTGTTTGCCATACAAAAGTTCCTTTTTCGACAATTTCTGAAGACGTCATTGCATGAGATCTGTGGTTTGCCCCTCCCCCCCAATGAAAAATCCCGGATTCGCCTATGTATGTGACAGTGGTGTAAAAAAATATTCTAAAAGTGTCTTTCGTTAAAATTAATTACTGTATGTTTGTTCTGTATTTTCAAGAGTAAGTGGCTGGCAGAATTCTGCTATAAAGTATCTGGCAATTTTTGTATTTTCATGAAATGTCAATCTCAAAAGGATGCGATAGAGTGTCTTGTAGGTACGTTTGCAATGCTATATTTCTTAGAATTTTGTACTTAACTACAAGCGCTTTGACATTTCAGTAATTGAGTTTGCTCAAAAACGACCTTTAGCAAAATTTATACAGTTTTGATTTGCACCCAAACATGCAGACATTATAAATGCTCCAAAACTTTTTACTTCTTAACATATACGTTGGCTTTAATCGGAGTATAAGTTAAAAATACTGCGAAGGCATGGCAGACCCTGCACTTATTAGATTTTAATTAAACGCTTGTAATTAAGTTTGGATCCACTTTTCAAACAATTTTCGGAAAAAGGCTTGGAAGCTTTAGCACCAGCAATAATTTGGAGAAGATTTAATTTGACATCTATCCAAAAGAAAACGAAGGCAGTGTGCCATAGATAAAGTTTATGTAATGAAAATGAATACACTATAAATACAATCTCAAAGAAACGTGTATTATCTCAAGTGAATAAGAGAGTGATGAATTAGAATGTCTCAAAGAATCATATGTTATTCACGTAAATAAGAAAATGATGAATTAGAATGCTTGAGAGTTAGCAGAAGTTTCAATTCATGCAAATACTATCAGGATCTGGCAAGAAGTTTTACATCACATTATTATTATCAGATCACTTCAGATAAAGTAGAATCTGATGATAATTCAATCGGATCAATAAAGAACGTTGCAAATAAAGCTTAGAATTTCTATAAAAAAAGTTGTTATAGCAAATTTTTATTTCATGAAAAAAAAAGCAATTGCGCAACACTGTATTTGTATGTTTCAAGGTCAGTATCAGAAGATTTCGCTGCAACATCGTGAAATAACCTTACTGAACAGTATATTTAATTTGTTTTACTGTGAAATTTTTAAAATGAAACTACACTTTATCAATCATCATGTACATCGATTGAAATATGATTCGCATTTATATAAAAATAAATTTTGGGCCTTAGCAATTATTATGTTCGTTGGACACGAAAATGTATTCATTTTCGAATTAATATCAAAACATACTACAGTGCAACAGAGGCTTATCAAGCAAACATAATTACCAGAAAAAATGTAAAATAATGGAAGAACTCCCATCACACGGATAAGCATAGAGAGATTACTGTATCGTGGATTATCTTTCAATGAAACAATATTTGGTAGTCGTTAGACTGTCAGTTATTCTACCACAATTTTAGATAATCTATGGTAGTCTTGTTATTTAGCACAAACGTCCAATGCAGCTTTAATTTGAATTACTTAAGTATAGCATCGTCATGGTCATTAGCATTACCATGCGGATATGCTGGATAGAGATAAGCATGGCATTATGGTGGTTAAATAAAGTTTGCAAAAAATAAATTAAGAAAATAAATTTTTCTACAAAATTATAGAGCAGCAAAAGATTTGACGAACTCAATTTGACAAAGGTTTAGCTTCATTAGCTCGAATGGGTACAATTTTTCTAATTCAATGTTCAGAAAAAGAACGAATTCTTAAAGGCACTATCTAAAACTATATTCAACGTTAGTTTACATCTTTCGCCATTGAAATTAGAACTAAAGTTACCCCCTACGCTTTTTTACAGTAATCAAAGTTTTGATTTAGTTTTCACAACTCAGTAATACTGTCCTAAGTTAAAATTCTATTTATATCTATCAGTTATATATTTATTTGTTTGTTTTTTGCCTGTTGATTGTAGAATGATTTTTGAAAAAGTGTTGCATTGGTAACTGGTAAATTTATTGATATTATTTTTCTTCTTCAGGTTATTAAAGGTTGATTTTCAATATGCGGTTCTTTGTTTAGTACCAGCAATCATGATATAGCGTATACAAATAAAAGCCGACCTACGTCACAAACAAATAATTTTGTTTAGTGAACAATTTGCTTTTATATCCCGGGGCAAGAAAACAGTGGACCATTGCAATTAGAAAAATTTTGACATTTTATGGTTGGGCAAATGGCTAATAAAACTCTACCGATATTACAAGCTTTGAGATAATAAGTTTTTCCGCAATATCTTTAATAAAAAAGTTGATTTTGAGGACAAAAATATTGGAAGCATTTTTTGGCTAACTATTGTGGAACTATTGAAACATCATAGAATTTAGATAAAACGTGATGTATTTGTGATAAAAACAACTCGTTTTTCCTCATTGCCCTCGAAACGCACAGACTATCGTAACAGAATTTCCAAAAAATAACCAAGAACGCAAAATCATCATGAATAAATTTTTAAAAAATTTTAGTTCACCTAGGTACGCTTTTTTTATGATAAAGCGCCGTATACTGCATGCTGTAGAAATGGTAGTAAAAACGTTGAAGAAAATACAAAACTACCATTGCAAGTTGTGGAGAAAGCTGATCAGAAAGCCATTGCTCTTGAAGAGATGCTGCTCGAAATCGGTTTTACTGAAGAAATGAGAACTACTTGAGGCTATAAACAGGTGCCCCAAACCTTTTTTTACAATTCTTTTTATTCGCGAAAATACGATTTACTACGTCTAACTCCCAACCATCGGAAATCCTGCATGTCGCAATTTTGTGACATATCAAAAGGCATAATTTTGTAAAAATTGTCGCAGACTAAGAAACGCGATTACCAACTGATAGCAGTGCTTAGCCTATAACCAAATCTGAAAATTTTGCTTCTGCTACTGGAACTTATAGATCTGAGCTACCATTGTACTGATCTACAGTACGTTTTTTGTGATGTCAAAAAATTGCCGAAATGCAGGTTTGCCATATATGGAGTTAAACGGATTGTAACGTATTTTTGCAAATAAGGGGGATTGTGGAAAAAAGTTTGGGGCACTCTTTACTACCCCAAATAGTCCTCATTTCTTCAATAAAACTGATTTCGAGCAGCATCTCTTTAAAGCAGAAGTTATCACAATTATGATGCTGCAAGCAGAGATAGAGTGAATCAGGAATAAGGGGGATTGTGGAAAATAGTTTTTGACAAAACCACTTAAACAGGGCCATGTCAGGTTTAAAGTTGAAGCTTTGCATCAAAAACTCATAGGGTTAGGGTTAAAGCCGGCCGTGTAATACCCCTAGTGTCAAAAATCCGAGGACTTGAGTAGACGTAGTTATACTAATGCAACAGCGCAGCCGTCATCACCTAAAGCTTTTCTGTTGTCCTTACGAAGGAAAGAAGATGAAAAGTCAGTCGGAATAATCGTAGACCGTCTTGAATCGAGAATTTATTGTTTTTCGTTCGTAAGAAGATGTTGATTCAATGGATTCCTCATCATCATTAATGGATTCATCTCCAAGCTCTTATGCTTGGTTAAATTAACGCAAAATCAACAACAAGAACCGGGGCTGCAAACCACTTTATATCTTGCAAATTTTTAAAGGAAGGGTGTAAACTGCTGCTTCTCATAACATTGTGGTTCAAACCGAATATTCGTTTGTTTGTTTCAATTCTGGGTTGGATAATACAATCCAGTACCTTAACTACCGGTACTAAACATGTTTACAGACCACTAACATCCGGTAAAAGATTTTAAGCATAAAAGTAGAAAATGAACTGTTGGATCGTTATTTGTGCGGTTTTAGTTTTCCTGCAAAGTGAAATCGTCAACAGCCAACCAGGTAAAGCTAAGCCTTAAAATGTAGGTTTCTTTTTGTTTAAGCTAGTAGTTTAAGCTTCACGTAGTTTCTTTTGTAATAAACTATTTTTCTGATTCTGAGTTGGTAAGAGGTAGCAGACTAGGCGACGGGGCCAGATACTTTGATACTTGGATTTCATAGTCTTTCGCAGCCTCTCACCAGAAAGGAATTAGATCGTTTGAAGCTCTTTTGGTGACAACGTTTCTAAACAAAAATAAACCATGCTATACTTCTACTACAAGAATGGCAACTAGCAATGGCTTTAAAAATTGGATCTCTTAGACACTGCAAGCAGTCATCAACTCGTCGTGCTGGGTCCAAGGGACATTGAAAACCTTGCCGAGCAAATATTTTTAAAAAGCGCACTTACTGTAAGTAAGTACTTGAAATGACCAAAAACTATTAATTTTACAAGCATAATACCAAACTTCCAATAATGCCAAAATCATGGTCTTTTGTTACAGTATTTTATATTTTGATGCTTTGAATAAAAGCTTCTTCTATAAATGGGCATTCAAGTCAAGTTTTTCACTGTTGACCAAAATGTTGGTAAAGACTTAAGTACATTCTCACCAAATTTGAACTTTCTACGTCTTCCCGTTTTCAAGATCTTACAGTTCAAATTAATTAACAATTTTCTTCTTACTTCAGTATTGGCGTTTTGTCAGTATTTTGATAGAAGGTCAACTTTTAAAAAGCTGGATTACATTTATTTGAAAGCATCTAATTTACAATTCTGACCCAATACTTTGTCTTGACAACAGCTCTGCCGCAAAACACTTATTGTAAATTGGGAACAGCAGCAGTAACTTTTTCACATTTTGTTTCTGATTGGCAACCCGGGCGAAATTTTTAAGTTAAAAAACGTTTCTAAGAAGAAATCTAAGTTGCTGTAGGCCTATCTCGAAAACGGAAGATCGTAGAAAGCTTAATTTTGGTGAAGTTAGTCTTCAGATACTGTAAATCTATAGCTCATTATTTATAGTCTTTAGATCTTTCACAAGTTTTTGGGAGAAAGCCGAGCAAAAAACATCCCACTTCAATACCCTTTTAAATTACTTACAAGCTTGTAATTAAAACTCATAAAAGTTCGTTAAGGCTTATTTGTCAAGCATCTTGCCAAAGCAAGAAATGCTAAGCTGCATTGAAAATCTGATGCATCTTTTACATGGATACATCAGCAAACAAAATAATTGAAAATTATCAAATTTTTTCAGCTTGTTCGGATCGACTGGAACTCTTTTGCCGATTTTATAATCAATACTGTACTTCAACAGTTGAAACTGTGAGAACAATTATGAGACAGAACTGTGCCCAAACTTGTAATTTTTGCACAATTTCAGGAAGTAAGTATTATATTATTATCCTTCTTTTTAATACCAAAATAAATGATTTGTTCAAAAATATCTCAAAAGTATTACAGGATAAACAGGTTCAAGCAAGGTTTGTGGAGAGAAAAAAAAATTTTGTAATCCTTTAGTTCTTTTGTGAAATAATATAAACTACCGAAACCACATCAAACAATTTTTTTGATCGTAAAACACAATTAAATGATTATTTCACCTAAAATTTTTAACAAAGGGAATAACACAAAAATTAGCAACATTTATCCCCCCCATTTTTCACTTGTGTTTTTAAGGATTTAGACTAGGGTTTAAGTTAAGGTTTAGGTTAAGGTTAGGCTAGATTTGAATTTGGGTGCGAGTGGGGTCAGAATTAACAAAAAACTAGATAAAAATTTCCGGTGAAATGGTCTCTTTCAAAATACAGTTAAAAAGTGGTACGCAGTCAATTTTCTTGACAAGAAATCAATTTTTCTCAATCTTTTTAGACAAGAAACCATTTAGAATTAATTGCTGTGTCTCTGCATAAAAGTGATGTTTTTTAATTCAATGGATTCAAATCAAAAATGCTATTTACAAAATAAACTCTATTGTATACTCAAACAAAATCAATATTTAAACAAGTGGAATAGGGAAATTTTATTGCTTCAAGACGAGAAAACAAAATGCTTGTTGCATCGTTAAAAACTTGAATATTGGCTCGTTGGATCGTTGAAGTTGATCTATTAACTCGCTATGAAGCCTACAGAACGGGTAAAATAAGTGCTGTATTTCGTTTTGCAGTTGTAGAATTATATTTTAGACAATTATAAGCGATATTGCTTTTAACTTTTAGGTTGGGGCCCGTGGATTATTGGACAGTGTGGAGCCTCATGTGGTCATGGAATAAGAAGAGATACAAGACAATGCAATGAAAATAATTGTGTTGGATCTAATTTCCGAGTCGTAGCATGCTTTTTATCAGAATGCAGACCCACTGGAGGTACAGGAGAGGTTTAAATCACTTTTAAGAATGAAAAAATTTTTTTGTAACATTTATAGTATAAGTCACTTGCATGCAAGATAACTGATAAATCCAAGATCTCAAATCCAAATCCAATATGAACGGTATAACAGCCGAAAGAAAAACTGGACAGCGTACAGTACAATCCTGTTATTATAAGCAATGAAAAGCAAACGTTGCCAATTTAAAGAGATATTGAATAGAACGGTACAGGACTAAAAGACGTGAAATGAGTTTAAAAAAGTGTTTTGAGCCAGCTTAGACTTGTTAAGTTATACAGTTTTGTTGACTTCATGTAAAAGGTTTCTAAAACCATAACTGAAAGTTGATTATTTACAGTCTAACCTGGTCTAACATCATGGTAAGCGTCAAACTCGGTAGAATTCGGTTACGTTCTTTTGGCAATTTAAAAAAAAAATTTGCAGCGGTAATACGGTAACTTAAAATTTAATCGCAAATCTAACAAAACATTGAGAACATTCTTTTGATCACATTCAAGCAAAATTTGGTAGACAATGTAATTAAGTTAAAAACAGTAAAGCCTTATAAAATAAGGTTTTACTGTTTTTAATCAAATTAAATAAAAATGCCGTGCAATCAGTACCGAAAATGTAATTACGCGACCAGCAAAATGTAAGTCAATAAGCTCACGTACTCGTCAATCTCATAGCAAGCATCGGAACCAGAGTATGACAGTTCAGTCCTAAACAAACAGTGGAGCAAGCATTTGTTTGAATGGACCAACACTGAAGCAGGTAGAAAAGTTCAAGTCACTTGGGGTCGCATTCACGAGTGACGAAAGGCAAGACCATGAACTGGATACCCGAACAGGCAAGGCAGGTGCAGTAATGCAAGCTTTGCACTATTCGGTTGTCATGAAACAAAAATTGTCAAAAAAGGCTAAGCTCTCAATTTTGAAAACAGTTTTTGTCCCTATTCTCACTTACGATCATGAATCTTGGGGAATGACCGAAAGAGTGCGATCGCAAGTGCAAGCGTCCGAAATGAGGTTTTTACGAAGAATCGAGAGAGTTACATGGTTTAACAAGGTGCGTAGCTCTGAGACTCGAAAATCTCGTAACATCAAGCCGTTATTTCTCCGATTAAAAAACTTCAGCTTAGATGGTTTGGCCATGTAAGCAGAATGCCTCAGGAAAGACCCCCCAAACAAGCTTTACTTGACAAAGCAAATGGTATAATTGGACCAGTTGGACGACTTAAAACTATATGGACCAATCGCATTGAGGATCTTGGATGGAATCGCCTGGGACTTCACCCAAGCGAAATGATGGATGTGATAGAAGATGGTGAGGTGTGGCGGCTTAATATCAAGCATCTACCCCCGCAACCCTCACGGAAAAGTGGGCAATGAAGAAAGAAGAAGAAGAAGAAGAAGAGTTGACTTTAGTTTCCAAATATCTTTCAAGAAAGTAAAAGACATAACGCCAAAAGCTACATCAGCAACCGGTCGTGAGAAAAAATGACTTCGGATGGGATTCAAATTCATGCCCACAACAACCAGAAAGAGTTTTTTTTCAGGTTTAGGTGAAAATTTAGACTTTATGTTTTGTATGTTCTAGAATGATATACGGAAGCTGAGATCGCCACATAAAACTAATGCTTGCTTGACTGGTTTCACTCATAGGCTTAGCCAGGATTGTTGATTGGAGGATGCCTAAACTACAAATCACATGCAATAACGTCATCAGAATTTATCGAGAGAGGAACTTTTTGTGGGAGAAAACTATCGTAGAACAGAATATCAGAAGCGTGGCTTGTGGTTGGCATGTAACCAGAATTTTTCTAAAGGGAGAAGATCGAGGAGTTAAGCCAAAATTAAAAAATGCAAAGTTCTAAAGTGGGAGACGTGTTGAGTGAACTACAACAACTCAAACGTATCACAAACTGGGGTCTGGGGGGTGAAGCCCCCAGCCGCTAAGCAATTTTTTGTAATATGTTTTGGTAAAAGAAGCTATTTTAATGCCATTGGATCGCATTTCGCACGTGTTCAGATCCATGTGAAAGAACTCGATTTTTAACATTTGAAAGCCAATTGAAAAAAATTAACTTGTTCAATCCTCCTTTTACTTAAAATTTAACTCCCAAACGCGTTTAAAATCTTGCATTTTGGGGTTAAATTTTGTAAGTGATTTGGCCCGGGTAGGAAAAAGGAAGGTACATTGCCTTTTGCAATATTTTAGCAGCAAATAATAATCTACTCCAAGATTTTCCTGAGAAATTCTTGTTTTGTCATAAAAATAACCAGTTGTAGGAGTATAGGTACGGCCAGGGGGCCCAGGCCCCCTTAATTAACATTCAATAATTTGCTCAACGGGCATTTACCCTAGGTGCTTTTTTAAAGTAATTTGTTGCGCTAAAACTGGCGAGTTGGAGATGAATTGTTAATGAATAATGGTAAAATAAATGATTACGCCTAACTACGTTATTGACCGGGCCAGGTTTACATTGCGTGGGGCCTCTACTACTTTAGAAATTTTCGCAACATCTTCCTGCTAAATATAGGTGAAGACTAAAAAAGTTTCACCATCTGAGCTTGGGTCCCCTTGTTCTGTGCCATACCATGGTAAATCCGACCCTAGTTATTGCATTACGTTCATAAAAAGGTTAGATGAGGGCATGAGATAGCAACTTTTAGGAAAAAATCCCTTAATTTCAACCAGGTTATACATTTAAATGGGTTGGCAAAAATTGAATTAAGGGGGGCCGGGCTCCTGGTCGTCAATATTATTGTTAAAATGGTATTGTTGTACGCGAAAAATGCTAAAAGAAAATGAAACTGTAAAAACAATAGGCTTTTAGTAACATTTTTTTCATTGGTGGCATATCAATTAGGGGGGCAGGCCTACTGTCCCTCACCCTCTTGGCTACGCTTATGGTTGCACTGAGATCCGTTTCCGGTGCTTGCTATGCAAGTGGCTAACACATAATCCGGTTAACTTTCATTCTACTCGACGTGTAATTGCTATATCCGCAGTTCTGTCACTGGAAGGCTTGTAGATGTCAGTCAAGAAATGACGCAGTACACTAACGCCGGTCCTAGGTTGTAGGACTGCAGCAACTCTGAAACCAGCATATGTCTGTGGTTGTTGCGGGCATGGGTTCCCCGTAGTTATTGTTTCTGACGGCCGGAGGCTGATCCAGTATGTGACTTTATGTCTTCTAATTTCCAGAATTAAGATCTTGTAATTTTTTTTTAGTGTGGAGTGATTGGTCATTTGGAGAATGCAGTGTAACGTGCGGAGAAGGTACAAGGAGTGATAATAGAATTTGTATTAACGGAAACAATTGCATCGGTCAAAGCACAAGAATTAGACCCTGCTCGCTTCCGGCATGCCAAGGTATTTAACAAATAAAATAAAGCACATTATATCACGCTGTAAATACTATAATGTTCGGATTGTGACAATTGACAAAACCTTCAGAAGTGCAGCATCAAAAAACTCCAAAAAAATCCACTAGTACAGCATCAAGAAACTCTTCTATTCTGTAATTGCACTAAAAAAATCGCAATTGAACGGTATCTTACTAAAAGTCTGCCAGTTGATAAAAATAAAATTTTCTGAAAAAAATAAATAAATAAATAAAACCCAATGGCATTAAAACAAAAGTAGGTTCAAAATACTCTGATTGAACAATTTGGTTTGTATTCCAGCTCCTCGTTGTAGAGATGAATATATCTTCTGTAATCTTTACAAACCTTACTGTGCCGTTACTTCAATTACAACATTTTTGAGAAACAGCTGCCAATTTACATGTCCGCGATTCTGTAGAACATCACAAGGAGGTAATCAAAGATTCCAGTTTTTTTTTTCTTTTGCATGTTATTCCATTTAGCTTCCTATCAATCTGTCACCTGGCGAGATCTGATGCTACTTAGGATGCCACTTGACTGGTAGACCCTTAAACGGTTCGTTAGTGACCAGCCTATTTTTTCTTAAAAGTAGATTGAGCTTATTTATTTTGTTATGTTTCGTTCTGGTACTATACAATTTCAGTTTCCTCTGCAAAGCAGTTGCAGAGCGTGCGTAATTGATTATACAGCGTAAAATATATTCTTTTGATTTGAAGAAAACATACCAGTGATATCACTAAGCAGTTGAAGCATTGGATAAACGAGGTCTGTTGATTTCCCAGCCAAAACTAAAAATGCTAGCTGTTTTCGACAGTCTTTCAGTTATTTCTTTCAATCTTATTTTGTGGTAAACGATTGCGAGAGTAGTTTACTGAAATAAAGCACACACCAATTTTTTGTGGTTGATTTCATTGAAAAAAGAGTAAATTAATATGTGTTATATTTTGTTACAGAAACACAAGTAGCTTCAACAATTTTTTTCGAAAAATTCTATTGCAGTTATTTCACTTTAAATAATTACAGTTTGGTCGGAGTGGGTTTTTGGTCAATGTAGTGTGACATGTGGAGGTGGAATAAGAACAGACACTAGGACATGTCAACCGATGAACAGCTGTACAGGATCACCAACGAGACAACAGAATTGCAATGAGAGGCGTTGTCCATCTCAAGCAATAGCAACAACTACTAGACCTACAGTTCCGCCAGACAGTCCGAGTATGTTAGCCTTTAAGGAAGAGCGCTCGTGAATGTCATGATCAGTATTATTTCTAAACCTAATTATTTTTCTAGCGTTTGAGTACGACAACTCATCAGATAATGGTCGAGAGTACTCAAAATTTTGAAATTTATTTTGTTGTGGTGTCTTTAGATCGTTGATTCCTTGTTCGGATGTGAATGCTAGGCATCCATTTATGATACGATGCCGTACAGTTTGAATTGCTGTGGATAAATGTGATGATGGTATCCACCTCCTAAGCATGTTATACATTGCAATAACTAAAGTCAAACTCTGTTCCTTGCCAGGGGAACCTAAGCAATCCTTCAAATGCCAGATTCTCAATTCACAACGATTTACCAGTTGCCACTTTACTCAATTAAACTGCCACTAAACTCATTCAAATGATTTGAGTTAATAAATTTGTCACAGTAATAAATGCAATTGCAGGATCGATAAATGACTACGATTAACCACAATTATGATAATGTGAGAATGCTAGTTAACAAAAGCAATTTATGGTTGTTAGCATATACTGCATGGACAAACGATGGAACCTGCAGCGTAACATGCGGAGACGGGCTGATTCGTCAAACAAGAATATGCATAAGAGGAACTTGTGATGCACAGAATCTGACAAGATTTATAGCATGCAACAACGGAGCGTGCAATGGTAAGTTAAATAACTGCCTCAAACCCTCAATTCTAGATAATTTTCAAAAACGCTAAAAACTTGATCTGTATCATCAGTACATTTCAAAAAATAACAACTTGGTGTTTTATAGAACTATAGTAGTTCTTCGGATATGTCTAGCTAACACGTGCATGAGTAGCTAATTACGTACCCTTTCCAAAGATCAATATTTTGCCACGGTATTTAATCTTGCTTATAATAAGCTAGGTACCCAGCCTTTTGTCTAACCGCACCACCGCATAATAATCCTTTTAGTTCTGTTTAGTGTTAGATAAAAATCCAAGTTAGATACTCCAGTTAGACGCAAACAAATTCAAATACTCGCAATCCAGAGAGGTGGTCTATAACCCAAACAAGTCAGGGTCCTAAAAGTCTTTAATGAGTCCACACGCAATGAGTCTCAACTTTCTTTTTGTTATGAACAGCAATTAGCATAACCATTAATTCATAATAATAATAACGACATAAAGCAAAGCAGCGTTGTATATACAGCAAGTGAACGAAGAAAAGCTAGAACAAAGACAATATTAATTAAATGAATTTTGTCTCGCAATATCCGTTCATTGCTCAGTACCACCAAAGGCAATAATAATCGGATACCGCAGACAATTACACAAGGACAAATATTAAATTATGTTCACTCGGTCACCGCAGATCTTTCCCTCAGAATGATGCGTAAGATAGACGACAAAGCCACCCAAAGCTGTCCAGCATGCACATCAGTCGACAAAAAGAAATGTGGATTCGAGTCAATTCCAAAAACATGACATTAAACGACACATAAAAGCAGATCTTCAAAAACTGCAACTTAAAAAGCGATAAAGGTTATAAAAGTAGTGAGTATACAGAAACGCCAAAACTCGGGATAAAATATTTAACGCGTTAAAATCTAAAATATGACAGTAGAAATGCTATTTTCTACGTCCATGCGACCACAAATAAGTGACTTGGTCCTTCCTCTCAGGAAGACATAGCGTATTTTAGCACGGAAAATGCAAACAACACAAAATAATAGGGCTTTTCTCTTGCCCTTCAGCACAATATATTTAAAAGAATTATCAAGATTTTGCTCGGAATCAAACAATATCAAAAATACAAAAATAACAATATGAAATAAACATTCTATAACTCAGTCTGCTGGTCGCACGAGATATATCTCGTAGAGTCATGGCTATTGCTATTCATCCTTTAAACTTCTTTGACACGAACAGAATTAGAGTAGCCGTAACATTGACTCTAACGCGATAAAATTCACCTATAACAAAAGTAAGGGGAAAATATGCAAATATAAGTCATATATTGGAAAGGTCAATTATCGGACACCCATTATCGATACAACTACGTAAGCACTTCTTGCACTGCTTAACTGTGGTAGATAAGGAGTCAGGAGTGATAACACAGACGTGACGCATTACAAATTCAGAAATCATATAAGCCTTACGTGCGGTTGACAATCACAAAACAGTTCAGTAGTATAGCAACAATATTAGTTTTTTGTCAATTGGAGTCGAGGGTTTATGTTTTTACCACCCTATTTACATAAATATTTGCTAAAAATTCCAAATTGCTCCGTCTCAAACCTGAAACTGTAAGAAAATTGTTCAGGCTAAAGGAAAAAATGACTTGAGCTTTGCTTAGTCAGCGAAATGCAAGTTTGTAAGCTTCTCTGCCCTTTGCATTGGTGTGCGTGGTTTGATAGCGATTTCCACATACCTTGCAGATTTCTATTGGGTTTGGGCTTCTTTTTTTTTTTTTGCTTGCACAATGCCAATATTCAGCAAAATAAAAGTTAGTTTTAATCGCCTTTTACGAGTCGCAATACCTTGGCGTCTTCACTATTCTAGATCCGGTGAGGCACGAACAGATACAGTTGCTTTAAGCCGTATTGAAAGTCGTTCTAAAAGTTCAGGCAAGGGCTTAAAATCAATTTACACAGTATCTATCAGTTAAGACAGCAATTTTCTTCTCACTATAACGAAGTCTTCTTTTGCTTTCTTGCTTCAAGACTACTTCTTTTTGACTTCGCACTCTCTGCTTCTGGACGCTTTGTAACCTCACACGAGCAGGATAACGGCGTCTCAGGTTTTAACACGGCTCAAATAACTAATTGAGTACGAAAAGCTTCCAATCTCGACCGAAACACCTAAGAAGCGTCAATTTAAACGCCCACTGCCCATTGATGGATCAAATAATCAATCCCTGTTCGGATTCTTGTTAGATGGTGGTATTAATAATAAACTGACGTGATTAATCTTCAATTTTAATTTTTTTTTAAAAGTAAGTAATCAATAGTTGATGGTAATCTAAGTTTCGTACTTGGTGAACTTAGTAAATTATATCTAAAACCTTTGTAGCTGTCATTGGAGTGTGGGGAGCTTGGACGCAATGGGGAACATGCAATGGCCCATGTGGTGGAGGAAAACAGACACGAACTAGAACTTGCACAACAAGTTCTTGCTTAGGAAACACCAACACTTTACGAAGATATTGCAATCCTAGCCCCAGTAGATGTACAGGTATATATTTGTGTACTTGTGCAGCGCATTATAAAGTGAATATTTGGTCTTTTCTACTGGAGAATAATAAACTCTTTACAATGATGCTTTCTTCAAATTTTGAGACTTGTTTTGTAAACACTCAAAATGAGCATAGCCAGAAAACTTGATTTGCTCATTTTTCGAGAATGAGTTTAACAATCCTCAAATCGAACACAACATAGCTGCCAATGAAATATATTGAAGCTAAACTTTGGAATTCGATTTTTTCCTTAGTTAGAGATCTTTTTTAGGAATCTAGTCTTTAGAAACAGTATAATGCTTTGTTCCTTAGCCACTCAGCTTCAGAACTATGGTGTGGCGAAGTAATTATTGTTAATAAGGCTTTATTGTTTAGATTAGTTACTATCGGATCGTTTATTTATTTATTTATTTCTAAAATGCAATACTGGATTTTTTGCTAGCACAGTTTCCAGCAGATATGGCATTGCTATTTATAAACCCCGTTGTTGTATGTCATAAATTTATACTTTTTAAAAGCAGCTGCAAACTCATAGATTTCGCGGTCTCTTTAGACTACCTTTTTACAATAGGTTTTGTGGTGGTGCTGATGAAAATTTTCAGCCCCATTTTGTGAAGCGACTATTGCATTACAAAAGCATGCATCACGAATTTCATCATCGAATAAAAGTTTTCCAAACCACCGTGATATTTTTTCAGATGTGACAAAATGATGTCGATTTTTTCATGAACACCATTGCAAAAACTCATGTCAAATGGTAGACAGCCAGCATCTTGTCGCCAGCTAATCAATTTTTGCTGTTGTATCTCTTGATATTGTAGTGTTTGTAGTTATTAAAGAACAAAATAAAAAATTGTCAAAATAATCTGTGGTTGATGGTCCATTTTTCATTTCGATTTATTTTCTTATAAAAGAACACTCTGCATGGCACTGATTATCGGACTACAAGTTATGTAATGTATGTGCGGCTCAATATCAGCATAAAACATTAAATTATAATTTGGCTTGACCGTATGATTCAAATGCAGTTTACACAAGCTGGTTCATCTAATTTTAGGCAGGGATGTTTGCTCTCGATCATGCGGAAATGGAACATTTTTCAGTACCTCGAGAAATTCATACTCAGATTGCAACAACGGACCATGTCCGCGACGTAAGCTCTAAACATTATTCACTACTAGAGTAACAGTAAATCTGTTATTTCACCAGGCTTTGAAACAAAAACATTGGAAAAAACAATTAATGAATTTTTCACCTTTATCTCCGAGACGTTTGAGGATAAAACCTTTATTATAGTATTGATGAACAGCGCCATTGCGTCATGAACAGTGTTACTGTATTATTGCGTGTGTGTTTGATTGCGGAATAAATTCTACTACTTGTCACCCAATCGTTTTTGTTGTAGTTACATACTTTGGAAAACGACGGGGGGGGGGGGGGGCAGTAATCTTTAAACGTAAGCCGATGCTCCACCAATTGAATTTTACAGTCTATTTTCAAAGCATATAGTTTGCATGGCTTAGCATTTCCATCGTCATTACTAATATTGTATAAACTTTTTTGAATATTTTCTACAGCTGTCTAATTTTTCATGATGATAACAGAAATGTGGTGTAAGTCATGGGTGGTTCATCTGTTTTTCAGCATTTTTTCCCCGTTTTTTTTTTTTTTTTTTGTAACAAATAGCAGAGTTATGGAACTATTATCTTGAGCAATTGTCAAAATTTTGTTTATTGCAGTCAAAATTTTTGTTCAGTTTTGAACATTTCTTTGTGTTAAAATTTTTTTCTTATTGACTCATTATTGCATCACCTACTGTAAACTGCCACTATTATCGTGATTATCTTTTTAGAGGAATGCCCAGATCCATTTTGGGAGAACCGATACGGATTTCGTTCGCACGAATGTTGTGATCGCACTAACATAGCTGGGGGTGACTGTGGTGTGGCTGCTAACCAAGGAAGAATTATTAATGGCAGGCCTACAACAGTTACCAACTGGCCGTGGATGGTAAGTATAAAAACAATGTAGAATAATTGTAATTACAGTTTATTCGCCAAGCTGTCTCGGCCAGGACACAGCGAAGGGGTCTTTTCGGTTTTCATAACAAGTTGCCCACCAGTCTCCGACATAGCACGGTGGAGGCTTCACAGTGCCTCTTTTTATTGCTGAACGTCCAGCAGGAAAGCTGTGAGTACTAATTTTTATGGTCTTTGTTTTGACTCACCCGGAAATTGAATTAAAAACTCTATTGCTTAAGTAGTAGACGCTCTATTCACTCGACGATTGATGGGCACATTGATTATATACAGTATATGGTAAGAACATTAATTAGTATTCCAATGATTATGCAATACACAAAAAAACGATCTTGCAAGCAAATAAAGAAAAATGGATTATTCCAACTTGAACACAAAAGTACTGTGAAGCATCGGTAAGACATTGGTTAAAAACAATTTATGCACGAATAACTTATTTATTGCCCCAATAGGCAAGTGTTTATCCTGCTTAGGACCAACAAACGTGTAGAGTTTTTTGCTTGTAAGTTCTTTCGCTAATAACCTAACTATAGGTACAATATTCAACGCTGCTGCTTAATGATGTTTTTCAAACGAAATTTCTGTTTTGAGCAATTTGACCCACACGTTTATGCACAACAACATATGAGTCACCTGATCAATTTCTAAAGTTAAAATTAGTCAATTAAATAATAAAATTACCAATTTTGTTTCGAAGACGAATCAGCTTTTACCTACAGATTGTACGAAATTGCTTCAATCAAAAATGATATTGGAATTGTTTTTAGGTACAAATTCGAACTGCTCAGTCATTCTGTGGTGGGGTAGTAGTTTCTAGAAATTATGTTGTTACAGCCGCTCATTGCGTTCGAAAGTAAGTGCAGTTTTTTTGTTTACTTTTTCATGCAAGATATTGTGGTTTGTTAATTGGCATATTTGAAAATTGTTTAATAACTTTGGGCAATAGTCTACAATCGTACCGTTGATCATAAATACTTGGTTTAGAAGCTGAGAATTATTAAATTTAATTGTTTATTGCATAGTGCATTTTCATAGAATAATTGACAATTAAGCTGCCTCAACCCTCATTGGGCCTGTTTGACATTGGCGACCACGTCAATACGAAAGTAGAAGTCACACCAATTGATTCATTGATTTGAATGGCGCCTTTTACATTTGGTCGTGGTCGGACATTTGGTCGCATGACCAAATTGGTCGCTGGTCGTACGTCTAATTTGATCATTCGACCAACTGCCGCCAGTGTGAAACGGGCAGCAACTAACATTCATTCATTTTATTCATGCGTATGAACCCAGCACTCTACGTCTGTCTAACCTCATCTACTTTAAGCAGCCTTTTTAGGTTCTGTTTGCAAGTCTTTTGTCAGGCTGATCCATCACACCGGGTAGATTGCTTTGCTTCAACAGGAAATACTGTAAGCGTAAAGTGTTTTTCTCAAGAGCAGGGTAACGCCAGAGGTGGGCACTCGGTACTTTTAAAGTACCGACGATAACGGTACAAATACTTTTCCGAAAAAGTACCGACGGTACGATATTAGGTACTTTTTAAAAAAAGTACCGACGATTACGGTACTCGGTACCGCCAATCGGTACTTTTCGAATGATAGATTTATCCCATTTTTAATATAATTTCGCTATTTTGCTTACTCTGTCTAGAAAGTTAAGCTCCGCCCTATCTTGCCTTTGCTGCAACGGCACAGCCTCTTAATTCTCTGCATCTCTTAAGAGAACTGCCACTGGCAGGGGTTCGATTTCGAACCATTAGATTGGTGCATGATGGCAGTAAACATTAGAACGCAAATTTTCTTGCACCTACAGTTGGTGTTTTTAAAGACAACCTCCTCATACATCACAGAACCGGTGGTGTTAGTTACTTTTGGTGGATGTTGGATAAAGAAAGACGTGATATTGTTTGTCCATAAAAGTCCATGTCTTTCTACAATGCAGGAAAATTAAAAAACACCAACGGGGGGCGATGTATGTTTAGACCGTCTTTAAAAAGCACCAACTGAAAGCGCGAGAAAATTTGGGTTGTAATGTTTACTTATGATGGCAGCAGTGATGGTATTGTCCTGTGGGTGTTTGAAAACTGTTTTTTTAAACACTCGCGTTGGTATACTGTACTTTTGGGCCTTGGCTTTATCTTTCAATTTGCTCTTCAGTCTATTCCATTCAGAATTTCCAACCAAAAATAATTCTTTACAATCACCCCAACTTACTAGGCCTATCTATCCACACAAACAACGTCTTTTCTTACCAGCATCGTTCCTTTCATGCTTTGTAAAAACGCGGTAAAATTTATGCATCTATTTTGACGGACTTTTTATTTAAACTCCATTCCACAAATTGTACCGAGTAGCGACGATAAAAGTGCGAAAAAAGTATCGACGGTACCGAAAACGGTGCAATTTTTAAAAAGTAACGACGGTACCGATAACGGTACTAAAAAAGTACCGCGGTACAGTACCGCGGTACAAAAGTACCGCGGTACTTCCCACCTCTGGGTAACGCATTACCAGTTCGGGAATCGAACCGTAAACCACCAACCTTTCGATTAATTATGTTACAAAAGATGTACGTTTTGATGACGAGTGAAGTCATTTGAAACTTTTAGGCGGCTTTTACACCGATCAAACGTATTTGCTCGTGTAAATAGGGGAAATATTCTTCAATCAAAATCAAAAAAAAACGAGAAAAAAATCAACATACATGCAAATGAGACGCGTGCCGAGTATAGCGCGTGATCGGTAAAATGGGCCTGAGACTCAAATAGTTTCTACAAAACATTTGTGTGTAGTCAAAACCTGAATTCGATCACAATCGCAATCGGAGTCAATCTGCGGAGGGATGACGTCACTAACCGTACTGCTCGCCGAGTTCTCATTCATCCAAGCTTCAACCAGAACACATTCGCCAATGATATTGCTCTAATTCAGGTGTTTCAAAACGTTGATGGATAATTGTTAGCAAATAACGTGCTGGTACTTATTCCAAAGCTGTCTCGAATAAGAAGGGTTACCAACTGCGTTCATCAACATCACTCAAAAGTGAAAGCTATACTCGTAGTATTTCTCATTTTCAATGCTTGGTCATGGCAAAAAGTTTGTGAATACTAATGCTGCTTTCATTGATTTGACTCATTCAGAATCGACCTCGAATTAAATGTTTCACCTGCAGAACAGACGCTTTGGTATCACACCGCGTTTATTGTTATTATGAACAGTTCAATAAGCGCAAAAAAGGCAAAAAAGTGTCAAACATAATGCAATAAATTTATTTTGATTAACTTATAGAACTGCTGCTTTTAAAAGATTTTAGCATGTTTTTACACAAAAAATTAAAATTCCAGAAAGCAGATTCGAATGTGTACTAAATCTTAAATTTTTAAAGTGAAAATTATATAGCTATTATACTTATTAGCTTTATGTAAAATTTTGTTTTTGTCTGGATGTCCGGATATACCAGCCACAATTTTTATTTTGTTTAATTTCTAATGCCGTGGTTACACATAATCCCAATAGCGTTACGACACTCCTAGATATGCCATAGGAGGCAATTGGGGGGACTCGTAACGGTCTGGGCGGTGTTGTCAAGGCTGTCAGCAGCTCTTGGGGGCAATGGCAGAGAGTTTGCAAAATTTTAAGCATGTTTAAAATTTCTCCCCAACTCTCTGCTATCGGGGATAAAGTAGAACTGTCGGGGTGAATTATAAGACTATCGTAGCGCTATCGGCAGCTCTCCCGAGACCTTTTACGATACGCTCCCAAGTGTTTTGACCATATAGGGCTTGTTTTTACCATATCAGACGTGATAAAACTGCTTTGCAAAGTTTATTTGCGGAATGGCGTTTAGTTTGCAGCAATTAGAAAAGTAAACTATAATATTGTTTTAAAAAATTAAATTTAGAAGCCTTTAGTGCATAAAAAACGAATCGACATTTGGCCTAGCAGATGATGATTTGCTATAGTAAAAGAACCACAATTGTTCCTTAAGGACAAAAAGCATCTAAACCCAACAGCCAAAATTCCAAGATGGATTTTTGGTTGCTCAATGAGTTCCTGATAGACTGTAATTGAATCCTTGCGTTTTCTTTGCCATCTTTCGTTGCGAAAAAGGTTTCAGCAATCGCAAAAGCATCATCACCTGTGAAGCGCAAAGAAATGGGTACATCATAACCAAGCAATATTTCTGAAAATGGAAGGCCAGCACATTTTCAATTAATAGTTACAGCTTTCAATCTGGTTTGGTTGATAATGCCCCATCCACATCAGTGAGGACTTTCAACACTGACTGGCCAGGAACGGTAGTTGGCATCAGCAACGGCCATTAACACGGTATAATTTTTTTTTTTTTTTTTGGTGATTAAAGTAGACGGTATCCGAAGATTGAAGTTGAAGGAGATTATGTATAACTTAGATGTCTTTGCCATCTACAGCGCCACCGAATTTGGATACTGCCATTACTTAGAAAAACCTTTAGCTGTCTGTTTCCATTCCAATGATGTACTGTAGGACATTTAATAGCGTCTTGGTATTGCTGGTAAATAGCTTCTATTACTTCGGGCATAATACCGCGAATAAGGCTATGCGATACTCTGAAGCGGTGTTCCAAAGCGCGATAAATTTCGCCAGTCGCAGCAAATCTTAGAACAATGGCAATCGTTTGCTCAACTATCTCCACTTAATGTTTTCTTTTCCACTTAATGTTTGCTCAACTATCTCCTCTTAATGTTTTCTTTCTGGGACTAACTCGAGAAATTATCTCGTTGAAAGCCCTAGGTTCCATCCTAATAAACCTTTTGAAACGCAGAATATTTCCAAAATTTTTCAAGTGCTCCATTACAGTTTGGTTTTTACTTAAATGTTTTTTTTTGTTTTTTTGTTTTGTTTTTTTGTAAAAACTGATTTACGCATTTTTCTCTTTTCCTTTCGCGATTTCTTCTTGCTTCCTTTTTGTAGCAACATTGCAACTGCAGCACCCCATGCAGTCTACGGCACGGATGCTATTATTTGCCACTTTTTTCTCTACCATTTTTTCAATTAGAAGATTTTACTATATTAGTAAACTAGCTATTATTGACCAAAAATGCTTTTTGAAATCGATTGGTGTGGGGAGTATTGGGAGGAAATCGGTGCGGTATCGTAATGCTGTCGGATCACACGCCAATAGAAAAGTATAGCGTGCCTGGAGATTATCGTAACACTTTCGGGGCCTTTGTGTAAACACGGCAATAGTCATGGGGCAGAGAAATTGATGGTTTTCAATCTAAATCATAAGTCAAAACGCTTGCCTTAGCATAATAATCTTTTTAACGATTGGTCAAATGCTTTATCACAAAGCAGATACGTTAAGCCAAAGGCTCAATTACGTATTGCTAATAATAATTTTTGTGCTTGCAGCTAAACACTCCTGTCGAAGTGAATTTCATTAATGTGAGAAGTTTATGCTTACCTCAAGGAGAAAGAATACCAAATGATCTAGAGTGCATTGTAGCAGGCTGGGGAACAAGTAAGTATATTTTGAAACATTATTTTAGACGTGTCATTTCAACAATAACTGACTTACATGAGTAAAAGTAAAATATATGCCATCCTGAGTTCCCTTGCCTAACTCACAAATTGAAAGTCATGGGAGCCTTTGAAGTCAAAGACGTTGTCGTAATTACGTAAAATGAGATACAAGTCTTGCATTAGCCAATTATAGGTTAGTTTTAAGAATATGAGCTATAAAAGCATTGGCCAAGTGATAACGCTATTTGAATACTTGATGACATCATTTAAAGTAGCGTTCTGGGTTGAATGTACAAATTTTTATGATGCGGGATTGATAAAATATTAAAGTTCACGATCTCTTGTTTGATTCGATCAACTTCAAATTTTCTAAATAAGCTTGACTCAACTTTAATTCAATTCAAGACAAAAGAAGAACTTAAGTTATCAAAAAACAATTAAGTTATCAAAAAATGATTTTTGTCACCCTTCTCCAAGTCAAAAAAATAAAGTTAATCGTTACTTTAAAGTTAACATCAAAATAGGTAAGCTACAAAATGAAATTATGATGGTTGTTCTGTTGACTTTAAATTTTTCATGTAAAGGGTTAAAAAGTTTGATAACACATATATTTTTCGATATCATGCAAAAGCAAAATTTAAACGCGAAATTAATATCTGCTGCAGTGTATTTTAGCCATTGATTTAGAACTTTTAGCGCTTTAACAATATAGAAAGCATGCATTACAACTTTTTTTTTTTTATTTCGTTTATTTTTTCAGCTAGTAACTCGGGGTTTCCAAGAAACACGGTTCTTAACGAAGTAGGAGTTCGAATTTTACCAATTGAAATTTGTAACTCCGCCTATGGAAACGTAGATGAAAACTTAATGATATGTGCTGGGAGAGTGGATGGTGCAGTGGACTCTTGTTTGGTAAAAATATTAGCGCTGTAGACTTGTATAAGAGTGCACAGAGTATACTTTTTTTTTTTTTTATCGAAAGAAGATAAACCCAAAAACCGCAGTAAATTCATAAAGGTTTTTGGAGAGTTTCAGAAATCTGCCGTATAGCGAAAAGGTCTGCTGAACCTGAGTCCGGTGTAATCGTTGTTGAAGCCGGCAGAGAATATGAGATTTAAATTTGCATTATACAGCGCTGTGATTCGCACGGAATAAAGTATGTCCCAAAAAAGAACATCCTAAAAAGAAATTGCTCCCACAACTGTGCTATTAGTGATCACATTTTTATTTTCAGTGCATTGCTCTAGAGCTAAGCTGAAAACTTTATTTTTAAAAAATTCTTGGTCACCTGGGAACGACGATACTCATTACTGAACAAAAAGTAAAATTGTGAAATTTTGCATGGAGACCAGTTTAAGGCTCGCAGTTAAGCGTACCTACCAGCGGTATTGTAATCAAAAGACACCGGGTCCGAAAACCTTAAAAGAAGTGATAATAGCGAATTTCTTGTTCCAGAAGTTTCGCCCTGTATTCTGCTAAAAAGTTGACAGGTTAATTAATTAAAGTGATTATTAACTGTGGTGTAACTAGAAGTTTGTGCTTGGGGCGGGGGAAGGGAGTTTCAAGGGGGCCTAGTGTTCGATGTCACAAATTAAAAGAAGACCGAAAGGAAATTGGGCTCCTGCAAAGATTCGGTGTATGTTTCGTTCGAAATTAGGTTGAAGACCAAAAAAAGATCTTCGACAAGAATTCAGACTTAAATTAAGAGTTTATTGCTCTTTTGAAGGCATTTTTGGGTAAAGACTCATTTTGGAAAAAGGGTCCATGAGAGGCATTTTCCCCTCTCTTCTCCGTCAGTTACGCTAGTGGTAATTATCTGCTTCTTGTCACTGCAGGGCGACAGCGGCGGACCGTTGATGTGCCAACGATGTTCCTCTTGTGCATGGTTCTTGGCTGGTGTTACGTCATTTGGCGGCAACTTATGCGCAGTTCAAAACGAACCGGGAGTCTATAGCCGAGTATCTAGTCTGGAAAGTTGGATTTACCAGCAACAAACAGATATTCGCCGACCCGTGGCACTCGAGCCATCATGCACGTAATTTTGCTCAACAAAGTTTTTGTTTATATTTTCTTTAAAATTTATGTCGTGCAAAGATTCAGACACGGAAAAGTTGTTTTGATAAGATTTTTTGTTTTTATTTTTGTTTGAGGAACTCTATTCAAGTGGAGTACCACGAAGAATAGCGTTTATTGTTAGATCGATAAGTACTAAGTAGACACGTGCTTTCAATCGCTTGCTTGGGTCCGGTTGCTCGATCATACGTAGCATAAACCATAAATCCATGACAAACTGGTGCACTAATAACTCATAGTAATTGCATTTCAAAAAATAATTGCAATTATTACTTATGATGTTTTTAAAGTTTTCATAGGACAAAGTTTTAATGCTTAATCATTTGCATACTGATAGAGTTGTCCTTCCACAATAAACTTTTTCGCATAGTTTGCTTTAAGTAGTCGCTGATCTGGTGGCTCTTCCATAAGCTTGCAGCGCTGGTGGGATGTTTGAAACTTTACTTTTGTGCTGATTTCATTGACAATAATCGCTATATACGACTGGCAGTTTTATGCCAATTTCATTTATTTCAACTGTGCACATACTTCAGATTTTGTGTTAATTTTGCAGTTAATTAAACCTGGATAACGTACTAACGTATACCTCAAAGTTGTGTTTGGACTATGAGTCAGTTTTATTTTAATCAATGCTAATGCTGCAAAGTACTTTATCTTAATTTAATCTAAGACTATTAATTGCATACAATTTTTTCAGCAATTATACAGAGCTGGGCAAGTTCGCAAGTTAGTCCGCAAGTCCGCAACTGCGAACTTGCGGACTTTTAGCAGTTTAAACTGCGGACTTGCGGTTGCGGACCATTTTTAATTTTCGTCCGCAATTCCACAAGTTTTATGCAAATATTGAAATTCCTTTCTATTTTCGTAAAATATTTATGTTTTTACCCAGTCAAACATAACAATTCAATTTAATTTTGCGGAAATATCAAGTTGTTCAAGTTCAGGCTAACAAAAATGCTAAGTTTGCTTTTCGACTTAATCGCTTTCTTTTTGTTGACATGCTGTTTTTTCGAGTTCGGCAAAACAATCGACTTTTTTTAGTTACGTTCGAATTTGCAGCCCTGATTCAATTTGTGGCTTTGTTGTTTTTTTACCGTGACTTCACAAAATTAGCCACCTGTGTAACAGTTTTTGTTCTGGTAGCCAGTGCCGTCGCTACGGCGGGGCCAGGGGCGCCGTACCCCCCTTTAACGACTGCTTGTGACCCCCCATTTCGGTTTACTCAGAATGCTTATTTGGAGCACCACGTAAGGACAAGACAACAGGCAATAATGGAAAAAGGAATAATGTTCAAAGATAATTCTCATTTGAAGTTTTCTCCATTCTTTGCAAAATTGCTGGCCACCAATATATAAATGTGCCCCTATAATCCGTCTTATTAACGCGCATTTACGGATGTGTCGCGAAATAGGGATGCCAGTCGCGCAACCAGGGGTAGGGGGCTAAGGGGGCATCAGTCCCTTTTAACCAGGTCATTTAAAAAATATAACCGAAAAAATAGTATTCGTTTAAGCGTGTTTTGGACTTGAACAGAAGTATACGGGGTGCTCAAGACAACTTAAACCTTTCAATGACTTCTGAATTTTAGCAATTTACCGTAATTATTTATATGGTTTAAAAGCATGCGAAATGTGATTGAAATGGCGTTAAATTTGCTATTTTTGCCGCAAACTAGCAAAAATCACCTAGCGGCTGGGGCTCTATCCTCGTTACACTTTGAGTTGCATCGATTTATTCAGCACAGGACCTAAATTAGACAATTTTTGTGCAAAAATCATTTACTTTTGGTTCAAGCCCCTCTCTCTTACCAAAACCCTAGTTGCGCTTTTGGTCTCATTCACTCCTACAGTCAGATTTTTCAAGCGATTGTACTGGCCAGATACGAAACGAGCTAATAAACCTTGCAGGGCGTGTACGTCTCTGTTTTCAAAGTTGAATACAAAGTTGTAGCTTTAAAATATCGGTTTTTATGTCCAACAGTTCAGTCTATTTTAGTGCCCTTTCATTTTCGGCTAGAGCTCCCTCACTTTGTTTGCTCTGGCGACGGCACTGTTGGTAGTGTATGGTTATCTTGTTCTTACAGTATTTATAGAAACCAGGGACTAAAAATTTAGTAATACAATTTGTGATATGAATGTTTTTTTTTTGCCTTCTACTGTCTTTGCCGTTTCATGCCTTGAAAAAAAAGCGTTTTTTAGAATATTTTGTTGTAAGCAGAAATATGGACTGTGCTTTGCTATTTGATGGATTCTCACTGTAATCCAGTGACTTTTAATCTTCGAATCCCTAGCTTCATTGTAACATTTTTAGGGGTTCGTCGGTGGGTTGTGCATTATGCTTCCATGCAGTTTAGGCACCAACTGTATAAGCATTTGCGCAACTAGGAGAGCTGGGGTAGGGATGGGCATTTCAGAATACCGAATCCAGAAGGATCCGAATCCCAAACTATCCGGAATCCAAATTGAAGTATAAACCGGATAATTGGAACCGGTTTTAAATCAACGCAATTACTTTGGTAAAAATTATTTGCAGCTAATTCTCACATAAACGTGTAGTGAGCAATTTGCTCTGTAATTGTATACGCGATATATGGTTTCAATTTACTTGCGCTTCAATAACTCATGCTGAGCGCATGATTGTATCAACAACGTGCTTAAACCGGCAGTGAGGAGGAAAGCGGCCCGCCCCGGGTATCACTTTTTGAGGTGACACTATTTTATATCAATCAAATAAAACAGAAAACAACAATACGTTAAATATCATTGGGAATGTTTAAAAAACTGGAATGGACTAAAAGATGATTTAAAGCATCTTTTAAAATATTTGCTTAGAAGAGCGGCCTAAATTTTTCAAAAGATATCCTGTAACTCACAAATCAGTAAAACCTTAAACAACCGCCAAATCTAGGCAATCAACTTTGATCGCTTGTTGAAACATGCTGAATTTAGGTTTCATAAAATAATGTATAGGCTTAGGAATAAAGGGGTGGCTATTCAGTATTACTTAATTACAAATCACTTCGACTCAAACATCGTTCCATTAGCCCCCCCAATCAAGTATTTTTCTCTCTTAAATGCAGACGAAATGGATTACTTCCTGTGAGTTTCATTGGACCACAAGATTTTATGATTTACGATACCAGCTTGCAAATAAGTGAACTGAAATTTTACCATTAGCCACCTTCCACATAGCCATTGCCCATTTGTGTAACCAATTAAATTACGTTTTGTTTTTGCACTGCTTATTTCTATGCTACATATCAAAATCATTAATTTTTGTCAATATAAGTCCAAAATTAATTAAATTTTGCAAAAAAAAAAAAAAAATTTTGAGCGCTGAGGGCTCCGCCCCTAGACCCCCAAAACAGCCCCTCCATTGCAGGTTTCTGGCTTTGCGCTTGAGGCTAATCATATTTGGACGTGACTGAG
The DNA here is from genome assembly GCA_963965965.1 of Trididemnum nubilum. Classification (NCBI taxonomy): domain Eukaryota; kingdom Metazoa; phylum Chordata; class Ascidiacea; order Aplousobranchia; family Didemnidae; genus Trididemnum; species Trididemnum nubilum. Next base: position 19,628,956 of record OZ014472.1, read on the forward strand.
AGTGGATTAAGAATGCAACTAAGTGATGAACATTTCGAAGCACTCAATGTCATGCATTGCAATGAAGTGCTGCTTTAATTAAGCAAATCGTTGAATAAATTTTTTCTTGATATCGATGGTGGTTGACTGGTTGTTCACTTTTTCAGCAAATTAAGTTAATTTAAACCAGAATAGGATTAGGTATTCTAGATTCGGTTTTAGCAATTCGGAATAATTCTGGAATAGCCAACTATTCTGAAATGTCCATCCCTAGCTGAGGGCTACAACCCCCCTTAGCCAAATCACTTAAAAAATTTAACGAAAAATACAAGCGTTTAAATCAGTTTTGAATTGGACCTGAAAGTAAGAGGTGCTGGGCAATTCTTAAGTTTGCCATCCCGAAAAAGCAGCTCTACAACAAGTCATGCTGTGGTGCATTTACTACAATCAACGATTGTGTGTAATTCCTTTTATTGTGTGAAATGTATCCACCATACGTTTGCTTTCCTTCCCTCAAGTCACAACTTTTGACTTATGTTTGCTAATCAACCCTGAGCAGATCACTTCGGAACATGGTTGCTTGCAAAACTCTTCTGCTCGGTTTATAAAAAGTTGCGAACATACGGTGCGGACTTCAAATATTACGAAGTTGCGGACTTCAAGAATTACAAAGTTGCGGACTTGAGGTTGCGGATTCAAGAATCCTGAAATGTCGTTGCGGACTTGCGGTTGCAGATTAACAAAATTGAAATTCGGTTGCGGACCGCGGACGCAAAAAAAAACTTGTGGTGCTCAGCTCTGAACATACTCCACTACTTTTAGCGGATAAGTGCATATAGGAAACCGCTACAAAGTCTTTTAACAAACGGGAGCTTTAAAAATTTATATACTTAAATAGAAAAAAACTGAATAAGTACAGATATTAAAACTAGATAGCTCTCTAATGAATCTGTTTTTCGTTCTTTGCAGTTATCCTCAGGACAAAAAAAATCAATTAAGTGCAAAAGTGTTAGGTTTTGGAACGTCATGTCAGAGAGTTTTTATAGTTTCAAACCAAAATTGAATAAATTGCTTTCACAGCAGACGTGATATCAATACTACTTACATATTTCACTTGATAATATCGATCGCTAAGTGGCAGAACAAGCTAAGGCCATTTCAACAATTTTTAAGCAAGATATTGGATTTGGATGTATCATTTTCGGACAAAAATAACTCTGCCTAGCCTGACTAGGCCTAAACAGTTTTCTCAATAATGAGTGCTCATTTTCAAGTAATCCCCATGACACAATGAGTATGTCAACATAGATAACATAATTCTAGACTCTTCATTAAAGTTCACAATAATTTTAAAATTCAATTATTCCTGAATGAAAAAGGCTGAACTAATTTAATGGTCACAGAGACATCACGTCTCACAATCCCATTTCATTTGACAACACTTTAATGCTGTCTCCACGTTTTAATGGGTAATCGTTTCAACCCCTAGTGACGCAGGTTAGGCGGAGCCCCCATATTCCCGTGTTTCGAAGTCAACTGACTTCATTATCATAGTTAGAAGCAGTGTGAAGATTTTTAAATAAGATATGCGATTATCTCAACAAACTGCTTTAGGATTAGGATGAATTACCTCATTCCGTTATTCAATCCTCGATATGCCCACTTGTACAACTACATTGTCTAACATAATATACTTTATCGTCTAATTCCCGTCAACTATATTGTCTTATATGTAACAACAAAGAGTTCGAGACAAAATAAATCTGAATTTGAAAAGCAATTGTTATTTGTGATATTAGGGTTTTAAAAAGGGCTCAATAAAGAGCAAATATTAACACAACCACAACCTACTTTTTAGATTTTTAAACTTCGTAGTTTAGATTTTAAATGTAAATACTCCTTATCTTTTAAATTGTTATAAGACATACCCCTGATGTTCCCATTTGCGAGTAAAACAGACTACCGGGTTTTACAAAACTTTCATTGTTTAATGTTTTAGTTCTGCTATAATCATTTGTGATTCGTGATTATTTGTAAATACTAGTACACTTGCGTTGATTACAAATAAAGCAAGATACCAATCTGAAAGTTTGCATTCGGACGAAAGAGCCAATGAAATTCTTACTTCGCTGAGCATGCTAAATGTCTTGCAGGTCTGTTACTCTGATTAGCGGAAAAGTACAGAACTGTTTTGTTTTTTTTAACTTGTAAACTGTTTTTTTTCCAAACGTTGCACTTTTATTTTTCGCAGCATAAATAAAATAGATAGCTCTCAACAATTAGTTGCATTTTAATGGATGTTTTCGTACCATCAGTTTTTGTGAATGCCAATTAAAATTATTCTATGTCTACACATGCAAAACAATATGATAAACAACTGAAATAAAACCGCTGTAGACTTAGTTAAAAGAACTCAATTGATGTGTAGCAGCCAGAAAGACTCACAGCTGATACCATAAGTACGAGCAAAAACACACAACTGAACTTATTAATTGCAGGAGCTAAAATTTCCATTAGCTATGTTTAGCTCATCATTTCTCCTCTGACCAGGAGGAAGGATATTGTAAATTTGTTGAGCAACATCGTTGATGAAGTCAGTATACCGCCCGAGTTTGGTGTAAACGCCAGGTTTACGCGACTGCCCGCAATCAACACTTCCAAAAGACGTTAATCCATGCAAGAACCAAGCACACGAAGAGCACCGCTGACACATGAGTGGGCCACCACTGTCGCCCTGCAAAATAAACGTAAAGATTGAAGGTAGATCAAAAATCTAACACTGTGAAAAAAGTTTGCTTCTCAATGACTTGATTTTTGCCATTGCTCTTGCTAATGGCTGTAGGAAAAGTTGCTATCTTATCACATAGTCAACATGCTGCTTATTTTGCTAAAAAATAACCAAGTGCAGCTGAGTTACTTAAAAAAAAAACAGCATCAGCACGACTGCGTAACTACCTAGAGCAAACTGACTCTTTCACTCGTAGCTTTAGTTAGTCCGATTTGAGTTAAGTCCAATTTAATTTATACAATTTAATAAAACAAGCTGAATATTCTTAACCAGACGACAATATTCTACCATTTTCTATAAATCTTTTTACACCATTAGCACTAGCCCTTCAGCCTAAAATGCAAATAATTTTTGTTTGTTAGTTTAGATTGAGGTCAATAAAATCATAAACAGTGAGGAGATGTTAGAGTCACTACGAGATGCCGACATCTTCTCTCTGTTCACAATTTTTATTTGTATTGTTGCATTAGATTCAATTCTGTTTCAGTAGAACTATTGGTGCTGTAATTTATTTTTCTTGCTGCAGTACTTCTATCTTCTATCTTTGCAGGACCTACCTATTCAGCAGCTTGATTATTATTTCCATGCTTTAACTACTTTTGATGCTGTACAATCAATATTTTTAAACTGTCGAAAAATCAAGTAAATAAACGCGTAATAATAAAAAATATTGTCTTCTACCTGCGTAACTAAGATATATAAAGCAAATGCAAAGCTCATCGTTACTTTTTAACTAAAAGGCTAGTTTTAACGGACATTCACGTTGGCCGACTCCTAGAATGCCTTAAAGAGTTTCCTTGGCAATTATAAGCTGCGGTGTTTGTGTCAACCAATAAAATTCTGCAGCCGCAAGCATTTCAAGTCATACGAACAAAAGTTGGAAGTTGGACAACCGTTAGTTCTTGTCAGGATCCCATAATAGCTAAAAGCTTGAAACAGCGATAAGCACTGTCCAGTGTCCAGCTTGATGCAAAAATGTGTCAAAATTTGTTCCGATGAGAATACAAGATTTTCAAGTCCAAACAGGACTTACATTGCACGTGTCAACTCCTCCCAGTACTCTTCCGGCACAAATCATACTGTCGCCTCTCATTTTCGAAATATAGTTCTGATTATGACGGTAGCCTTTTATGCACACATCAAAATTTAGAACACGCAACTCCACTTCTTGTAAAACATCAGCCACGCTAGCGTCATAGTTGGTACGTGGCTGAGCTAAAAAATACGTAATAATTATAACTATTCAAGTAACAAATAATCAAAAAAAACAGCCACCTAAAAGCACTTTATTTTTCTAAGATTTATAACTGCCGTTAAAAGTGCCTAAAAATACCAGCATTTGTGCCAGAAACACATTCTACAAAATCTATTATTGTTAGCATGCACTGTAAATTGTATGTATCATGCAACATATTATATTTTGCTTCGTTGATACGTAAAAAATAATGGTCATTCTTTTCTTTTGTATTATACAGAAAAAAATTCTTCAAGAAGTAGTGGCAAAGTGCCTATTCTGTGTAACGAAAGTAATTGCAGCTACAAAACTTTTAAAACGTATGCTTTTGCTTTCAGTGTAAATTTATTTACATGTAGGCCTACCAGTTTCTAGGTTAAAAAAGAGATCAGTTACTAGTGGTAATAAGCAATCAAATATCTTACTCAAGCCCCATCCTGCAGCCACACAAGTAGTGTCATTAGGAACTTCTTCGTTCTGGGGCAAGCAAAGAGTTCGCACGTAAGCACCACCAATTATAGCCGGTTCAGATAACTGAAAAAGTAGAAACATTGAAACATGCAAACGAAACTAAAAACTAAAAGAAAACAGAAAAAAAAAATCTTTAAAGATAATTAGCCAAAAAAAAAAAGATATTGGAAATCACAAATGTGAAATGCATTAGAATTGGAAAAAGAGACTGATTGATTATGAAGAAGAGATTGTCATTGAATTGAAAGAAGAGATGTCATTGATTGAATTGAGCTATATTTCGGAAAAGCAAACAAATATAATCAGAAAAATGCTTAGGATGAATTTCGCCGCTTGGTTGAGTTGGTCCAATAGACAATCCCGGATGAAATTGGAATGCTTATAGTATTATTTTATAATCAATAAAGTAAACTGAAATCAGCCTATCAAACTAAAACAGGTACAATTAGCTTACTTGCAGAATTGCGATATCGTGAAGCGGAAAGTTGAACTGAGGATGAATAAAAATTTGAGCAACTCCTCTGACTTGAACATGAACATTTCTATCATCAAATTGAAAGGCTCCAAGTCTTAATGTGAGTGAGTTGGTTGACTTGCCCCTAAAACGAAGTTTTAAATAGAATAACATACAACCTGATACAAGATCTATTTGCATATCTTGAAGTGTCACATATTATTGAATATTTTTATCTTAACATCCACCACAAAAGTTATTGACAATACAGTCCAGGTTACAGTGCAAAAATTGAAAACCCTACCAGCTGTCTCATCGTTTTCGAGATCATCACGGGTGTCATAAGACATCATTGGTGACCCTGAAAAGTTTTGAAACCGCCTGTTGGATACTAATTTTTTATCTTTTTTTACTGTGGCGAGTCCTGTATTGTGATATTTTCGCTCTAGCTCTTGCTATCAAGAGCTTTTTTTTAAATCGGTTAAAAATTAATCAGCACTCTCTATACTGTATAGTGTATAGCTACACATAAATATAAATATTGAAATGTTTATTTTACCTTTCCCTCCGTTAAAAATGCTCGCTAAAATTTCATGCAAATTTATCCCTCGCTGGGTTATAAAAAGACTACAGGACTCTATATTTCGTCGGTTCTCAAAGTGTTCCGTACGGAGCCCCAGGGCTCTGTTAAAAAGCCTAGGGGTTCCACAAGCTATTCGTTTACTTATTAAAATTCTGACTTAGCTATTTTTGCAACTTTTCAAAGAAGCAATTACGGCATTAACAAAATTTGGCACTACCTTATTAGCAGTACTTAAACCGCAAAATTTTGCATGGGATACGCAGCCTTGACCAAACGCATTCGGAATGCAAATGTAATTAAGTGGAAATTATGATTCAGATTCAAATCCTGTTCCCGGATTCAATTGAAAACCAAAAAATAAGGTCTTCACCGCAAATTGGAGGGTTTTTGTCTCCTAAATAAAAAAAAGTCTGTACCGCAATTGGGTAATATATTCGGCCGGAATTAGGGATTTATTCGTGCTGACCGGCACTTTTTTGTCAAATCTTCTTGCGCTGAAATCTCGATGGAGAGACGCTAAATCTCGATGGGGGGACGCTAAATCTCGAAGGGGGACGCGTCTCCCTTACAATTTAAGTATTGCTCATTAGTATGTTTATCAAGTGTCAAATTCACAGCGTTTGTTGCAATTGTCACGACTTTGTTTTCTCCTCTTTGCTTCTTTAATTTATATAACGCTTGGTGGCGCCATTTTACAACGTTTCGTTTTCACAAATATTTTGTTTCCGTTGTAAAACGTGGTCTCCACAGACCAGATTTTAGTGGACCGCAGTTACACCTCAACTCAGTCGAGTCCAAGTCAGAGAACCTTTGTTTTGCCTGCCTGAAAGCTTCTGGCTCGCAGGCTATATTTTTTGGGTGTTAGTATTGCTAGGTCCTCCTACTCTTTCAGTTTTTGTTTCAGACGTTTGTTTTGCAGACGCTGAGTTATTTCAACCTTAAAGGCTTGTATGGATTGATAGCAATTATAGTAACAGCTAGTGTTGATTATTGTGGGGCCTCGTAAATGATGCTTAACCTCTTCACGGGCTCCATAACACCGAAAGTTTGAGAACCTCTGTTCTATATAAGTTAGTAATATACAAAATTCCCATTTAACAGTAATTGTGTTCCATTTACAAAAAGTTTCGAATTTTTAACTATCAAGCAACTTTATCAACTATATAAAACCTAAACTAAACTACTGAATGAGATAAATCCACTGTAGTCAGGTAGTAAGTTGATGCAATATTTTTAGTGATTTCTTACATTGTGCAAATTTTGATAGTCAACAAACTTTCTCTTTTGTGCCATCACAACTAACACTCAAAATGTAAACATCTAAAGAATGTCATCTGTAGTTGCCATGCATGCAATGTATATTCTATGTAGCTACCAGTAAGCTGTTTTTCACCTAACGCAATGAGCAGCCGTTATGACCATAAATCTCGAAATTAGTGTCCCTCCACATAGTTCATCTTGGTCGGTACGAATCAGCACCTATATTAAAACAATAAATGAGAATGAATGAAACGTTATAATCCCAAAATGAAACTTTATTAAACTTTTTTACAAGGTCCAATACAAATTACTGAAATTAGGTTTTGACGTTTGCGCACCGCAGTTCAAATCAAATCTAATCAAACCTTTTATTATACTCGCTGTATTACGCCAAAGCGTGAAACAAGTGTGCTGGCCCATCTCAGCGTCATTGAGCCCAGGCAACACAGCTTCTATCGAAGAAATGTCGCAGCAGTGACGAGCCGTTGGCAACACTGTGTTTGATTTGTCTGCCCCAAGTTTTGAACCTCAGGACCACCCGTTTCAATGACAAACGCGTTACCGTTCGACTAACTAAATGCTTAATCGCTTACGTGCTTTCTTGCCTAAAGGATACCAGCGTGGATGCCAAGGAAAGATCAATTGAGTTCTGGTGACTCTTTTTTGGGCTTCCACGCTTCCGGAAAGCACACAAACGATTAAACAAATTAGGTTTCTAATGGCCTGCTAAAACTTTTGAATTTATCTCAATAAAGAGATCTTTGTTTAGGATTAGAGTGTATAAAAACTACAGTAGAACTTCTAATTCTTGAAAAAAAAGCCTTGCAAATTGTTAAAGTAGATACCCATGCAATTTGTGATAACTACCAAAATTAACCTACAAAAGTAATTTCAAAATACACGTGCAACTTAAATGATGTCATAATATAACGTATCATAAATACGCAGCTCGTTGTGATAATCTTACACACAAATTACATTACTATACTCATTTCTTGATATGAGTTGTACTCTTCACCAGCAAAGGTGTGACTTAAAGCTCTCAACAACATAAGATTTTCTCTAAAACAGTCTATTCTATAATTGTGGTAAAGTGTTTGGTTTAATTTGTTAGCTTTGTATTGCGTTAAAACGCCTGCAACGCTTTTCTGTTATTTCGTAATCTTAATTGCATTTTCGTGTTTGTGTTAAACGCAACATTTAGTTCAAAGAGTAGTTGCCACTGTGCTGTTGAACTGACAGTGGATTTACATTATAGGTAGGACGGCATTGCCTGTGTATTAAGTTACAGTATTGAGTTACAGTGTTTATTGACTGTTCTGTAAGTTTTACAATATGTCTAGCTATTTGACTTCTTGCAGACGTAATTATGTTACAATTTGTTAAAGCCCATGATTTTATGACTCATTATATATTAATGAGTGTGTAATTGTATTGACGACTCGACTTCATTAAAACCATGGACACTAAAACTAAAAAATCTTCACATTAAATAGTTATGCACTTTCTGTCTGTTCTTATTGTCTACACTACAATAATTTTTTTCCGTTTAATACATTGATATGAAATAGAGTTATTAAACGTTTGGCACACGTTACCATCCACGGCCATTGTTTTATTATAGAATCAACTCCGTTAATGATTCTTCCATGTACTATTGTGCTGACCCCACACGAATGACTGGTCGTTTTCTCTCGTTTGCAACATTCGTAAGAACGTGATCCGTAGCGATTGAACATGGGGAAAGAGCATGATGCTAAAAAAGCAATACACCGAAAAGGTTTTCTTGACATAATCAAGAAATTTTGCTTAGGCACATTGCTAAGGACTCGTTCGAGCGTATAAACCAAGCGATCTGCGTCTGTCAATTAAACCAACGCCAAGCACTTAGCAACCAATTTTGTGGGCTCTGTTTGCAAGTTTTTCGCCAGGCTGGGCCACCACAACAGCTAGACTGCTAGACCGCAACGGAAATAAGCGTAAAGTGTCTTTCACAAGGACATACGATGGATTGCCAGGTCGGGAATTGAATCGGGAGTCAGTAACATTCCGAACGCTAACCCGACACTCGACCAAACGAGCGATCGTTGCCGCTATTGATAACTGCTAAGGGTACGTTACGTTTATGATATGCAGACTTTCCTTAATTTACATTTTATCTTTCAGCAATCCAGAATAGCATTTTGACAGAAGCAACAGAAAAATTTATCACTTGAAATTTTTTTATTCAATCATTTTCGTAATTCAGCAAAAATTCTGTTACATTCAGTATTAAAGTAGAACCTTTTTGGGTTCCGGCTTATTGTAAGCATTTCTGATGTTAAAACTTATACTCAAAGCTGTTAGTGTAATCGGTTGGTAATGCTAACAAAAGCAATTTTGTATTATATGACTGAATTTTTAATATCATATTTAATAAAAGTTTAACAATTATTACAATAGACAGTTAATATTACTAGCCGAAACCAACTAGATAATCAAATAAATATAAAATTGCAATTCAAATTGCAGGCAAATTTACCTTTAGCGCAAGCGCTGCCACAATCGTCATACTCAGTTTCGCATGTTCCTCCGCGACAAACGCGACGAACCCTTGTGCCACTACCACAAGATCGGGAACAAGTGCTCCAAGAATATGACACTAAAGTAGCACAAAATACAACTAATATCTACAACAAAACCAATGTCATATGCAGTACAATAAACCAGCCAATATTATGCACAACACAAGCAATGTCGGAAGCGTGGCCGAAAGAGTAAAGGCGTTGTTTTTACGACGACCCTGATTGCAAGATTTGGGTTCACCCCGCACCCTGGTCACATTGTTCCGTTCTTAAATAAAACGCTTTACGATGATTATCTATGCATGGTGGCTTTAAACAAGCAGAAAATTTAGTGGAGGAGAATTTGAAGGAATTTACAGATTACTGGAAAATCTTGTGATTTCCAGGTAAAAAAGCAGGGGGAATTCCTCCAAACACAGAGTATGCGTTTCTTCGAAAATAAGACCTTACCTGAAAATAAGACCTAGCCCGAATTTTAAAAATGATTTTAATATAAGCCCTGCCCAAACAATAAGACTTAGGCGATAGGGCGAAATTTTTTTGTCTTTGAGTGTGTTTTAACTGCTTGAAAAGTTATCGTGGGAATTTAGAATAAAAAGTAGTGCTGGTTAATGAATAGATTAGCTGAATAATGATCATATTCCCATCATTAATTTAATTCAAAAGATGTGAGAGAGGAAACAGTTCAATGACCTGATATCACATGAATATCACGCCACAATTCAATCTATGAACAGCTGTTTTTAAATAAAAATGAGTTATCTATAAGTAAATGGGTATCGGTTTTCATATTTTGTGTATTTGAAAATCTCGTAATTTTCTACTTTGCAATTTTGTTTTTGATGAATGAACATAGATGATATCCCTCCCCCTAAAATAAGCCCTGGTGTTATTTTTCGAAAGAAAATTAATATAAAACCCTGTCTTATTTTCGGGAAAACACGGTAGTTAGCGCAATGAAAAGTATGTTTCTTCATCCAACAGTTGGCGTTTGACACTATTTGGTGACAGGAGGTTAAACATGCATTGAAACAGCAGCAACAATGTCATACGCAAAATACAACAAAGCAAGCCCCCAATAGATTCTACATGCTTGATGATTAAAAGTTTTACATCGATTTTTCAAATGCGACCTGATAAATTCAAATTTGCTTGCAGTTCTTCGCAAAACTTTTAATGGAATGATCAAAAGCTCAGCAGAAACTTGGTGATAAGATAATGACAATCAATCAGAGGCGTAGGCATGAATTTTATAAGAGAGGTACTATGTGGGTCATTCTATTATAAGACAGTCAAAATTTTCAAATTTTGTAACCCACCCTCTCAGATTTTTTTCATACTTGGATATATAAAAGCCATTAAAAAATAATGAAGGTTACAAAAAACGGCATCAAAATTCATCAAGCGGTTTTCGAGTTATTACGGTTTCAATATTACCACTTGAGGGCACTGTTTGGCAGTCCCAAATTTTTTAATTTGCGTAAAAATCTTTATCCTTATGCTATCAAAACAAGCAAAATATCAATTCTGATAGATTTTGAGATGAGGAATTCAAAAATGAAGTTAGTTTTTGGAAAATTGCAAAGGTAAGTGGTCAAAATGTAGATTGAAAATTTTTTAAGTGCCCGATTTCATTTCCGATTATCTCAGAAGGGCAAAAAAATTTTTTAATCCAATCATTGCCAAAATCTCAAGAATAGATCACTGTTTGACATATTTAAGTTTGGTTAATGTTATTTGTTGCATATTTCTGTAATTGGTTTTGAAACATAGCTAAAAACTAACGTTGATTTTTTTGTGACTTTCTGAATTTTTTGGAACACATGTATTAAATAGCATCTTACAAAATAATAATAGTTGCAAAAAATGAAGTAATCACTTTGTATACACTTAGTAAATCTGGTGATCAGCAAAAATTTTGATTTTAACTCTTAAATTGTTGGTGGTTAGTATAGGTCTAGCTAGGCTAAAAGAGTTTTGCTTCAAGTTATTTCCCAAGTAAAAATTAGTCAAGTGGCAGACATTGACTATTACGGGTATGGAGAGAGCTACATTTCTGCCATCCTTTTTCAATTGCTTATCTCTGGGAGCACTCTTGTAAAGTTTTAACCTCTAAAATGGGTGGATTACCATAAATTGGAGTGTTTGGCACAAATTCTCAAATGATTGGGTATATTCTCAATTAAATGGGTATGACACAAGAATTTCTCCCTTTACGTAATGGCACTTTCTGCAGGGGTGATAATTAAATGGGATTCTTTATCAATTAGTTGCAAATAGTCAACTTGCCCTTTTGATACATACTTTACAGTTCAGATTTCATTTGAACAGTTAGCATGAAACAAGGTAAACCCATCAGTTGTTGTTGAGTGGCAGGAAACCTGGAATGACTTTCTTATATGTGACAGTCTAAACAGATAAATTATGTAAAAATAGTGTAATGTGCATGTTAAGTACTGCAGACTACAGTAAAACCTTGATATTTATCTAACAGAAACTACAATTGGTTTGCTAGTAATATGTTGCATATACTGGAAATAATCCAAAGTGTATTTACTGCTAAGTAAGTCTTTTGAATTCCACTTATCTAACTTCATTTAGTACTTAGCACTAAATACACTTTGCGGAATATACACAGCAGTGGTCAAAATTAACTTTTTTAACAACTTGCCTGTCGGGCAAGTTATAATAAGTATTTACTTGCCCAAGGAGATCTCAACTTGCCCGAACCAAAATGGCAGAGTGCATTTTTATGTTGTTTAGTTTCGAAAAAGTGCTCACTACCAAATTTGGATAATATCGTATTTCGAGAAAATCCAGTTCTTGTGTGCGATTTTTAAATCAGATTGAGGTAACAGATACCTTTTATTGTGGGATGGCAATTGCATTGCATGCTTTTCTTTCCAGAAATATCTCATCAAAACAAACAAAAAATCAACATCCATTATCCATTATAAAAATTAAACAAAATTATCTTCCGATTTTTGTCATTAGTTCTGTTGTTTGTTTTCTGTTTGGTCAAAAGTCACATTTTAGGTAAAAGCACAGTATAAATATCATACAGTACTCTCACTCCATGCAAAAACCATTGTGACGTGTGTCCGCATTTTTTGAGAGGTAAAAGCAGAGCTGGTTTTTTTTTGACGTCATAATAGTGACATGGTGAGCGGACGAGGATAACGCCAAAAAATAGGAATTGTTTTGAAATTTTACGTGTGTTTTCTTGGCTTGACGACGTTACCGTCTTCATCCTTTTTTGCGCTCCTAAACGTTAGAGGGCAGCATTGTCCCCTCTGCATTAGTCCAGATATATCGCGTCTAGCTCCTTTTGTAGAGTTCGCACGGGATCAGAATTAGTCTCGATGGAACCGTCAAAGCTCGGGCTTCGACTGGCTATAATTTTGACGTCACTTTCTTGTGACGTCACAAAGTAGTATGTTTAAGAAGAAAAAAATCGCAAATTTTCTTACATAAACAACCTTTAGTTACTTGGGGTTTTGCTCGCAGCCGGAGCCCAACATTAAAAGTTAGTCCACACTTGGTTCGTATCGTTAACTAAATATCCTGCAAATTTCGTTTCAATAGCTTAACGTTTAACGAAAATATCCTTGATTGTTTGCTTTGTCGTTGTAAAATTCGTCTTGAATTGCAGCAGTTATATGCAGTGATTGTGTTATTGCTTAGGCCTATCACCAAATAGACTGTGACATCATTATGAAGTAATAATCGTGAACCTCTAGAACTTTTGATTGAAAAAAAGCTTTCATAAACTGTATGAGTTATCGTTTATTGATGCAGACGTTCAGTGTAATTCATGATTAAACTTTAATTTAGCTGCAATATTTTTGCCCAATCCTAGTTATTTTCTTCTAGTTGTAGAGGTATTGAACAAAATCATTTATTAATTGCATGTTTAAATGGGTTTGGTATTAGTCACTTTTTTGAAGTCTTGTTCCGCTTGGTCTTCATCTCAAATCCGCAAAAAAGTGCGATTTATATTTTACCTATGATGAAGATGTTGACCTTTTGTTAAATTTTTTTATTTAACTTCACCTCATATTCGAACAAAATTGCAATTTTTCTGAAGTGAATGAACATCGTTTTTTCTGATCTTTTTTTTTGTTTTTTGACTCAAATTCAGGAGAAAATGCGGTTCTCTAATAATTCTGTTTTGCGTTTCTACTTCAAAAATATGGCAACCGTTCATTTGAGCAAAAATAGAGTGGTGCAGCGAGAATCTTGCTGAGGAAAACGGGGGATTGAACCCAAGTTTTAAAAAAATTTGATCAAAAACATGTCTTTTAAGCGACGCCCTGAGTAAACTGGTGCAACTAAGCATGTCACATATCAGGGTCTGCGGATAGGCAGCCGCCGCCCGAGGCCATGGGGTCATTTTGTGCGATGTTAGTAATTTTTCCCAAAAAAATAGCTATTTTAACGCCATTTGTATACAATTTTGTACGTTTTGGAATCATTTGAAAGAAAATAAAAATAAAAAAAGGTATTCACCAAACTTTAAGGTAGTTTTGGCCGATTTGTAGTTGAGGACCCTAAGAAAAAAAAAGGTTTTATTAAATGTTGGGGTAGTTTCAGAGCACGATTCGGTTGCGTGGCCAACGACTTCCGGAAGTCACATAAGGGATCTCGGATGGATGTTTGAGATCGCGGGCCGGATACAGCTCAAGGGATATAAGTTGCCGACCCCTGTTCTAGTGGCGTACGCAGGATTTTCGAAAAGAGGGGCCAGGCGCGTAGCCATAAATTTGAAAAGGTAGATAAAAACGAAGGTTTTCACTCAGATTCAGCCCATTCTTCTGTCCAGATTTAGGTGAAGACCAAAAAAAAGAAAAAGGTCTTCACTCAGGTCATAGTCAGATTCAGTCCGTTTTTCTGCCCAGATTTTCTACCCAAATTCCAAATAGGGGGGGCATGGCTCAATTTTGCGTACTATTGTGAGGTATTTAAACATTACTGGCGACCTAAAGGGAGGGCTTTGGCACAATGCCCCCTCCTAAATCTGAAATGCGCCCCTGCCCTGTTCAACGAAATAGTTAGCAACAGGTGCAGGCATAGTCAAGAATTTACAATGGAGTGTTGAACCACGGACTTCTAAATATTAGCATCTGGACTGGAAACGAAAATCGCGGCGCGGACAAGTTGAGGCCTAAGTCAACAAACCAATTTTGCCGATAAATCGTTTCTTTGTTTTTGCGTAGAAGTAGTTTTGCTGGCAACTGATATAATAATTCCGAAATCATACTGAAAAAATAGGGACCACACGATATAATCACAAATATGGAACTTTAAAACATTTTTATTGACTTGCGGCAAACGTAAAATCAAAAATATTGCTCGTTGATATACAAATGAAAATTTTAGCGAATCATAAAGTAACACTCGGTACCTCAATTTTAATTAGCAAACGCAATGACCTAGAAATTGATATTCAACGCTAATAGCAATTCACAAATCAACTCGACCTTGTAATCATTTAACAACTTTTACCCAGTATGATTAAGGGCCCACAGGAATAGAATGCATCTAAGTAAATTACCATTTATAAAGATGATGTAACTTATACTCAGAATAAAAAAGTAACAACTATGTATTCTCAAAAAAGTAACAACTAACATTGCACTCTTATTGCCTCTAGTATACAGTACTGTGCTTATATCTGCAGTACAAAAGAATTAAGAATTCTGAAGTGGAAAGTCGCTGCTTGTTTACATGCGATAGCGGCTCAGATGCGCAGACGCACTACTGCGCGGGCCTCAACTTATCCGCCGACGCGCTGCTTTTTTCTTTCGTTTCCAGTCCAGCTGCTAATATTTAGAAGTCCGCAGTTGAACCGATATCAGAGATAATAATGATTACCCGCATGATCAGATAGACTAGCTCATTATAACCGTTGGAAGTCAATGGGGAAAATTAAAACTCACGTTAAGGGAGATATAATTAACTACCAAGCAGAGTTGTAAACGAGCCGACTAGTTCAGGCCCAAACCTGGCCCAAACCCGAAAATATAAGCCCCAACCCGAAAACTAGTTTGAAGCCCAATTCATGCCCGAAAAAAACTGAAAGTTAAGGTTGATCTGAAAAATTTAGCAATGTTGTCAAATTATTTTGATTATATTTTTGTGCACCTAAGACAAAAAGCACGTCTTAGACCCGAATTAAGCCCGATATTTTGTCAATTTGAGGCCCGAACTCGACCTGAA
The DNA here is from genome assembly GCA_963965965.1 of Trididemnum nubilum. NCBI lineage: Eukaryota > Metazoa > Chordata > Ascidiacea > Aplousobranchia > Didemnidae > Trididemnum > Trididemnum nubilum. Next base: position 19,644,508 of record OZ014472.1, read on the forward strand.
AAGCCCGGCTCGACTTACAACTCTGCTACCATGCGGTAATTAACTCTTTACGTCCATGGAACTTTTTTTAGATCGCTTATTGTCATGAATATTTTTTAAGCGGGTTAGTCATACGGCTAACTAAAAACTTTCATAATGATGTCACAGTCTATTTGGTGATAGGCCTAAGCAATAACACAATCACTGCATATAACTGCTGCAATTCAAGACGAATTTTACAACGACAAAGCAAACAATCAAGGATATTTTCGTTAAACGTTAAGCTATTGAAACGAAATTTGCAGGATATTTAGTTAACGATACGAACCAAGTGTGGACTAACTTTTAATGTTGGGCTCCGGCTGCGAGCAAAACCCCAAGTAACTAAAGGTTGTTTATGTAAGAAAATTTGCGATTTTTTTCTTCTTAAACATACTACTTTGTGACGTCACAAGAAAGTGACGTCAAAATTATAGCCAGTCGAAGCCCGAGCTTTGACGGTTCCATCGAGACTAATTCTGATCCCGTGCGAACTCTACAAAAGGAGCTAGACGCGATATATCTGGACTAATGCAGAGGGGAAAATGCTGCCCTCTAACGTTTAGGAGCGCAAAAAAGGATGAAGACGGTAACGTCGTCAAGCCAAGAAAACACACGTAAAATTTCAAAACAATTCCTATTTTTTGGCGTTATCCTCGTCCGCTCACCATGTCACTATTATGACGTCAAAAAAAAACCAGCTCTGCTTTTACCTCTCAAAAAATGCGGACACACGTCACAATTGAGTAAGATTGCTCTATGATATTTATACTGTGGTAAAAGTTTGAGAATGTTTTAGTATTGGTTACGTCACAATCACAACGGGTATTTAAACTAAAGCCTTGCGCTGGCTGAGCTTCACTCTATGTTGTTTGAAACAACAAACCTACTTAACCAAAAAAATCTACCATCGGAAGCTAGTGACGAGTTTATCGCATTGAAAAATTTTTAATTTATCGTAAAAAAATCACATCTATTGTTCTAATCTGCATTGCATCTCAGTTTTCTTACATAACAAATATCGCAGAGGTCATCAATTCAATTGCAATCCATGTTTTTTTTCAATCATTCAATTTACAAAAATTGATTTTAAGGATTGTAATTATTTCAATCGTTACGTTAACAATAATTCACGTTGCCGTTTGCTACAAATGCATTTTTCAATCGCGAATATCTCGTAAAACTGCACCGGCTAAACCTATGGACTTTTTTGTGTGAAACATAAAAGAACTGAAGATCTTCAAAAAAACTAAAACAAAATTTTTGACCTTACTTTCTTACGCTCAGGGTAATACTTGTGAATTGTGATACCCGAAAGAGCAATTAGCGCGACAAGCGTAGTAAAAATTTTTGCTAGAAGAGAACGAAACATTTTGCTCCAAAAAAATCGCAAGCCGTGTTTGAGCTTTGAACGAATTTGCGTGCGATTAAGAAATGTTAATTGCGATTAATAATGTGTGTGCGATTAAAGTGTTAAGTGCAACGATTTCACTAAAATAACCCAAGCAAGAGCTTACGTTATTTGCATTTATTTTATTGTACTGTAGCAAAAGCGGTACCGGTAATTTTCGTTTTTAAATAATCTTGTACAGAGTTGCCTGTTTGCTAGCAAATTAATTGTAGTTTCTGTTAGATAAATATCAAGGTTTTACTGTAGTCTGCAGTACTTAACATGCACATTACACTATTTTTACATAATTTATCTGTTTAGACTGTCACATATAAGAAAGTCATTCCAGGTTTCCTGCCACTCAACAACAACTGATGGGTTTACCTTGTTTCATGCTAACTGTTCAAATGAAATCTGAACTGTAAAGTATGTATCAAAAGGGCAAGTTGACTATTTGCAACTAATTGATAAAGAATCCCATTTAATTATCACCCCTGCAGAAAGTGCCATTACGTAAAGGGAGAAATTCTTGTGTCATACCCATTTAATTGAGAATATACCCAATCATTTGAGAATTTGTGCCAAACACTCCAATTTATGGTAATCCACCCATTTTAGAGGTTAAAACTTTACAAGAGTGCTCCCAGAGATAAGCAATTGAAAAAGGATGGCAGAAATGTAGCTCTCTCCATACCCGTAATAGTCAATGTCTGCCACTTGACTAATTTTTACTTGGGAAATAACTTGAAGCAAAACTCTTTTAGCCTAGCTAGACCTATACTAACCACCAACAATTTAAGAGTTAAAATCAAAATTTTTGCTGATCACCAGATTTACTAAGTGTATACAAAGTGATTACTTCATTTTTTGCAACTATTATTATTTTGTAAGATGCTATTTAATACATGTGTTCCAAAAAATTCAGAAAGTCACAAAAAAATCAACGTTAGTTTTTAGCTATGTTTCAAAACCAATTACAGAAATATGCAACAAATAACATTAACCAAACTTAAATATGTCAAACAGTGATCTATTCTTGAGATTTTGGCAATGATTGGATTAAAAAATTTTTTTGCCCTTCTGAGATAATCGGAAATGAAATCGGGCACTTAAAAAATTTTCAATCTACATTTTGACCACTTACCTTTGCAATTTTCCAAAAACTAACTTCATTTTTGAATTCCTCATCTCAAAATCTATCAGAATTGATATTTTGCTTGTTTTGATAGCATAAGGATAAAGATTTTTACGCAAATTAAAAAATTTGGGACTGCCAAACAGTGCCCTCAAGTGGTAATATTGAAACCGTAATAACTCGAAAACCGCTTGATGAATTTTGATGCCGTTTTTTGTAACCTTCATTATTTTTTAATGGCTTTTATATATCCAAGTATGAAAAAAATCTGAGAGGGTGGGTTACACGCTATGACTGTCTTATAATAGAATCACCCATGTGGTAAATGTGGATCACAGACATGGTGTCGGGGGCAGAAACCGAAGCCTCAGCGCTTAGAAATTTTTACAGTTTTGTAACAAAAATAACTCAATGTTGAAACTTATTAAGATAACTCAATTTTGAGACTATTTTTGTTTAAAGTTTTGCTTAGGCGATGTAACTTTTAGTAGCGCAAAAGGTACAAAATAAGCACAAAAACAATTGGGAGCTCAAGCTGTTTCAATAACCATACCAGCCTGTAATCTTGTGCACATGAGCAAGGAGTGATATATTAGTTTTCGTAACTATTAGCGACATTTTTTTTTTGTTAGCAACAAGCAAAACAGCCAACGCTATAGCATTATAGAGATACTACTCGATATCGGTTTTATTGAAAAACTGAGAACTCCTTGAGATAATACTTTATGGAGGTGCCGTAAACTTTGTTCCACAATTCCCCTTATCTGCAAAAATTTCATGACTTCAGACAAGGATGAATTTGCAAAATTTTTTGCAGAATAAAGGACGCGATGTTCGATGAAAATGAAACATTGTGTTGCTTATTCTGTAAGAAATTGCCGATTGAATAAGCAACTCGATGTTCGATATTCTGCGATAAATTTTACAATGTAATCTTTTTCTGATATCATGACTTTTCGAAACGCAGGTTTGCTAATGGCACGGAGTCAAACGGATTTATTCTATTTTCACAGATAAGGGAAATAGTGTAACAAGGTTTGGGCACCTTTTTATTATCTCAAGTAATTCTCACTTCTTTACAGGGGGCCATGCTTCTTCAATAAAACCGATTTCGAGCAGTATCTTTTCATAACATTGGCTAAAACCTATTTGAAATACCTGCCCCCAGTAGGTGCTTGAAATGTTGCTGCGTTACAAGCTGTATCTATAATATGTCCTGCCCTAACTGAGAGAGATATGCCATGACACAATTTCACATAAAGCGTTTCGTCTTGCAGATTTTTTGGCTTTTTTTTAACATAGCTTAAATGGAAAAGACATGGCATACCCCCCCTTAAAACGTTATTTTTGCATGCAATAAAGCTAGATTTCATCCTGAGTTCGGCCATATGCAAGGCTGCGTGAATTTTGGTCAGCTAGGCTAAAAAATATAAAATCTACCACCACTTTGATCTTTGCTGTTTGAAATGCTGCTAAAATGTCAGATGTCGAAAACCTTTGCTGTATTTGCATTTTATACCAATTGCGCTAATTTTAACTTTTTTGATGTTTTTTTGTGCTGCACTATGGCTTAAAAGAGGAGAAGCAAAAAAAAAGTCAAAATCAGCGTAGTTAGATTAAAATGTAAGTACAGAAAATTGCCCCCCCCCCCCTTAATACGTAACTGAAAATAATACATCTAGCATTGCGTTAACGGTCATTTGCCATTTCCTTAATGTACTTTACAAAGCAGCATCTGGTGCAGAAGTATTTGTTGTAGTGAACTCAACGAAACCCCATCTGGCTATGGGTAAATCGCAAAAGTCTTGTTTTGTGTTATACTGTACTTGTAGTTGTACTATTGTACGTATTTGCTTCAACAACTGATTAAATGGAGATGGGGAACAGAAATACCTACACAATTTCGCTTTATCGTCTTCTCTACATACAGTATGTTATTTACTTACAAGAACAGGTCTTGAGATTGCATGCTCGTTCCTCACTATTACTTCCAGCACACAAATTCCCCGAACAATTTCGATACCTGCTCTGTACACCGGCCCCGCAAGTTATGCTGCATTCCTCCCAATTTGTCCAACCCGACCAAGAAGCTTTGAAAAGTTAACGATTTAGAATTAGTGGAGTAAATCAATAATTACTTTGAGCAAATTTTCAGTTCTTGAGCACTGAAAAAAATATTTGGCAATTGTGCTCTGTGATCGCACTAGTAGTTAAGTAAATTATCCTGAATTGTAGATGTAACAGTCACAATCGGAAATTTTGCATAATATTATCTTGTTTCAATTCATTTATTCACAAAAGCATGGTCTAATTTTCACGAAGTTACATGAAGTGAAAAATTTATGTGTCGTATTGGACTCAATATGCCATTGCTTTCAACAATACATGCAGTATTATCGATAATGAAAGATCTTTTTTTTAAATTCCCGTTATTGTATCCAATAACATTTGCTTGGAAAAAAACCAATCGCTAGATTCACCATTGTACAAAAATTATACATCAAGTTCTAAAAAAATAACCAGTTTATGAGCATTGTTTAAAATCAAATCAACCGGCCAATTAGTCGATCGGCAACGCGTTCGTCCCTGGAACGGGAGGTCTGCGATTCAAATCTCTGGCCGGTCAAATCAGACACAGTGTTGCCAACGAGAAGCAAGCTGTGTTGCCCAGGTAGCAAAGACGTAAAAATGGGCCCGTCAACTAGTTACAAGCTTTGACGTAATACATCAAGTATGATGAAAGGTTTGATTTGATGTGCTTTATTGCTAAATATTTGGCGAATTCGCACAAACAGAATAGCGCATCCAATATCTTTAACAGTTCAAAAAATAAATGACTACTTGAACATGTACTTCTAATCGCATGGTATAGATTTACTAGCCTATTTTTGCAATACTTGTTGTCTGTAGGTAGCAAAATCTGTAGAACTTAAATTTACCATTACAAGGAAGATTATTGCATGATTTGGTTTCAACTAAAGAACTTGAAAGCCCGCATTTTGTTGTGTCTGCCACGGAACAATTTCTTCTTCTGATCTGCTGTCCTCCATCACAAGACACTGGGCACTCGGACCATTCAGTCCATTTGGTCCAATGAGGCTCTAGGAAATGTTGCTTTAGTAACCAAAAAATCAAACATCATCATTCGCTTAAATTGGTTTTTATTCTTTTATGAACCGTATAATATTTTTGCAAATACTCCTGACGCTCGTGGCCACCTTGCTCAAAAAAATAATTGCCCGAATAATTGAAAGCCAGAAAATAAAAAAAATAGATCTTACTGGCATTTTTTTAAGCCAAGTTTCTGGTTAGTTCTGGGTAAAAATAAGAAAAAAAGGTAATCAGTGTTTTTTGAACCAGGTACGGAGCAGCTAGGATTTTAATGTGCAGCACCATCTTTCCGTGCTTTTCCCATCTACCTTGAGAAACCTTGATTTAAATCTATTTAGAGGCTATAACAGCTGCTGCTGTTGGAATGAAAATAAAACGAATGAAACGTTGAGTAAAACAATAAGATTGTAGCATGATGAAGGGTCAAAATTTTAGCCGTATTATAGCACAAACGGCTATCAATGTATAAATAATAATAATTATAAGTATAATATTCGCCTGTAAGCGAATAGATTGAAAAACTTACGATCACATGATCTAAGGTTGCAGCCAAATATGTCAATAATAGGCCCGTTGCATGTTTTTCCTTCTGGGCATTCTCTTTCCCTTGTTATTTTTCCACCCCCACAGACCTCAGTGCATTCTGTTATATCTTTCCAAGCACCCCACGTACCTGAAAAATAAATAGAAATTACAAAGAAATCTGCCAAACATGGCAATCCGTTTCATCGATCACATTATTACAAGCACTGTATGAATGTAGCATGCTACACAGGAAACTTAGAAAAACAAATTTGATATCGAAAGTACTATCTTTAAAATGAATTGTTATTATCTGTATGATTTTAATGTAATTACGATTTGCTAACGCAATTCTTTTATAGCATAATAAAGATAAAACTCTCAGTATTAAAAACTATAGAAACTTTTCATGAAATATTATTAAATTATGTAATATAAATGGAAATTGCTTAATGGTATTTTGTACGAGCAGTTTTGCACGATCTGCGTGATTTTAAATTATCAGTAATCATAACCACTACTATTCTTACCACAAGGGTCACAGGTACACAATCCACAAGCTTTCTTGCAATGCTTTTGATATAAAACTACATAACCGCAGTCGCTTTTCCTAACATTTCTGCAGGAATCTGGAAATTCGTCGACGCAACTTGAAATTGATGAGCATGTGCAACTGAAACATTTCATAAAATCGAACACTTCTTCAAAAACGCAACAAATACCCCAGATTCAACGACAAGAACCGTTTTAGAAAGTATTTTTATTACAGAATGTAATTCTGCTACGGAAGATAGTGAAATGTTCAATATTTCTATCACAGAAAAAATCATTTGTTGCACATTACGCTATTTCGTACGATTTTGTTAGCACCAATTCCAGCAAATTTATGATCATTGGCCAAAGCAGTAGTCTATTTGAAGGGTTTAGAACTAAAAATGACTAAGTCACAAAATAACAATTTTGAGTTATAAGCATTTAAAGTTTTTAATCGAAGATTTAAATACTACACAATCACAATTATTATGTTTTACTTGGTTTTTATTATTGGTATTGGTTGCTGAAGAGATTTCATTAACAATAATTATTCGATCGACTTTTATGAAAAAATTTAATAAAGAAATAAACTTTTGGACTTAGTCATTTTTGTCCCAAATTGTGGACTTGGTCATTTTTAACAACAAAATTAAGTACTTGAAGTACAAAGAGATAAAGCACTTTTCATAGATTTCTTAAACAACATTTGATTTTAATTCAAATGCTTCCCAGCATCATTTCTAGGATTGGAAAAAAGTCAGGACAAGGGTACAGGGCCGGATTTGAGGGTGAAATACTCAGAGACCCAGATTTTTTTGAAGGTCCCAACGACCAACGTAAAGAGTTTCTTGCATTTTGGGACTACATTTTTGTGGGACCCCGAAGTTATGGGGGCCATAAAACTCCTTGTTCTTTTTTCATCTGGCCCTACCAGGAGAGTTAAACAAACTTATCACTAGTTGGATCGACCAACGCTTGCGTCGTGTGTTTCTTAGTTTTTACTTGGCCATTTTGAAACTAACGATTACGAAGTTTCAGACTTTTGCTTTTAACTTAAAAACGGTTTGGTCAAGCTACATAAACTTTAGACAGCAGTTCGAGAGTGATAAGTTGTATCTTTGTAACAAATTTTGAGGCAATTAGTCACATGGCTTTGGTTTTAGGACCCGAAAACCGCTACAAAAGGTTGACGTAAAAAGCGGTCTCATTCAAAAACGGCTAAAGTACGGCAAAAAAATTTTCACTTGGTGATATGTCTTTAAATAACCTTTCATCCCTATCAACCGCTTTTAGCCGCGAAGGGATTTTTCTATTTTTTGTTTTTTTCCGTTTTTTTCTTCCTAAATCTTTTACGCTCTTCTCCTAAACCAAAAAACATCAAAATCTAATTTTTGTGTAAAGTTGTTAAGCTGTAAATGTAATTTTGTCTCCCAAAATTTTTTTGGGCCACTCATCTGGAAACCCCCCCGAAATCAATTTTTTGAACGGCTCAAGCTAAGGTGCCAGTTGTTTTTTATACCAGTAGATATAAAGCAGACAAATATTTTGACATGGTTTGGAGGTGCTAACCCAAAGGAATCCCTCCAAATCGACCATTAAAAAATCAATTTTTTAAACAGCTTGAGCTAAGGTGCCTTTTTTTTTTGATATCAGTACTCAGTAGCTATTTAACAGATAATCATTTTGACATAGTTTGGGGTACCAACCCCCCGAGACCGCCCAAAAATCAACTTTTTGAACGGCTTAACTTAAGGTGCCAGTTTCTTTTTATATTAGTAGATCTTTAACAAACAAATATTTTGACATAGTTGGGAGGTACAACCCCCTCCAGGAACCCACCCCAAATGGAGGCCCAAAAAATCTTTTTTTTGAAGGGCTCAATTTAGAGTGCCAGTTTTTTATTATAAGTATATATTTAAAAGACAAATATTTTGACATAGTTTGGGGGGTACCACCCCCGGGGACTCCTAAAATAAACCCGAAAGAATCATTTTTTTTTGAACAACGTTACTTATAGCGCTAGTTTTTCAAATATCAGATAACATTTAAGAGACAAATATCTTGACATATGATTTGGTTACCCCCCAGGAAACCCTTCTTCAAATAGATCCCCAAAAGTCACTTTTTGGACGGTTTAAGCTAGGGCGCTATTATTATTATTTTTGATATCAGTAGATGTTTAAAAAACAAATATTTTGACAAAGTTTGAGGGTACCATCTCGCCAGAAACCACCCAAATGGACCCCCCAAAAGTCAACTTTTTGAACGGCTTAAGCTAGGGCGCTAGCTTTTTGATATCAGTAGATATTTGCGTCGCTCATCAGCAAGCTCTCAGTTTTGTTTTTTTTTGATTTCTTTTTGTAAACCAAATGGCAATTCAATCACTTAAAGTCTTTTTTAGCTTTAAGTTTGTGGAAACTTGAAATAGCATTAGCATAGCGTTTAGTAAGGTTTTAAAATATGGAAGTTTTTATCCCACCCTATACTAGAAATTCTGCATTTAAAAAAAATGGGATGGTATTGATACTTAAAAAGATTAACGATTACCTATGCTGCCGCAATTGCTTATTTGACTAAGAATATGAAACCTGGAAAACTTAGGCCTAAACAGTGCACCGTTTGTTACCAACCGTACCGTAGGCTTTAGGCCTATATATCCCTACAATAATTAGAAAAAATGGTGCGTTAGACACTATCGCATGTTTATAATAAAATTTAACTAACTACTCAACTACACTTTAATCCCATTAATAGAAATCGTAGCAGCCCATTTGCGCATTTGTGCAACAATCTCATCTTCCTAACTTGCGTTTTATTTCTTGATGACTAAGCACAAACTGCTGCTGAGTCACACGATTGGGCAATTTTGATTGGCTGGTTTGAACTTAGTCATTTTTTCTCCAAAAGAAGTGGACTTGAGTATTTCTGGCACGAAAAATGACTCTCTGAGAGAAAATGCAACCTATGGTAACTAGACTTACGCAGTTCTTAGCCGAAAAATAAGTAGCTCAGGTTGTAAAGAATTCAAAGCAAAATGCATTGCGGGTGAAAACTCAAATTTGATAAAATGTGACTTAGTCATTTTTAGTTCTTAACCCTTCATTTGTTATCGTCATCAAAACAGATTTCACTAAAAAATAATAATAGGCCTAACAATAACAGCAATAATAACAAAAATAACAATAATAATTAATTAATAACAATAATAACAATAACAACAGAGCACTGTTTAAATTTTACAAGAAATCAGAAAAAATTGTAAGAAAATATACTTCTTAAGATTGGTAATTCAAATATGGTATCAAAGCTAGGTTAGGGTCTGTATTAATCAAAAACTGTATTCAACATTCGTTTTGTCTATATTTTGACGTACGAAACAATTCGTATAAAGAGTAAGTCAACTACTACACAAAGTTAAAAATAATTGAAGCAGGTCAGCTCAAAAGAAGCAAAACTTGGAGTTCCAGACTCCAGTTTCGGAGATTGATGGGAAGCAATGAGATGAATTTACTCCCTTTGTCAAATAAAATGTGAATATATTTCCTTTGGCTGAGTTAAAATTATTATAAAGGTATGATAATTATGTAAAAACCACACATTTCACAAAACACTTACGGGCAAACTTGCTCAACAGTGCACGTGTCTTCTTCCCTCAGTTCTCCCACACAAGTTCCACTCACGCAGCCACGCGATCGTCTTTTGGTGCCACGTCCGCAAGTGACGGGACAGTTGGACCATTCACTCCAATCACTCCATTCAAAAGACACCTCTGAAAAGTAAGCTTTCTTTTATATTTTTTGTATTTTTTCTCGTGGTTTCAATTACATACAATAAAGAGTAACTTAAAAAAAACAGTATAAACTTTTGCGTTCGGAAGACTGTAATCTACAGCGAGAAGAAACAAATTTTGAGAATAGGGCAATCTGCAGTAAAAACAAATTGCAATCATTATAGTACAGTATCAATTCGAAGACTTTATAAATTTATGCGGGATGATATTACGGTAATTATTGGTTTTATGGTGTTTATGAAAGCTCTCAACAAAGCTGATAAAGAGTAAGTCAAAAAAATAACCATCCGTAGTTTTTTTTACAATTAAAAGCAGCGCATGAAACTTAAATTTGATATAAACAAAATATCAGAAAACATTTTCTGCAGGTCCATGATCGACTTGTAAATAGTTCCAATATTGATCAATTCAAAATAGACTTATTAAAATTTTTTCTATTCAATGATTGTCAACCTAAAACTATAGTTTTTCGTGTTTCGACCAGTAACTTAGACCATCTTCACGGCTAAAACAGGCTTAGTTTTTACGCTTCATTACAAAAGCTGGTACTAGCATTCAAAAAAATTTAACCAATGTAAAATTGAAAAACTCCCGTGCAAGAAATACCTATGCAGTCATGAACATTGCAAGCGACAGTTTTTGAAGAGTTTCCTTGGCATCCAGGACCGCTCATACAAGTTCTCGTTTCCATCTGAGTCCCTCCTCCGCAAGAAGCGCTGCAACTACCTTGAGGAATCCACTGGCTCCAAGCTGAAACAATTTTCAACAACAGTCACCTTTCAAGTTAGCAGGTTCCGTTGCATTTTAGAGTGCTAGTTGAATAGCTATTTGCTCGTTGATAGTGATCAAAAGTAAAAGATGGCAAATACTATAGATTTATACAAGAAAAATGCCATTTCAATATAAGAACAGAATGCACAGAGAAATTAAGTAAACAATTAAAAATTTATAGCCTAAACAGGCTGAAGAAAGCCGAATCTTAACTATAACTAACAAGCAAAAGCAATTTTTCAAAACCGACTATATTTTTGTAACAAATCTCGTTGGTATAGCTAATTAGCTATAAGACTGCAAGCAAAAACAGTTTTGATTACTCACTTGAGCAAGGTTGAGTATTGCAATTAACTAGTCTCGTTGCACTTCCAACGCATCCTGGACCGTTCTGGCAACTCCTGGTTTGGGTTTGTTTTCCACCTCCACATGTTGCGTTACAGCTTCCTTCAGATTTCCATTTGCTCCATTCTACAACAAACAAACCCTACAGCAAAAAAATTTGGCACGCAAAAGACGTTAGCAGATTGACAGCACATAACTTACAGATTTTGTTGTGTATTCCGTTCTTAAGCCAATTTTATTCTTCAAAAACTTAAACCGGTCATATGCAGCAAGCCTCAGTGTAAAACTAAATGCTCCATAATTTTTAGAACATTCTCATATAATAATAGAAAGTGGTAAATGCAATTTTAAGTAGTATAGATATAGTTTACAACATCACAAAATTGAAATGAACTGCGACGTTTCGAACATGTGCCAGCCAATTTTTAAATATGGTTGAAACTCAGAAGTGTGTAATACAGCATGGAATTGTCTGCACAAACCTGGACATGCTTTTTCATTGCACGATGTTTCTCTTGATTTTGGTCCTTTACAACCGGGTCCGTTCCTACATGTCCTTCTTTGACTTTTTGTTCCACCTCCGCAAGTTACAGAGCAGGTCCCATCATCTGTCCATTCTGCCCATTCTAAATAAAACTGGGGCTTAAATCGTCTAATCGGTACAAGCTCATTTTTTGTAAAATTTGCTATAATATTCAAGTTCGTTTTTACTGCTGTTAAGCCATCCGAATTTTTGAAGTACAGTAGTGATGTACGAGATATACGGGTTGAGAGGCTAAATATATCAATATACAGTGCTAAATCTAAACTCTATTAAAAATTCGGGAAAGCTAAGTGGATACAAAACATCAACAGTATCGAAACGCTGTAGGTTTTTTAAAGAAAATCATTAACACAATAGGAAAATTTGTGTGAAAATAAGGGAATTCGAGTTCATAATCAATAAGTGCTCCACGACGTCTATGTTTTTAACGAAAATGATGCAGCTAAGTACATATGTAAGATTGTAAGTCATTGTTTAATTTAACTGGACCACATACTTTCCATTATTAAGAAAACAAACCTGGGCAAGATTTCTCATTGCAGGCAACTTCTCTTCTATTTTGGCCTTGGCAACCAGGTCCATTCTTGCAAGTTCTTGTTTGTGAGAGTGTCCCGCCACCGCAAGTTACCGAACACGCCCCATTGTTAACCCATTCTCCCCACACTACGCGAATACAGAGATTAATTGGTAGAAAAGACGAGTAATTGTTAATCAGTCACGAATAAAAATAAAAAATTTCCAGTCAATAGATAATGGAATTGATAAATAACGCGATTTTACTACTTTGTGATTAATTCATATCGAATCATTAAAGATAATCTACGGTAGTTTTTTCGATCAAACTTTCATAGTGATTATCTTTGTTTATCAGAATCTAAAAATGAAAAAAAAAGTAGATAAATCAACTAGATAACTTCAAAAATATAGAAAATCATTCTTTGCCATCTGAGGCAGCTTTTCACCAATCCACTACTTTTTTCGGCCAAACTTTCGTACTGACTATGATGTTATTGCTTAACCAGAGAAATTTTACCATTTAGCTTAGTTTTTACTAGTTTGCAGTGATTATCTTTTTTTGTCAGAATCTAAAAATAGAAAAAAAAGTGTGAATCGTCGAGAAATTTCCAAAATGTAGAAAATAATTTGTCAGCGATCAGAGGCAGTTTTCTACCAGTAGAATAGACCTCCTCGGCATTCCTGCTACTAAATAAATAAATATGAATGATGCCCAGTGCAAACTTGTCTTAAGACCACCAGTCCGAACCAAAAATAAACAACCGTAAACCAACCAAAAACACTGCATTTTGCAAACGTGCAACTATTTTTTTACCAGGTTCACTGCAATTTCCTTGGTTACAGTTTATTGTTCGTTTTCTTCGGCCTAGGCAACCCGGCGCGTTAACGCAAATTCTTGATTGTTGCAAAGTTCCAGAGCCACATGTTGCACTGCAGGACCCATCGTCTGTCCAGTTTCCCCAATCTGGAAAAATCAATCGATTTCGTCACAATGTTTGTTTAAAACCTTATCATATTGATCAGTTTCTATTATGGTTAAAATATTTGGACAATTGATATGTTCTATTCGTAGCCTGTAGAATGAATTTTTTTTGAAACTTGTTTAAATAAAATAATAAGCAATCAAAAACTGCAAAATCCATCTGTTGTTTTGGGAAAATAACAAATACCACATTTTAGAGGATGGACCAACCTCAAATGCATTTTTCAAACATCAAAGATTAAACAAGAAGCATTTCTCATAATCTGTTTTTTATCTAATAAAACAAAATTAGTAAGCTTTGTACCAAGAAATTGTACTAACTGTATTATATCAAGCTTTGTACCAAGAAATTGTAGTAACTGTGTATTACAAAATAGTATACAACCTCCATTTCAATGTAACAAACACAAGTAATATAACAGAAATCACTAATTTTTAATTTATCGTAAAACAAGACAAAAACATACTCAATTTGCATTACATGGACAAAGCACTGCGTAATTATTATTAATTCGCTATTGATAGAGCTAATACTATGTAGTTAAAATGGAAAACTACACTACGTTTAATAACGTTGGATGCGTGAAGAAAGTCTTTTCAAAAAAAAGAAAAACGCTGGCAGTTCAAAAAGCTATAATAAAAATATCAAACTTACATGGACAAGGTTGGGAATTGCAAAGCAGATATCTTGTAGCATTTCCAACACATCCAGAACCGTTGATGCAGATGCGAGTTTCTCTTCTTTTTCCTCCTCCACACGTCACCGTGCAACTTCCATCACGTTTCCAAGCCCCCCATGCTGAAGAAGACATTATAATTTGCGATTCATGCAACATGCTGAAGAAGGCATTTGGGAAAATATGAAGTATTTACTATTATTTTCTGGTCAAGACAAATCAAAAAATACTCTCGTGATAACGTTCAAACCAGCTACAGATTAGTCAGTGTTATAAATATTTAAAGGCCTTCAACAAACTGTTTGTAGGATGAGCTAAAATCATGAGTAATTGCGATTTAGCTATGTAATATAAAAAAAGTCAAAATGGTTTATCTACTCTTTAGATTTTCAGACAGAGTGACAAGTACTATGCTACAGTGCTGTTCATATTTCAGAGACACCCCTGCGAAAATTGGTATGTTTGATTTTTTTCCGCCAGTTTTTTGCTACCCATGTTGGTTAAAGGTGGGAAAGTTATATATCAATGTAAAGGGTATCTCTTCAGCATATCATCAGGAATACATTTTTGAAAAAAAAAGTTAAATTGGGCGGATGTTACCGCTTGAAACGCCACCTAGTGCTAGTTTTACAAATTAACTTCTACCATGAATAACAATATTACAAATTATTTTCTCATTCAAACTGGCATTTTTAAAAAAATAGTGTCGCTACTCATGCCCAATGTTATAATGTGTGGTCACACCACGATCACGCCACCGTTGTGCTATTGTGACGTCATAAACATAGCAGTTTCTCCGGACCCTGTTAGAAGAGGATCATCCTCATTTTCTTCAGACATCATGGGGTTTAAAGCAATATGTGCAGAGAAAAGAGGGATAATAATTTATCTCCACAAGCAAGGAAAGTCTATTAAGTTTATTGCAAAGGAATGTGGATTATCTCGAACAGGTGTAAGAGGTGTGTTGAAACGCTGGAAGGAGACAGGAGAGTCGAAATGCAAACCTCGGCCAGGGAGAACTCGTAAGTCCACCACAAGAACGGACAGAACCCTCGTCAGGCTTTCATTGTCAAACAGGAAGTTGACATCCAGCGAACTATCCAGGGACCTAAGGGAAAGCACTGGTACAAAATTATCTGCTCCAACAGTAAGAAGAAGGCTTTTAGAAAATGGTCTTAGAGGTTGCAAGGCTATATGTAAGCCGTTGCTCTCAGATAAACAAAGAAAGCGCCGTTTGGAGTGGGCTCGCTCTCATGTCCACTGGCCTGTGGAAAAATGGCATAGGGTATTGTTTAGTGACGAGTCCACTTTTACGGTAAATAATCATGCTGGGAACAATTATGTGAGGAGACGGCCCAAAGAGCAATACCGCCCATATTGCATCTCTCGAACCATCAAACATCCACAGTCCATCATGGTGTGGGGATGCATGGCTGCAAATGGTGTCGGGAGGCTTGAGGTAGTGTCTGGTATGATGAATGGCACAAAATATATTGATGTGCTAGAAAGAAAAATGTTACCAAGTGCCCGCTCGTTATTTTCCGACAATCAGTGGATCTTTCAAGATGATAATGCGCCATGCCATCGTGCTAAGAAGGTCCAGAAGTGGTATGAATCCCATCAGGTGGAGAGAATGGAATGGCCGGCCCAATCACCAGACTTGTATCCAATTGAAAATTTGTGGTACAGGATAAGTTGCATTATTTCCAAAAACAAACCCAAAACAAAGAGGGAGCTAATTGAACAAGTTATTGCAGCTTGGTTTATTAGAGTAATTTCTCCTGAAGAATTGACAAAACTTGTAGATTCACTCCCCCGAAGATGCAAGATGGTGATTGAAAATAAAGGATGGCCAACAAAATATTAAAGATACTTGTGTGTTTTGTATTCCGCAACATAAACGGCCTTTTTCAAGGCCACCCACGTTTGAAAAAGAGTTACTAAAGTGATATCTCATATCACTAATGTTTTCAGTAAGGCTACAAACATTCATTCTGAATCGTAATTGGATAGCTAGTAATAAGGTCCACGATGTGTATAAGGGTTGCGATGTGGCAACCCTGCATTAAACTTTGCAGAAAGTGAGTTTTACAAACAACTAGAGTTTTTTTGCGTAAATCTAACCCTTTGGGGCGCTAGGACGTAAAAGTATTTAATTAATAGCATTTTTTTGGCTTAAAGACCCAATAATTTCAAGACCCTACTAAATTCACGGAAAATTGATGTATTTGTGACGTCACAATGACCGAACGAAAGCGACATAGTAGCATGATCCCAAATTATAACATTGGGCATGAGTAGCGACACTATTTTTTAAAAATGCCAGTTTGAATGAGAAAATAATTTGTAATATTGTTATTCATGGTAGAAGTTAATTTGTAAAACTAGCACTAGGTGGCGTTTCAAGCGGTAACATCCGCCCAATTTAACTTTTTTTTTCAAAAATGTATTCCTGATGATATGCTGAAGAGATACCCTTTACATTGATATATAACTTTCCCACCTTTAACCAACATAGGTAGCAAAAAACTGGCGGCAAACATTAAACATACCAATTATCACAGGGGTGTCTCTGAAATATGAACAGCACTGTAGATATACACCTACTTGGGCATGTATGAGTGTTGCAATCAACCGTTGTTGTGTTGATACCCGGACAACCAGAGCCATTTTTGCACGTTCTTGTTTCTTGTCTTTTTCCACGACCGCAAGATTTTGAGCAAGCTTCGTTAGAAGTCCAAGAGCTCCAAGTTCCTGCATAGAAAATTGGTTGTTCGAGACTTTATTAAGAAGTGTAGCTTTTCTTATTGCGTATATATATATATACAGTTTTAACCCATCCTTGCTGTAAGGCTATGGGCATTATCACCGAGGTGATAAAATATCAATGTGCCATTGCAGACATAAGACACGACAAATTAGATCAACATTAAAATACACGCTCAAAAGAATTTCGAGCAAATCTAGCAATGTCTGTCATTTCGCTTTTCAATACAGTTGTGTAGAGAGTTTGAGATGGGCATCCCTTCTTTTTTTGTTTTTCGTTGCTACATGTTATTTGCTTGATAAGCGCGTTATTTGGCCTTCGTATAATGTGTGCCAAATATTTCTTTTGTTGTGTTTTGATAAAATCGGATAAATCGGTTGTTTTGCAAATTTGGTGAAGTTGCGAATTTGTGATTTTAAAGCTTTGTGTTGACGTTCTAGTGTAGCCTTGCTTAATGATTTTTCGTAAAAACATTCGGTAACATGCGTCGAGTCGACGCATTTGCGCATCAGTTGTTGTCCACGTGGAGCATCCGTACGTCAGACGACTTCGTACAAATGCGTTGACTTCGTACAAACTTCGTTAATATAACTATGCAATTATGCATATTATGATTATACGCTGCCTACCTATCGATGAAATATGCGTGAGGTTATATGGAGGTTGCATGCGAGATTAGAAAACCACTCAATTTCACTCAAACTTACCCATTTCGCATGGTTCAGTGTTGCACTGAACTTCTTTTGACGAGAATCCCTCGCATCCAGTGCCATTCCGGCACTCTCTTGTCTCTGTTCGGACTCCTCCCCCGCATCTAACACTGCAGTTTCCAACTTTCTGCCAAGGTCCCCAAGTTGGGTCATCGGATGCTAAAAAAGAAAGCGTATAATTATATGCATACCATCCTCACATTAATATTGCTGAATAAAAGCGGGAAACGTTTGAAGTAACCTTGAACGCAAGCTAAAAAATAAAACTAGTTTTTTATATTTGTTGCTGTTAATGCAATCTCTAAGCAACATATACTGTATTCACGCATTTTTTCGGAATAGGTTTAGTTTTTGCTTAAAATTATCGATTTATTGTTTTGGGCAAAGGTCGAAGTTACTCCGTTATTTTTACACAAAAAAAAAACAAAGAAACTAAGCATGTTATACGGTGTAAACTTGAACAATGATGGGAGTGTGAAAATAAAAAATTAAGCTTATACTTATTTCCCTAAGTTGAGGCATAAGGAGTGCATATTCTGTCGGTTAGGTCGATATCGGATGGGTTACCTTCTAGGCAGAATGTTCTTATTTTGGTCTTTCGCTCTTGCTCGACGTGCTAAATCGTGTCTTTGAGTGTTTGCTGAATTTGCGTTTTATGTATTTGTTTTTTGCTCGACAACAAAAGATTACTACTACAGTACTTACAGGTAGCTTACGTAAAACTACGCTAACATCAGGTTAAAATGTCTTGCTACAATTGCTTTAAGGCGAATCGCAACTAGAGGTGAGCAGTGCCGAATGCAAAACTACCGTTCTACTTTTTCGTACCGATACCGGTACCGCTGGTACTTTTTCAAAAATGCTGCCGAAGTACCCGTACCGCGGTACTTTTATAGAAAATACCGTGCCCACCTCTGATCATCACAACACAGCCAATGCATTAAATCAGAGATGAATTTATTTAAATTTTATATTCTGCAGGCAAAATGAATTGCAATCTAACGCTTCAGAAACTCAAAAGACCAAGTAACACCTTAAACATAAAGTCTGCATGTTTTAACTCGGCTGTGAAAGAATAAAAGAAATGCATTTTGCTTTTAATCAGCGTTGCTTCAACCTAATATTTAAATAGAAACTCTGAAAGGTATTCAGTTCAAGATTCTTGAAAGATTTTAAATAGGTGTATAACTTGATGAAATACTTTACTAGCACCTTGATTTCATTTAAGTATACAAAATTGCTACAGCGATTGAAACTGCTCTAACTGCACCTTGACATGCGTCTTTTGCACAAGTTGCATTTTCGTAGTAAAGCCCACCACATCCTCTCTTTTTGTTGCAGTTTCGAAACCTCCATTTCAATCCTCCTCCGCATGAAACTGTGCAAGCTCCCCATTCACTCCATTTCGCGTAGGCAGGAGCTAAATAGACATACCAAAGTTGATTGATTGATGCATCTTTATCCTTCGATTACGAGAAAGCAACGGTGGCGCTATCTTTTGAACAAATCAGCACCCGCTTAAGAGTTATGGCCCTTTTTTTAGTTTTTCGGTTAACATTTAACTTCTTCCCACGTAAATTTGCTGCCTGTTCGAAGCCTCCAAGCAAAGATAATCATTGTAAACAACGTGACCAGGGTGCGGGCTGAACCCAAGATTGTGCGATCTGGATTGTCGTAAAAGCGAAGCCTTTATCCATTCGGCCACGCTGCCGATGGAATTACTATTGATTGCACTGATGTTTATTTATATACGGTAGCTTTTAAGACTAGTTAACATTAAATCGCAGCAAAGTATTGTTCAGCGAATTTTGTTGCTTTCGTTTTAACTTGTACTGCCCTTCACTCCACTTCACTGCCTTTCAACGTAATAAAACCAAGAAATTTAGCTATACGCTGCACTGCGATTCCGCTAAACCAGCCTTTCCTGTGACTCCAAAAGAAAACTACGATTCTTTATCTCATAGCATTACAAATACAAAGTGAACAAAGAATAAATTTTGACACATAATGTCCTGCACTAGTAGACTTTGCAAAGCCAGACAATCGAACTTTCAAAATTGATTGACCCACTTCGATTCTTTACTGTTACGCTTCCTGCAATTAATAACTTGAATGAAGAAAAAATGCCACCTTGACCCCTCCAATAGGTCAAGATTTCGAAATAAGTTTAGTCTTTAATGCGAGGTCTTTGAATAATGGTGACATACATAAAGCCGGTCTACACTGTGCGTACAAAATTACAAAAATTTTTACGCTCGTACGTCGAGGGTGTCTACACTATACAAAACGGTGCTTACGAGCGTAACAACTTAACAGCGTATTCTGTAGGTGGTCATAATATTGTGCTGAATTGGATAACGGAAATCACAGATTTATTACAAATCCTTGTTGTATCGGTTAAATTTGGGTCAGATTATGCATCACGAGAAGCAGTATTGTCTTTTTGATAATTTAAACGTGAATTTTTTTCAATCTTCTTCACAAAAAAACATAACGTACGGCCAATCAGTGATCGAGTGTCTGTTACTGATATGCTAGACCTGGGTTCGATTCCTTGCTTAGCGTTCAGCAATAAAAAGAGACACCGTGAAGGACAAAACGCGGCAGCTTAACTCGAAGACCATAAGGTTTCTTTGCTGTCTCCTGGCCAAAGCAACTTGGTGAATACAACAAAATTACAAAAATTAACTCATAGGCCACCGATGCAGGCCCGGCGTCAGGATAGCGTGACAGGGAGGGCAGAAATGATTAATGGGGGAGCACGATAAGTTTATTTACGTGAATTTAAGAGTGTGAGGCAAACGAAAAAGGTGAAGACATAAAAAAAAAGGTCTTCAGTTCAAAAATTTTCTCAAACTCGGGTTTTCATTTCAAAATTTTGCGACTCTTTACGAATCTTAAAGTGAAGACCAAAAAAAAGATCTTCGTCCCCAAAGTTTCATGAAATCCGGTGTGAGTCCAACAAAACTACGAAAAAACAATTCTTGCTCGCAAATTCTAAGGCGATAAGCATCAATTTGGGAGTCTTAATCAGGCCTCGATTTGCACTCCAGTAGCCCAGAGCCTGTTAATCTCTTTGGAGCACAGTTCTGGCTTGGGGCACACAAGCAGTCTTTTTGGTGGGGCACGGCCCCGGAATGCCCTTTCGTGGCGCCGGGCCTGCACTGATGGGCACTAGAGGCTGGTTTCAAAGGTCCGGTTCTTCCTCTTTTGAATTCCTCTTAGCAGAGAGTGACTCGGTGGAAAGATCTGATCACAATGTTTTGCAGGGTACATTTTGTTTTTAGCTTTCAACCGTTATTCAGTTCTACTGATACATTCCGTTTACAGAGGTGGAGTCCTCGAGGACACATTTTGAAGTCCTTGGCCTCGAAGCTTCAAGTCCTCAAAAATTGCCCTGTTCTCGGCTCGAGAACAGCAGTATTTTTGGAATCCTTAAAATTTTGTAGATCGTTTTTTGTAGAAAAACTTGTTTTTTTGAAGATTTTTTGATTTTGTTTTTTTGAGAACACCCGAAAAAGAATTTTTTAAGACCTTATTATTATTATTTTTTGAGAACACTTGCGACTGTGTCCTTGCCCTAAAAAGGGTCTGTCCTCGAAAAGGCTGTCTTTGGCCTCGGATATTTTTTTGTGTCCTTGGCCTCGAGCCTTGTGCCCTCAACTCAACCGCTGTCCAGTGTCCGTTTAAGCCAAATGTTGAGCGTCTTTCGCCTCTCTCTCATATCAGCTTTTATGTAAACTTTATCCAGTCCACCTCTCGAAACACAATAGACGGTGCATGGTGCGTAGCATGCAGGTGTAAGTTATCCTCTCAAATTGTCGAACGGTTTGAGTGCGCGAACACCGTAAACTACAATCTTTTCCGCATTTAATCTCTTCTGCAAAAACAACACGCATTTTATCATTATTATGTCGACTCCTCCCCCCAAGCGGTTTGAGTTAACTCCTTGTAATCAATCAGAATGAATTGCATTATTGCATTATAACTTGTGATTTCATAACTGAAATTTTTGTTGACATGCTTATTGCAGTATTTATCTTTTCTTTTTTCACACAAACGCTATACCGCACGCTTTTTTTACTATCACTCTGGTAGTTTTGTATCACAGTAACGCACAAGAATTTGATAATGAAAGTTTGGGTTTCAATCCCTCACCCGCTAAACCTAAACTTATTCGGAGAAATGCTTACCCTAGCATTAGCCGATGATTAAGAGAATTCTCACAGATGTCCAGCTACTTGCACTTTCATAAAACATAAAACAAAAATAGGGCGAACTATAATAGCTATAACATTTCAATTACCCTATAGCCTACTGCAGTAATATTATTACCACTGAAACTGCAGAAAAGTGATTGTGCAATTAGAGCATTCAATAAGTTTACTGTACTCCGAGGAGGAACTTTTGAATTCTCTCAATAAGACAGATATTGCACCTTTTGTAATACAACTGTATTCAATATTTTCAAAAACTCAATCAACTAAATTTGTTGCAAGCAAAAGTACAAAATTTTAAGCGCAAAGCAGCTAATATTTCAGAAACTAACACAGCGGGCATCTCTTTCTATTGTAATGTTTCGGAGGAAGTGAGGAACCCTCCATCTGGTTGTCGCTTCACGTAGATATCAGCGCAGATTAGACAAGCACATATTATTATTGATAGTATTGATGTATAAACAAGTGTAAAGCGAAAGCTACCTCAGAGATTTAATCAAAACTTGTAGGAAAGTTTATCTCCAGAGTTTTTGCTTAAAGCAAAAGCTGTCTCACAGGTTTAATCAAAACTTTTAGGAAAAAATAACCGGAGGATTACAAAGGATGCCAATGTCCAATCAGTCTCAGAAAGCAGATATTTTATTATACATCACCAACATTTTGATTATAAAACTAGAAAATGAGTAATGCCTGGTTCCTGGAAAAGTCAAGTAGCAACTCAATGAAGCATTAATAATTTAATCACCAATGTCCTGATTGATTTCATGGTGGGAAAAAAAAATGTCACAAGTTCAGCCAACAACACTTAACCCAAACCATGAGCAATTTTCATTATGGTGTGTTGACCATGAGGCATGTTGATGGAATACAGAACAAACATTAATGAAATTTGATGACTTTACTTCTGCTTTTCACTCTTCTCACTAAAGGAGAAAAAGTCATATTGTTAGCCAACAGAGCTTAACCCAAATCATGATCAATTTCCAGTAGGTTGTGATGACCATGAAGCATGTTGTAGAAATACACAACAAACATTAATGGAACTTAATGGCTTGTAGTTTTCAATTATGCAGTTCCAACAATTTTCCAATTATCTTCTACGCGTTGGAGGACCTAGAGTAAAACAAATAATAATTACTCCTACCAAAAAAGTTCAAAATTCTGCAAAGTGTCCAAAACCGTCATGCGCAGTAGACATCAAAAAACGAACCAATTATGCATAAAACAGTTGCACTCATAGAAGAGTCCAAAATTTTTAGAGGCAACCAGTTGACACTAAACGATTGACTTGGCCAACTTTAATCTTAATCCGAACCAAACCCGAAAGATGTTTGACGCAAAACCCTAACCATATTGCTGCGGCGTCAAATTTTCTTGCATCAAACCGGTCACATTAAATCTCAAAAAAGCGCCGATACTACATTACAGAACAAAGCTATCAAATCAAAATAGCAAAATTAAAGCAAAAAAACAATTTTTTTAAAAAATAAACAAACATTACTTTATTTTATCAAAATTAATTCTAGCGCAGATATTATTACAGCATTTTTTAAACCATATAGCGCAGCAAACCGGAACATACAACTGTTAATTGGCGCGCTGTTATAGTATCGATAAATCGAGCCAAGTCAACTGACCGCGACAAACTGACCGCGACAAACTGACTGCGACAAACTGACCGCGTACAAACTGACTACGAAGCAATGATTTCGTTACATGTTTTCATCGCAGTGATTTCGTCACAAAGTGAAGGTTTGGGCAAGATGGCTCTGGGGATAGTAAAATATATTTAGGATCGCTCTTCTCGGCCAATTGGCGTTGTTCGCGGTCAGTTTGTTCTCGGTCAGTTGGTTCGCGGTCAGTTTGTCGTGGTCAGTTGTCGTGGACCCTCGATAAATGGCTTCTATAATTATTATTTTCTAGCATAAAGCGCACCAAATGGCTTCTATAGCTTTTGTTTTTAGGCGCAATGTGCGCCAAACTATAAGATGCTCTACATTACATTAAATTTATTAAACTCTAAACTTTTTAAAAATCTAAATGGTTTAACTCTGAATGAAATTATGGAATCAAATAAAGTATTTTAGTATACATGCTGTAATACATCAAAGCGCATAAAGTTGGCAGGGCCCACCACAGCATCATCGCACCTGAGCAACATAGCTGCGTTGAAAGAAATGTCGCAGCGATACAAAGCCACTGGCATTGCTGTGTTTGATGTGACCAGACTGATTTAAATCTCAGACCTTTACCTTAGAGACGAATGCATTACCACTTGATCAACTGGCCGTAAGAGCATAATCAGAAGTAAAGATTAAATGCATCAGAGTATAAGGCACAGGTTGGATTTCTTAAAAACCTTAAGTATCATCTGTGTACCTTATGGTTTGAAAAATATGACATTTAAAATCTTACTTGCACCTAAGAAAAACAAGCAATGCTACTCATATGTTACAAGATGTTACAAGAAACTTGAAATTGTGTAGTTAAGTTGCAGTGATTAAAATACTGTCTTGTCACACACTCACATTAGAAAAAACTTTAAAAGTGACAAATTTTCTTTGGTCCACTGCTTGTTTTAAATGATTATTTTAACTAAAAGCAAATAATTTAGATAAAACTTCCAAATTTGTTTTTTTATTTTCATTACAAAAACGCTTGAAGTTTTTTTTTTTTCAATAAAAGCTCAAATAACTGGTAAAGATTGTCAATCTAGAAATACACATAACTAACCTTGAAAACCTGACAATGCCACTGGTAGATTGGTTATCATTCTTGAAATCTTTGAGCATTAAAAATCAACATTGTTTCATAAATTCATCAATAAGTCTCTTTGGGTCTGGACCAAAGTACTGTACCCTATCATTGATAAATTTGATAAATTCCAAATACTTACTGTTACTATATTTTGTTCATTACAATAAATATAATGTTGCTAATAGAGTCTTAATTTACAATTCTGAAAAGCAATTGCAGAATATAAAAAACTTTTGATTTCACTATCTTATTGACATGACAGTAAGCCAAACCTATTGGCTTGGCAGTGTCTGCAATTCCACTCAACTATTTGTACATAAAAGTCTAAAACCTGGTAGTTACTGAATAATAAGTGAGCACATCTTGAAATAGAATAATTTTACATGCCTATACTGCTGTAACTGCGCAGCCCATCATATCAGTAAGCTAGAACCAGGGTACACCTAGATTAGGCTATAGCATTTTAATTCTGCTTTTATTACTGTAGCTGTACTGTGTAGGCTAACTGATAGTGTAGGCTCTAATACTTTTGAGTTTCATTGATATAAAAAATCAGAGCCTAGATTTTATCGACAGACTAATTTTTTAACTTTGCATATTTTTTGACAGTAGCTTAAGCTATTAAAGGCGGTGAATCATCCAGCCAATTCCGGTGGTTTACAATAGCTAAAATTGAACTATAATTTTTGATATTTTTTTTGTTTTGATTTCGGGGCTGCGTTTGCAAAGATATTCAACAAATACAAAAAGATGACCCTCGAAAAAATTTTTTGGAAACTCTGAGTTTTGTTCTTCCCGCCTAAACCACAGTTCACTAAACTATTAGGCCTACTGCAATCTTATTAAACTATTAGGTCTAACTATCTCTAAACTATTAGGCCTAATAGTTTAGAGATAGTTAGACCTAAACTATTTAGAAATTAACTATCTCTAAACTATTATGCCTATCACAGTTCTCTACACCATTAGGCCTACTGTGGTTTTGGCGGGAAGAACAAAACTCAGAGTTTCCAAACCCTTTTTTCGGGGGGACATCTTTTTGTATTTGTTGAATATCTTTGCAACCGCAGTCCCAAAATTAAAACAAAAAATATCAAAAATTGTAGTTCAATTTTAGCTATTGTAAACCACTAGAATTGGCTGAATGATTCACCGCCTTTAAGTTGCTTGCTTACCAGTATCTCTTACCAGTATAATGCAGCATCACTGCACCTGCAAAGTGCACCAGTAGGTTAAACCTTTTTAACTAAACTAGCCTACAGCAGCTATCAGGCTAAGATTACTAGTTTAACTACGTGGTATATTACACCCTAGGTACGAGTACCGCCAAGACGTAAACCAACTGTACCACACTGGTAGGCCTATGTACCGGTTCTGATTTTGGCCTAAGCTATGTAGTCCCCCTGGTCAGGACTGTGATCTGCATCGCCACACCACACATCAGTTTAAATGTTCAAATTTTTTTACTTGGAATAGGCTAACCGAATGTTACATAACAAAAAACAATTTATAATTCACTTTTGGGCCTATCGACCTAGGCCTCTTTTTTGCAAGTTTTTCCTCATATAGCCGCAAATTGACCATTTTCAAGTTGAACTAGGCTATTTCAAATCAACACTCGTACTTTCACTTTTGAAAATCAACTTTTTTTCAACAAAACTTATGAACCTAATTTTTGCCTACCCCGAGACCTGGCAAACCAGTTTTTAGAATTTCACTCAAATCGTGAGCTTACGAGCGTACCGGCGAAAAAAATTTGCTCTTTTAGCAAATTTTTTTCGCTGGCAATTTTACTCTTGTAAGTACGCCTGGGCTTACGGAATTTTCCTTTAAAATAAACTAAGGTTACGCTCGTAAGCTGACGATTTTACGCACAGTGTAGACCGGCCCATAACTGGTGTTTTGAGTAAATACGGGATATCATCTTCGCTGAGAGAAAAAACTGGGTAGGTTGCAACTTGCACTTTGAAATTAATGTCTTTTTCAAAATCCAATTCAGGAAAAATCGAAACGTTTTTTTTACTATGTTTGAAATCCATCTGGTTTGTGATTGAACCAATTATATTGCATGCAGCTATACGTAAAAACTGAGAAGAGGAGCAGAAAATAACTAAAAGACCTAATGAAAACAACATTTGAAAGAAGATGAGCTTACCACACCCAGGGCAAGTCTTAGGACATCGATTGCAGGATTTCTTGCAAACATTTGCCAGAAAACCAAAACTGCACCAAGTTCGTCCAGCACGTCGACATAGTGAAGCATATAGTTTGCTATCAGAGCAACATTTCTCACATCTTAAAAATGTTCAAAGCCTATTAGTGAATTTACGAGTATCAGTATCTGCTACTTATTCCACAATCGGTAGACTTATTCCAACTTATCTTTGTCGCAACCAACTATGGTGGTATTTTTAGCTTCCAAGCCTGACTTTTTAGCATTAAAAGGGACAGACATTGTGAATTAAGTTTTCAATAAAACACATCATAAAATAATTCGCTCAACAAGTTGCTGCAATATGAGACTCTGTAGAAGCGTCATTGTCAGCCTTATTAGTTACTGGTACTTATAAAATAATGCCCACAACAGGTCGCCCAATGACAAAGTATATTGTTGAGAGCATTATTTTATAAGTCTTTAAAAATTAATATTTAGAAATAAACGTGCATGCGATAAGAATCTTAAACACATAGAAGTTAAAAATAAATAAATAACGATCAGACTGCTATGCAACCAGAAACCATGCAATTTCGAACAACATCAGCGAAAACTTACGCGCAATCGTTGGGTACATTACACTTTTGATGGTCAAATTCCGTACAATTTGCTCCACATTCTCTTTTTCTGGTCTGATAACCGCTGCCGCATTTTGCACTGCAACTAGACCATGAAGACCATGGCTTGACTATAACATTAAAAAAATCAGTGTTAATCGGCCAGAAGAAATCGGAAAGAAAAAACTAAAAAAATTTTTTTTGAAAAATAATTTGAAATTAAATTTAATGCGGGGTTATCTTTGATTTTAGTCTGATTTTAAAAATATCAGGTTTATACTAAGAAGAATAAAATGCAAAACAAATGTATTACAGTTGTCTATAAAAAACTCTTAAAACTTGAATCGATTGAACCAGTTGTTTCCGAATTATCATCACCAGATTATGGTGGAAGAATAAATTCTTTACACTGCAAAATAACCAAAAATAAAATACAAAAAGACTTAATAGAGCATTTTTTTAAAGGTAGTAAAATTTGATAAGCTTTGTTTCTTCAAAATAATTATAGTTATGTAAAATAAAAGTAGGTATACCTGTTGGACATGGAACGGCATTGCACACTAGTACAGTTCGATTGCTTGATCCTTCACATCCTGATCCACCATCGCAACTTCTTCGTTCTTCTTGCTTACCCTCGCCACAGGTCACACTGCATGATCCATAAAGAGCCCATTCGCTCCATTCTAAAAATGAATTTGTGACAGTAACACAAAATATTTGTTGTAATGTTCCAACATATTCTCAAATTTTTCTCTCTTGTTGGGATGGTTAACTTAATTTCGAAATATTAAAATCTGATGTCTTTCTTTCATAAAAAATTCAACTTTTCACTTTCAGTACAATTGATTGCCCAAACGGGTAATTGATTGGTGCATATTTGAGAACTTTTTTGAATCGATTGAAAAGAAAAATCAACTTCTTATAATTGATTAGAGAACAAAAAAAGACTAAAATGATCACTTCCAATAATAGGTTTGGTAAAAAGGCTACAAATAAATGCAAAAAATGTAACGAAACGCAGACAAATAAGACGCGTTGAAAAGTCATACTACGAAAACGGTCAGCGCCACAACGTCTCCTTGCCAAGCTATATGGTTAAAACGGCTTGCGTCAAAACTTCCTTTCTCAGTAACTTCAATAATACTTATTCTGATGTAAACAATGCAATTCCTCATAGGTTTTTCCTTGATACCTGGACATTTTTGCTCATTACACTGAAGCGACTTCCGAGAGCCATCTCCTGGGCAGCCAACACCATGCAAACATTCCCTTCTTTCTTCTTGAAATCCGCCGCCACACGTCACGCTGCAGTCCCCATGTGGCGTCCAGTTGCTCCAACTTAAACCTATCATCAACATAGTCATGAATATCGTTAAAGTGTCTCAACATAACTAAATCAATATAGGGGGCTTTATTTTAACGATTTTATAGGTGTTTTTATTATAATTAACTGGCTCTGACCTGGTGTCATCGACCTCTTCGTTTGGTTCATAGCAAAAACACTTAAATCAATATTATGTAGCTGCTGTGTGGCAAATCATCATAAAAATGGGAAAATTCAAATCAAAAACAAATTGAATACATTTATTTTACACTCCCAAAAAATTGTTTATGAGTCTTGATTTTGTGGGCCTTCTTTCTTTGTAGGTTTTCTTTGTATGTTTCCACTTTCTTTGTAGTTTCCACTTTTTGAGTGAAACGTACCGGTAGTTAGTATAAGAGCAAAATGTGTGCTTTGCTGCAACAGTACTAACTTTAACTATCATTAAAAAACGGTACTTACGACTATAAACAATCTCAAACTAATTGATGAAATTCTACAAAACTCTTTAGAAATTCGCAAACTAAATACGAAGGAAATTTTATTTAAATAATGAAAAACTAATTACTTTGACATGCGTTTGTCGCACAAGCACGAACATATACTCTGCTACCAGGGCATTGACGATATGAAGTAGCACCGACGCAGTATCTTGTTCTTCTCTGCCTACCGCCACCACATGTTCTTGTGCACTGTGAATACTGCGACCAGGGAGACCATTGATAATAATTGTTTGGTCCAATTGAACCTGTCAAATATTTTCTGCCTGTTGTTTATTTCTTAATGACGTACAGTTGTGGAACCAGTTGGAGACAAACAAGATAGCGTCTTCGGGCCGGAGATTCGGTTACCAACTATTTAGTGATTTTTGCGAAACTACTGTATAGGATATTTTGCTTACCTTTCCGACTTTTGACGGAAGATCTTTTATATCTTCATCTTGTTTTTAACCCAAAAAACTAAGTTTTAGAGAGTATAGTAAAAAATTTTGTGGTCTTAAACAGCGATGAAAACCGGTAAGGTCGACCGGCCGGTCGGGTTACCGGTCGGGTCGAGATTCTTCGACCGGCCGGTCAAGCCTGTTGAAACACCGGTCAAGCCGGTTGAAACACCGGTCAAATTTCCTTTCTTGCAACTAAAAGACATCCAAGCAACAACCAAAATATACGTATATATTTTATCATAAATAAAACTTTTTGTACAAAAACAGTTTTAACAAACCACACCTTTTGAAAACACTTGTTTAATGGTTTCAAGCTGTGACTAATATGTTGGGACCATTAAGACATGCACATCAAGGGGCGTATTTTGGTGGGGGCAGTAGCGTAGCTAGGGGGGGGGCTGGGGGGCTATAGCCCCCCCCATTGGCCTGCCGACCAAAATGCAGAATAAGGAAAATACCACGTTTTTAGCACTTCTAAGACTCTCTTTTGCACTGGATCAGACTAAAAAATGATTTAAAGCATAGTTTGAAACGTTTATTTGGGGGGGGGCTAATAGACTGCCGACCAAAATGCAGAATAAGGAAAATACCACGTTTTTAGCACTTCTAAGACTCTCTTTTGCACTGGATCAGACTAAAAAATGATTTAAAGCATAGTTTGAAACGTTTATTTGGGGGGGGGGCTAATAGACTGCCGACCAAAATGCTGAATAGGGAAAATACCACGTTTTTGGCATTTTAAGACTGTCTTTTGCACTGGATTAGACTATTTTGAAACGTTTATTTAAGGGGGGGGGGGGGGGGGGGGGCTAATGAACTGCCGACCAAAATGCAAAATAAGGAAAATATCATGTTTTTAGCACTTCTAAGACTCTCTTTTGCACTGAATTAGACTAAAAAATGCTTCAAAGCATAGTTTGAAATGTTTATTTAGGGGGGGGCTAATAGACTGCCGACCAAAATGCAGAATTGGGAAAATACCACGTTTTTAGCATTTCTAAGACTGTCTTTTGCACTGGATTAGACTAAAAAAATGCTTTAAAGCATAGTTTGAAACGTTTATTTAGGTGGGGGGCTAATGAACTGCAGACCAAAATGCAGAATTAGGAAAATACCACGTTTTTAGCCAGTAGCGTAGCCAGGGGGGGCGGGGGGGCTATAGCCCCCCCATTGACATGTCGACCTAAAAGCAGAATGGGAAAAACACTACATTTTTAGCACTTTGAGACTGTTTTATGCACTGGAGTGGACTAGATAGTGATTTAAAACATCTTTTGAAACATATGTTCAGTGGGGGGGGGCTAATTTGGCAAAAATAAAACCAACAAATAATTGAAGCCTTTGATAAATGGTAAGAAATAAGCAATCAAATTTGATCGCAAGTGTAAAAATGCTGAACATAGGTGTCATCAACAAATATACTATAAACTAAGGAATAGGGAGGGGAGGCTATTCAGCATTTGTTAATTACCAATCATTTCTCTCAAATCTCTGTTCATTAGTCCCCCCCCCCAATTATTTTTCTCTATAAACTGTATACGAAATAGATTACTCCGAGTGAGTTTTATTGAAGTATTCGATTTTATAATTTACCAGCATCTAAACAAGAGAACTAACATTTTACCGTTAGCCACCTCCCAAATAGCCCATTTATGCCAGCAGTTTAATCTTGTTTGCACTGCCAATTTCTAAGCCACGTTTTAAAAGCATTATTTTTTAATCAAAATTGCCCTAAAATGAAGTTATTTTTGCAAAAAAATGCAAAATTTTCGAGCGCTGGGGGCTCCGCCCCCAGACCCCCGTGCCTCCGGCGGCTGGGGGCTTTGCCCCCAAACCCCCAGCCTCCGGCAGCTGGGGGCTTCGCCCCCAGACCCCCATTGGCCTCCGGCGGCTGGGGGCTCCGCCCCCAGACCCCCCAAACAGCCCCCCCATTGCAAATTTCTGGCTACGCGCCTGGGTGGGGGGTAGACATTGTGCCATGCCCCCTCCATTTGAGCGATGACACAAAGCAAAAGAGCGCAAAATATTCGTTAAAATCGCGTAATCAGATTATAATACTGCATGCATGTGAAAGAGGATTAAGGTGAATTTACAGTATCTGTTTTTCGTCCGTTTTCGTCTGTTTTTTTGTACGTTTTTGCCTCTTCTTGAAAAAGTATGCGCTTTTTCATCTGCATTTTTATAAGTCCATATCCGCACTAAGTAGATTGTTGTACATAGATAAGTTTTAAAATTTTGTGTATAAACGATACTAGCAATATTTTAAAATAGAGTTGTATCCCTTTACAAAAAAATTTTTTTTGGAAAACTTTTGTCCAGTATGTGACTGTCTGGTTAGTGCAAATATGGGCTTAGCAAAAATGCGGATGTAAAAACGCACACTTTTTCAAGAAGAAGCAAAAAAGCAAAAAAAATAGACAAAAAACGGATATTGTGTAAATTTACCTTCACGCTACCTAGCACTTTAACATCGTTTTAATCAGCTTTCGAGTAGAAGTGGCTCACATTTCAGATTTTTTAGTAGATGCTAAACTCTTGCCGCTTTGAAAAGCTTTTTTCGACTTAAATTTACCACACTGTACACTGGGCAAGAAAGACAAAGCTCTTATTTTGTATATCTAACTAGCCAAGGCTTGTTCTGAAGTAGCAGCATTTCTACAAACTGCTGGGGCACATTATAAGTTTATTTGGAATATTTTCCAGCCAATGTCATAACAGTTTAATGTTTACTGTTCGACTAATTGCAAATAGTCTGTCACCAATAGCTAAATAATTTTAATTTCTTTTCTTGGCCTTACGCATAATACCATAAGAAAGAACGTCTAATAATTTAGCTTGTTTTCTCCAGTTTTTTTTATGTGTATTTTGTGCACGTTTTGCGCTGCTCAAAACAGGTCATTCAAACCGAAATTTAACTTAAAAAGGTCTTAAAATTGTGTTATTTCTGCAAAAAACGCAAAACTTTTTTGCGTTTTTATTCTGAGACACCAGTCCGGGGTCGCAAGTTTTAACACATCACCCATGCCCCCCTCTCCCCCCCTTTGAAAATTTTTCATGAGATGCATTGAACAGTAAACAAAAACCTTCCGTAAAAAAAACGGTCGACCGGACCGGTCAGAAACCAGTCAACCGGCGTAGATTTTGAAATTTACCGGCCGGTGGGGTCGAGAAAATCCTGACCGGTTCTATCTCTGGTCTTTAATCTTTTTTGGTGTATATTTCGGGCACAGAAATCTAAGACTATTCGCTAAATATAAATACTCTTACTTTTTGTTAAATAAAAAATGAGATTACGTTAGAGGAAGTGCTACCGCATACAGAATGACAAAAAAGCACGTGATTTTTTTTTTCAATTTCAAATCAAAATCAAATGGTAATATCAGGTTTTTTATTGTTTTTAGCTAACCATTACAACCTCATAGGAAGTTGATGCTGACTGGGCAAAAGAAACGTAGCAGAACCAAAAATCAGCGTTTCCTGACACTGTCACTAACTGCTTGTGTTAAACATTCAGTTCTGGAAACTGTAAATTTCAAATTAAAGGTGTCGCAGTTATTTTAAAACCCTCCGTTTATGTACTGCTTGGACACTGTAATATCAATGTTTATGTAATATGTCTATTTACTTTGCACGCATGCTTGGATTTCGGATTTCAAGATACCGAATATAATAAACTTGTCTTCCTTTTTATTCTCCTTTAAGAATGCTTCAAAACACTATAAGTAGATAAAAAAAATTGGTTGCTTTTATCCTTTATGGCAAGAACTGCAGACAATGTACGGTATTAGAGCTAGGTATTATGATAAAAGAAGCGATTTCAGCTCACCTGGTCCGTTGCAAAATTCGCACGTTTGTCTGCAATTGTTTTGAAGGTAATTTCGAATTGAACTCGTAGGAGAGTTACACAGGTTTCGGCTTCGGTATATGCGGCAGTAAACTGACAATAAGATATCTTCGCAACCTAAACGATTTCCTTACAATTTATTCAAAAGCTCAAATGAAAATTGTGTAATGTATTGTATAGACTAAACAATTAGTACTTTTGATAAGTGTATTGTCGTTGCGTCAGATAATGCTAAGTAGCTACCAAATCTCTGAGTAACGAACGAAACGTATTCAAAACCTTTGACTATAAATACTGTATATTGTTTCTATTCATAAAAGTTCTGTAAAAATTGTAGCAATAAACAATGCTTTTTAAAGAACCACTATGATGCAAAAATTGTCAAACACAGAACGTCATTATCAACAAAGGTATTTACCTTGAGTTTGACTAACTCCTATTCTTACAAATACGCATGATAAAATAAACAAGGAACACGTAAACACGAGTTTCATTTCGCAAAAGCTAACCAGCACTTATTTACAAGCTAGAAAAACAGCCGATTAGCGGTTATAAATAGAATTTTGTTTGGCTAGTTTTCTGAAAATAGCAATGCTGTCACTTTCAAATAACTCTTCCAGAGTTTCACGATGAAATTTTCAAAACTTAAATTACATTACAATAAATTCAACAATGATCAGAAATACAATATTAATTAACACTTGAATTGTCAAATTTATTTGTTGATGACGTACACTAACTCTTTTTTAACTTTTTGAGCTTTTTTAAAACCTTTTTTATCTCACTAAACGAAATTTTAAAGTAAGTGATTTGTTTTGTACGATTTCTCCATTTAGATATAGTATGTGGCATCACAGAATCGAATTAGTTTATTCCTTTTTTTTTATCTTTAAATCTGTCCTAGAAATCTATTTAAAACTGAATTTGTCAGTGATGGAAATTAGTGTTTTAAAAAATGCCTAATAGCAAAGAGTTATAGCGAGTGTAGCAGATTACCATTCATTGGAAAAGCGTTCAAGTCAAGTTTGTCGCTGTTGACCACAATGCTGGGATAAGCCTAAAATGCATTCTCACAAATTTGAAATTTCTCCGTCCTGCCGTTTTCAAGGCATTGCGCAGTTCAAAATTAACAATTTTTCTCTTTTTTACCTCAGTGTTACCATTTTGTCAGTACCGTGACAGAAGGTCAACATTTGAAAAGCTGGCTTACATTTATCGGAAAGCTGCTAGATTTGCATTTCTGAACGTTTTCCTTGCTTTGAAAATAACTATGCCGTAAAAATTTTATTGAGAATTAAAAACCTTTGGTAATTTTTTTGAAATTTTGTTCCTATAATTGGCAACCCTGAAAAAATTGCTAACGGGAAAAAGCCTTTCTAAAGGAAAATATAAGTTGTTATATCTCGAAAAAGTTTAAAATCGTGTAAAACCAATTTAAGGCTGAAACAGACTGTTGTGTTTGATAAATTTTGCTTTTTTAATGTTTTAGTACTGTGATATTCTTCTGTAAATCTGACTTATTCTTCTTTATCTTTAAGTTTTAA
The DNA here is from genome assembly GCA_963965965.1 of Trididemnum nubilum. NCBI lineage: Eukaryota > Metazoa > Chordata > Ascidiacea > Aplousobranchia > Didemnidae > Trididemnum > Trididemnum nubilum. The sequence goes on from OZ014472.1 coordinate 19,679,718, forward strand.
TTACAAATTTACACCAGAATTACATACATTTTTCTTTGAACCAAAGCATCAAAAAATTGTTAAAACTAGAACCAAAAAATGAGATTACATCAAGCTTTTCTGAACCTATTAGAAAAACTGAAACTGAACTCGAAAACTGAAACACTATAAACTATTCCGAACCTATTTTACATAAGCCTACTTGGGGTTTAAAATGAAATAACCTTTTCGTGTTCTAGGATTAAAATGAAAGCATTTAATCTGTAGATATCTAACTCAAAATTGTTTGTTTTTCGCTGAAATTGCTGCTGTATATTAGCATCTGCTATTTTTTCTTATTGTTATTATGAAATAATGCCGTTGCCGCATTTCTTCAAAATGATTTCAAATCCCTAGCAAAGCTTCTGCTTATTTTGTAGGTTTGTCAATACTCATACAAGACGGAAAATAATTACGACCTATAACCGCTTCAAGCACAAATCTGACGGAGGTGCGCTTAGGGCAAAAAGTGGTGCCTATTACGGATATGTGAACAATTAAGTGACGTAAAAATCACTTTTTTAGGGAAATTCACAACAATTAAAGCAAAATGACCCTAGCTTGTTTCAACATCATTAAAATTAATGACTTTATATAAACATGTTAATAGTACCGAGATGAAAGTTTTAACATCAGATCAGTCTTTTTTCAAATTTACACAAAAAATAAAAATTTTCTCCTACATCGTTGCAATAAAGAACTCAATGGTTTTCCAGATGTTGTTCAAAATTTGTTCGAGCAACCAAATGTAACTCAACAAAATGTACATCTCAACGAAACAATAAACAAACTATGGATTAATCTTTTGTTTTTGATAAGATCTAAAAATTTTTCCTTATATGGGTATCATAAAACAACACTTTCATAAACAAAAAACTTTTTATTCATTTCAATTTTGACTAGCACATTCAGATTTTCACTTTATTGCCGAAGAAAAGAGTAGGCTGTTCTATACTTATTAAAGGAAAGTTTTTGAATAACAACTCTACTGCTATGCTATTAATTACAAAAAGCTGTAGTTTAAGTCAATTATAAAACTTTTCCATGGTGTTATAGTGTGGTGACACATCACAGTAAAACAATAATAATTTTTAATTTTACTAAATGGGATGCGTATTTTGATTCTTGACGAAGACAAAAATACAGGTATTTATCAGGGTTGATTAGGAATTGAGTCTTAACTGGCGACATGCGGTTAGCTAGTAAACGATTCTGCGAGTAACATTTGTTCTCGGTTCGAAATTCAGCTGCGAAAAACCATGGTTGAGATGAAATCCAAAAACGTGAAAACGGATGAAAAAGAAATCTGTTTTGGAAGTATCTGTTACGGAAGAGGAAAAAGTGATAAGTTTTATAGTTTGATCTCACTTTGAACCAACTTCTGTTATTATTAATCTAAACAAACTTATTTAAATAACATTTCTTAATACGCAGTATAAGTCATCTTGATAGTTAAAAAGCACTGCCGTCTCCATTTTTTGCCGCAAATGCAAAAAAAATTGATAAAAATGTCATAAATGTAGAAAAAATATATTGTCATGCAGCTTCATAGCCGTAAAACAAAACAATTCCATGCGAATTAGTTAGAATTCAAATATTTAGTGGGTCACATTTCTTGTCTGATATCGTGATGCAGTTTTAAGACTTTTCAGTGCTTCGTGAAAGCATATATTGCCTTTGCTTGATAAATTCACAGGTCCCATCTGGGAATGAAACAGACATCTGCATTTTAGAGGATTTGAATTTTTTTAATGTTTTATTATCAAGGTAATACTCTTTTGAGTGCAACTACATAGAAAAACATACTACTGCGATACAAAAAGTAAGCAATAACTTACGTTATGAACTATAACTGTGTTTTAAAAAAATTCTTGAAAATATTGAATTTTTCTGGCAATATTGATAAATGGTAAAACAAAAAAGCAAGAAGCAGTATCACTTAACTTTATACACAAACCCAAACCAGAAAAAGTTTCAAGAAATTTACTGAGACAACCTTAAGGATGCAAAAGAGTAATAATATTTGAGTGCATATATACTTGCTGCATCAGGGACGCAACTGCGCTGCAGCTAATCCAACTCTTAATATCCAAGTCGCTTGATATATTAACCCAAATATGCAAGCTGCAAGTTTTAACTTATTTTAATCAGTAAGTGGAGGTGGGGGGGGGGGGGTTAAAAGTAGTGAAGGAGCTTAGCAATTTAGTATTTTAAATTCTTGGCATTTAGTTTTTCAAATGGCTTGAAAAACGTGTAAAATTTCTTCCGAATGACATTAATAAAATGGCTACTTTTTTCGAGAAATCACAAAGTTGCCCATCAATTGTATACTAGTAGTATATCGTGATCTAGGTACATATATCCTCGAGCAGAATTTTTTGCTATGGTTCAAGCCCCTCTAAGAAAAATCCTCATTACGAGCAAAGCTGTATAGTGTTTCTAGTTAGATTTGAACCCGGTATTTTATTTTTGCAGATTTATGACGAGTTATTTTTTGTTTTATTTACAGTAAGTGCGCTTTGCACTAAACAAAGAAGCGTACATTAATTTGATCTTGCATTAAACCGAATTTTGTATGAACTCGATTTTCAGTTCCAGTTTGATGCTTTTGGTAATTTAAATTTTGATTTACAGAAATTGTTTAGTTAACCCATTAAAACCCAAATTTTGCTTTTTGAATTTTTTTGTCTAAAATATTTCAGTCCGCCCTACTGAACACGTAACAGATGAAAAAAATTTGAAAAATTGCAAATCTTTGTTTGTTTATTGAAAAGTATGTTGGTACCCTATTAGGGTATCGTAGGCACAGATGGCACTATATAAACTTTACCAATTAGGAAATTCAAATAATCAAAATACATCTAAATTCACGTAAACTATAATGGCGTATGCAAAAATTTTGATAAAGGGGGGGAGCAGTGCTGAAAGTCATAATGTGACGTCATAATTTAATTTTTGACGTCACAATAAAATGCGTAATTTTTTAAACTTTTTTCCATTTAACGTCAATTATGGAGAAATTATGCATTTTTTAATAGCTGGAGTTTTGGCTTCAGCCAATGGCTTAAGATAATGAGAATTAGTCTCAATTTTTGCTCCTTTGAGAAAATTTGGAATGCTCTTTAATTGCAAGTCGTTATTTCTTTTGCTAAAGCTACATACTCTGTATTGTACTGAAGGCGAAAAACATTAATGTAGTTTTAGTTAGTAATCACAAAAACGAAAATTGAAAAGCTTGCAACGTATATTTTTGCCAATGATAACAAATTATTCCGATGTAAATGGTCACCTACTACAGTTAAAAATATTTGCCTCTTTGAAAATCTAGCATAAAAAGCAATTGAAAAAGTAAGTGAAGTCCGAAAAATCATCAGTAACTGATGCTACACCTTTCATCAACAGGCACCTAAAAATATCTGATAATGGAAATTGAACTCTGTTACTGTAGGCAATAATTCCAAAAATGGTTTCAAATATCTTACATCTGTAAGGATACATTAAAAAGTATTCCAATACCTTATAGGTTTTTGAATAATTTTAAACAAATATCCTTTTATGACTTGTATCATGACGTTTTTGATTAACCCCATGCTATACGACTATGTCATCATCGTGACCCCCTACACTCCCATTATGATATTGGAGCGTTTTAATTCCAATTATGACACCGAAATTTTAATTAAACCATTTTCGTAAAAACATCCTTATATTTCATGTTAGCCTTCATTCGATTATGACGTCATTACGAAACCATCCACAACAATAAACCATTATATGGTATTGGAGCATTCCTTAATGTAGCTATGACATCTAAAAATTAATCAAGTTAAGTTTATCAACTCATTTCTGTAAGAACAATTATCAAAATTGCCAACCATATCAAAAATGTTAATATAGGCTTTCGTGCCTACAATACCCTAACAGGGTATCAAAGCAATATTACCATATTTAATTTCGCTAGAACAATTTTTACTATTTTATCATTACTTAAGAATCTACAGCAATTATTCTACACGAATAAACTAAAAATTACGTTGTTAATATAAATTTAACTTAAATAATTAATTACTTATCTTTTTGAAAATTTCTACTACTCATTTTTCTATCTTTTGTAGATTAACTGTCTCTAAAACTGAAACTGAGCAAAATTTCGAACCAACACGTGACAAGAATTAAATTCAGCTATTTAATCTCCATTGCTACGTAAACAAGTAGCACTTTAAAGAAATAAATCATTAGATAATGCAATTTTAGAATGATACTCAAATAGGGTACTGTAGGCACAAATGGGTTAAGAGTTCGTTTGTTAATTTTCCAAATTACTTTCAAAAAAGAATTTGTTAAGTAAAGAAGAAAAAAGAATCAAGAAAAAGTAACTTTGTACTAACAATAAGAAGCTGTAGACGTTGGAGAATTGAATGTCCATCTAATGCTTCTGTTGATTTGGTGCTTAGGATTTCCTTGGTAACTTTATTCATACCGAAATTGCAAAAACAATAAGCAAACATTAAACCAAAAACCGGTTCGAGTGAAACTTCACCATCTGAAGAGCCGTTTTCGGTAAAAAAGAAGCTACTGCAGTTTTAAATTTTTAGTTATTTTTTTGTGGTTAAAGCAAAAACATACAGGGAGTTGACTTCCATAACTTTTTGGCGGCACTGAACTCAAAACAAAGGTTATTATTTCGAAGACATTTTTGAAATAAAACTAATAACAGTGAAGCGACGATAAAAGACTACTGGGTTAAAGCTGTATGAGTTTGATTCCACAATCAAAGAAATGAATTCGATGAAGTTACTTCCGCTCAAGTAAACAAACATCAGAGGAAAATACAATGGTGTTATGGTGAGGTAAGACAAGCCCTATCCCTTTACAATCAAAACTTAAAGACAAATTTGCAATTAATGCTGCTACTTAAAAATAGAAATTATTTAGTATTTTGTACTGCCACTTAATCATCAATTAAAATTTTCCTGAAACAATATTCATAATAATATGCATCAAATAGTGCATTTATGAATATACGATAGTTCATCAAGTCCGCTAATACTATAATCGTAGACGTAATGAGACTTTAACACTCTGCGTAAAGTCTAGAGCACAAATGGCATTTACATCGCTCAAATTAAAATTAGTGAGTAATTAAGCAGATGAGAAACAGTTCATCAAACAATTATTCTGATACTATATTTTTATGCCTATATGGCAATAAAATGTGGAAAAGTTTTTTCTTCTAAGAAATTAATTGACTTCGGATGATTTTTGATTCTGAGTCAGATCTGAAATCTCATGGTACTGTTTTCCACTTCTGTGAGTTATTTAAATTTGTACTTCTAGGCAGACTGAAAATTCCATAATCTACATTCAATTATTGCTGAAATAATTTACTGAATTAAGCTAAATATAATCATGAAATGTTACTACTCATTATTTTATAAATAGAAAAACTGCGGTTCGATGCAATAAATTGGCTGTAAATTCAGAATTCGATGTTAGTTAGGCAAGTAGTTTAGCAGCGCATTGTACTCAGTGGTGTCAACGGCACATTTACTGAAGAAACACTGTGGATTGGGGACTACAAAATCTATACGCTTGATTGAAGGAAAAAATAAATAAAGAATGCGTTTTTTGACCTCGATAGCTTTTGCAGGAATATTCACAGTCGTCGCTAGCCAAAGTATGTAATTATGACATAAAAGATATTGCAGACGACCGAAATGAAAAATTTCAGACCTAAATTTATTTAGGGGTTGATTTTATTCTTGAAAAATAATCACTCTCGGCTGTTTACAAAAATTAACCTTACAGTATATGAAAAAGTTTTGTTGGAAGCAGTGTTATAGGCATCATTTATTCGTGACGACCGCTAATGGAAAATAATTGTGGAATCGCAAATTTAAAGTTGTAATTAAAAAACTCTAGTAATTTGGCAACGAAAACTTAAAAAAAGTTTGTACAGTAATTTCGATCGATAACTTCAACAAGATTATTCATCATGCAATAGTGTATGTGGAAAGCTCTAGTTGTAGTGGCTCAAACGAAGATTGAAACACTTTTAATACGTTTTAGCGTCTATGCAATATGCATCATCCAGCTATATTAATCAAGCGAAAAGAACCATAACTTATCATAAAAGATACAAAAATAGGAAAAGTAGAAAAGCACTGCTTAAAGCAAGCTTGCGGCAATACTTGCAAAAGTGGCTGAGCAAGTACTTAGCAAGTCTCTTTGTTCCTTAAATTGACTCTATCTGAAAATTAAGAAAAAACTGTTTAAGTTTTTGAATTTGAGTGGGGCGGAAACAACGACGTCATGTCCAACAAACGTCATAGCTTTGTTTCATGTCACATCTAATATAGACTATAATAATAATAATTCAGTTTCAAGTATTTTTATGACTAATCGTTGCTTTTTGTAGTTTGTCAAGATGACATTGCAAGATGTCATCGAATTTATTGCCGTTTTTTCCAAAGTGTGCGCAACCAATGCAGAAGAACATGTGGAATGTGTTCAGGTGGGGATTCCGTTATATGGTAACATCACAAAACAGTACACTTACAGTTCGCAATGTACAAATGAGGTTTCTTTTCGGTACTGTGCAATAACCAATGTTGTTTGCTTTTCATAAACTATATTTCCAACGCGTTTTTATGTTATCTTTTTATCACCTTTTTGAAAAAAAAAGAATGAATAATAACACTAATATTGGATAATAACTGCAGAAACAGAATAATCATGTTAAAACTATTTTCTCTTTCTTTAACGTGATTAACTAATTGTTAGCTTAAATCAACAACGATAAACTAATACATGATTTTATAATTTAACTTATACATTAAGTCACGGTTTAACTAATACATGAATTTTGATCTTTAGGTCCTCCTCCGACCACTACCACAACCACATCAACAACCACCACAACTGCAGGACCAGCGTTCGATACATGGACTCCCTGCTCCAGATCCTGTGATTCTGGAACCAGGTTCAGAGTTCGACGATGTCCTCTCAACGATTTTGAACGCTGTCCAAGAGAGTTTCAGGACTGCAACACGCAGGCATGCCCGCCAAGTAAGTAGATGAAATTCTTTTAGTCACTTTATAGACCTGAAAAAATCAATTGAATTGAAAAAAATTTTACTGTGTCAATTCGTTTGCATATATGACCGTAAACTACAGCCTACAGCATACACTGCTCAGCAATTTAAATTGAAAAAGAATTTTAAATCAGTTGGCTTTCCCAAAAAATAATTTAAAGGTTAAACTCGTACACGATAATTCGACGTAACGATTATTTTAATTACGCTAGTAACGGTCATAAATTCAGATGTGAGTGACAGCTTTGAAGAAATAATATTCCAACAATTAATCTATTAATTAAAAAGCAATTACCAAGATTGCTAAAGAAACTTCCATTTGGTTGTAAATATAGCGAAACCATGCATCATCATGTATTTAAGCATAATTACGCATTTCTTTTGGTTGTCGATGAATTTATAGTTATCTATTGGCATACTTGATCGTTTATGTAAAAAAAAACTTTTCTCCATATTTAAAATTTTGAGATGAGTTGACTTTAGTTTATTCTGTGTTATGATTCAGCAAGCGAAAAAAAATTGGGGACTTTCTTGCAACCTAAACTGTACTACACACGTATTTCATCCAAAACCTTTTTCCGAATATTTGCATGCGCCTATCACCGTTTTCTTTGGATTTTACGGAACAAGAACAAGGGCAATATCTTTCGCGATGATTAAAAAGAAGCTTGGTTTCACACCTTACTGTAAAATGTGTATCTCACAATTTGTTTGTTCGAAAATAAAAATTACCTGCGATAGCGACTAAAGAAAAAGTCTCAAAAGTTTGTTACATTCAGGGGCTTGCGGAAGAAATGAAGAACATCGGTACAAGATAAATTCAGAATGCTGCACTTTGACTCAAGGGAATGGTCAATGCGGTGTCCAGTTAGATCCTGATGCCAGAATTATTGGAGGTGCTCCTGCTGCTCAAGGGCAATGGCCTTGGATGGTAACGTTTTGAATAGATCGAAAACATTATGCTATATTCTATTCGTTCCATAAACGAAGTTGTCTCTTTTTTCTTCACTTTTCAGCAGTACACTACGCAAAGACAAACAGCACTCCCAATTTTACAAAGCATAAGTATGCCCAGTTGCCCAATGCACATTACCAGACGAGTTGCATAAAGCGACTTCGGTTAACCAACAGCTATAGAATTTTTTAATCTCTGAGTGGCGATAATGAGCTTTAAAACCAATAAAAAGACTATATGCTAAGTGAACTTTATTAGCCAAACTAAATACTCTATTTACAATATGTCATAAAATTCCATAATAAATGATTGTAAACTTCCAAAAAATATTGCTGTTTCGCGTATAGGTGAGAGTGGAATTGAGGGTAGCAGGACAGACAAGTATATGCGGAGGAGCTCTGTTGACTTCAGAATGGTTTGTCACTGCAGCTCATTGCGTCAGGTAAGTTAATTACTTAAAATGATAATTGTGAGCAACATTATACCGTACTAATGCAACTCGTGGTATTTGGCAGTTCATATCGATTATATACGGCAACATTAAAAGGTAATAATTAATACATTTTCATCGGCCAGGTTTGTTGTACAGAAGGGAGCGAAGTGGATTTATATTCTTTACATCAACGCGTATAGTAGCAAACATAAAATAAGAATTGTGTTTAAAATCTGTTTAAGATCTAAACCAAACTTTAAATCGAAAATAGCGATAACTATGTGCAAAAATGACCAAAAAACTATCAACAAATTTAAACATTCAAGATCTTTCAAATTCTACAATATTTTAGTAACATGCATGTCATGCCGCACGGGTTATAATGATCGAAAAGTATAATATAACTCATGAGGAGATTCATTCAATTTTTGATTTTTATTTCAATCACAGTAACAGTACAACGCTGTTGTTCCTTATTTACAGTAGTGTCAATATAAATCAAGTGTTCGCCTTGGTTGGTTTTGGAACTCCAAGTCAAGCTGAAATCACTGTCGACACCATAATAATTCATCCAGGCTACGACCTTCCGCTCAACGATATTGCTGTCGTCAAGGTATGAATAACCTATGTGTCAAATCATTCGTGCAAAACTAAATAATACTTCAATTTACATTTTGAAACTTTTTTCTCGCAAGTAATTTAAATGCATAATCAGTGCTGGACACGGCAAGTTTTTTTTAAGTCCGCAGTCCGCAAATCCACAACCGAATTTCAATTTTCTTAATCCGCAACCGCAAGTCCTCAATTACACGTTCGAAAGCTCAGTCCGCAACCGCAAGTCCGCAACGACGTTTCAGGATTCTTAAATCCGCAACCGCAAGTCCGCAACTTCGTAATTCTTGAAGTCCGCAACCGCAAGTCCTCAACTTCGTAATTCTTGAAGCCCGCAACCGCAAGTCCGCAACTTGGTAATATTTAAATCCCGCATCGCAAGTCCGCAACTTTTTATGAACCGAGTAGAAGAGTTTTGTAATCAACTGTGTCCCGAAATGATCTGCTTAGAGTTGATTAGCAAACATATGTCAAAAGCTGTGACTTGTGCCCACGCAATAAACGGAATTACTCACAATCGTTGACTGTAGTAAATGTACCACAGCATAACTTGTTATTGAGCTGCTTTTTCGGCTAGCAAACTTAAGAATTGCCCAGCCCCTCTTACTTTCATGTCCAACTCAAAACAGATTTAAACGCTTGTATTTTTGGTTCAAGTTTCAAAGTAGCATGGCTAGGGATGGTAATAGCCCCGAGCCCTGCTGCTTGCGCTACTGCTTATACAGTAGGTGTCTAAACTGCAAGAAAGCATAAGGCACAACCCACCGACGAACCCTTAAAAATGCTACAATGAAGCTGGGGATTCGAAGATTAAAAGCCATTGGATTACAATGAGAAGCCATCAAATAGCAGAGCACAATCCGTATTTCCGCTTAAAAAAAGATATTCTAAAAAACAAATTTTTTCAAGGCATGAAAAAGCAAAGGCAGTAGAATGCAAAAAAACATTCATATCACTAATCGTATTACTAAAATTTTAGTCCCTAGTTTCGTCTCCAGATCAAACGAAGTGAGGAGCCCAAGCCGAAAATGGGGGGGCACTACAAAATAGACTGAACTTTTGCACATAAAAACTGATATTTTAAAACTACAATCATGTTTTCATCTTTGAAAAAAGAGACATATAAGCCCGGCAGTTTTTAGTAGCTCGTTTTGTATGCGGCCCGTATAATCGCTTGAAAAATTTGTTTGCAGAAGTAAATGTAACCAAAAGCACAATCAGGGTTTTGCTAAGAGAGAGAGGATTGAACCAAAAGTAAATGTTTTTTGCTCAAAAATTGCGTAATTTAGGTCCCGTGCTGAACAAACCGTTGCCACTCAAGCGTGTCACAGAGGGGACAGAGCCCCCAGCTGTTAGGTGATTTTTGCAATTTTGTGGCAAAAAAGGCGATTATAACGCCATTTAAATCACATTTCTCACGTTTCAAAACTATATCCATAATTACAGAAAATTGTTGAAATTCAAAAGTCATTAAAAGATTTAAATTGTCTAGCCTCTTGAGCTCCCGTATACTTTAGGTCAAGTCCAAAGCACGTTTAAACGCTTATTCTTTTTTTGGTTGACTTTTCTTAATGACTTGGCTATAGGAAGCCGATGCCCCCTTAATCCCTTTCCCCTGGTTGCGCGACAGACTGCAACCTAAAATAAATCTTAAGTGTGCTCTAAAAAAAAAAAAAAACAGCTGGTCTTTTAAAAAATGTTTTCACGTATTGTTTCACGTCATGATAACTAACGAAATACCGGTAACGCTTCTGTACGCATACATCCCAATTCCGCGACACATCCGTAAAGGCGTGCTTTTAAGACGGATTATTGGGTCACGTTTACGTAAAGCAGTTAGTGGCCAGCAATTTTGCAATCAATCGAGAAAACTTCAAAGGAGAATTATGTTTGAAACTTATTATTCTTTTTTTCATTATTGCCAGTTGTCTTGTCGTTAGGTGATGCTCCGAAAAAGCATTCTGAGTAAACCGAAATGGGGGGAAGGGCACAAGTAGTTGTTAGGGAGGGTACGGCGCCCCTGGCCCCACCGTAGCGACGGCACTGGCTACCGGTACAAAAAATGAAACACCAGTGGCTAGTTTTGTGAACTCACGGTAAAAAACAACAAAGCCATACTTTAAAAAGGGCCACAAATTCGAACTTAAGCTCGAAAAAAGTCGGTTGTTTTGCCGAACTCGAAAAAACAACATGTCAACGAAAAGAAAGCGATTAAGTCAAAAAGCAGACTTAGTATCTTTGTTAGCCTGAACTCAAAAAACTTGATCTTTTTGCCGAACTTGTAATCAAAAAAATTAAATTGATTTCTCGTGTTTGACTGGGTTAAAACATAAATGTTTTACGAAAATAGAAAGGACTTTCAATATTTGCATAAAACTTGCGGAATTGCGGACTAAAATTAAAAATAGTCCGCAACCGCAAGTCCGCAATTTATACTGCCAAAATCCGCAAGTCCGCAATTTTTTTCGTTAGTCCACAATCGCGGATTTGCGGACTTGCGGACTAACTTGCGGACTTCCCAGCACTGTGCATAACACTACACACACTTACAGTGTGTAAAAAAAAAGAACCTAAGACAGAATTGTTTATTTTGCAGCTTGCAAGACCAGTCGATTTCGGAGGATTTATTCAGAAAATCTGCCTTCCAGGAGGAGAAAGAACCGAAGTCGACAAGAAGTGTGTTATTGCTGGCTGGGGAGGTATTGGCTTGTACCACTTACTCCAATTTGAATGCATTGCTGTAGAGTTAATTAACTATACGTGAGCTTTCGTCAAAGTTGCGAAAAGGCCCGCAAATGCACAGTACAACAAAAAAGTTTGCATTGAAGGGCAGTAACTATAGATGCCACTCTACTTACAACAGTTACATTTTAGGTTACATGCTTGGCAGCAAAAGTTATCGTTGTTTACAACAACTGCAGTCCAAACTTTACTATCATTAATAATTACAAAATAATGTTTCCATTTAAGTCACATAGAATAGTTTTATTACATAATAAATGATGCGATTTGAGCAGTAGTGCTTTCGAGGTTAAAGATTGAATTTACTAAATTTAGCGCACTATCGTATGAAAATGAAACATTTTCTCTACAATTTATGCTCACCTATGATAGATGCTCATTGCTCATGTCTCCGAGCTGATGTTTTTTTGTGTGGTTGTGTTGTGCTTTCCTAACTATTCATGACTTGCATTATTTTGTTTTTCGAGATTAGATATCTTATTTAAGTCATACGTTAACATAAGTTGAAATATGTTGGATATGAAAAGATAAAAAGTTAGCGCCTAAACTTTAAAAGCAATCGGACACACTTTCGGCCTAACTATCTTCACACCTTTACACAAAATGCAACAAAACCACAATTTTTTAAGTTGAGGCTTACAATTTAATGATAGGACAAAATTCTTTATTTTTCTGGAAAAGAAACAACATTTGACTTGGTCTCTCTTTATGCTTGCACCGCCCCGCTTTTTCTGGCCTGGCAATAGCCCTGGCCTTGCCCAAAATTTTTAACAACTGAAAGCAACTGGAAATTTTAGCTGTAACTAGTCAATTTTTTTAATTGCAACCGTAACTGTGCTGCTTTTTTTTGCCATTTACAGTAACTCTGACGAGTTCCTTTTGAAAAGTAACTTTCTTATTTCTGTTAGTTTGGACAATGCGTTGGAGGTATTTCAAGATGCTCGATATGCTGCATATACAGCCTAATAACGCAGTGATAATATCATGACTTAAATTCTGTCAGTAGAGTAATACAATTTCTTATAATTTGGTTTAGCTCAAGCAAAATAAATTGATTTCCAAGATTTGAATGCATTGAAGAAAATGGTGCGGTGTTCATAAAGGGTTATCTTCTTTTCAGTAACTGATAACAACAACCCAGTAGCGTCTCCAGTCTTACAAGAAGCGAGATTGCGGATTCTTCCCTACAGGGTATGCACCGAAGCATACCAGAATCAGCCGTTCGGCAGCAGGCTGTCGCAAGATCTTCAAATATGTGCTGGAACAATATCTGGGATTGTTGATTCGTGCTTTGTAAGTACAGCTGAGTTCTGAATGATTGTTTCAAATTTTCGTTTGATGCCAACGACTGCCTTCTAAAGAAACGTATGCGTAACTTATTAGTGCTGTGAAGGTACATCTTTATCGCACCAATTTGAATAATAGCAATTGTTGCTTGAACTTGGCGCGTCTGCCATCCTGCCAATCTTACAGTATTTGTTTACTTCATTTTGTTTCTTGAAAAGAGTGCGTTGTATTCTGCATGTACTTGGTAATGGCTTGACAACAGCTGAACCAAAATGGAGTCACAAATTACCTTTTGTGTGATTATCTTGATTGGATAAGTAAGACAAAAACACGCTAAAAGAAACTGAAAATACGTATGTTAGCTTATAACGTAAATGCTTTTAGGGAGACAGCGGTGGGCCGATCATGTGTCAACGATGCAGTTCTTGCGCTTGGTATATGGCTGGTATTGTCTCAGTCGGTCCTCTAACGTGCGGTAGCCCAAACGAACCAGGAATTTACACTAAAGTGATTGCTTACGAACAGTGGATAAGACAAAGTGTTAATGGACTTCAAAGTGGAAACTTCTTTTGTTCTTAAATTTACAATCTTCTTTATGGCATTTTACGAACCATGCAACAGCCAATATATTTTTGTGGAAGTGTAAAAATTGTATAATAATAAATACTTTTTTATAGTTTGAGACGTTTCATTGTTTAATAGAAGACAAAACTATGTGAAGTATTAAGCTGTACAATGTCTACAAAATCTGTCAAACTAATAAACTCAGAAGTTTTAAAGTTCTCAATTCAGTGACAATGCTAATATTTCAGCCTACTTTAAAGTAGCAAAAATCAAACAATGTTGAGCTTTGTTTAGTTCAGTATTTCTCAATCATTCATGAACCGTAGCGCCCTTGCAAATACTCTCACAACACTTCTTGCCACCTTGCTCAAAAAATTGGTTGCCAAAACACTTTTAAACATGGTCTGCACCTAGTAAAAAGCGAATAGCAAAAAAGTTCTATGTGTCTCGAAAACCAAATTTCGGGCTGGTTAAGGGTGAAAGTAAAAAGAAAAAGGTTTTGTGTGCTATATGAACCAAAATGCGGGCTAATATACGATAGAACTTCATAGGTAGAAGAATAATTTGCTGCTTGCTTTAAACCAAATACAGAGCAGCTGCGGCTTCAGAGCGCGATGTCACTTTGCGGTGCCTTTTTCTTGTGGTTCCTGGAAACCGCTCAGTATTCCACTTGAAAAACCTTAGTTTAGCGATAAAAGTTTGTTATCCAACGATAAAAACACCCGAAACGATAAAATCGTAAGTTTTGTTAGCCGCCAAGCAAATCAACACACAAGTGCTGATTTACACAAATCGAGTTGAGTGTGACATTGGCTTGTTTTATTATAACTGAAGATTTTGTTCGTACACTGACGTGGCAGCGCACTGACTTCCGCTTAAACCCAACAAACTCGTCCCTCAACTAGGTTAATCTCTGTTCGAACAAACCTTTAGTCATGCTACTATAAGTGGAGTCGATTGCTCGGATTCAAGGTAAAATTTATTTTACAGGGTCATTATTAACTCTCCACAGCAATCCTAATTTTGCTTGCCAACATTTCTCACATGCAAAAAAAGCTAAAAATATTAATATAAAATATAGCGTCTTAAGTCCATTTCTGTCACGGTCTGGCATTTTTCTTGCTCACCAGAGTTATCAATCTATTGCTTTTAATAAACATTAATCGAATTTTTAAAGTTCATAAAATAATTTAATACATAATTGCGATTTATAGCATAATTACACATAGCAAAAAACAATTATAACACTTTAAAGCTTCAATCACCATATTATAAAACATACTGTGACTTACTAAACTGCTTGATATGCTAAAGTAGGCAGTTGTCTCGCTCAGCACCCATAAATAATTATGCTTAACATGCCAAAGGAGTGCTACTGGTTACGTAAAACTACAGTACAGTGTGTCCAAAAAATGCTGTCAAAGTTCTTTTTATACTGAGTCCTTCGAATTTTGAAAAAAAAAAGCCATTGGGTTTTAACAAACCCCAAGGGTTTTAACAAAATTCAATGGATTTTGGCGAAAGGCCTCTACTTTTGACAAAATTAAAAACCATCTTTTTATTCTAAAACTCCCTATATCTTCAAAAATAGATAATGTGCAACAAGAAATGGTTTTATGCATAACTCGTAGTTAGACATTTGCCAGCACATGAATTCTCGTGTTATTCTCGTCGTTTGATTACGTTAGTTTTTTTATACCATTAGATGCAACTTATTTTCGAGTTTATTTCTTCGTTTGGACTTAAAACCTTAATTCTACTGTAACATACTGCAGATATACCAAAAAAATCAGAACGTGAAATTTCTTGTCACCTATTAGTTATGCAGTTCTTGCTAAGTAGTTTCTCCTGGAAGAATTGTAACAGTTCGTTTGTGCAAGCAATATAATAGAAAATAGATGAAGAGGTTGCATATTCATCTAATCACTAGTCGTATTTAGCACTTAAGATGGCATACCACTAATAAAGTTTATGCACAGCATCAGAAGATAGACAATAAAACAGCATAGCACATTCCAGTTTAAAGGGCAATATGAATATGATTAAAGCTTTTCACTATTTGTAGAAAAGTAAAGTAAAAAAAACATTCATAAATAAATAAATAAATATGTAATAAAACATCAATAGCTAAAAAAGCGTTAGCAGAAAAAGCACATTCCGCAAACTTCTGCATGCATACTTGCAACGAAAAACTTTAGGTTGTTTAAAAAATACAAAGCACATAATAATGAAAATAAAAGATGAAGACCTAAATTGTCAGCAAACGTTAGCATTTTTAGCAACGGGCAAACCATGGCTAGTAATTTTTTTTTATAGAATAAAATCGCAACGACAACCGAACGAGACGCTTATACGCTCTTCTTGATAAGGAAATTTGGCTAATTTTCTTGCATTTTTACTGCGCTTGACAATAATATCAGTTTGAATTGGTGAACTCCTTAGGTTAGTATTGGGCGGAACTTCTGTCTGGTTGTTCGGATCAATGCATCTTTCACAAAGGCACTGAGCCTCGTAAAGTTCTGTAGGCATCCTGAAAAGCAAAATATTAAATATTGATTTCAGCGAACTAAATTGATTGCTTGTTTTATTAAATAGGTTGGGGGAAACTACAATTTAAAGCAGAATCGAGTCGAAATAATCTTCAATAAAAAGCATTGAAAGCACATCTACCCATAGAGTCGTTAATTAACCAATCAGACGATAATAGTTTGTGTAAGCCTACTTCGTATGGTTTGAACACTTGCTGATAAAATGCTAACTAATCGTGAATTTCGCTGTAAATTGTAGAGAAGCTTAGAATTCACCTATTCAATATACCGAATAGCTTCAAAAAATCCTCACCTGTTTTTATCAACAGTTTTTATGACTCTCCAGGGAGAAAGACTGCGGCCTCTAACTAAATTGCTGCTTCTTGAAAAGTTGCATTCTGGAGAACGAGGGTGACGGCGACGCCCTCTTGCAGACCGTATGGCGCGCGACAGGAAAGACAGTGAGTGGTTGTTTTTTTCGTTTTGAAAATCATCAAACTCCACATCGGTGATGTCGTAAGTTGGGATGTTTTGCTGCAATCTAGGGTCGGCTTTCAAATGTTGCTGCATTTCAATAAATTTTGTACACAGTGGATTGCCGTTGCATTTAATTCTGAAATTTAATGATATATGTTAGGCACATAATATGAACTACCGGAACTTGAAGCTAACACGTTCGATAAGTCGACACCAGCATCAAAAGTTAACGGTGAAACAATATAGGCTAATAAACTTTCAAACTTATGTTAAGAGAACCGCGGGAGCCAGCGGTGGATAGCTTTGTACTATGGAGCTAAACGTTTGTGTGTATTGGCAGCAAATACGTGCGCAAGTTTTTTCAAAAACCAATTTAAAAGTAAACAAAATCTTCCATATCGGCTGGTTTTGAAACGAAGGGTCAAGTGCAAACAAAATTAGCCAAAAACAATTTTAATTGCTTCATGTTCTCTCAAACAAACTAGGCAAAAAACATTATAAATTAAAATAAATAAACAAAAACCAAAATAGCTAAAAAAAAAACAAAAAGAAGTTTGTCATGGAATACTAGGAAAGCTTAAATGCATTTTGCATCTAAAATCCAGCCATTCAAATATATCGAGCATTGCAAGTTAAAGGTTGGAAAAAAAATGATGCAAATCGGTTGAAGCAGAAATGAAGTGCCTAATTGCAACATAACTTTCGTAATTAAACACTTGTGATAAGTCAAACTACAAAGCTAAAATATATTGCACTTTTCTTACCGGTATCTCGGATGTTTTTCATTAAACCCGTGTTTATCATTTAAACTAGGGATGCCAGAACCATAACTGGCAGTCAAAATTACTCCAATGAGGCTGAGAACAATTCCTTTCATTTTCTTTAGTTTCTTCCAAACAAGTGCAAGCGGATGGATATTTACTACAATTACAAACTTAAATTAAAATTCTGGATTTTATACTCATCAACTTCAGCGAAGAAAAACAAAGAAAAAGGCAAAAATGATTTTTTTTTCGGAAGGTTATTTATATGTGCTATTTTTATCTGTTCAAAGGGAACTTTTGCAACACCCGAATAGCGTAAGTATCAAACCGCAAATGCAACTTAGCAAATTGGTGTTAGTTAGGATATCCGAAACTACGCTATTACAGCCCAAACAATGAACGTGCATTTCGTCATTAGCCAAAAAGAGCCTATTTAAGTATTTTTAGCATGACGCAAGCGCTTCGTATGGACTTAGTTGAAGGAAATGAGCGCCAATAAAAATGAACAACTGTTGAAGCAAGAGAAAGCACGAAAGTAAAACCAAGCAAATAAAACAAAGCGATTGTACTAAAATTTTTATTTTTCTCTTCAGTCAATCTATATTTAACTGTACGTGCAGCTTACAAAAATAAAAAATAGCTACTTTGACAATGCTGCTTATAATGCTGTTCAGTGAAAGGATTTTTCGTGCTATTTTAACCATAAGAGAGCAGAGGATTTTTTCGTGTGTTTGTGCTAACTGGCTACTGAAAGTTTTAAGTCACCAAACTACGTGTAATCCCGTTAATTTTAACAAAACTTTTGCGAAAAATCGATAAATGGCATTATCACAATATCAATGGTTTAATTATTGCAATTGAAATTAAGTGTTGTAGATTACAAATAATAGCAAATGATAATCTGGTTAAGTTAACTTAATAACGTCTCTGAAACGTAATTGGCAACATCTCATTTTATTTCATTGAGATAGATTCAACAAATCGCACATATAGGTCATTTTCTCTCATTCTGCAAATTTAAACTTTCAGAAATTATTTTTAGTAGCTTCATTCAAAGTTAGTTTGGTTAAAAATTACACAATTCAGATCTACGGAGCAAATTGCAGACTTCCCAATAATGACACCATAAACTACTTACCGACACTATCATGAGTACCAAATTTGTGACTTTTTGGTTATGGATGAAAACAGTATAAAAAATACGTCATCTATCTTGTGGAATGTTAAAGCATCTACACTAAACAAACAGTCAAACACCTCCAGCACAACCTTAAGCTGCATGAGTTATGTCAGAAAAAATTGAACTCCGGCTTACAGATTCAACTTCCTACAAACTTGCACCACAGCGGCTATGAGATTGTTTGCGTCATGAATGACGTTTGCATCATCAGTATCAATGACGCACACTTGTAGTATTTCTGAAAAAGCTGCCGTAATTCACGGTGCTCATGGTTCATATGACGCCGATGCTAATTATTATCTTTGGCGTTATGCATTCCCAAGAAAAAAAGCCTCGGGAAAAAACACCCTTAGTTTTTTTCGCTCATGCAATAAAAAAAAAAAGGTAAGCGGTTTATCAAATGCAATGTCACTTAAATCTTGGGAATGTCGTGTCGTTAAAAAAAGTCCCTTCTGAACACTTCATCTGTCTGGTGCAAATGAATTTTATTGTACGGGCCAGAGTTGTAAACGGGCCGACTAGTTCAGGCCCGAACCCGAAAATACAGGCCCAAACCCGGCCTGAACCCAAACACTAATTTGAAGCCCAAATCATGCCCGAAAAAAAACGAAAAAATTAAGTTAGGTCTGAAAAATTTAGCAATGTTGCCAAGTTATTTTAATTATATTTTTGTGCACCTAAGACAAAAAGTACGTCTCAGGCCCGAGTTAAGCCCGAAATTTTTGTTAATTTTAGGCCCGAACCCGGCCCGAACCAGAACCCGACCCGAAAAGCCCGGCCCGACTTACAACTCTGGTACGGGCAAGCTTGTGTGGTATAGAACTTGAAAGGTGCTGGCCGTTTTTTATAAGAAAACTTGGAAATTCCTTTAGCTTACGCTTATTTCCGGTAAACCTACAAACGTGTGCAGCTATTTATTTTTTACGTTATTGTTTCCATGGCATGAACGAGCAACCGGAAAACTAAATCGAGTTCAGACTTTAAGTTCAAACTCTTCCTTTGTTGTATTAAATATTGTAAGATGGCGATTAATGAAATGCGACAATGGCTCGCAAAACAACGAATGACTGCAGTAGTTATTAATAAAATATGGTTGTGTTATCGCCTTTCGCTTTCGTTAAGTATATTTTTAACTTTTTAAAAACTCAGTAAAGATTTGGAACTAATACGGCTTGACGTTTTATTTTTATGCAGTTCTAAAATAAAAACACTGCTTGAATAAATACAAAATTCTTATTAAATTTAGAAGGATGAAAGAATCCAGCGTAAAATGGTCTCTTGAGACTGTGAAAACAACCCAGCAGTTGGCTGTAGCCTAACCAGCGCGTGTTATAGCTGATTTTAAAGTTGCTAAAAATTAGTGTTTTCATACTTTAAAAAGTAAATAACACCGAAAAAAGAAATCCGATTTTTTGTTCTTAATAATTAAACTAGTTGCATTACGCCGAATTGCTAATGAGTAGGCTGAGCCCATCTCTGCGTCATTGTACCTACACATCTACTTTCGAAGAAATGGTGGAAAGCCAATTATAGCGATTTAACAGCCCGGGAATCGAACCTAAACTTCTCGGTCCAGAGGCAAAAGCGGTATCATCAGACCAATTTTACATCTGAGTTAGTCAAACAAATGCATTTACTATTTATTTAGGGAAAAATTAGATTGTCAGTAGCCCTACTTTTATTTATTCAGTTTCAGGGCTGGTTTCCTATATCAGTTGTTGATAATGTCCACTTGCTAGCTATATTTATTCATAATGGCCACGGGTTGGTTATATCAGAACTGTTATTGATAGTGGCCACTTGATTAAAAACAAATACGAATAAACAGTAACCTTGTAAAACAAACAATAAAAGCTCTAAAAAAAAAAACGCTTGCCTTAACCAGCGATAATGTGGGGTGGATTTTGAGCAATGCTTCACTTAGAGGATTAATTCATCTCTTGGTATGAAGTATGATCTACACTACAAAAAGCCAAACCCAAATTACCAAGTTCTAAGGCAATTGCTCCCAAAGGCACTTAACTTAATAGAACAATCTATGTAACTTTTGTTTCGTTGTATATACTGCATTTATTCGATTTATAAATACTATTGCCAGCAAAAAGAGTCACGACGACATAAATAAAAGCTTTTTCCTAAAAATATACTACGTAGTATAAAAATATTAACCAAATGTTCTACGTAACTAAAAAAAATTAAGCAAAGCGGAAAACGAAAGTCGAGACTACCAATTATAGCAAATTTCGCAAGAAATTTTAATGACTATATGAAAATTTATTTAAAACGTCTTTGCAATACTTAACTTTGTGGGAATCACAGCTAATTTTGTTGGTTTTTTGTGTTTAAAAATATTCACATCCATTTTGCTAATCTTTAAGGCTGAAAAATAGGGATTAATGGTCGCCATGGATGGAAGTATTTATTTGGCACGAAATACCTTCAGAATAGTCTGGATAATTCATCCAATAGGATATGCTTCGTAAACCAGTAAGCCTACCTACACCACATAACAACAGTAAAAATTTAAAACTCTACTGACAATATCACTTGTTGTCGGGATCATCAAGGTCATTAGCGACTAGTCTCAAACAAAATGTCAACTGTTTGGTGTTTTAATGTAGCGATCGAGCTAATTTGCAATCGCTATCAATCGGAAAGTCACGATTAAATAAATATTCTTCTTTATAAACATTCGAATTTCCGAATGTTGAAATTTGACAAATGAAAAAATTACAAACATTTGACAAATTATAAGCTAAAACAAACTTTGTCGGATCGGAAGAGAGCTGCATGAAACGTTGGATTTCGAAAAGCAAAGCAGTACAGCAAGGTCACAGAGCAAAAAGTACGATAAAAGCACTGCATTCTAGTTCGAACGTAGGTGAGCAAAAAGAGGTATCATCTAGAGTCTGGAAAAACGTACTTGCAATAAAAAAAGTGGTTACTGCAACACAAGCATTCGAATGAATGCATGAGTGCATACAGACATTTAACAAAAGTTATAGTGTACACTATAGGCTAGATTTTTACTCTTGTCATAAACTTTATTTCGCTGCGAAGAAGGTATTTAAGGAGAGGACCACGAGAAAGTGTTTACTTTCTTCTTTAAGCTACAAGATGAAAATTTATCAGAAGTTTTCAGCGTATTATGCTTATATAGCAAAGTAGAATTCAACATCGTTGAAAAAGATTATAGAGCACGCCTGTAATGCCGATTTGTTTACACTGTACGCAAAGCAACGTGAAGCAAAGATTGCTACCTTGCGCGAGTGGGTCGCTTAGGTCACTTGCTCAAAATAGGCCAACCACTCAACAGAAATTTTGTTTTAAGTCAAGTTAAGCAATTGCATGTGGGTTTTACGACCCGTTAAAATCTTTCGCAATTTGTCGAGGACGTCAAATTTTGGTAGCTTTACGTCGGTTCACGTAGCTTCGCGTCCAACGTAAACCCACCTTTAACTTTTAAGCAATAGAAACTTTTCCTCAAGCCTATAACATAATTATCATGGAATATTGAATTATTATTTTTCAGCGTTGTAGCAAAGATACCGTACAAAACCGAAATGATTTTGGCAAATATTGTAGCCGCTTTTATGATTGCATCTAACGTCATAGCTACTGATATGCTTGAAAGTACGTTACGACGTGAAAAACAACAAAACCACTCAACTACTGTAGGAGCTCCTCCAGTCATTTCAATGACTTTAAAGCGCCGGAAATCAAAGCCAATACTCAGTTAGAATAAAATAATGACACCAGCAGATATTACAACGCATAAGCTTTGCCCATAATCGCACTCACAGTTACTCGCTTTCTATTTAAAGTGCATCATTATCACGGTGTAATTTTTGTGAACAGCCATCGCAATGCTAACAAGAATGAATAATGCAACTCTCAACTAATTAAATGGGTGTCAAGATCTCTCAACCCTTGCCGTAGTGTAGTAACTTTAATATTTATTAATAATTATTATATTTGAAGTCAATATAGCAATCTATTTCGAAAATTGTTCGATTTAAATATGGTGAATAATGATTCAACTACTGGCTATGCATTCAAATTTCTAATAAAATTGAGTAAGCTACCATTTGGAATCATTGTACTGTAGTTGTTCACGTTCAATTTTCATGCTTTGTCGATAAATACTGTTCGTAATTTTACTACTAGTAACCACGAAAAGCATTGTTTTTGCGCGTGTCACAATTTTAAATTTTGAAATGAATTTCAGATTTTGATGGATCTTATGTAAAAGGAGCTGAATCTGTTGGTCTTAATCTGGATGGATCCGAATTTGAAGGAGCTGACTTAAAGGGAATAAAGTCTTTAGGAACTTCTTGCAATGACTGCTCAAGTAGCGGAATTTTTCTGAACGGTGCAACATTCACGGGTAGTGAATCGACGGGATCAAGATACTTTGGGGCTTTTTTGCCGGGTACTGTTTTCGCTGGGTCAAAGTTTTCCAACTCGGAATACGCAGGAGCGTTTTTTGCGGGAGCCGTTATCTATGGTTCTGATTTCAGTGATTCCGATTTTGAAGGAACTGATTTCAACGGTTGCCTTGTATTTGGATCAACATTTCAAGGCAGTTCGTTTGTAGATGCTAATTTTAGAGGCTGTTACATAGATGGATCCGATTTCAGTAATGCGAATTTCACTGGTGCTGATTTTGCAGGAGCTCAAATCATCAATTCAGTTTTTAGTGGGGAAGGAATTAGCGAATCGCTCGCTAAACTTATTCAATAAGCGAAAAAACATCTTGTGCACAATAACTGAAACGTGAAAGTGATGACATCATACTTTAATAAATAGACTTTGATTTGAAATAGACCAGTACTCAAATTAAGCCAGCAAGGTAGCCAAGGAGGCAAGGGATGGGGGGGGGCTATAGGGCTCCATTGGCTTGTCGACCAAAATGTAAAACAAGAACAATACCGCGTCTTTGGCACTTTTACGACTGTCTTTTGCAATGGAATGAACTCTAGAAACGATTTAAAGCATATTTTGAAACGTTTATTTAAGGGGGAAGGCTAATTTATCAAAAATAAAATCCATAAATCAGAAAAAACTTTAAAAAATGGCCAAAAATTGGTAATCAAATTTAATCGCCCATTGAAAAATGCTTAACATAAGTTTGATCAAAAAATATATAAGTTCGAGAATAGGAGAGGTTATTTAGTTTTGGTTAATTACCAATCACTGCTTTCAAACTTCCTTCCTTTAGCCCCCCCTAATTACACCTTTCTCTATAAAATGTAGACGAAATAAATAACTCTTTGAGAGTTTTATCGACTACCGGTGTAGGATTTTATGATTTATTAGCTTGTAAATGAGAGAACTGAAATTTTAGCAATAGCTTCTTCCCACATACCCATTTATGCAATTAGTACTGTATAATTATGTTTTTGCGCTGCTAATTTTTGTGCCTCGTTTCAATAGCATTAGTTTTTATCAAAATAGGACTAAAATTACGTTATTTTTGCCAAAAAACTGCAAAATTTTCAAACGCTAGTGCTCCGCCCCCAGACCCCCGAAACAGCCCTCCCCTCCATTGTAGATTTCTGCGTACGAGCCTGAATTAAGCATGCCATAATTATTTTGTTCGTGTCATTTTATGATAAGTAAAAAGGTTTCCAATCGTATAACTTCGGTAGTGATTTAACTAATTATTGTGATTTATATTTGAAGCACGTTGTTGCAAAATTTGATAAATGACATTTTTCAAAAAATGAGTTTTTCATGGATTTCAAGCTATTTACTAAAACTAGTTTCACTCAGAAAAAAATTAATCATTTTTCAATCATTTATCGCTAATAAACAGCGTAATGTGTTGTGCTTGACAACATAACTAAATGGAAATTTTAACTTTAAACGCGGTTTTCTCGAAACAGCGAAATGCGACTTATCAACTTCTGCCAAAACTTGCTTCATTTTGATGTCTTAAAATACTAAAACTGCAACGAGGAATCTTATTTGATCGTGAATGAAAATGAATGACATCATTTCAATAGCATAGTATAATCGATAACTTCACTTAGTTGTTTGATATTACTATTCACTTAAAAATATAGTAGAGCTATAGTTTAAAAAGTGATGTACAGTAAATCATTCAAAAGTAAAGAAATATGAATAAATTGTACTGCTTACTGCACTGGGACGCTATATTTTGATTTGTAAAAGCAACGTGTTATGACTACAGTACTAACAGCTTTGTGACGTGACGTTTTATTTTCGGAAGGAGTAAAGTCAATTTAGAAACTCAGTGGTTTTGTGCTCTGGAAAATTTGTTATTGCAGAAAACATAAGCTCTAGATCTGTATATGTGATCGTCTAGAGCTAACTTTAGACAAGAACCTTAAATTAAATTGATTATGACAGTTCTGGGAGTAATCGTGATTCTACTGGCTTTATCAAGCAGCAAAGCCGGAGTTCAAGGTAAAACTTCGATGTTGTTAAAACTGAAAGTTTTAACTTAATTGTATGCAACTTCTCTAAAATTTCTGTATCTCAGAGAGTAATACACATTTATTAATAGTCCATTTATTAATAGTCCTTCAGCGATCTTACTGAAATAGAAACAAGACTGTTCCAATAAAATCTAATTAAACTAGAATTCTATTTTCTTCAAATTGATAGTTTAAAACCAATCCAAAACTACTTTAATTTCAATTTAACCCTAGTCATGTAATCAACTAGCTTTTGTAACTCTTTAAAAGTACGTATACGATTTCTTTGTATCGGATTGCTCTTTTACTCCACATAGTGCCAACTTTCTGTCTAGCACAACCAAAACACACGCTATTATTGCGTGATTTATGAGATTTTTTATAACAAAGTTAATTTAATCAATTACGTAATATTGAAGCTTAATTATTCAAAAGCTCTTTTCGCACTTTTTTGATCAAAAACCGTCAGCAGCAAAAAATCATCACATGAAACTAAATTGCATTAGCGTCGAAACTTATCCAACTATACTAACCAGAAAAATGGGCAAGATCAACCAATCAAAATCAAAAATGATTCCCGCTGGCTTTCCTATACTTTTAATTTTCCCGATGAATCATTATTTGAGTTTTCTCGGAAAATGGTGTTCTAGTCAGGAGCAAAATATAAAAATGCTGAAAGATTAAAGAGCTTTCAAAACGAAACTTTTAATCATATTTTGTAGACGATGCGGGTTTAAAAAAACAAGGAAGTTTGTTTGCCAACGTAGACATTAGTGGAACTTCATTTGGTGGTTCACGTTACAGTGGCTCATCTTTCTACGGAGTATCGTGCAACCAGTGTGATTTCGCTGGTTCTGATTTCCGAGGATCTGGTTTTGACGGTAGCATTTTGCATGGTTCAGACTGCAGCGGAGCGTTATTTCAAGGAAGCTTTCTTTCGGGTGTAAAGTTTTACGACACCAGTTTCGCTGGGTCGTCATTTTCAGGCACATATCTAGCCGGAGTGGACTTCAGCAGATCCGATTTTACTGGCGCTGATTTCAGTGAAATTGTCATAAGTGGAGCAACGTTCGCGGAAGGAAATTTCTTCCGCGCATCTTTCCGAGGAGCTCGAATTAGTTCGGCAAACTTTAGCAACTCCAATTTTACAGAGGCAGATTTTGCTAATGCATTCACAAAAAATTCCATGTTTACGGGAGTTGGGTTGGAATATCTTCCCGACGAAATTTGATGCCGAGATGCTGTCTCAAAATAGATTTTAGCCTATCCATGCATTGAAAACTTTCATTCGCGATATTTTTATTTATTCTTGACAAGCCGGTTAGGCCCCATTTACAAACTGTTTCAATAAAAACTTAAGTTTAATTAATTTTTGGAAATGATCGGAAAAAATCTGTTCGTAACTTTCAAGCAACCAAACTATGAAGTGTAGGTCTATACACTTTACATTTCTTGTCTAGTTTTAAATTTTTGTACATCGGATACACTTTATAAGTGGTTCTTAGCAGGGTGCAAAAAGCAAACACTGCTAAATGTACAGCAGCTGTCGAGATGTGGCAATGATATACAAGATAATTTTCCAAACGTTAGCAATATAAACAAAAAGATCTTTTGAAGGTTTGAACAAAACAGTAGACTTTGGAAACTTGACTATGTCTAAATGACGAGTTTGCCTCAAAAATCTAACCTATAACAGCCCTCGACTTTTTTCGATCAACCATCTTAAGTTATTGAAAAGGCCCATGGAAACACTTTTTTGAAATCAACAATTTACAATTTTATTGTCAAAATATTTCGATATAGTGTACCCTCAGTAACAATATAGAGTATGTTTTGATTTAAGGGACACTAGAAATACCTAAGGCCGCATTAAGTAATATTTCGCAAAAATTACGACGTTACAAGGTTTGTTTGTTGTAAAGTTATTCGCAAAGTTGGAACTGCAGCCGATGCAAACAGATAAAATTACTGAGGCCCCAGGCCACATTTTATATCAATCAGGGTTGGATAAGATATTATGATTGTATTTGAAAGATTTCAAAATTTCATACTTGTAATTGTGATTGTAAAGTTTTATGCCAATTTTCAATCACAATGACTTTACCAAGGTGGATTTACTTAGTATTCGTTTTTCGTCTGCTTTCGTCCGCTTTGTACGTTTTTTCTTCTTGAAAAAATATGTTCTTTGTCGTCCGCATTTTTATTTGTCCATATCCGCTCAAATCTGACTGTCCATACTGAACAAAAGTTTTCAAACAAACATTTTTTTTAACTCTGTTTTGAAATATCGCTCTTATCGTTCATATCTATCAGTGTGTAACAGTCTGCCTAGTGCGGGTATAGACATAAAAATGCTCAGGAAAAAGCGCATACTTTTCACGGAGAAGCAAAATCATAAAAAAACGGACAAAAACGAAAAAAAAAACGGATACTGCGTAATTTCTCTGGTATATGCATCACAATTTTTTAATAAGAACCAATAAATTTTGAGTTGTGGCTGGCTGTTCTTAATTTTTTGCCAGTTTTTAGCCTCATTTGTTCTTAATTTGTTCTAAAATCTTAAGAGCATCGATGTCAATTATGGGAACCATGTCAGTAAAACTGTTTTATTCCCAATGCTTTGTCTGCTTGAGTAAATGCTTTTTTGCTGTTTTATTGCAGCACTGTAAAACTGCGAAAGCCAAAAAGCGAGAATTTTCACTTGAACAATAACCAAAAATTTTTAGTAGCCTGCGCAGTGCGCAGCAGCACTTCATAATTGCAGAATTGTTGCAATTTTGCTCGGACATGTCAGAAAATTACTCAAAATTCAATGTTTTAAATCCGCACAGAAATTAGTTCCTTTTTGATTTGAAATTGATTCTTTTTTGGTTGTTCTTAATATTATTTTTTGCTGCTGAGGCTGGCATTGTTCTTAACTTGTTCTTAAATTTTGAGCAAAAATGAGCCTCGTGTTCCTACAAAAAAAAGTGTAAACTGTTAACTACGAAATGATAGCAAAATGTGCTTCAGCAAGATCAGTTTTATTGCATATCTAATTAGCTATCTAATTAGCTTTTTCCTGATTTGTTATATCTACAGTAGTTCACAGAATGAGGTGTGCGAAATCCTAACCACTGCTTGTGAATTTCTGATATAATAGATTTTTAATTGGTAATTAAAGAAGTTTCGTTTCTGTGTGCCAAAAATGCCGAACTCTCTTTGTCGATCTAAAGTCCAATTATTACACAGTCAAGTTAATGTAAACAAATAAACTGCTTTCGGCATTTGGTAAAAACAGTTTCGAAACTGAAAAAATTCTTCGACTGAAAACCCTTGAAAATGCAAGTGGCCAAGCTTTTAGTAATGCTTAATGATCTCCATTAATTGCATTAACTTATTTGTGAAAAATTTTAACGTGATAAGCATAACAATCCGACAGTTATATATAGTCAAATAAACAATATGTCTCATAGCTCTAAATATCGGTTGATGTATCTGGCCACGGACTTCTTTATAATAGCATCTGGACAGGAAACTAAAATCGCTGCGCAGACAAGTTGAGGCCGAAGTCAACAAATTGATTTTGCCGATAAATCGTTTCTTTGTTTTAGCCTAAAAGTTGTTTTACTGGCAAGTGATATAATAATTCCAAAATCATACTGAAAAGATGGCGATCTCACGATATAATCACAAATTTGGAACTTTAAAACATTTTTATCTACTTGTGGCAAACGTAAAATTAAAAACATCTCTCGTTGATATACAATGAAAATTCGAGCGAATCATAAAGTTACACTCGGTACCAGGGCCTGCGAGAGGGGGGTTCAGGGGGTACATCATACCCGGGCCCGGGCCTGGGGGGGCCCGGGCTCAAGGGGCCCGGAAGAGTTCAGGTTTACGCGTTAAGTTTTGGTGTTGCACCATAACACCGTAACCAAACTTGCCTGCAGCAAAACAACAGTCAGCCTATTCAGTATTGGTAATTGGTTGCTATTTTTGCTACACAGCTTTCAAGGCATCTACAGTAGTAGTGGTCGATTTGATAAAAAAAAGCGTAAAATGTATCAAAAGCCATACACTTGCACCGAACTTAACATTTTATTGCATTTCTCTGACTTGAAAGCCTTAATTAACTCTACGGTATAACAATGTACGAGGGCCCACGTTTCCAGAGATCCAAAAGCATTTCAACCTCAAAGAGCGGAGTCAACGTTGATATACTGTATTACTATCATGAAGTAACTCACTCTATCTGTATGAATTTAGTAGGTATTTGGGTTTGTGAAATTTATAACTGCAGATGACTTCTTAAAACATTTATCAGTAAAATATTTGGATTTGCAGTATTAAAGTCATTATATTGTATAATATTCTGTCAATGTCATCATCCCCACTTCACATACTTTCTTTCATGTATATCACGTTTTCTGCTTGTCAATTTAAGCAAGTTTGGTGCTGGGATGTTGATCAAATGCTGTATTTTACCCTTGAGAAACATAAAAAGTGCTAAGGCTTTCGGAGCTCCGCCCCGGACCCTGCTGGGGAAGCTCACAGCGCTTCCCCAAACCCCCAAGCTGGATTTAAACCAATTTTATGTCTAGTTGTGTTTTTCATAGGTCCTAACTGCATGCGAATATCGTTATTTCCTCACTTTTAAATGAAGATCTATACCAATCCGAAAAAATATGACCTAACGCATGGGCCCCGATAAGGCTTGGGGGGCCCAAAAAGATTTGGGGCCGGGTATCGACCTCCGTACCCCCTGGAAAATTTTCTCTTTGAGGCCCTGCTCGGTACCACAGGGCCCACAGGAACAAAATGCTTTTAAGTACAATAATCATTCATGAACATGATGTAACTAAGTAACTTATACTCAGAATAAAAAAGTAACAACTAAGTATTCTCAAACGTAGCTTTTCAAGCACATTAATCAGGATAAAAACATAAACAACAAATACTGTACCACAAAAAATTTAACAGCGATTGCTATATCACTATACTGAGAGTAATATCACCAAATCATTACTTTAGTCTTTTAGTGACATATTGTACATCGACATTGTAGAACGTTTCAGCTGTAAACAAGTCGCAATTTAGTGAGTGACAAATCAGTAGTAAGTATATCAGTGATATTGGGATCTTTTGTTTCACCAGAATAACCAGACCTGCAGTTGAGAGCTGAACATTTTTTAACCACTATTAATAAAAGTGGTATTAACTAGAACATAAACTTCAAAATCATGTTAGATTTATACCTTAGATTCCCGCAACACAAAAAAGCTTGCTAGCAGGCAAGTAGCCAGACCGAAATTTTCAGGGGGGCAAGCGCTGAACTTGGGGGGTCAAAATTTTTTTCCTCAATCTTTACAATTGTATGGTTTTGAAACCAATCATTTTTGTTTTGCTCATGCAGTTTGCAGAAGCTTCATATTTTGTTTGTTATCACAATGAAAACTTTCCATCGGATTGCGTTTGATCCCACATCGGCTACATAATTAAATGTTGCATGAATTATATATGTATATTCATATATCAAATTCAGTCAAGGGGTTCAGGACAAGAGCACTTGGGACATTGTTTCACAAAATGAATAATGATTTAATGACAATATGACAATAAATGGATCTAAGCTGTCCGACGCGTTTCGTCCTTGCTCAAGGGACTCTTCAGGCGACAAGATCAATTTTGTTTTTTAGCCAAATAAAAAAAACTTTTTTGATGGAATCGGCCCCCCTTACCGTCTCTAGGCTATATCTATCTTCCTGTGCAATATGGCTCCTCCAAAACTTTTCGCCTACAACTTACCGACCTCCATTACCCAGTAGGCTACTAACTCGCTATTCGAAACCTTCAAAATTTACCACCAATAAAATCTATCTACTACCTGTTCCCGAAATCTAAAAGCTAAACCTACTTAATGCTAACAGCAAACAGTGCAATTTTGTTCTGCATGGAGTTAAGTTTAAAATCAATCATAGAAATTAATACCAAATAATAGCCCATTTTTATTGTCAAAAAATACAAAATATCGCAAAACATTACGTTCGGAGCGTTACGCAACGAAAAATTTTAACAAGAGACCCCAACGTTATTCTAATTAAAATTTTCTATCCACGTAGCACTATCTCACAGAGTGCTCAAACTAAAAAAGTGAGCGAAATCAAATTTTGAGAAAGGCTACAACAAGGGTCATAGTCAAGAGATTCCTAAACTGAGAGTGCTCAAACCACCAACACGGTGAGCGTAAATCAAATTAGGTCATGGGGGTTCAGAACAAGAGCACTTGTCCTGAACCTCCTTGACTGAATTTGATTTACGCTCACCGTGTTGGTGGTTTGATCACTCTCGGTTTAGGAATCTCTTGACTATGACCCTTGTTGTAGCCTTTCTCAAAATTTGTATATTTATGTATATCGGTATATATATTTTTTTAGTTTTGTATTTTATTCCACAACCGCCAAAACATAAAGCAACAACACAAAAACTAGCAAAAAACTGAGGAAAAAGCAGAAGCAGCAAAAACAATATACGTTATAGCCAGGACCTCCAAGGGGGGGGAGGGGGCAGAGGGGGACAATGACCCCAGGGCCCATAGATTTTAGGGGACCCAACAGGGGGCCCATGAGAGGGCCGAATGGCCTTCATAGGGCCCATCGAAATGAAACACCGAAGACCTTTTTTTTTTGGAGATCACCTGGATTTGGACAGAAAACCGTTTCAATTTTGGTGAAGACTTTTTTTTGAGATCACCTGATTTGGACAGAAAAAACCGTTTCCATTTCGGTGACGACTTTTTTTTTGGAGATCACTTGAAAATCCGGAGAAAAGTGTGCCATTTTCCTTGCCTGTTTTGGACCGCACAAAACCAGAGATGCATAATATTTGAGGTGTCTTCGGGCCCACCCTCGGCTCTCCGGGGCCCCTGGTTATAACATACTCACTAACAACAATCCAGAAAACAGAATTCTAGCATGGATGCTTCACTGTATAGGCACTACACAAACTATTTACAAGATTTTTACAAACTATTTACAAATTGTAACAAACAAACAAACAACAGCACAAACAAGGAACAGTAACTTACGTGAACTACTATAATTTTTTCCACAACATCAAAAACACACAACAAGATAATAACTGTACATCAAGTTTTGTATATGGCCTATGCTTTTTGAGTGTATGTTGTAACAGTAAGCTATGGCTAACTTAAAAAGTAGCCGAGTCATGAATTACTATATGCACGCTGCAATTTAGCCATCGACCATTGATTACCCAGCCCCTGTATAATTATTAAACAAAGGTTCTACAGTATTACAAAACAATTGTAGCCGAAATCATGTACAAGGTTTCCCCATCAGGAGGTCCATCACTTATCTAGATTGAATCCTAACAACATCCCACCAGAATTGAAGTCAAATATAATATATCATGAAATGATTACGCATGTAGAAGTATAAAAGATGTAGCCTATATCAATGAAAAAATGTCATTAAGTGGGGAAGCTGCACAACGGCTCAGGTTTATAATTTACTAGGCTGGAACGCTATATTGTGTTAATTTATGTTCTCGTTGACTAAGTAAATTTGAATTTTTTTTATAAATTTTTTTTCAGTTTGGAAATTTTTGCGTAATATATATGTCAGAAATGACGATGCAACATGAAAGCTTTTAGATGGCGCACACATTTTTGGTTATCACAACTATTGTAGCTTAAATAACATAAGGTGCAAAGCCAAATACTACCATTGTAAAACTAAGTACTGCTACACTTAAGGCTGCAAACTTTTCAAGTTGAACTCGATCGTTTGACGAGCTTAAACTCAAAAAAATTTCAGAACTCTAACTTCTCAGACGTGCGAAAATGTGCTGATGTAACTTTCGCAAACCAGACACACAAAACTAGCAGTGCTTTCTTAGCTTGTTTCCCTAGCCAATACCGAGCTTTGACAAAATGCTCGACTACCTTTAGCCAGTGATGGCCTACTGTAACTTCTCAAATCAAATCTTTCATTGTACTTGCTCAACTACGCCGAAGCGTGTAACAAGTTTGCGAGACCCATCTCTTCGTCATTGCGCCCTGGGAACACAGCTCCTCTCAAAGAAATGTTGCAGCGGTAGCGAGCCGTTGGCAACCTGTGTCCGCTTTGACCGGCCCGAGATTTGAACCTTAGACCTCCCGCTTCAAAGACGCACGCGTTACCGCTTGATCAAGTGGCCGGTTACTGCGATGTCTAATCAGAAAATTGCTCATTTATTTTTCAGTTGTTTACGACAGTGTAGGCACTGAGAAAAATGATTTAATCTAGGATACATTTTTTAATCCAATAATCTACAATATACAATTTTTCTTCTATTGCTTCTACAGCATTATCATAAGTCTTTGCTAAAGATTACACTGGTGCTGGTAGTGATAATGCTTGTTTGTATTGGTGTAATTTCACCCAAATTTTACCGAATTCTGTTATTGTCTTTCATCCTAAACAATATGCTTCTTCATCTTAAACAATACGCTTCTTAAAAAGCACTTCTAGCATAATCAGATTTTTGTAGACCTTTAGTACGTTTGTCACTCGTAGTAGCCCTAATACTATTGAAATCTGTTGAAAATTTTTTTGTTGCAATTTCTTAGGGGTTTAAGTATAAATGCACACGACTAATATCCAAGTTACGGGTATAGGCTTAAGTTCTTTTTTACTTCTGCTTTTAAGCTGTTTAACGAAATAAAAGTATAATTAAATTTTTTTCTGGACTCGAGTTTTGCTAAATACCAAATGTAATCGGCAGGGCTAACCTGTAAACCAAAATTCAAAAGTTAAGTCAAGCTAGACTACAAACCGAAATTCCAAAGATGACTAAACTAGCTCATAAACCTAAAATCAAAATATGATTGTGAAAAATAATAGTAATTGTAACCAGGGCTGCGAACTCGATCGATTTTGTTCGAGTTCAAGTTTAAGTTCAGCCTATTTTAACAAGTCCGAGTTCAAGTTGTCGGCAGCGTGGCCGAGAGGGTAAAGGTGTCGTTTTTACGACGACCCTGATCGAATGATCTGGGTTCAACCCGCACCTTGATCACGCTGTTGCGTCCTTGGATCAGACGCTTTACGATGATTACCTCTGCTTGGTGGCTTCGACCAAGCAGCAAATTCAGTGGAAAGCAATTCCAAGAAATCCATAGGAACATTAGATGGTCGGAAACTCTTAAGCTTGTGCGAATTCCTCCAATCACTAAGCAGTAGTCAATGCAATGAAAAATGTGCAGATCGTCCAATAAGTTAGCGTCTGACGCTGTCCGGTGACAGGAGCATAAATGGGCGCAACAACAACAACAAGTTCGAGTTCTCTAATTTAATTTTTTGGAGTTCAAGGTAGAGTTCAAGTTCAGCAGAACATAAAGTTTTTCCAGTTTGAATTTGAGCTGACAAAAATTCTAAGTCTACTTTTCAACTTAATCGTTTTCTTTTTGTTTACATGCTGTTTTTCTAGGCCGCCACGACATAAACAATTGCACGACAATCTCAATTTACACTGCATGATCAACAAAAAACTTTCCTTTTCAACACCTGTTTAATCTTTAAATTTCCTTTCAATGAACTTGAACAGTTTTATTCGAGTTCAGATTCGAGTTTAGAAAAATTATTTTTTGAGTTCAAGTTCGAGTTCGGAAAAACAACAGAGTTTTTTCAAGTTTGCAGCCCTGATTGTAACCAGGTCACTCCAGTTTTCTAGTTAATTACTACAATTAGTTGGCCAGGTTGTCAGTAAACTATACCAAAGTTTGAACACAACAGATAATTACGTTTGGAAACAAAAATTACTTAGCTGATTCACCAAGCACTGTTAAGATCAAAAACAGTGGAAACGTAGAGGTTGGGCAAAACTCAAATTATTCTGAACAAATTCTCTGATCAAATAATTCAATCAATCACATAGTTATCTTTCCTCATGCTGATGTGCTATTCCGTTATGAACGTGACGAACCATATATACAACCATACCAAGCACATTTCGGTTATGTTCCAATCTTCTTCAAGGACGTTTTGATCTATAGAACTAAAGTAGTCTTAATTCAACATCCTGTAGAACTTTGCAATCACGCAAAATCAGGGCTGCAGATTGCTGAATTTTTTCGTAGAATAAAAGTGATCACAACTTTGATAATGCGATTTTTAATTTAAAGTTACAAGTTTGGAATTTTTCGAAATTAACAAAAACAATAAATTTAAGAATGACTGTTTCTTTTTTTAAAAGAAGTAGTGAATCAAAAAATTATTGAATACAATATTCATGTAGTATAAACTTGCGTACATGCTATATACAGCAGAAAATAATACATACACACTATGCGACTACAGTATTGCCTGATGAGTCCTTAGGACGAAAAAGACTGTTTTGCTTTTAACCTTTTACACTGATTTTCATTGTTGTGCACTATACCATAGGTTTTTAAAGTGCTCCGTAAGGAGCCCCAGGGCTTCGCTAGAGAAACCTAGGGGCTCCGCAAGCTGCTCGTTTTCTTTTTTTTTTTTTTTTGCTGTTTTAGAAATTTATTGTTGGGCTACGTAAACAATGGTCAACATCTTCACGGGCTCCATAACACCAAAAGTTTGAGAACCCCTGCGCTATACAATATATTGTACCAAATCAATGTGATAAAATCGGCTTTGATTATAATTAGCTCCCATTATATAAAAGCTGATAAATTATGCAATAATCTTTCTTTTGCTGTTTAAGGAGGTATAAGTCTACGTGGTACAGCTGTTATTATAACTGGACTATGGAAATACGGTATAATAAACAAAACGTATAGTGCTACCATCGTAGTTACCTCAGTACCGTAACTAGAACGTTGTTCTAGGGGGGCAAAATTTGTTTCTGGGGGTCCAAGATTTTTGGGTTGGTCTAGTTTTCACCAAGTTCTCTGATGATCTCAAACAAACAAAAAAAAGGTCATCGCGCCAATTCGGTCTACTTTTCTTCGACTTCTCTGTTGGTTTCCAAAAATGAACCACCATCTTGAAACTGCACCAAGGGAAAAAGAAGCTTGGGTGGGAATGCTGGGCAGTTTGGGGGGCAAAATTTTTGTTTAGGGGGGCGCCGCCCCCTTTCCCCCCCCTAGTTGCGGCCCTGAGTTACCTTCATGTTGACATTTATTGGCCAAGTCAAAGCACGTGAATATCTGAATATAAGCGAGAACCGAATTTTTATTGTTCCTATTCTGTCAGTGGTGGCTTGAGACCATTTTGAAAGGGTAAGCTGCAAATTGTATAGAGACATTTATGCCTTAAAAAGTCAACTTCGGAGGTAAATTCAACTACGATGAAAAACTGCATCTGAACGTGTTAGCAAAATGAGCTTTTTAGGTCAACGGTTGGGAGTCTACTTCGCAGTCATCTTGATAATTTTTCAAAATTTATGCCTCATCTATTGTAATGTCTCAAATGCAAAAGCGGCACGCCGAGGCAGAGTTGTAAGTCGGGTTGGGCTTTTCGAACCGGGTTCTGGTTCGGACCTAAAGTTGACAAAAACTTCGGGCTTAATTCGGGCCTGAGACGTACTTTTTGTTTTAGGTGCACAAAAATATAATCAAAATAACTTGGCAACATTGCTAAATTTTTCAGACCTAACTTAACTTTCGGTTTTTTTCGGGCATGATTTGGGCTTCAAATTAGTGTACGGGTTCGGGCCTAAACTAGTCTGCCCGTTTACAACTCTGCGCTGAGGCCCGGGCACGGACAAGAAAAACTGTTTAGATTGGTATCACTGACGTTGAAAGTTCGATTCAAGATTTGGCCGTCATTACCGGCGCGCAACCGAAGACACACATTTCAACTCCTTATGAACACACATTATTTTCCCTTAAACATTAATTCTTTATTTGAATATGCATTTAACATAACATAGCTCGTGACAGCCTGGCAAGTGGCAGTTTTAGTCGGTGCTTTGATGGTGGAATTCTTTGAAAAAACATAAATGCAGATGTAAAAACTTTGATCTGATCTAATTAAACAAAAATTGCCGAAACAATGTGTACACATAATAAGTAATCTTCGAAAAATAAACTTGAATATGAATTTTGTAGTCTAATCTTTTACGACAGATATTTTAACCACGAGGAATTACTGATCTACAATACTAACTAGACCAAGGATCGTGTAAAATGCCTTTGGCTGTAAAATTATTTATTTGACGTTACTTGGCTATCATTTTCAACTTTTCGAGACATTTAAATATTAAAAGTATACAACCAGAAGCTGTTAAAGTTAGTGAAAAAAATTTGAACGAGGCGCATTTAAATTATTTAAGTGACTATTAACGACTGCATATTTACAAAAACCGGCCAGTTGGTCGAGCGGTAACGCGTTCGTCTCTGGAGCGGGAGGTCAGAGGTTCAAATTTCAGACCGGTCAAACCGGTCAAATCGGACGCAGTGTTGCCAACGGCTCGCCACCGCTGCGACAGTTTTTCGAAAGAAGCTGTGTTGCCCAGGCGCAATGACGTGGAGATGGGTCCCGCCAACTCGTTACACGCTTCGGCGTATTGCAGCGAGTATAATGAAAGATTTGATATTTACAAATTCATTTACAGTAACACAGTTGGGTCACTATTTAAAAGCGCAACGAAGTTCAGTCAAATTTGGATATTGTCGCGAAGTCCCCGGATATCACTTGCGATGTCACGTTCTAGTTTAGCATATATTCTTCCTCGTACAGTCCACATTAACTGCAGTATTCTACAACAGTATAAGATGTGATATGTTCAATAGTTTAGTACTTGCTATCCAGTAACCACATTTTCTCAACAATCAAAAAAAGCTGCGCGAGCCGCAGCTTATTTTTGTCCATTTATCACAACAGTGAGTGAAGAAATACTAGTTGTGATGTTACTGCGTACAATTTCAATGCGGTATAAAAGCTGGAAAGTGAACAGCTTTTCTCCAAAGTTTTCAATTTTTTTTTTGTTAAAATAGTTATAAACATGCAATAATTTTCTAATTTTTGCGGTCTAGCGGGGGGAGGGTAAAGATGATTATTTAATTAATTACTGGTCACCTCAGCAATTCTAAAAATATCCAAAATGAAAATAAAAATATTAATTAAAAAAAAAAACAAAAAAAAAACGAACAGATGCTATTGGGCAGTGGTGCCGGAAGGGGGGGGAGTAATGCCCCCCTGCCTTTTTACCAGGAGGGGCAAGGGGGGCAGTACTGCCCTTTGCATTTCAGTGCGATTGTAACGAAGCAAACGTTTGCTAATCTCAAAGCTCGCTTTTCCCAAGCAGGATAAATTTAATTGTTTATGAACAATAGATCTTACAGTTAATTTAAGGGTTTGTGAACAATAGACCCGACAAATGACCCAATTGTACACTACAGCATTTAACACAGTAAAAAGTTAATAGCAACTTGCAGTAGGCTATACTACACTGTACGTTTTTTTTTTTGCTAGCTCGTGAAAGCTGATCCATTGGATGAAACTTAACTCATATCCTCCTAGCGTCAGTTTAAATTGATGGCACGCGAAAGCGTACTGGAGTTATAAGAAGCATTTGAGGAATTAAAGTTTAGTGGTTTGTCAACCAACAGAGCCCTTTCTAGAAAGAAAACGTTATAAAAATTTTTGTCGATTCAAATAACGTTGCAGTACAATTTTCATTTTTAAAAAAATATCTTTCATTATAAGCAAAATTACTCCCTATTGATTGACGCTATAAAGTTCATTGAAATCGATAATAACAAATTGCGTGTGTTAAATGATTTCTAAATAACGTACCAATAAAATGAAAAAGCAGTCTTGTGAAATATATTTGGTTAGCCTGTCAGCTGTGACACTCAGTTTAGTTTCATTAGTTTAAACTTACGCTACAAAGATATAGAGTGCTACAAAATTTCAAAATAAGAACTCAAGAATCAATGTCTGTAGGCCTCAGGCCAGTGCCGTCACTACGGCGGAGCCAGGGGGGCCGTGCCCCCCTAACGGATGCTTATGCCCCCCATTTAGGTTTACTCAAAAAACTGTTTTTGGAACATTACTTAGTGACAAGGCAACACACAATGATGGAAAAAGGAACAAGTACGTTTAAACATAATTCTCCTTTGACGTTTTCTCGATTTTTTGCGAAATTGCAGGCAACCAACTACTGTGTCACATAAATCTGACGCAATATTCCGTCTTAATAACACGCCTTTACGGATGTGTCGCCAAAGATAGATGTAAGCCTACAGAGTCTGATACATTTTTTTTCAAAGACCAGCTGTTTTGATTTTCAGAGCACACTCAAGATTTTGAGGTCGCAGTGTGTGGCACAACCAAGATGAAGGGGCTTAAGCCCCCTTAGCCAACTCACTTAGAAAATTTTACCTTAAAACGCAAGCGTTTAAACGTATTTTAGACTTGAACTGAAGTAAGGAGGGGGTTGAAGGAGCTAAGCAATTTAATTCTTTGAAATTACTTCAAAACTTTAGCTATTGAGTTATTCATTTGGCTTCAAAAAGTGTGAAATGTGATTAAAATGGGGTTAAAATCGCTACTTTTTGTTGCAAAATCGCAAAAATTGCCTCGCGGCTGGGGCTCCGCCCCAAGCCCCGTTCACAGTCACTAAATATTTTGTGACTATGTCCCGCCTGTGACACGTTTGAGTTGTA
Source organism: Trididemnum nubilum (assembly GCA_963965965.1). Classification (NCBI taxonomy): domain Eukaryota; kingdom Metazoa; phylum Chordata; class Ascidiacea; order Aplousobranchia; family Didemnidae; genus Trididemnum; species Trididemnum nubilum. Next base: position 19,719,441 of record OZ014472.1, read on the forward strand.
TGTTCAGCACGCGGGCTAAATCAGGCAGTTTTTGTGCAAAAGAGAAATTTAGTTTTGGTTCACTCCTCTTAGCAAAATTCTGGTTGCACGTCTGATAGCACTCATTGCTCTAGATAGATTTTTTAAGCGACTATGGGCCGCAACGAAAGGAGCTAAGAAACTCTGCCGGCATTATTTTAAAATTGCGCATAGTTGCAGCCGTGCGATCTGAAGATTAGTTTTTATATGCTAATTTTTGTGCCCCTCCACTTTTGGCTTGTGCCCCTCACTTCATTTGCTCTGGCGACAGCACTGCTTCAGGCCCAGCGCCAAGGGGGGCATTCCAGGGCCGTGCTTCCCCAAATGAGAACTGTGCCCCCCTAAGCGAGGATTGTGCCCCAAAGAAAGTAACAGGCTCGGTGCCATTGGAATGCAGTTCGAGGCTTGAGACCCCCAAAATACTGATCATCACCCCAGAATTCGTGAGCAAGAGCCGTTCTTTTGCAGATTTTGCGATAAAAATTTTTTTTTTTATGGTCGTCACTCACGAATTCGAGGGAACAAAGTTTTTGTGCCCCCCCAAAAATTATTTATGCCTCCCCAGTCACGCTACTCTGGCGCCAGACATTCAAATTTCTAAGTTTGTTTGTAACCCTAGTTGGAACAAATGACGCTGACGTTACCAGAAGCGAATCCAAGTGATCCGGACCCCTGCTCAAACCGGATTAATATAAGAAAAACTCGTAACACATAAAATTCATTGCAATAACTGGAGCTAGATCCATTTCTTGTCCAAACCTAACAGCAAAATACTCGTTGGGGATGGAGATGTGAGATGTGGGGGAAATAAACATTTTCTTCAAAACTATCTTGTTTTGTAAATGCAGACGAATTAGTTTAAAATTTGTGATTTTTTTTGTTTTAAGGTTTACCAGCTTGTTATAAAAAGGCTAAAAATTCACCGCCCTCATAGCCAATCTGTTCATTTACGCAGCCGGTTTAAGCATGTTTTAGCGCTGCTAATTTTTATGCCACAATTTAAAAGCATTAATTTTTAGCTACGATTGGCCTAAAATTAAGTTATTTTTGCACAAAAATTGCAAAATCTCCGAGCGCTGGGGGCTCCTTCCCCAGACCCCCTTGCCTACGGCTATTGGGGGCGTTGTCCCCAAACCTCCGATGGCATCCTGCGGTAGATACTGCTCTTATTTAATTGATAATTTATTTGTTGTTATTTTTTACTGTTTATTCGACGTACTGAGTACTTTGGCTTTGGTGAAGTGTTTAATTGTTTGACAGTATTTCTGCAATATTGGTGGTAATGACTGTGCACACAGTATTGAAAGTGCCCCTTGAAAAAGCTGCTTCCCTTTGCCCTTTTGACGTTCCGGCACCCCTGCATTACGAGCCGCCCCTGTATTCTGTTAATCAGTTTGCCTTTCAAGGCTAGTTGTTTAGCTAGCCTTGAGAGGGTTTTCTTTAAGCATCCAATGTCAAAAAGAAAGCCTATCAAAACGGTTGACCGGCTCGGTGAAACAATCTATTAGCTGATGCTAATTCGGGAAATTTTACGCTGACAATTTGATTTACGCTTCGTTAATGGTTTGAGGTCAGTTGAATGGAGCGGCTACATTAAAGGTTTTTTTCCGTCTACTCAGTATTTTGGTGATGACTGGGGGTTGTCTTAAAGCAATGGTTTTGAAGAGGCAGCGCGTGTGAGTCAATCGCGTCGAGAAGTTGCACCTGTCGCACGAACACGTCCCAATGGTTGAGCAATCTACGAGTTAACATAATTTTAAATCTGCCGCTTTGATTTACGTTTTGTTTGTAGTGTTGTCAGGTGAATAAAGCGGTTGCCTAAACATTTACGATTTCGCAAAAAAGCGGTGCAACCTTGTGTTCATAAGCAACGTTCAGTAAAACGGATGATATAATAGTGAGCAACTGAGCTTGGCCTACTAGAAGGAATGCGGCCAATTATGTTACATTTTTGACGTGCTTTCTAACAGATCGACTTTCTCTGCGAGTAAAAACAACATTGCGTTGCATGTGTGTGCGATGCGCGCAATATGAGCTGCGTTGGCACATTCATGATATTAAATCAATACGCACGCGCATGAGTAGCCTAAGTGACGGAATAAGAAAAATTAATGTAGCTACAAACAAATTTAGTTTTGTAACTTGCTTATTTTCAGATGTTTTTTACTTTACATGTAAACTATAAAGTTAAAGGCGGTGAATCATCTAGCCGATTCCGGTGGTTTACAATAGCTAAAATTGAACTATATATTATTGATATTTTTTGTTTTGATTTTGGGGCTGCGTTTGCAAAGATATTCAACAAATACAAAAATATATCCCCCAAAAAAAGTTTTTGGAAACTCTGAGTTTTGTTCTTCCCGCCAAAACCACGGTTCTCTAAACTATTAGGTCTACTGTAATCTTATTAAACTATTAGGTCTACTGTAATCTTATTAAACTATTAGGTCTGCTGTAATCTTATTAAACTATTAGGCCTAACTATCTCTAAACTATTAGGCTTAACTATCTCTAAACTATTAGGCCTAATAGTTTAGAGATAGTTAGGCCTAATTAGGCCTAAACTATTTAGAAATAAACTATCTCTAAACAATTAGGCCTACCACAGTTCTCTAAACCATTAGGCCTACTGTGGTTTTGGCGGGAAGAACAAAACTCAGAGTTTCCAAAAACTTTTTTCGGGGGGATATCTTTTTGTATTTGTTGAATATCTTTGCAACCGCAGTCCCAAAAAAAAAAAAAAAACTATCAAAAATTATAGTTCAATTTTAGCTATTGTAAACCACTAGAGTTGGCTGGATGATTCACCGCCTTTAATACCATAGGTGGGCAAGTTAATGCAAAACGTTAGCTTCATTAACCACTAGTCCGTTAACAAACTTCACGCCTCCGTTAACGTTAATCCGTTATTTTTAGCTTTAATTAACGGAAGTTAATAAAGTCCGTTAATTCGTTTACATTTTGCATGTAATTTACATTTCTTTTTATTCACTTGCTTCTAGAAAAGTATTGACGCTGTTGAGCTGATTGCAAGAAAATAATTATTTATTGCTATGGTGGTCTTTTTGTGTTTTGGAAGTTACATTTTACAGTCTAATCTAATTTCAAGATAAAAATAAGTTCAAATACACTAAAAAAGCTGCGATCAGAAAATCTTTGGAAATTGTGAACAGCGATAATTACTAGACCTATGAGGCTGCAGGTTATTATTAGCCACAATAAAGAGCTCCTTTCTTCGCTTTCTTCTTAAAAACTTGCGCTAATACGCAACAAGCGTTTCCAGTGCAAACTGGTTTGTACCGGTACGATGAATGAATGGTGCAAGATATTAACGATAAAAACCTTAACGGAAGTAAACAGAACTTAACGGAAGTTACTTTAGTCCGTTAACATGAAAAAACTTTTTAACGGATTAACGAGTTAATGAAAAAGTTAGCTTCGTTAATAACGGATTAACGATTAACGGACTTGTGCCCACCTATGGTTAATACTAATAGTAAAAACTAGTAAAGTAAAAACTGTAAATTTAACACTAATCAGGTAGGAGAGTATGAAGTACATACAAGTTAAACCTTATCATGACATTAGTCTGCAAAGTATTTTAGATTCCTTTTTTTGGTGGTCAGTTTTATCCTAAATGTAAAAAAATGTGTTTATACACTAACAGTTACTACGGTAGTATTTAGTACTGCCATTTAGATACTACAATGAAAATATAGTACAAGAAATTAAGTGTTAAATAAGGTGAGGATTTATTTTGTCTTAGAGTTTAAACCATACCTTCAAGAACTCCAGAGTTCGAGAAGATATCACATAAACAGAAGGTGAAAAACTGTGCTGATTATAAATTCGTTTATGCACCAAGCTTAGATAAAGCAGTATCTGAGTTAGGACAACATTTTTAATAAGTACAGTATGGTTAATAATAAGGTGTGGTTTACGATTGCAAATTGGTATATCTGTCTACTGCATCTGAAAAAGTTTCTACCTCCGCATTTCCATTAGAGAAACCCAACTTATTAGCGGATTGGATTAAAATTGTAAATCGAGCCCATTGGAAGCCAAGCAAAAACTCTGTAATATGTAAAAAACACTTTGAAAGTAAGTTTATTTTTTTCCGCAAACGGGAAACGAAGAAAACTAAAATGGAACCTTGATCCAGTTCTCACAATCCATTCTAAAGCTGCATTGGATAAGCCATCAATTTTACCAACACCTAGTACAAGCCGTAAACCACCTAGACCCAGAGTGTTCCAAGAAAATGAAAACACTAAATTTTAAAAAATCGACATCACATCTAATTTTAAAGAATTAAACTCTAGTCCAGTAGCGTAGCCAGCGGGGCTGGGGGGGCTGTAGCCCCCCTCCACCATTGGCCTGTCAACAAAATGCAGAATACGAAAAATACCACGTTTTTAGCTCTTTTGAGACTATGTTTTGCGCTAGAATTGACTAAAAAGGGATTTAAAGCATCTTTTGAAACATATATTCAAGAAGAGGGGGCTAATTGTCAAAAATCAAAGTCAAAAATCAATAAAAATTGTAAAAAAATGCCCGAAAATACACAATCAAATTTGATCGCTAATGTAAAAACGCTAAACATAGGTTTTATCAACAAATATATTATAAACTCAGGAATTAGGGAAGAGGGGCTATTCAGTGCTAGTTAATTACCAATCATTTCTCTCAAATATCTTTCCATTAGCCCCCCCAATTATTTTTCGTTATAAAATATAGACGAAATAGATTACTCCACGTGAGTTTTATTGAATAATTTAATAGGATTTTATGATTTCCCAGCAAGTAAACAAGAGAACTGCAATGTTATCATTAGCCACTTTTCATATAGCCCATAAATGCGACCAGTTGAATCATGTTGCGCTGTCAATTTCTACGCCACGTTTTAAAAGCATCATTTTTCATTAAAATAGCTATAAAATTAAGTTATTTTTGCAAAAAAATGCAAAATTTTCGAGCGCTGGGGGCGGAGCCCCTAAACCCCCGTGCCTCCGGCGGCTGTGGGCTTTGCCCCCAGACCCCCAAAACAGCTCCCCCATTGCGAGTTTCTGGCTACGCGCCTGCTCCAGTCATAGTCCCATGGGCTTTATTACTTACAAATCAGAAAATTACATTTTGTATTACAATCTTGTTTATCATGAGAACACTGGTTTTCTTGAGATTAAAGAAGCAATCAAAATTGATTGGGATCTTCGCGTTTATCTGCAACACAAAGGCAGGGCCTACAAGAGGGTTGGGCAGGGGGGCCAACGGACCCCGGGGCCCGTTGGCTTTAGGGGGCTCAGAAAAGGGCCCATGGGCTTCGGAGGCTCCATCGAAATGACACTGAGAAATCAGTATGGGGAAGACCGACAACCTTTTTTTTTTGAGATCACATGAAAATCCGTACAAAACTGTGGCATTTTTCCCGTCTATTTTGGAGTTCACAAAACCAGAAATGCCTAATCTTTGAGCTGAACCCGTTTCTTTGAGTTGGGCTCACGTTTGGCTCTCGGCGCCCCTGCACGAAGGTCGTCTAGTTCCTTTTCCAACATGGTTGGTTGAGGGATAAAATGGAAGAATATCCCGCCACAGCATGTTCCGAAATCTTCCTGGTTATTTACGCAACAAAATTGAAGAGCATTCCAACTCAATTATGGATGAATTGCAGCTGTGACAATATTACAAACTCAAAGGCAGACCCCCCATATTCAGCTGAGATAATGCGGTTCGCATCGTTATTCGCTATACTTCTTCTCAAAGCTACAAATATTTGCTAGATTATTTTTCTCTTCCTTCGTTTTTGACAATCAACAAACTTAAACAAGGTGAATTGGATTCGTTAAATCTCTGCAACTTCCCAAAAACGCCGGAACGATTTCATAAGATATTGTTTTAATGGCAGATGAAATGTTGTATCTTCAAAAATCGTCACAATATCATTCAGGAGAATACGTTGGAGCGGATAAAGAAGGAAATCTTTACAAAGGCATTGTGGTATTCGTTAAAGTTGGATTAAAAAAGTTCATTCCCATTGTTATTAATGCCTTTCCAGAAACTGTAATTGCAGGAGATTGGATTGCTTTAAAATTAGATCAATGCCTGTCACGTCTATCGGAAGAGGGTTTTAAAGTTCGTGGAATCGTGAAAATAATCACAGCGGAAATGTAAAAGCTTTTCATATATTAACCGGCCAATATCCTTCTAACAATTCATTCTGCATCAAGCATCCCAAGAGCATATCACAAACGTATTCATTTTTTGACAATGTCCACCTCATGAAGAACATCCGCAATAGTTTACTGAATGCCAAAAAGTTTGTGTTTCCTGAGTTTTCTTTTCTAGTGATGCAAGGCAAACATCTGGATTCGGATGGAGGATATATTTGTTGGTCCGACTTGCATGCAGTGTACGGCAAAGATGTTGCTCTTCAAGGAAATTTAAGAAAAGCACTCACGCTCACATATTCGGCCTGGCACCCTGGAAACAACAAACAAAATGTTCCTATGGCTCTCCCAATATTTGATGAAACTACCATTGCAGCTTTCAAAAGTTATTTTCCAAAACGCAAAGATGTTGCTAATTTTCTAACTTTAATCGATTCTTGGTGGACTGTAGTCAATGCTAGAACATTATTCACTTCCAATGCACTTGCAAATGCTCCGGTTCAAGGTGATGGCAAATCTGATTTTCTTCGTTTTTTTGCCAATTGATTAGAAAAATGGTCCCGTACAAGTGATAATACATTTCGCTTCTCTAAACAGAATAACGGCGCATTGGTACGAACCTTGCAATACCCAATCTTGCCTAATCACTGATCTTCATGCGAAGGGATTTATCTTTGTCACCCCTAGACGATTCCAAAGTGATCCTTTGAGAAACCGTTTTGCTCAATATCGTCAGATGAGTGGTTGGCGATTTCTTGTGAGCTTGCGTGAAGTCAAATCTTCAGAGAAAATTTTGTTAATTCGGTCCCTTATTAAAGAAAACATCAATTTTTGGAACAAAAAATCCAAAGCAAAAAAACAATTATTGTTTGAATTTATTCAGAAAATTGCATACCTAGACACTGAATTGCAATCGGTTAATTTGGATGAGGACAGCACCGAATTTGCCTATACTATCGCTGGGCATGCAGCAAAAAAAAAACTGATCAAACGGTTAAAATGTAGTGACTGTCAATCAAGTTTAGTCGGATTCATCAGTTGTGGCGTGGAGGATTGACAGTACCATCCTGGGGCTTGGGTGATTTCTTCCGCATCGGCTTTGCAATTTTGGATGCAGCAGATCATTTGATTTTACAACACCCAGAAGTTCAAGCACAAGACAGCGCTGAATGTGTACTGAGCAGATATGTTCAGGAAAGTACCATAGGATGTAGCAACACACACAGTCTGTTGTGCAAAAAGTTTGATATAAGAATTTTGGTCAATATTTTTTATAACAACAAACACCGAATTTCTTTTGATGCAGTTAGAAAAGAATTTATTGCTTCGTTTAGAAAAAGGCAGCAAACAAAAGTTGCTTAGAGCGATCCTGCATATTCCCTTTACACATGTCTGAAATGAACTTTTACGACCGTAGCACTTTGAACACAAAGTTTGGCAATCTCTAAACCAACAGCCACCCGGGGTCGATTAATAAAAACCACGTATAACTTTATGTCACAGCAAACGTTAGCTTTTGGTTGACTTTAGCGAAGTTTCAATAACCTATGTCATCGTGAGCAAAGCACTTATTGTAATGTGGAATGAAACTATGGATTTAATTAATATGCAACAATGACTCTTATTATTAGTATTATTGGGCAGGGGTGCAAGCGAATCTGCTACCGTTAGGTTAAGTCCACCTACGCATTGTGTAGGCCTCATTTGGGCCCATTGCAACTGTAACTGCTATGTTATTGTTGTTTGGTTTGGTTACTGGTTGAACTCAGAAAGCCTTACAGCTTCCTTCAAGTACGTGGCCAGTTTGTTAATGTTACATTTCGTTACCACATTATGAACAGTGGTCTTAGAGATTCCAAAATATTTAACACGAATATCTTGGTAAAGCTTGCAATTGCCTACATGATGATTTGGTGTTTCATCCTCTAGGCTGCATTTTAGACAGAAAGAAGACTCAGCACAACCTGTAGTTTTCTTGTGTCGCTGTAGATTGCAATGCCCAGTTAAAACTTGCACTACTCCATTTAATTGAGGTCTTTTAAGGTTAAGGAGACGTATTGTAAGTCGGATGACGTCCAACCTACAGACTCCTTCATCTTCAAGCAGTCTTTCCGTTTATTCCACATAGATTTCCATCTACCTGTGGACCAGTTCTTAACCGTGTTAACACAACTGGCATACGGGGCTGTAATAAAAGGTTCAGGACCATGTATTTTTGATTTAGATCCTGATTTGGCCACATAGTCTGCCACTTCGTTGCCATGTACCCTTGCATGTCCAGGAATCCAGGCAATACTGATGTGGTTTTGTTTACCTAACTGATTTAGGTTTCTAATGCAGCTGAGGATTGTAATTGATGTTACAGTGCACTTTATGAGTGCTTTGATAGCTGCTTGACTATCAACCAGCACAACAATACTTTGATTGAGCATTTTTTCCAAAAGCAGGTTCTTTGCCACTTCTGAAATAGCTAAGACTTTGCCTGGAATACAGTGCTGTAAATTCCAAGGTGGAAAAATGCTTGTTTTGAGGAGTTGTTTGGGTATTCTGCATAAAAACCCGCACCTACTCTCCCATCTAGTTTCGAGCCATCAGTGTAAACCTTGACAGTGCGCTGGTTTAGAACGCTTTCAAATCTGATAGCATTCTTTTTATTATCCATAATTTGACATTCGAAATTTCTCTCGAATACCTTTGTTTTCTTTATTCGGTCAGCTGGCATTTGCAGCAGAGGTAAGAATCTCCTTGCCTCGTTGCAAACATCTACATGGCTTTTCGTTTTCGCAAAGGAACCAATTGATTTGACATGCCAGAGCCCACTAACAGTGATTCTGCATCACCCTCGCACTGCCTCAGCCAATAGAAATTCCTCAATGGGAGTTATGTTGAGCAATATTTCCAGAGCTCCGGTAGGGGTGCCAGGAAAAGCTGATGAAATCATCTGGCATGCAAGTCTCTGCACCTTTGTGAGTTTCCTCACTAGATACTTTTTGTTGAGACCGCCAGCCCAGGACACACATGCATGCGACATGATTGGACGTATCATAGCTGTGTATATCCATTTCATCATAGATGGTGTTATTCCCCACGTTTTACCCACAATTTGTCTGCATTGCATTAATGCTGTAGTTGCTTTGCGGGTAATTCGGGTAATATGAGGTTTCCAAGTTAGCTTGCTGTCCAGAGTAACCTCTAACAGCCTTGCTTCCTCGGAAACTTCAAGTTTTGAAGCATTCATTGACAAGGAACCCACATCTGGATTCCGTTTGTGAGTGAACCGTACGATTTCGGTTTTCTTGCTGCTGAACTGTAGCTCTTGTTCCGAAGCCCAGTTTGCAGCAATATTTATTGCTTTCTGGGCCATACCTCTGATCCAAACCATAACAGCACCAGTGACCAAAACTGCTAGATCATCGGCATAGGCTTGAACTTCAAAGCCCCCGCTACGTAACTCTAGCAACAGGCTGTTTAGGACACAGTTCCATGGAAAATGGGACAGGATACCACCTTGTGGGTTCCCCTTAACTACTTCACCTTTAACTTTATCACCATATAATTCTACTTGGACTGTGCGATGTCTTAGTAGAGTCTCTACCCATGAGGTGAGAATCTTAAACATGCCCAGCCCTCGCAGAACCGCAACAAAGCTACGGAAGGTGACATTGTCGAAGGCACCAACAATATCCAGGAAAATACCCATAGACGGCTTTTTTCTAACGAGGCAATGCTCTACACGGCGCACAAATTCATGCAAAGCAGTGTCCGTAGAAACGCCTGCACGAAATCCATACTGCGATGCAGAAAGCTTTGTCTGCACGTTATTATCTTCATTAATATGATACAGAATTAGCCTTTCCAACCGATCTAGACAAACAGATCCCTCAATAAATTGGGCGGAGCTGGTTCTTCGGCTGCCTTGTATGCCAATACGAAAACAAAACTATACCCCGTTTGGCACACATTCTTAACTCTACTTGCCACAATATCCTCATTTGAAAACATCGTGATTAGAGAACAACAGAGATCAGGAGTAGCATAAATGCACGCCCGAGGACGATTACCCATTTTAATTCCTTGAAAGAGGTTCCAGCCTCGTAGCTTACTTCTGATTTTGGTGGCATATGTCTACGGTTCTTGAGCTAACACCCCGGAACGTACGTTTTTTGTAACTTCACACATGTTATAGCTTGCTGCTTTACATCTGTGTGGTTGATTTGCCAACACTTTAAATTATGTAAGGATAACTTAGGTGCCGTAATGGATTTATTTGATTTATCAAGTTGTCCGGAATAATCCTGAGCCATTCTTATCTATATGATAGATGTACTCAAGCATAGTGCTTTATTCTTATAGCAGCTGATATGGCTACTTCATTGCTACAGAGAAAAACTCTGACTTCTATGAACTAGAAGTCGTCGGCTTCTCTGTATTTGCCGAAGTGGCAGGCTCAGCTGTATCCATTATTGCTCAATAGGTTTCATCACCCTCTGGCGATCGCGATGACGTCTCCAGGTTCTGAAACTGCTTGGCACTTTTTTTCTTCTGGAACTGCACCCGACGATAACCACCGTATGGATTGTAGTTCAGTTCCTTCAGCGTGGTTAGCGAAGGTTCACGAACTGATACTACATGTAGCACCCCTCCGTTCCCCTTCGCTAAATGTTTTGTTTCCAAATCCCTACTACTGATTTTTGCATTGCAACGGGAAACCAGCGTAAGGGTATCGGAAATGCTTAAACTTTCATCCTCTGGCAACCAGATTCCGAAGATTTTTGCTGGAGGTAAGTCTTTTGGGCTTTTTGCATCGTAGCCTTGATGAACTACCAAGCAGGGCCTCAAAGAGAAAATTTTCTAGGGAGTACCGAGATCGATACCGGGCCCCAAATCTTATTGGCCCCCCAAGCCTTATCGGGGCCCATGCCGTTAAATCGTTTTTTGTCAGATTGGATTAGATCTTCATTTAAAAGTGAGGAAATAACGATATATGACATACAGTTAGGACCAATAAAAAACACAACTACACCAAAATTGGTTTAAATCTAGCTAGGGAATGTGGGGGAGCGCTGTGAGCTCCCCCAGCGGGGTCCGGGGCGGAGCCCCGGAAGCTTTAGCACTTTTTATGTTTCTCAAGGGTAAAATACAGCATTTGACCAACATCCCAGCACCAAACTTGCTTAAATTGACAAGCAGCAAATGTGAGATACATGAAAGAAAGTATGTGTAATGGGAGATGATGACATTGACACAATATTATGCAATATAATGACTTTAATACTGCAAATCCAAATATTTTACTGATAAATGTTTTAAGAAGTCATCTGCAGTTATAGACTTCACAAACCCAAATACCTACTAAATTCATACAGATAGAGTGAGCTACTAAATAATAGTGGAGTAGTATGTCAACGTTGACTCCGCTCTTTGAGGTTGAAATGCTTTTGGATCTCTGGAAATGTGGGCCCTCGTACATTGTTATACCGTAGAGTTAATTAAGGCTTTCAAGTCAGAGAAATGCAATAAAATGTTAAGTTCGGTGCAAGTGTATGGCTTTTGATATATTTTCCTTTTTTTTTTAATCAAATCGGCCACAATTGGATGCCCCAAAGGATGTGTAGCAAAAACAGCGACCAATTACCAATACTGAATAGGCTGACTGATATTTTTGCTGTAGGCAAGTTTGATTACGGTGTTATGGTGCGATACCAAAACTTGACGCAGAAACCTGAACTCTTCCAGGCCCCTTGAGCCCGGGCCCCCCCAGGCCCGGGCCCGGGTACGATGTACCCTCTGAACCCCCCTCTCGCAGGCCCTGCTACCAAGGACAGTACAATGGCCTCGACCACATGTTTTGTCCACTCCAAGGTCTTCTCATCCTTGCATATCATCAGCACTTTACCCTCAAAGATAAAAGTGCGTTCGATATCGATAAGAAAACCCGGATCGGCACGAAGAATCATTTTGGTGATGGCACTTTGAACTTCACGTAGATCCATGTTGTCCATACCACCATTCCCTTCTGACTCTTATCTCATGATGGTTAACTTTTGATGGCTGGCCTTCACAGCCCCAGCATAGCTAGCCAGGGTGCTCGTGCCAGTCATCATTTCTGTAGCTTTGCCTCCTTGCTTACCGTAAGCGACATCATGCCGCCTACGTTTCTGCGGGAGGTTTGTTGAGGAGGACAGAGAATCCAAATATTCCCTGGCTCGTTTAGTTGGGCCGGAAGAGTGTTCAGAGGATTCAGGGTCGTGGTCAGCAAGTGTCATACCAGCCAGACCCCTCATTACTCGCTTTTTTTCCTTTCTCTTCCGTCTTTTTTTCGTAGTTTTTCCCTCGTTTCACCTCAGACCTGCAAGCAACATCCGAAGAAGTACTTGGATTCTGAAGCTCCACGGGGGGAGTTGAAGTGGTATTCGGTTTCACAACCGACCATCCCACTTTTACAGTACCCTCAGCTTCTGTTGAGACCGATTCCTTTAACAAAGGAACCTTCTCAACTTGAGGACTTAGATTCGATGTTTTTTTGGAATCTGGGCTAGAAGGCGCTGATAACCGAGTTTATCTTTGCTAGAATTGTCACTCAAGAACTCACTGATTCTTGCTTGTGACAGTGCCACTTCTTCTGAATTTAGGGGTGTGATCCGTGTTACTTTTTTCTTTCTATGTATGGACATTATCATATGGATGGTTTTCTTTTAACTGGGAAAAGTGCCAAAGACTAGATTATTCAGACAAGCAAAAGGCTACGAACTGCCATTTCTACCGATGGCAACACACCAACACCGCAAATGACAGACTAATCTCTGGAGCACTGGCCTCGGCTAGTACAGCTTCAGACCCCTACCCAGGTGCTATCTGGAACTACAGGTGCACGGGGATTTTCACGAGCTGATGGACACGAAGTCCTAAGTTGGCTAGACTAAGACCAGCATCCTTTCTTTTTTTTGGCCGTGACACGGCAGCGCGTTTTATTCGCTGTACCCTATACCCGCATTGACCATCCGCCACAATATTGGCCTATCCCCATCGGTTTCCATATTAGCCCCCTGCTTCCTGTTGGCCTTTGAGTCAGGGGTCGGAAAATTAGAAGGAAGGACCTCGCAATATCAGGTCTTCTCTTAAGCTATTACCTGGTTGCTAATTCCTGCACTTCTTAACCTCGCCCATCTTCATCGGCCGGTTGCCATTGCCTCAATTAGCCAGTATTTCCACCGTTTCTACCCGACACCACGTGGAGGTTTGACTTTGTCGGGCAACAATGACTCTTGGTAAGTGTTGAATTTTTTCTTGCATCAAGTCTCCCGTTTGGTCCATTAAAAGTTGCTTATATTTTATTTGAGTTATACAATGTTTAATAAACTCTTATAGTTTGAGCAAATTTTGCAGCAACGACTGCTTTTGATATTACTATACATTAATATTTAAAAACTAGTAAAATTACTTTTCGGATTTGTTAAATCTGTATCTTTTTTCTTATTCCATCGCTTACTCATTATGCGCGTGCAAATTGATTTAATATCATGAATGTGCCTACGCAACTCATTTTGCGCGCATCGCACACTCATGCAGCGCAATGTTTGATTTTACTCGTTGAAAAAGTCGGCCTGTTGAAAAACTGGTCAAAAATGTAACATATTTGGCCATATTCTTTTTAGTAGGCCATGTAGTGAGGCACATAATCAAACTCTTGCGCTTTTTTTTTTTTTAATTAATTTTTACAGTAATTTGGCCTGAGGTAAGATATTCTTCAAATTAAATCTTTCTTTATACTCGCTGTAATACGTCGAAACGTGTAAGGAGTAGGCAGGGCCCATTTCCGCGTCATTGTGGCTGGGAAACACAGCTTCTTTCGAAGAAATGTCGCAACGGTGACGAACCGTTGGCAACACTGCGTACGATTTGACCGACCCGAGATTTAAATCTCTGACCTCCCGCTGCAGAGACGAATGCGTTACCGCTCGACCAACTAGCCGGTGTAAGATATTCTTCCCAAGTAAATTTTCGCAAAGTCATTGAATAATCGTTTCCAATCTCGTTTTGTTATTCTTATCGGCAGCATTAAAATTGTAAATTGATATTCTTACTACCCGCAGAAAAACATCTCCCAAAAAATCATTTGCCGGAATGTTTTTTTTCCAGCATTAGCATTTGTCAGAAATCAAACTTACCAGAATGAACACTTGCTTGAAATTACTTCTGCCAGAGTGAACACTTGTCTGAAATTACATTTTCCCGAAAACATACTTTCCAGAATTTGCACTAAACGGAATTTACTTTGGCCGAAATTTGGAGAAATCACATTTAAGGAGATGTAAATTACTTAAGATAAAATCTGAAATCGCCTCTTCTATAAGATACAGTTAAATGTGTGTGTGCCTTTTCATGTTGGTAGCCTGCTAAACAGCGCTACAGCTATGAAAGGACTAGCTGCTGTATTGCAGTGCAGAGTTATAAACGAACCAACAACTTCAGGCCCGAACCGAAAAATGATTCGAAGCCTTAAAGTATGCCAGTAAAAGCCGGAAAGTAAAAAGAACATTCAAATCAAGTTTTTTCGTGTCGACCAAATTGTTGCAAAAAGTGTAAAATGATTTCTTACCAAATTTAATTTTTCTGCATCTTGCCATTTTCAAGAAATTGCAGTTTAAAGTTAAGAATTTTCCTCTTACTTCAGTGTTGCCATTTCGCCAGTATTGTGACAGCAGATTAACTTTTGGAAAGCTGGCTTGAATTTACTTTGAAAGCAGCTAATTTATAATTTTGATCCCTCACTTTGTTTGACTTACAATCAGGGGTGCCGATTTATGTTGAGCATTGGTGGGGATAATTTGCAATTTTACCCCAATTTTGCCCGATTTGGAGCATTGGGGGGATGAAGCTCGACCACTATTTTTTTCACGTGAATCAAATATGACAAGCGTTTAACATGCTTTTGAGCAAATGAAGTGAAGACCAAAAAAAAAAAGAAAAAAAGGTCTTCACTGAAACTTGAAGAGTTTTTGTCCCCGAAATTAAGTGATGACCGAAAAAAAAAGACCAAAGCTCATCCAACGCTCAAATGCACACCATAGTCAAATTATAGGGGGGATATATCCAGGCGCGTAGCCAGGATTTGGAAAAGGGGGGTGGGGGCTTTTTTGAAAGAGTAAGAAAAATGCAAACGACCTTGACCCGAATTCTCATTGCTCTTGAATCAGAATCACACGGTTTGTCCGAAAATTGAGACGGAAATTCTCGGAAGCTCGGAAATTCCAACGTTTTTTCAGCCCAAAAACAGGTGGTCTCCAAAAAAAAAAAAAAAAAAAAAAGTCTTCACCGAAATTGAGACTGATTTTCCGGCCAAAATCGGAAATTCCAACGTTTTTTCAGCCCAAAAACAGGTGGTCTCCAAAAAAAAAAAAAAAAAAAAAGTCTTCACCGAAATTGAGACTGATTTTCCGGCCAAAATCGGAAATTCTGACGTTTTTTCAGCCCAAAATAAGGTGGTCTCCAAATAAAAAAAAAAAAAAGGTCTTCTCCGAAATTGAGACTGACCTTCCGGCCAAAATCGGAAATTCTAATGCGTTTTCAGGCCGAATCACGACATGTACTTCACAACTTCGGCACCCAATTTCTTTTGGGGGGGCTGTTTTCAATTTTTCACCAAAAATCGGCCTCAAAAGCACCAAAAACGTGCGATTTTGCATACTTCACAAGCCAATGGGGGGCTCGAGCCCCCCCTGGCTACGCTACTGGATATATCCCCCCCGGGTTTCGGCACCCTTGCTTACAATACTGCCAAAAACACTTATCGATAGTTACAAACAATTTTTTTTTTATGAATTTAATTTCAATTATTTATTTGTCGCAAACTGATTATAACAATTAACAAACATGCAGTAACTTTTTGAAATTTGGTTTTTAATTTGCAATCCTGGCAAAATGTTTAAAGGTGAAAGAGCCTTTCTAAAGAAAAACATAAATCGTCATATCTCGGAAACAGAAAATCGTAGAAAGCTCAAATTTGGTGGAGGTAGTCTTCAGATCTACCAAGGTTTTTGAGCGAAAACCGTTAGTCTGCTTGTGACTAAATAGGCCTATATAAAACTACTGATAGATTGTAATGCAATAATAACAATTATAATTGTGTAGTGATAAATGTATTGATACTTAAATTAAGTCTTCATTCAGAGTTGCAGTTATTTTAATCATGCTTTTATGTCACTTAAAACAAAGGGCGGAGATTAGGCCCAAAAATTTGTCAATCTCAAGCACGAACCGAAAAACCCGGCCCTACTTGCAACTCTGGTGCTGTTAAAATCATGCAGATTCCAAATTTTCAATCATATATTCTTTGTTTTCGATAAGTATAAAATCGCCACTATAGGTGATGGCAACACAAGGAACTCCGAATTTAGCAAACTCAGATACGACTATTGTTCTTGCGTACTCGCGCGGAAAATGGCTTCACAATTCGATTTGAGTAAATTTACTTCATAGAAATAGATTTCACAGAAACATGCATTTAAGCGTCTGAAACATCCAATTGTCTTGGGATAACTTTTTACTGTACATACCGTAACAAAACACAATTATCCGCTTCTAAATAATCAGATAGTTTGTAATCAATTTTCCTACAAACGGTACATCGCAATTAAAATTTAGGTTAACTTCTTTTCTCTTTCCTTTTCGTTCGTATGGTTAGACTACTCAAACCAACATAACAAGAAGACGCATTTAAAAATCCAACTGTTAACGTTTCGATTTCAACTCTTCAACAGATACACAGTTGACATTCATTCATTAACCCAATACTGTTTCATTGATAGCTATCGCGTTAATTTTTTCAAAATTCAACGTTCAAAAACAGCGTGCTAGTTGATGGCAACTTCAGGGGATGTAAATTGTAAAATCGATGGAGCAGACTTTCAAAACGTGAATTTTACTGGAGATGACTTTGCTGGCGCTACCATTCGATCGTTACCGGAGAAGAAATTAGCGATGACTGAGCTCAACTTATTGACTAAAACGTGTCTTATAGCGTACGATTTGTGTAGAAAGCATTTCGATAGAATAATTACCTTTGTACTGTGACTAACTTCACCATTTACTTAAAAGCAACCATTAAATACTTGTGGTGAGTACGTAGGGCTATCTAAAATTGTTCATGTCATTTGTAGCTGAAAGGTTAACACTCTCTTTAACACACAATGCGGTGATTTTTGTGGCCCGACTTTGGGTTTTATTATGTGTAAAATCTGAGAATCAAACTATTTTACAGCTCTAAATAAAAACAGTAATGCGTAGTTAGTTAATTAGGCTTTAAGAGATATTGCTCGAAATCAGTTATATTGAAAAAATGAGAACTGCTTGGTGTAATAAAGAGGTGCCCCAAACCTTTTTCCACAATTTCCCGTTTTCGCAAAAATACGATTTAATCCGTTTGACTCCGTACCATTGGTAACCCTGCATTTCGCAATTTTATGACTTCACAAAAGGCCCAGCGTAGATCAATGCAGGTAGCATAGATCTACAAGTACCAGTAGCAATAGCCAAGTTTTTGCATATGGTTAAGCTAGTCACTGCTATACCAGTTGGTAAGTTAGAGTGGATTAGACCTGCAGTACTGTATAATAGGGTGCGGTGAAAAAACAAAATTTTTGAATTTTAAAAAGTGGTGTTTATATATATCCCCAAATGTGGAGTAAAAGCCATTGGAACCAATTTTGGGATAGTGCACCCTCTAGTGGCGGTGCACATCTGCCGAACGCGACAAAAATAGCTATTTTGGCCATATCTCAAGAACCGGTTAAGCTAGAAACCTGGTTTTGGGCTTAAACGATGCAGAGACACCACTTTCATATCCACTCTAAGAGAACTTTTCTTTCTAAACTACTTCCAAAAAAAGTTATAAGCAAAAAACATCTTTTTTCATGAAAAACATACATTTCCGCATATGGAATGAAAGCTTTCTTTGAAATTTTTGAAGGATTTTATGTTGTTGCTGATAACAAAACATATTTTAAATGAGATTAATTGATGACTTGAAAATGGCATTGCTAGCATGCATCTTTGGATGTGTTACATCATTCCTAAACTGCAAAAAACTGACTACAGCTAAGCACTGATCACACATCTGTGTGAGCAAAAATGTGACACGAGTGTAACAAAAGATGTAGTTTTCACAGATAATGTTCCCATCCCCAACATCTCAACAATAATATCATGCACAAAATATCACATAATACATCTCAGGCTGAGTTAAATGTGTTTCTACTTGCAATCAAACACCCTAAAGGTCCAGTCAAATGGTGAATTGATGCTTCGTGTCAAATTTCTTCATTATCTTTCGAGACTTCAATTTTTGTCTAATGAGACCATCACGTCGATCAAATCCACACACTTGAGTTGCAGCTTCTGTCACTAATTTTATGTGTCTTTCAACAAGCTGATTGTGGCATGGATGACTCAATCTTAGGGGATTTGTTCGTATGGCTTCTAGTTCTGCGTCTGTTAGATGTTTTATCACAGGTGGTTGATTTACTTCTGTTCCATTTAAATTCACCATGAGATGATAAGATCTGGCATTGACATTGATCATTGGCACTTGAAAGAGTCTGATATTGCTGGTATTACCTTCTGTGTTTAGACCATCTTCAATGTAACCACCTTTAAAGTTTCCATTTGGTATGATATGTTGCAATGATTTACCCCTTAAACCATGAATTTTGTTAACTGCCAATCTTCGAATTTCTTCTTCATTATCTGCTAACATACCTAACAAAACATTTTCAGGATGAGCAAAAAAAGCATTTCTTTGAACAACCTTAAGCGCAATGGACCGAATTTTGCTGTGGGGAAACTGTTGAATGCGATGCACCAAGTTAAAAAAATTTTTTGCTCCTTGAACTATTTGACTTTGCTTCTTGATTTCAAACCAGGTTGGAAAATAAACATTGATGCAAAATCGGGCGCAAGATTGAAGGTTTTCTGAAGGATTGCATTTGGAAACATATAATCGTAAAATCCTGCTAGCAAGAGTTAACCATCTTGAATGGACAATTGGTCCTACTTCTAGATATTGAAGGTCTTCATCCACTGAGCCAATCATGACTGCCATACAAATCCTGTATGCATAATGCTGGTCACTGCTTAGGTCGTCAACAACTGCCTGAGGTAAGTCTGGAAAATGTACATTCGAGATATTTTTGAAACTAGCTACTGGCCATTCTGAAACACATCCATCAAGTTGTTTTCCTATGGGTCCTGTAAAGCTATCAGGACTATTGGTTGAGCCATCTATTTCCATAAAAACATGTCGAAGGGGAAGCTCATTGGTGTGAAGAAGGCAGATAGACCATTGCAGTGGCTTTTTCAGGAACTCTTCCAAAGATCGTATGGCACCATTGTATTTGCCGGTCATCAATGCTGTTCCATCGGTTCCAATGACAGTGAGTTTTGTGAACAGCTCAGTTTCAGATATAACTTTAAATATTTCATGCGCTAGTGTACGACCTTTGCCATCAGCTGGAGATAAATGAGTAAGATAGTATGTTCCAGGTTCACCTACCAGTACATAATGTTCTTCAAGCTCAATGGATCGGTACATTTTCCCATTTGGTCCCTCTTTCATAGTTTGAGTTGCATCTTTTCTGCCATCAAAGTATAAACCAGTCACAAATTTGAAATTAAAACTTTCTTTTTGACGAATTTCTTCGCGGCACCTCTCCCTTTCTCTTCTCAATTTACTCGGGTCAATTATAAGCGATTTGTCATTTTCAGTAATCATTCCCATATCTTGCAGTGTACTGGTGGCAATAGCTGCTCCAGCTCTATCAGAAAGCTGATATCTTTCACACATTCTTGCCAAATTGGTCCACCTCTGACGATTTTGCAATGTTAATTGATTTCGGTGGCTATCCTGTGGAGGTGCAAAACTTGAATCCTCAGACAACTGTGACGACTCCGAAATAGAACTCTCTGAATTGCTGTCGGGAATCAAGGAAAATGGTTTTTCAGAACTAGCAGAAGCATATGCAGATGACATAAGTTGCTGGGCATCGCGACTAAACCTTAATTCTGATTGTGTCATTGGAACAACGTCATCTAAACATCGACATTTACGTTCAGTCTTTTGGTCTTCATAAAATGCATAATCTTCTGTAGCCATTCTTAGGCAGTGTCTCATCTCCATTTGTCTTCTTTGCTGCTCATCACTACAGTAAACGTCAAAAAGTTTTTCGACATCTTCCAAAAAAGATGATTCCAATTTCTTGTAAGGCTCCGAGTTCTTTCTGGGATATCGAGTGATTTTACTGAAATTTGCCATGGTTTCTTGTATTTTAGTAGCAATGGTGTAGTGATGCTGTGGGTAGACATTACACCATACCCATCTTTCATGCACTTCTTGGGCGACATTCCTTGCTGCACCAAGAGTTCGATAGTCAGGAAAATTCAGCATTCTCTCAATTACTTGTTTTTTTGTAGGCAATTCTCCCGGTGGAAATAATGTAGCAGCTTCAAAAACTTCTCCACCGTGCATTTTTTTTATGGTGGCACCAGAATGGGCTCTTTTTCTCGTTAGCATAGTTCTTTTCAGCCTTAATTGTATAGTCAAATGCTACTTCAATCAATTAAAAGTACTGTAATATATTTACCTGATAAACAAAATTAATTTACACATTACTTTAAATTTAACACCCAATCACTTTAAACTTTTGAGGTAGTGCTGCAATTAGATCTGACTTTCCACAGTCAATTCTTTCACATTTTTTTATTACTATTGTCACCACTGCATTTTAATTCTCCCAAATATCACAACCACAAATTTACCTTAGGTCGTTGAAACATCTTCTGTGGGCAGATTTGTTTTGTGATGATGTCTTTTCTACTTGGCTGATAGGTGAGCACGATATATTCAAGACCAAGGTAATTTTGTGTTTGTGGTTTTTTAGGATAGTTGCACTTACAAAAATTTCTTTCTAAAAGTGGTCATAATTGCAATCTGAATGCAGATTTGTGATCAGTGCTTTGTATTACACTCCTATTCACTTATTTATGTTAGCTGTAGTAAGTTCTTTGCAGTGTAGGAATGATGTAACACATCCAAAGATGCATGCTAGCAATGCCATTTTCAAGTCATCAATTAATCTCATTTAAAATATGTTTTGTTATCAGCAACAACATAAAATCCTTCAAAAATTTCAAAGAAAGCTTTCATTCCATATGCGGAAATGTATGTTTTTCATGAAAAAAGATGTTTTTTGCTTATAACTTTTTTTGGAAGTAGTTTAGAAAGAAAAGTTCTCTTAGAGTGGATATAAAAGTGGTGTCTCTGCATCTTTTAAGCCCAAAACCAAGTTTCTAGCTTAACCGGTTCTTGAGATATGGCCAAAATAGCTATTTTTGTCGCGTTCGGCAGATGTGCACGGCCACTAGAGGGTGCACTATCCCAAAATTGGTTCCAATGGCTTTTACTCCACATTTGGGGATATATATAAACACCACTTTTTAAAATTCAAAAATTTTGTTTTTTCACCGCACCCTACTGTATAACTGCTCTAGTTTCTGATTGCAGAACCGAAATTAGCATACAGTATGTGGTGTTATATTATTGCTTGTTGTACAATAACTTAGCTTAGTAAAAAAGAGTTGCCAAGAATAGAAGAGGTAGGCCAGGCTGGTGTTGTTTTAAAACTGCTATACTAGGCAAGCAATAGGCTATAGTCTGCGCATAGGCGCAGCCAGGATTTTTGATTGGGGGGGCCCAAACCACAAATCACATGCAATGACGTCATCAGAAACTTCGAAAAAAGAATTTTTTGTGGGGGCAAAGATATCGTAGAATGGAAGATCAGAAGCTGTGGCCTGGTGTTGACACGTAACTAGGAACTCGTTCAAGGGAGAAGGCTTAAACCAATAGTTAAAATGCGAAAATGTCTCAATTGGGAGACGTGTGTAGAGTAAAGAAGTGTATTGAAACTCAAAAGTATCACAGACGGGGTCTGGGGGCAGAGCCCCCAGCCGCAGAAGGCTATGGGGGTAAAGCCGCCAGCCGCTGGGCGACTTTTCGTAATTTTTTGGAAAAAAAAAGCTGTTTTACCACCATTGGATCACATTTCGCACGTATTCAAAGCCATTTGAAAGTACTAGATTATTAACATTTGAAAGCCAATTGAAAAAATTAAGTTGTTCAGTTCTCTTTTTGGTTGCAATTTAAGTCCAAAACACGTTTAACATCTTCCATTTTGGGGTTAAATTTTGTGATTTGGCCCAGGTAGGGGGAAGTAAAGTGCATTGCCTCCGACAATATTTTAGCAGTAAATAACAATGCAGTCAAATATTTTCCTTAGAGATTATTGTTTTGTCATGAAAACAATCATTTATAGGAGTACATATACGGCCAAGGGCCCAGGCCCTCTCAATTCAAAAATTTGTTTAATGAACATTCCCCTTATTGTAGGTAGTTCTTTTCAAAAGTATTTTGTTGCGTAAAAACTGGCGAGGTGGAGGTGAATTGTTATCGAAAAATGTACAGTAAATAGTTACGCCTACAAACCATGTTATTGCCCGCGCCGGATTTACATGGAATTGATCCCCTGGCACTTTGGGATTTTTGCAATATTTTCTTGCCAAATACAGGGGAAGACCAAAAAAAGTCTTATCTAAGTGCGGGACCCCTGGCACTGTGCCATATGTTAAATCCGTCCCTGGTTAACGGTTATTCCATTACGTTCATAAAAAGGTTAGTTTAGGCCGAAAACTAACTATATTTAAGCCAAACTTTGGATTATTTGTCCGGCTTAAGGCGAGCCATTTGACGGCTTTATACGATGCAGAAATTGGCTAAGTTTAGGCCAAAAACTAACTATATTTAAGCCAAACTTTGGATAATTTGTTTGGCTTAAGGCGAGCCATTTGACGGCTTCATAAGATTCAAAAATTAGCTAATTACGAGCCGATAAGGCGACTAGATAGGCTTTATTTAAGCCGCAAAAGGAGCTCTATTTTTCCAACTATCTAAACTTTCCGTTTTTCGGATAGCCATTTATTGGCTAATTTTAGTCATAAATAGGCTGTTTCAGCGAACGTTTGGCTTACATTTTCGGCTTTCGAAAAGCCATTCGTCGGCTGCATAAGGTGTGCCATTTGCGACTACTGGCTCAATGTTAGTCACAAATAGGTGAAATGTATGCATTTTTCTAATGCTGGAAAATATAGTTCGGCATTCTAAACGCCATTTAATAGTTAAAAAACGAGAACATTTAATAATGCTATATATTTTGCTTCTATACCACCTTGCGTTTTGCCTCACCTTTTGCAGCAATCGAATCACTTTCTAATTAGTCGGATGTTGGTCGGCTATTGGAAAAATATATTCCAACATGATACAGCGTATTTGCATAGCAGCAAAAGACAGGGATACAAACTCAAGGTGACATAAAAGCAAACATAGCGCTATATTCTCATCTTTTCACTATTACAAATGACGTTTGAAACGTCCGACGATATTGAACAGCATTGCAATTCACCTAGTGACCAACATTAAGCCAGTAGTCGCAAATCGCAGCAAGCACATCTACCCAGCCAATAGCAATAGCACATCATACAAACCAATACGCTGAAACAAATTGCACTTTACGAAAAACTAGGACAAAAAATTGGCGGAAAACTGCTACATCGATTACCAATGGTGCTGGTGCAAGCCTTCAGCAGCAATTACAGTATAAATTTGGTTTCAAAGGTATATTGGAGGAGCAGCCCAAATCGGTAAACATAGCGCTGATAATAATTTAGGCGAAAGAAAGAAAAAACTGTATAAATTTTTCTTTCACAGAAAAAACAAACCATTTGCACAGACGAAATTTATTAACATAAGAACCCATAGGCCTTCGTTGAGCTTGTACACTTTAGGTTGCAATGTGATGAAGATACTACCTGAAAATGGTATGACCATGTAGTTTCATGTTCACCAGGGTGGTGCAAAAGTACACTTTTGTTTCAAAATCAAGAGAATTGTTTAAATTCATGAAAAACTCCACTTAAAAAAATTCAGCTCGATTGGATGAGAATTGGCTGCGCAAATCCACTTTTGAATTTTGGGGGGTGCCAAACCAGAAAAACGATCAAACTTTCTAATCTGGCAGCGCATAACTCATGCTTCACCACTCAAAATGTTCAGAATCGCCGTTGCTTTGCATTCATGACAACCAAGATTGCTTTTTTGCATTTTTTATAAAACATATTTTGTGAAAACAAAAAATATATCAAAATTAAAATTTAAGAAAAATTGATTGCGCTTGGCAATATAAAAAATTGTTTTGAGTTGTTTTTTTTTTTAAGCAAAGAACCAATAAAAGCGAACCAAAATTTTTTGGATTATTTCCTTTTGACTTTAGTGACCAGACTAAAAAAGTTTCTTGAGTTTTGAAAAGCAGTGTCATAGCGCTGTTGCGTAAGTTTTAAAATCTAGTCTAAATTTTGTAAGCAGTAGTAAAATTTGGCTTTTTCAATTCTGGCTACCTTAGCAAGGTTTTACGAACACATTTCCTTGTAACTTTACTCAAGATAAGTTGTCTTAAACTTTATCGCCAACTTGTTACCTCTTTTTGTCAAGTTATTGTAACGAGTGAAGAAACTACATTTTTAAAAAGTTTTCAGTGATTACACAATTTATACGCACAAGTTGTGAAAAAATTATCGTCTTCAGCAGTCATCTTGAACAGCTGAAAAGCTAAAACTGGACTTCACCCAACTTAATTCTCAATTTTCAATTTCTGCATCTTAGGGTAATATGAACTTTTGCAGCAACATCATTTTAAAAAGCTGTGGTAAGAACTAAACAGTTTAGTCAAAGCAAGTTGAAAATTTTTTCCTTTAGTATCACAAATTTATTTGTAAACTGGGAGGGTGTCACAAACTCACTTACACTAATGCTTTAGATGCCAAGAAGAAGCGAAGTAAGAACGATGGGATCTTTAAAAACGCAAGTTCGTCGATGCTGAGGTCTTTCAAATTCTCAAACACTTAGTTACTACAGTAACAGTACAATTTTATTCGAATAGAATGAAAATAAAGCATAATTAGCGCAAATATACCAAAATAATCAATTAAAAGAAATTTAGAAAAAATAATCAAAAGTATCAAGACAAACTTATGCCAACCAATTTAAAACTTGCACTTTAAAAGCTACGACTATGCTAACATCCCAAACTCAAGATATTCTTATCTCGGCATTCGCTAAACCAAGTTACAACAATAGCACTATAGCTAGACTCGTAAACTGCCAATTATGAATAATATAATCTCGAACAAGATTATGGGGCAAAACAACAAAGACTTCAATAATTTCTACACTCTCATTAAAAATTTAGTTTTTCAAATTTGGCGCTCTAGTTCACGAATACGGGTAATTATAAATTATATTTAGAGAAAAAAAGAGCTCGTAATTCGTAATATGATATCATCAAAACAAACTTTTAAGCAATTTTAAACCACACGCTGACAAGCTTGATAATAAATGAGCACGGCAATAACTAGAGCAAACGTGGCAAAAACAATTCGAGAAAGCAACCCTTTATTATTATTATTATTATTGTGACAAAGGGAAGCAACAAGCACGACACTTTAAAACTTTTTATGAGTAGAGTAGGTATCAGCAGTTTTCTGAGTTTCAAATCATGGTAGCCGATATCGCTGCAAATGCTCCAATCTACGGAAAGTAATGGCATATAACTGCGACGAAGTTACTGTTGAGGCCTAGGCAGTGGTGAAAGTAAGTCGGAACGGTCCGGTACGCCGTTCCGGTAAAAGATTTGCAACCGGAACGCCGTACCGGTAAAAGATTTTAAATCTAAATCTAGCCTGTAGCACATTCTGCTAGTCAAATCATCAAAAAAATTCAAGAATGGGCTCACTTTTATTAAATAAAATTTATTTTTGTATAAAATTAATTTGAAAACTTTTTATCAAAATCAAAATTCTTTAATGCGAACAGCCTTTTGCTCAAAGAGCCCGTAAGCTAAATCAAGGCTGTGAGAGAGGGAATGGGGTTTCGGAGCACCGAGTTTGTTTGAGGGTCTCGCCTGCAGCCCAAAAAATTCCCAAAGTTTTGTAGGACCAGCCTAGCCCAGGCATTTTTTACAAAAGTTTGGCCACATTGACGTTGAAATTGGTACTTTTATGAGAGGAATTAAGCTTATTTGGATTATGGCAGCAGAGATGGCAAAATGTACTCAGTCGTTAGAGCAAAGCAGCACAGACTGTGACATCACAATCTAAAATTTTCTCTCGCGCAAATGATAGCCTCATTTTAATGACGACGTAACCAGTAGCCTGCTAGCCTGTCTAAAAGGAGTAGCCTAACGACCAATTCACACTGAACGGATTTTTCGCTATAACGAGGGGTTTGCCATGATGCGCTAACACAAAAACTTGCGGTTGAGCGACCGCGCACCGAAGTAAAAATGAATAAATTCTACTTTATCGTTCGTCGTGAGAGCGTTGTTTCTGCAAAATGAAAATCAGAACTTTTTTGTAGAACGAATCGTATAGATTAATTCAGTTTAGTGCTCTATTGCACAAAAACTTTTACAATGCTCAAAAATTTAGCCGAAAAAAATTTTGGAGAAAAAGGTGAAAAGTTAACAAAAAATTTGATTAAAACGTAGGCAAGAGTACCAGGAAACAGTTGCGTGCCTTATGCAATTACATGCCAAGGAAAATGCTGGCAGTAATGTACCGCAAGATGCACATTTTGAATATGGTGTTTTTTGTCATTTTTTTAATAAAAAAAAATTCATGCAGTCAGCCTATGATTTTCTCCTTTGCTACAAATATTCAATTATTGTATAATAGGACGAACGACTTTCTCGTCGCGTATTTTTTTTTGTTTTGTTTTAGTTTTTCATAATACGCTAAGCAAAGTAAAAGTATAAACTTAAAAAATGTAGTATTTTTTTTCGATATTCACGTAACAAAAGCACCAATCTTTCAAAGCAAAGCTTAAAAACTTTCTCTTGCAAAAATATGATCAAGAAATATAAACTTATATGTTTTTATTATTGCTAAATATAACCAATATAGTATTTATTTATTTATTTATTTTTTTAACAATACGAGGTTCCTGCTTCTGTCCTTCTCCCTCTTTCTTCCCTTCTTTTCTTTGCTGCTATTGTTTGTTTGTTAGCGCGTTCTCAAAAAAAAAAAATAAATAAAGAAAGAAAAGATTAGATATTACTGAACGAAAAAAAGTAAAGCTTCACTAACAAAAAGGGGCTGCAGACACGAAGACAAAACCAGTCTCTTCGCAGTCTCCTTTTGACTGTTTTGTTATAATTTTTACCTTGCATTGATTTATGCTGAATGTTTTTAATTTATTTTCATTTTGCATTACTTTGAACTGTTTATCTATAACAGTTAACGAAATAAATTTCAGTTTTGTTCACTTCAATTTTTGAAAGCAGATTAATCCCGAAAACTAAGATTTTTAGAATAAAAACCCGAAACCCTAATTTAGAAAAGCATACACGAACCAGACACCCTATTCAAAACAAGCAGTCTTAACTAGAAAGAGATTTCCAAACGTTTTGAAACTTTTAATCGGAATTTGATTTAAAATTTCAACCACAGCGAATTTAGACTTTTGCATTCTTTGTGCTTAACGTCAGACCATTCCACACGAAGGATGTAAAAAAAAGAACAAGCTTAAAGCCATCACCTCAGTCTCGCACCTCCGCTAAACAATGTTTGGCGTTTCCAATAGCACCGACGTATTGCGCTTGGCGTGCTTTGCAAGCAAAAAGCTCGTCTCCTCATGCTGACATTTCAAAATCGCGAAGCGCTGAGCGAACACGTCTGTGACGCGGTCACGATGCCAGTGTGAATGGGGCCTGCAACATACTTCGACAGCGAAAAGTGAAAGCCGAAAGACGAGTTTCAATGCATACGCACTACTTGGACCAGCTCAGACTCGACTAAATAGAAAGCAGTGTTGTGGAGACAACAGTTTAATAGTGAGGATTCTTCTAACAGAGGTTGTTTTAGATTTTTTGGATTTCAAGTTATCGATTCTTGTTAAACGAATATAAAATAACCAAGAAAAAGTAGCGAGTATTACAATTTAAGTTTGATTTTTAGGAATATTTCTAGCGTAAATAATATACGTTTATAAAATGCAAAGAAAAATTAATCATTATTGGAAGAGAAAAGAGACCAGTGATGAGACTTTGAGTTCAGCAGCAACTAAAGTTCAAAGAACGTAGAGCAATGTTAGTGCCCAAAGTAGTGCAATCAGCAATCCTCTACCTGTGAATCAAGATCAAGTTAAGGAAAAATGTTCCACTGTTTATCCGTTAATATGGAGTGAACAAACAATATGAGGAATTTAGGCAAAAAACAGTTGGATGTACGCTAGTGATGGTAAAGTAGGATGTACTCCGTGTCGTGAAGTCAATAATTTGGGAGTAAGAGCATCTCGTGGTGTTAATATTTCCACTCAATGGGCAGATGGCAATGTTACTTCCTATGGTGGCACAAAAACGGCTCAACTTTCATCACTTCGAAAAAAGATCCGTGAGCACAGAAACTCAAAAGCGCACCAAGAAGCTATTAATATTCTTGAGACGGCAAAGAAAGATGTACTCCTTTATTTAAATGCGCAGAGTGAGCAAACTGCGTTTCAATCCACAGCTCGAGTGTTCAGGACAGCTTATTATGTGGCAAAAAATAGCAAACCTTTTACAGACTTTGAAAAATTGATTAGCCTTCAGCAAGCTAATTCGATAGACATGGGACGTGTTTTACACAGTAAAACTTTAGTTGTTGATCTAATTGAACATATATCTTCACATATGAAGAAAAAGCTTTAACCAAAATTATAGAAAGCAGAAGTAAGATAAATGTTCTAGCGGATGAATCAACTCGCGTGGGTGACAAATCAACTTTAATCGTGTTTCTAAGAGCTAGTGTTGATGGCAAAGCGGCGCCTATTAACTTTCCGCTAGAGTTAGTAGAATTGGAAAGTCTGTCCGCTTCTCATATTGCTGACAAAATTGTGAACAGTTTGCTCAAAAATGGCTACACCATCTAGTTACTCCGAGAATTACTCATTGGATTTTGCAGTGATGGAGCTAGCGTGATGCTGGGGACAAAGTCAGGAGTCGGAAGTTGCTTAAAGACAAATTTCCTGATATAATATTGTGGCATTGTCTTAATCACAGACTTGAGCTTGCTGTAGGAAATGCACTAGAAAGTATCAGTGGTACAAATGACTTTCAGTCATTTCTTGAACATTTATATTCGCTGTACAGCCAGTCACCAAAGAAGAAGCGTGAACTTGACCAATGTTCCCATGATTTGCAAACGACCCTCAAACGAATCGGAAAGGTGTTTACTATTCGCTGGGTCGCTTCATCCTTCGGGGCAGTATCAGCAGTCTGGCATTCTTTCCCAGCTTCGGGGCAACATTTTCACAAAGCTTCAAATGACGAAACGAGACAAAGTACAGAAAAGGCCAGATTTCAAGGAATATTATCGAAATTTTGTACAATAAATTTTGTTAAAAATTTAGCGCTGATGGCAGATGTCTTGAACGAATTAACAAATTTATCAGAAACACTGCAAAACCGAAATACCACTCTACCAAAAGCTCACGCTTTACTCAATGCGTATACAAAACGTATAAAAAGCCTGATTGCTTCCCTGGGGAAACATTCCATCTTGGCTCAACAAGCAGAAAAAGCAATGTCATTCCAACAAGTAGAACTGAGAGAAGGAAGAAGCCCAATAATAAATCAGGCTCAGTTTATTTGGGCTGTAGCTGACAATATGGAAGAAAGGCTTTTCACGACGGCATCAAGCAGAGCACAGCGTAGCGTTCATGCAACTCGAAGAGAGAACTACAAAACCCTTGTTGGTCAAATTGACGTGTTAGATCCAGAAAAAATTGATTTTGAAAATCCTCGTTTTGGAGAAGATGAAGTGAAAAGTTTATGTGGCACCCTTCGTCTTAACAAGCAACAAGCTTATCTTGCGTATATTGAATTTAAGGCGAGTGGAGGAAGAAGCATTCCTGACCAACTAAATAAGTTGATGGTGACCATTGACACCCTTTCACCAAGTAACGCCGAGTGTGAGCGCGGGTTCAGCGCTATGAACAACATTATCACTGATAGCAGAAATGCAATCACAACGAACAATGCCGAGAAGCAGCTCTTTGTCAGTACTGTGGGACCACCGTGCGAGAAATGAAATCCAGAGCCATACGTAAGAACTTGGCTTGGAAAGGGAAGAAGAACAGCTCATTCAACAAGTGGCATGGCTCAACAAAGCTTGAAAAAGGATAACCACTATGAACCTTTATGGAAGGTTTTTGAATAATTGAGTGTTTGATTTGGGTTATGTGTTTGGTTGAAAATGTGTCGTTATGTTTGTGGTTACAAACTTACAATAATAAGCCAAAAGTAGATTTTGGGGATCTTTTGTACTTATCTCCCAAATTGCTTTTTCAAATTTCGTGTCTATACAGTTCTGTGGCAAACCTTTTACTCTCCAATTTGCAGGAAGCAGTACTACAGGACATTGTTTCAAGTCTCAGATTAGCAATTCATTCTAATTCAGAGACAAATTAGTTATTTGCGTTTTAGTCATTCTCGGATTATCTAATATTTTATAGTCCGTTAAAATTTAGAGTGCTACGTATAATTAAGGCGTTTAGGATTTTGTGAGTGGATAAGTAGATACCTAAGACTCATTTGCCTCTTTTGATCAGCAACTGCGAAAAAATTATTTGCTTCTCCTGGGCTTCTGGCACAGTACCGGTAAGAAAAATTTTCTACTTTCACCACTGGGCCTAGGCCTGGGCAAATTTTTTGTTTGCCAATTACGCCGCTACTAAAACTTCACAGTTTTTATTATAAGAGTATGATAAAAATAAAAAAAAACTTCAGAGAAATTAATGAAAAAGTCAGTTATTGTATGTTTCACGCTGATTCGAGTGAAGTGCTTTATCGCTTATTATTATCTTGGCTCTATGTAGTATGTTTGATTTTATATTTGAACAATTCTAGGGGCACCTTCTTGGTTTTGAAACAAAAGTGCATTTTTTGAACCGCTCTGATGTTCACTGTTTAGCAGCCTAATAGAAGGAGTGCTACCAGCTACATATTACAGACGTTCAGAGTACAGAAAAAAAAAAAAAACTGAAAAACTTTGAAACACAACACAATTAGAAATCAACCAACTTGTCATGGCATAAATCGCAATTAAACATGATGACTGATTAATAAAGCTACCAGTAGCCTACCAATCTCAGATCTAAACACACTGTTTTATCAGTTATGCATTTTTAAACGCAAACATTAAACTACCAGTAGCCTATAGTCAGAGCTCCTTTTAAGATTCAAAATTGGAGAAAACAGTGCGAAATTTCCCAAAGGTACCGTAAATAAAAATTTGCCCAAAACTTTTACATTACTTTAATTTAGACAAATTTTGCATTAAAAAAAATGGTAACTTTTGAAACCATACTGGTAAGCTAAGCCTATTGTTTTTAACAAAAACTGACGACTGTTAATATTAAATTCAACATGTTAAGGCATGTATGCTAGGCTTACCGATGTCAGTTACCGCCTATACTGGTGACTATAGGCTACATAAGGCGTAGTCTTTCGTATGGCGGTATTTGGAGAATAACACTAGCACTCTTGTAGGTCTTGTTACGAACAGCGAATGCTAGAAACCTGCGTGAACATCGAGCCAGGAATGTTAAACACGGGTTGATCTTATAAGTCATAGCCAGTTAACCACTGTGCTGACATTTATGCATTTTTCAATCTAAATCGAGACAAAACATCCCAACACATACGAACACGAAATGTCAATGAACAGTGAACACCACTAACTCCAGTAATTACTCAAGATTAGTCACTGATTTTTTGCTTTTCTATACTTCGTCAAACCCTGTGCAATTCACTACTGTAGTTTAGCCGACTCGGCAGCCAGATGAAAACAGCGGTGAAAAAACGTTATACGAAGCCAAGATAGACATACTGTAATAGTATCATACGTGGATGATCGGGACCAATGAAACGTTCGATGATGAGAGAAGCCTTTTCCAAACCTTTTGAATCTTCTATTGCAACCGCATGCAGATGATTTTGGTTCTTAGCCAATTCATAGAACACTATCAAAAGCTCGGCATATGAAATCATGTAGCTAAGAAACTTTTGCATTACATGAAACTCGCTGATTTCGGCATCGGCATCAAAATAATTAGGGGATTTTTGTATTAACACCTCCCAATGTTGCTTGGATTGCTGTGTAGTGTGTATCTGCTTGTCGCCAATCTTTTCTTTCCGTTGTAATTCTTTGATAAGCTAAAACAAAAATGAGATTTTTAAAGATACCAAACGCACATTAACTATTTTGCTTATTGCTGAACAAGCTAACTTGATATTCGACAACGTATACAAAGACCTGTATAAGAAGCCCAAGTGTATGAGCTATAACACAATTCAATACACAGAATTAAATTTCTTGCATTTTAAATACAACCTTTGCTGCTATTAAACTTCTATTACGAACTTCAGCTGTATGATCACATTCATGTGGCATCATAGTCTTCCTAAGCAAGAAATGAATAGCGTCATTTTGTCTTCGGTAAAATCACGTACTATATTTTATAGCAAGACCGTAGTCTTGATACCTGTGGACTGTGGCCCAGTTTAATTTAAACTCTCTAAACATAAAAATGGCAGCTTGCGTCAGCTTGGTAAGCACATGACTGATACCGACAACTGATTTATGTAAAGATTTTGATAAAGCATACTTTGTTTGGCACGTTAAAAATTGTTGAAAAAGAACACCCGAAACCTAGAACACCACAATAACAAACGTTTAGTTGCAAAATACAGAGAGGAAGACTTGCCATGCAGTAAGCAGTTCATTGAAGTTGTTTGTGTGCAGTTCAAGAGTAAGAAATTGACAAACTGCAATTAAATACTCATAGTGGCTCATAAACGATTAGCATAACCTCATGAAGTGGTTCGATATTTTACATTTAGAACTGTGAAACAATAACACATCACAGCCAACTAATCAAAACTGATGTTGTAATTGCTAAATGATACTAAATAACGCAAACCTTTGAGTATCATTTTTGCATTAGTGATTTGTGGTAAAAGTAAATATCAGTTATTTGAAATTAATCAATCTACTTCATTAAGACTCTGAGGTGGAAATAAGAAGAATTTTGACAACTGTAGACCACCAGTAGCATAACTTTTTTTCCTTTCTTGCCAGAGCTGAACGTTTTGTTTTCAAAGTAGCGACTGCAAGCAAGGAAAAATAAGCTGGAAATATTGAAAAGCACATAAAGCAACATTGATCATCCTCGCAACTGAAAAATGTTGAATGCTATTACTCAAACAGAAATTGATTTTTGATGTCTGAATCATACTAACCTGAGTTAAGGAATCAAAAATTCTTTAAACCTTCTTCATGTAGAAAATTAAAATTCATTGAACTCTGCTTTTATTTCTCCTTCAATGAGAGGAAGATCTTCAACAGCTGTGCTACCATCTAAGCAAAAATGATTTTATACTCCTAAAATTTAATTTTTTCTATTGATGAGTAAGGACGGTAGTACAGTATATGATATACACAAGTAGAGTATTCTTTATCAGTCTGCAGAAGTATCCATAGCGCACGTCATGCATGAGCAATACAGTTAAATTTCTGAGGTACTGGTACATACTGCGCACATTGTAAACCCTAAAAAAGGCAGTATGGTATGCAATTACAATCTACTCCAACTTTTAGGTAAAAGTACAGTACGTAGGTATTATACCGTAAGCTTGGATGGATTTGGACAGCAGGGTGAATTCGAACAGATTTTGATTAACAGTTAAGAAAATATTAAAAATTTAAGCAAATGTTTAAATAACTAAGCGGGTGCATGGTAAACGATCCGAAGTTTTTTCAGCAAAATATAATATTTCACAAAAATTTCATTAAAAAAAAACTCCTGCAATAGTCCAAATTCACATTGGTTTATGATGTGATTTAAACCTAGAGTATTGATACCAGTATGTTACGCTGTTACGGGATAATTAAATTCGCGAAGTAAACAGTACGTAAATTATGAACATATCATAATGTACTGCCATTCTTGTTGATGAGAATAAAACCATATTAAACGAGAAATTTAAGAAAATAACAAAGATATTACAGTTTCAAATTTTCAAAAGGATGCTTGGGTTCATTTTACAAGATTATTTCAAAGGAATAGTCCATAGCTGACAGTCCATATCAGCGTTTAGTACCAATGCTACAAAAGAATTGGTTTGAGCAATAAGTTATATATCATTTCTGAAATAAGCACTTTACTTCTGACACACCTTACAATATTCCCTGTGAGCATAACCAGAACAACATTACTGCAACAGCTTAAACGAACAAAAGGTTACAGAGCCAAACAGTTCTGGTTTGTCTTAAGTGCTGTCTCATCAGCCAGCCTCAGAATTGCATAGAGTAGAACTATAGCAACCTTATCAGCCATATGCTATGGGTTAAATAGCCACTTCAGTAATTTCAACAGTAAATGATGTTATTTTTGTAGCTAATTTCAACAGAAAGAATGGTACCACTGGGCTCTTGTATTAAAGGCACACAGAACTGCATGGTAAGTAATCAAAAATAGTAGGCTAGTATTTTTCTGGATTATCTGAGCTATTTTTGACTGACCACGAATTTCATATGTTCAACAAACATTGTCTGGCGAGTGCTAAGTTTTATGAATACAGGTATCTAAAAACCCCAAATAAACTTTATGACACCAAAAATTATTAGTTAAATATGAATTTCATAAACACAACTTTTTTTGTTAGGCCAGGATCACACAATCAAGTTTTTGCACAATTTTCTTGCATCAATCGTGTAATATGTCGCACAAGTCCATGACATAGTATTGCGGGCACCAGTCATCAGTTATATTGCACAGCCTCTGTGAGAATGAAAATCAGTGTCTAGAAAGTCTTGCTAAGTTCTTGCAGGGAAATAGAACTGAGCTTTATTTTGCCAGAAAGTTTTCTAAAGCTGCCATTCTCAACAAAGAAAACTGAGCTTTCAGATGTGCCTTTGAAAATTGTGAGCCGCAGAATACAAAAATTGTCGCCAAAGTCAACCCAAAAAATGAATGCGTCACAATAATCAAGCGAAAATGCTGTAAGAAATTTCACGCTTTTGATTTACTCCACAATGACATAATATAACATAGTGCCTGTTTTTTTCTCATATTTCTTTAAAGACCAAATGTGTTGCCTGCTATTTTGTTCACAATTACATATCGATTACCCAATTCTTACTAATTCAAACTTGGGCTTGGCCTTTTCCAAAATGATTCTGAAAAGTTATTAACCATAACTGCAGTATAGTGATTAACATGCTTTCATGGTCAACTCATGAAATTGAAGTTTTAATTAGCAAAATCAAAGAAAGGCAGTGCTTGCGGAACACATTTAATTCTGAGTATAAGAATAGAGCAAAAATATCAGATTCTTGAAAGGAAGTTTTGGAAATTTTAGATGGAGATCAAATGGAGGTACGCATTTGCTGATTATTTAGTAATAATTAAACTTTAATAAGTATTCAATGTGTGATCTGGCTTTAATCAAAATTTAAAAAATTTTTATCTGATCAGAAAAAACCTTCCGGCCCAGCTTTTGCTGAAGCAGAGACTATGCAATTAGTGATATGTTTTTGATTTTAATATTTTTTTAGTTAAAACTCGTTATGTCTGCTGGCAAAAGAGCCTGTTGCATTTTTAAGCAGTTAAGATAAATTTCAGTAGATAATTTTCAGCTATTTCATGCTGATTTTGAAGAAACTAAACAAAACCACTCTTATTCGGTTATTTTTATTTAAAAATAAAAAAGCTTCAATTTACCATGATGTGCAATTATTGAGCCTTCTGTAACCACAAGTACCCGAAAGAACATACTTGGTTTAATATTACTTGATCAATCATGCAATGTTATGCAAATTTTATTGACCTAATAGATAACACAGCATTAAAATGCTAAGCTATACACTAACGAGTCCCACAGAAACAAACTTATTTTGACATTTATCATCTATATATTCATTTTATTGCAGGTCGAAAAAAATTTCATAGTCTGCGCACGCAATTCGTGATACAACTCATCTAGCTGTTTATTATTGCATAGCTGCAGCTTTTTGCTTTTGTGAATGTGCTCATATCATTTTGGCAAATGAGCAATAACAATGAATTGCCTGCCAAAGTGCATAGTATTACTATCGCCACGGCAAATTTCAAGAAAATTCCTTAACTACTACGTAATGTGAAAAAATACTTGTGATAGCTTTGGCAATTAGTTTGCAGAAAAACCCAGACGTTTCTGTCTGGCAAGAAACTGCGCAAGAAAATAGCGACAAGATGTGACAGCTCCAAAAACATTGATGCAAGAAAATTGTACAAAATCTTGATTGTGTGATCCCGATCTCAAGAAAAACTATTATCATACAGTGTTCACATAAGCAATTACCCTTTTTAAAACATTTTGCTAAAAGCACGTTAAGCATCATCAGTTAAACCGCAATCTGCGCTAATTTGAAGAGTAGGCTAGCGTAGATTTACTTTTTGTTGACTATACAAAAAGTTGTGTCTATAAAACACCTTTAAATGATAGGCTATGGGTAACTGCTAACGTGTTCGCTGATCTTTTTTGTTCAAAAAATTGTATTTAAACTATGTTTTTACAAAAACTCTAAGGAAAATTACATCTAGGAACATCTTACCTTCAATAGCTGCAATTACATCTGAAGACAAACCAAACATTTGTTCAAGTATAGCTAAGCGAGGCATATTTTACACAACCAGATTACTCAAAGCTGCCAAAAAAACAACTAACTTTTGTTTCAACCTTATGGCAAGAGCTGAGAGGAACAAATTTTGCACCGCCTCTAACCTAGGCTATCTCATATGTTTCATTCCAGGTTAGCGTTAAAAGTGGGCAGTGCAAGTCATTAAATTAATGACCAAAGGGTAACTAGGCCTATTCTAAAATTCTTACCTGTTACACAAGGATTTCCACAAGCGCCCCTAAATAATTGCGCTCACAAGCACAAATGTGGAGTGTTGAAAAATACAGAAGCATAATTGTAATAAACTCACTGCTCAAACTGCACTATGGTATGAAACCATTATTTAAAACAAATTATGCACACTACCAATTCAAAATTAGCAAACAAAGTAGACCAAATTTTTTTGGTAAAAACAATTTTAGAAGAATATGATGTTCCATATTTATTCCAAATTTAAGAACAAATTAAAAACAAGGCCAGCCACAGCATGAAAAAAGTATTTATTTGTTCTTGTTGTAGCACATATTTATCCTCCTGTCACCAAACAGCATAAGACGGTAACTTGTTGGACGATTTGCACACCTTTCATTACAATGACTACTTCGTGATTGGAGGAATCCGCACTTGCTAAGGAGTTTCCAATGATCCAATGTTCTCGTGGATTTTTTCAAATTCTTGTCCACTGAATTTGCTGCTTGTTCGAAGCCACCAAGCAGAGATAATCATCATAAAGCTCTAATCCAAGGACGCAATAACATGCCCAGGTTGCGGGTTGAACCCAGATCATTTGATCGGGTAGTTGTTGAAATTATGCCATTACTCTCCCGGCTCCGCTCCCAACAAAATTAAGAAATGAGCCAGTCGCAATTACATTTGTAAGCCAAAAAAAAGCAAAGCATTTGTAAGCAATAGACTACCAAACGAGGTTTGGTATTGACCAAAATAGCGCTATTCTGAGCATTGCTCGGAGGGTTATTACACTCCCAAAATTCAATTTACTGGGCTACAGATAATTTCTTTTTTTTTTCTGCACAACTGTTTTTTTTTGCTACAGTACGATAGTATGCTCTGGACTTAGCAGGCACCGTACATTATCAATTAAATTTTCTAAGCCTGCACAAATCTTGTAATTTTTTAACAAATATGCAAAACAAAAACATTACAATCTGAAAATGCAGGAAGAAATTGATTCCTGCAATTACAGATTAACAGCAAATGATAAATCATGGTTTTATACAATAGCCTATTCTGTATGACATACGGTAATTTAAGATTCTGTGCAGTGGCGGCCCTCCCTGGGTGTCACCATTTTGGGGTGACACCATTTGTTTTGTTTTTTCTTTTGAGACCGAAAACCCACTGATTGGTACCCAAAGACCTTTTTTTTTATTTTTTTTGGTCATCACATACTTTCGAACTGAAAACCAACTCGTTTTGCAGCAAAGACCTTTTTTTGTTTTGGTCTTCACCTATATTTTGGCCGACAAAGGGTGCCACCACAAAATGCTGCCCAGGGTGCCATCATTCCTAGTGACGCCTCTGATTTTGTGGTGTGTAGGCTACCACACCCGCAGTCAGTGGAAGCTGGAAGTGACTACCAATATGCAGTCTTCCAAGTCTACTGACACAGTCTGTACTTCTAAACAAATAGTCTACAAAATACTGTAGAACCTAGGCCATTCAAGAACATTAAAAGGCTAAAACTTCAGGGGGTCTAGGAGCATACACTACAGCGCTCCCCCAGACCACCTAGCTGAGCTATATCTGCTATCACTCTAATATGCTACCGGTATATCCCGTGTTTTTATTCACACCATCAGAGTGCAGGTTATTTGGCGTTCGCATGAACTTTAGATTAGCAATAACAAAAAGTACCGGTGGGTACTGTACTTTGTGTAGCCTAGGCTACTAGTAAATTTGATCTCACTCAAACCTGAAAACAGCAACTGATTTTAGCTTAAGTGACACCTTTTCCATCGTAGTTACGCTTAATACAATAGTCATATCCTTACGGTTACCAGTAACCTTGGCACAAAGTGAATTCGTCACAGTGATTTCAGCTTTTCACTAAGTAATTTCGCTTCAGACCGCATTCTATTTAGTAAAAGACATAAGTTTGAAAAAAAGCAAATGTTATGCTTGATTGATTTCTTTTATCTTAAAAAAAAAGGAATACATCTGTACATCACTTTGCAAAAACGATTTTGGTTCAACCAGTGTTCCTTCAAAGATTCGAAATCAGCGACACTGCCAAAATGAAAATTTTAACAGAAATTTCGATAAAAAACTTGTTGCTCTTGAAATAAATTTTCAATTAGAATGATGGCCATGCTCTCACCAAAGTAATTTAATTTATGGCAACCCAATAACTTATAGGTGTAAGTGTGTAGTAATGTTTTGCATATTTTCCACAGTTTACAGTCATATCTGACGTCGTCAGCTAACTTCAAGTTAATGTTGAAGAAGAGCGTCCTAAGCTGAAGGATAGGGTATCTAGTGCGGATGGAGTTTGCCGAAAGACGTATCGCAAAAATCCCGACAGCTGGTAAGATAGGAGTCGACCAAACTTAACTGGTACCAAGTCTGTTGGTGGCGAAACGGCTTGCTTATCACATGGAGTTTTTAATTATTTTTGTGTCAAGTAAAGCCATATTTTTGCTCGTACTTTCGCTTTCCATTAAAGCCTTAATTTTTTACAGCCTGTTGCCATTTTTGGCCAACAAACTTAAATCAAAAATCTTTCATTATATTCACTATTACGCCGAAGCGTGTAACGAGTTGGCAGGGCCCATCCCCGCGTCATTGCGCCCGTCAGCACAGTTTCTTTGGAAGAAATGTCACAGCGGTGGCGAGCTTTTGGCAACACTGTGTCCGATTTGACCGGCCCGAGATTTGAACCTCAGACCTGCTGCTTCAGAGACGAACGCGTTAGCGCTCAACCAACCGGCCGGTTAAATCACTTTTCATCGGATGGTCAGCGATATGTCGCAATGGCAGCTGTATGTAGAATATTCATAGCTTAGCTATTTTTTTCCAATAAATCAACATATGAAGTTTTGCAATTTACACAATTCATAATTTAGGCGTGGCTCACATAAATCCATAAAACCATTGGTGGTCACAAGTCCGTTAATCGTTAATCCGTTAATAACGAAGCTAACTTTTTCACTAATTCGTTAATCCGTTAAAAAGTTTTTTCATGTTAACGGACTAAATTAACTTCCGTTAAAGTACTGTTAACGGACTAAAGTAACTTCCGTTAAGTTCTGTTAACTTCCGTTAAGGTTTTTATCGTTAATATCTTGCAGCTTCGTTGTGCATTTGAACTTGTTTTTATCTTGAAATTAGATTAGACTGTAAAATGTTACTTTCAAAACACAAAAAGACCACCACTGCAACAAATATTTCTTTAAAATCAGCTCAACAGGGTCAATGCGTGTTCTAGAAGCGAGTGAATAAAAAGAAGTGTAAATTACACGCAAAATGTTAACGGATTAACGGACTTTATTAACTTCCGTTAAATAAAGCTGAAAATAACGGATTAACGTTAACGGAGGTGTGAAGTTTGATAACGGACTAGTGGTTAACGAAGCTAACGTTTTGCATTAACTTGCCCATCTATGCATAAAACAAATTGACTGTTGTTAACAGAGGTGGAGTCGAGGAAACAAGGCTTGAGGCCAAGGACACAAAAAAAGTTCTAGGTCAAGGCCAAGGACAGCCTTTCCGAGGACAGACCCTCTCGAGGCCAAGGACAGGAGTGCTCGAGGCCAAGGACGAAGGACACAAGCGCAAGTGTTCTCCGAAAAAAAAGTCCTTCAAAAAATGTTTCAGGCGATCTCCAAAAACCAAGGTCTTTAAAACTTTTCTTCACGCGATCTACAAAATTTTAACAATTCAAAAAATACTGCTATCCTCGAGCCGAGGATAGGGCAATTTTTGAGGACTTCAGGCTTCGAGGCCAAGGCAAAGGCCAAGGACATCAAAATGCGTCCTCGAGGACTCCTCCTCTGGTTATTAAATCGAATCAGTAAGCCATATAATGAGTTGTTTTTAAAACAATCTTGGCTAAATTTCAGTCATACCATAGACTCTTTATTAGAAGATTGGAAACTGACAGTTTTATCTTTTTTTGTTGACGGTTCATTTATTGTTCTTGGAATTTGCCGATTCGTCCAATCAGCATGACTTTTTTCTTTCACGGTTCGCATGTTCTACAAATATGTGGAATCAAATCGGTCGAATACACGTGACCGCAAAAAACCCTCGCAAGTACAAGACCAACCTTTATTTCTTCAATGCTCTCCTCTTTTTCTCCGCGTGTCTGTTTCTAGTCTACTGAATAAGGAGTCCATCGATGGTCAAATAAACTCCAGCATAAATCAGTCTCACAAATAGCCAGAGTTAATTTATTGTTTTGTTTAGTTTTTTTAGCCAATTTTATGGCTTATATATTGTTTATTGATTTATTTGGCTGTTTGTAAGCCACTAATCACGTATCACCAAATGTTTGGTCAAATTTTTGGCTCACAAAATCACACGAAAAAATAATGGCTATTATAAAGCCGACTGTAACGTGTATGCCACACAATGGCTTCTTTTTGAAACAATTTTGGCTAGATTTGAGCCAAACAAACGCAAGCATCAATTTGCGTTATAAACAGCCAGGAATTGGCTAAATGTAAATCGATGGCTTAAAGATAGCCACGAAATAACTGCAGTGGCTTAATTTTAGCCATTATTTTTATAAGCCAAAAAGCTGACTTAAAATTGGCTATATTTAAGCCAATCATATATTTGCATAAATTTGTCTTATACGTAGCCATTTTTTGGCTGAAAAGAAGTCATTGGCTACATATAAGCTATCGACTGAAAGATAGCCAGTAAATGACTTCAATGGCCTAATGCCCTAATCCAAGCCATTATTTTTTTTGTGTATGGTTGTAGATATAGTCAGATCTGAGATACTCTGCTTTCGAATTTCATAATGTTCCATTAACTTGATCAGGTTTGTGATTCAAAATTTAAATGTCTAGAAAAGGTATGTCTTACAAAATGTCAATCAAAATTTTACTGCTCTGTTTAGTTATCTTTTCGACTTTTAAAGAGTATGTTAAATTTTGCTCAGCAGCGCAATTGTTAAAACTGCGATTACAAACAAAACTATCGTTAAAACAAATAATTTGACACTTTTTGCTCCGATTATAACTAAAAAAACAACATCCCATTATGATTTTCGGAGTTTGTAATTTACATTATCTTGACAACAAATTTGAGACACTATCCTAAATATCGAATCTACACCCTCAACTAGCCCACTCCTATACTTTTTTAAGAAGAATTTTATATAAAAACAAGTATAAACAGTTTTACTGGTTTTTCTCAACATTTAAGAACTAAATAAAAACAATGCCAGCCTTAGCAACTAGCTTGGAAAAAGATACGTACACAAACAAAATTTACAACAAAAAAATCAAATCCTTATAGATTTATTAGTGATATCGCGGAGTCTAACTTTACGTTGACTTCACTTTCAAAACTTATAATACCGTATTATTGATTTACTCAACTCTACATGCTCCCCAGAACCCTAAGTGTAATGTTTAAAGTCAAACAGCCTTCTACTAAAAATTGTCTACTTCTTCTCCACCTTACGTGTTTTTTAGTTGATTTTAACAGCCTATTGTGGTTACTTGCTATCAAAGTTTAAAGGTCTCAAAAAGTTATCAAAATCATCAAGTAACGACACTTAAACAGCTCGTGTAACAATGCTAAAACTCAACCCTTTTTAGGAGTTCTTAACAGCAGAGGTGGATTCTTTGAGGACACATTTTGAAGTCCTTGACCATGGCCTTGAGGGTCAAGTTCTTGGCCTTGGCCTCGTGGCCTTCAAGTCCTTGAATAGCACTAGTTTTTTCTCAATTTTGGGGTTCCTAAATCACAATCACGAGATCTAGGATCTTGAAAATCGGCATATATGACGCTTTTAGTTATTGTCATGTTATATCCAAAATTCAACATTCTATGTTTAACCGTTTTTTAGTTATAAGCAAATTAATAAATTTCGGTGTTCATCTATCAAAATGGCCGAGTAAAAACAAAGGTCCTGTGCGCGCGCGCGAAGTCCCAATTAATGCTAACAAGCTCAGCCAATAACATTTATCTTTTTTATGTTATTAGATTTTGCAGGTCTAAATAAACATGGAAAAACCAGTAGAAGGTTAAGTTTGTTCGTAAACGCTGCGTGTATCCTGGCAGGGGGTGGGCCGGAAATTTGCAAACTTGGAGAAGGTTGGATTAATTTTTTTCAAGGCCGGCTGTACATTGCTCAAAGCCCCGGTGCTTCTGGTATTTTTGCAGCACGTTCTTGCCAAACGTAGTTCAAGATCGAAAAAGTCTTTCCAAGAAATTCGCTGTATTTTTTTGCCAAATGTAGCTTAATTAAGACCAAAAAAAAAAGAAAAAAGAAAAAAAGGGTCTTCCCTAGGAATTCGCTGCATTTTCTGGCCAAGTGCAGACCAGAAAAACATCACTGCCACACACAGTATAATAACCATTCAAGATTCCATTCCAAAAGCTTCGATTGATATCAATGCAATTGATTTATCGTTTCCGGGGCCATCCGACCGGACCAATTAACTGATCAGAAAACACCACTGGCCGATGTGTAATTGAGTCTAGTAAAAAGATGATGACCAAAAAAAGTCATCGTGGTCATCGGCGGCCGTAAAAATGCTTTTTGGGCTTATGTGTGCCTTCTTGTAGAACAGTTTTGGTAGAAAAAAATAAAGACTAACGATTGAGCGCGGGTCAAACCGCTCTGACCATTTTTGCTATACTAGTAGCTTGGTACGGCTGTACTTAAACTTGAGAAAGATTTTACGTGTTATTTAACGGGCTTAATTACTAATATTTGCAATATCTTAAAATGGCTGCTGCTTCTGTAGGCTATGCAATTTTGGAGACTAGGCTAAGCAATGGCTGTTCTTGATAGTAAAAAAACTGGGCTTGGTTGGCCACACAAATAAAAATTCACTAAATATAATATATAATTTTTAGCGACTTCTTTCGCGCAATTCTATTCCACTATCAATCAATTGTTGTTTTTTTAGTTTATTTTATATTTAGTTACCACACTTCACACGTTTTTTTCAACAACTTTTAATACTAATGCTTGAACCATAATAAGATAATTGAGACGTTTTTCAGCAAAAAACATCTTTGTCGCATCAAAATTTTAAACACTAATCCAATCGTGTTGGATCCTTCTAACCCAATTGTATTCCTTTCAACCTCATTCCAACACCATTCGGCAAGTGTTTAAT
Source organism: Trididemnum nubilum (assembly GCA_963965965.1). NCBI lineage: Eukaryota > Metazoa > Chordata > Ascidiacea > Aplousobranchia > Didemnidae > Trididemnum > Trididemnum nubilum. The sequence continues at coordinate 19,763,809 of OZ014472.1, forward strand.
CATTTTGTGATGCTGTTATGAAGTTTTCGTGCCAATCGCAATTTTGATTATGACGAAATGGTGTTAGAAATTTTCATCACCACCATTGCAAAGCCTGATGAAAAAAGATTAATTAACAACAGACCTAAGATACTGTAATATTTTAAAACAGACGGGCCATCTTATCGAAAATGCATTCAATCATTCAAAGCGTATTAATCTTTCGTTGTGTCAATGCATTTTCCGTTTCAAATCACGAACGATATACTGTATACAAACGTCCTTGAAATAGTTCTGGACAGCATACTTCCGTCATTGCCTACAACTTCAAACCAAAAGCGTTTTCAACAATCCCACAACAGCTCGTAGCACCAGATCAAGCAAAGTTACTTCAAGAGTGCTGGAGTTGTAAGCTAACAGTAACTCCAGTATATCGTTAAAAGAAGGTGACGATTACTTGAGATTTCGAGTCAAGTAAGCAGCGTCTTTGTTTATTCAAGTGAAAGTGGTCTTAAAATAAGTTGCATTAGGGATAGCTTATGGCTGTCCTTAATACAAGAGCTCAGCGATATTTCACTTGTACTTTTGTGAAGTACCACAAGTGAAAAATCGTTTATTCCCTATAAATCCTCTGAGTTAATTGAAGGTTACGTATGGTAATAATTACTATAATCTCCTAAGGGGGCAACACGCTCAAAGCAGCTTTGAGCAACAATAAGTTCTGTACATCATTTCGCTATCAAACACAATATCAGCTAAAAATACTGGATTATATTGTTCCATGCTCACTGAAAAAGTGAAGGTTACAAATACTAATCTGCTAAAATTCAACAGTACTGTACAGTATAATATCATTGGGTAAAGAAACTTTATATGTTGATAAAGTCCAGTTTCAACCTGAAAAACGGCAAAAAACAATTAAAACGAAAAATGCTCTAAACAAATTTTTGGTTTTTTACTCCATTTCATTGCAGATACTGAACCATACACTACAGCAAATAGTTTGTTTGTTAGGTTCTGCAGCAACATTCATCAACAATAATGTTCAAGAAAATATTCAATGTGGCCGTGTTTGTGGCATTTGTGCTGGCTTTTTGTGGGAAGGTCCTGGCATCCCGTCACCGAAATTTGGTAGGAACAAAATTTTGTTCCTCTAGAGTTAACATGCTAATGCCTACTCTTTTCTATCTCGGAAAGCCTATTTACAAGGAAGGTGTTAACCTCGTTGAAGTAGAAAAACGCCCAACTTTCAAGAATCTCAGAAACGCTTTTATTTCACACACGAAGTTTCAAAATTACGGCAAAGTATATCACGGGAAACAACATTTATATAGCCTATTTTTGGAAGTATGCTTCTAATTACGTACTATACCGTAGAATACCGCTATACGCACTTCGCATTAACAAACGTTTTACATTTTGCTTGAATAGCAAAATCTCGCAGCACTTTCGGCAACCCTTTAGATCGCGCGTTTCCGAAAAATAATCAAGCTTATAGCAATTTTTCTGCTTCAGGAACGCAAACGTCTTTTGTGTCGATAGACCTTAATGAGTTAATGTTCAGCAGAACCGAGTTATTTTTGTGTTTACTGAACGAATCCACATGACATTATTACGGTCAGTGATCGATTGAATAGACAACATGTTGCTGAAACGCCAAACTTGGGTGCAATTCCAAGTCGGTTCAAGCCAAAATCTACTAAAATTGTTATTCACTGCTTTTCTGTTTGGTGTTTAGCAACAAAAAGGACAGTGTGAAGCCTCCACTTGGTTGGTATAGACAAGCTGCAGCTTGACTCGAAGACTGTGAGGTCCAAAACGCTGTCTCTTGCTAAAAAAAATCGGTGAATAAAGAAGTGGTTATGATATTGTTGTTCGGCTTCAATCGAGAAGCACATGCTATTGTTATAAGGACTAAAATTTGCGTTTTGGCGCAGACATTGTAATTTTTTCGGGACTGCGTCAAGTTACTGAACATCGATAACGCAAACTCTACTAACTGTTTATTTTTGTCTTTACGTGGCCGTTGAATACAAACTGCAGAGTATTTAAAATGAAGATCATCAGAAGACTAATGATTTTACAGTACAATAACATAAAGCATTTGGTACTAGCAGGCAGAGAATTGATGAGGTTCAGTTTTTTTTGTTTTTTTTATTGACTTCACAAAAAAAAAAACTCATACAAACAAAAACAGAGTTATAGATTATAGCGTCAGATTGACTGCTATAGTCAAGCATGGCAGTACGGTACGGTAAGTTTCAATTTTCTAAAAAGTACGGTGCGCTTGTACGGTACGCGCTTTTTGTAAAAGTACTGTACTTTGGTACGTTGTTTGAATGAGCGGAATGAAACGTATTAACGTAGCGTACCATGCAAATACGTTACGTACCTACATTTGCAACTTGCTGACGACGCTACGTACCGTAGTTGTGTTAGTACGATGCATTGTTCGCACGTCTGTAAATTATTTTTGACGTCTGTTCTGGGTTCTGATTGTTTGTTTCCTCCCCTTTCTTACCCAACAATTAAAGCCAAAAGGAGTCGTATCAGTTGAAAAGCCTCAAGCTTGCCAAAACTGATTATCATAAAAGTTCTGTTTTAGAATATATAAGCAGGTAAACCTTTTTTCAGAGCCGTCGCTACGGGGGGGGGGGGGGGGGCAGGAGGGGCCGTGACCCCCTAACAACTGCTTATGCCCCCCCATTTCGGTTTATTCAGAATACGTTTTTGGAACATCACGTAACGACAAGGAAACAGGCAATAATCGAAAAAGGAATAATAACGTTCAAATATAATTCTCGTATGACGTTTTCTCGTATCTTTGCGAAATTGCTGGCCGGCAACGCCTGTACCAAAATGTGACTCAATAGTTCGTATTATTGACACGCATTTACGGATGTGTCGCGGAATTGGGATGTAAGTCTATAAAATCGTTGCCGGTACTTCGTTAGTGATTAATAACCTGAAACAATACGTGAAAACATTTTTTTTGAAAGACTAGCTGTTTTTGCTTTTTCAGAGCATACTCAAGATTTTTTTAGGTCGCAGTCAGTGGTGCAACCAGAGGAAAGGGGCTTCTTTGGCCTAGTCATTTAAAAAATTTAAACCCAAAATAAAAGCGCTTAAACAAGTTTTGGATTTGACCTGAAGTATAAGGGGGGGCAGAGGGAGCTATGCAATCTTTTAATGCATTTTGAATTTTAGTAATTTACTGTAGGTATTCATATGGCTTCAAAAACAAAATGACGTTAATATTGCATTTTTGCCGCAAAATTACTAAAATCTCCCAGCGGCTGGAGGCTCCGCCTCCCAGGACCATCGACGCAGCCAAGATTTTTGATTGGGACAGAACCCCCAGCCGTCGGTTGCTGTGGGAGTCTGGGGGCAACACCCCCAGCCGCTCAGCAATTTTTGTAAGTTTTTGGGAAAAAAAAGCTAGTTTAATCCCATTGGATCATATTTTGCACGTGTCCACAGCCATTTGAAAGAACTAGATTTTTAACATTTGGAAGCCAACCAAAAAAATTTAATTGTTCAATTCTTCTTTTAATTGCAATTAAAGTCCAAAACAGGTTTAAAATCTTGCATTATGGTGTAAGATTGTAATTGAAAGTGATTTGGTCCATGTAGGAGGAAGTAAGGCACATTGCCTCCTGCAATATTTTAGCAGTAAATAATAATCCACTCGAAGATTTTCCTTCAAGATTTTTGTTTTTTTATTAAGTTAACCAGTTATAGAAGTACATGTAAGGCCAGGTGGCCCAGGCCCCCTCGATTGAAATTCAATAATATGTTTAATGGGCATTTTCAGTATTTTTTTTTAAAGTATTTTGTGCGTAAAAACTGGCGAGGTGGAGGTGAATCGTTATTCAAAAATGGTACAATAGATGATTACGCTTGCTAAACATGATATTCCCGGGCCGGATTTACATTGCGTGGAGCCTCTGAAACTTAGGGGATTTTTGCAACATCTTCCTGCCAAATATAAGTGAAGACCTAACAAAAATTCTACTTTCTGAGAGCGGGGCCCTGGCACTGTGCCACACGGCAAATACGGCGCTGGTTATTGCATTACGTTCATAAGAAGTTTAGATAAGGGCCTGAGGTAGCAACTTTTAGGACAAAAACCCTTGATTTCACCCTGGTAATACGTTTAAATTGGTTGGAAAAATTGAATTAAGGGGGAGCACCGGGCCCCCTGGTCGTCAATATTATTTATAGTTAATATCTGTTGTACACGTGTACTGTTGTGCGCAAAGATGCAAAAAGAAACTGAAAATGAAGACACAAGGCTTTTTTGTCAAACTTTTGTCATTGGATGCATTTCAATTGAGGGGGGGCCGGGCCCCCTGGGCCACTCCCCTGGCTACGCCTATGATTTTGAGATAAGATCGCGCCCTTAAGTTCTTTCCAAAAAAAAAAACATTTAAAGCAAAATTAAAATAACTTTTTTTCCGAAACGAGGAGGACTACTAACAGTCAAGTCACTTTACAGTTTTTTGAAAACTCCAAGAATTTCGTGACATTATTATGACGCGTACACGTGGTTGTCATTATTATTACTTACTTTTGTACGGGTAAATCTTAAATTAAAGAAACTGTAATTCCGGACAAGGACAACATACTGGCTACGCTCTAATTATATTTATCATTGCTAGTCTTTCAATTGGAGGGTTTGCATTACCGCCTGTGCTATAACATTAAGTTCATAATAGCGTTAAAAGAGAGCCTGGGCCCCGGGCCCCCCTGGTTGTTAGTTAGGTTGTTAGTTAGGTTAATGTCATCAGTTAAGGGCCCCCTGTTTGTAAATTAGGGGCTCCGGGACCCCCTGCTTGTCAGTTAGAGGCCACGAAGCCCACTGGTTGTTAGTATCCTTAGGGCTTCCTGGTTTTCAGTTACGGGCCCTGGGGCCCCCTGGTCGTCAGTTAGGGGCCCCGGGGCCCCCTGGTTGTCAGTTATGGGACATGGGGCCCCTTGATTGTTAAGTATGGGTCCTGTGGGCCCCTGGTTATCAGTTAGGGGCCTCGGGCCCCCCTGTTTGTCAGTTAGGGGCCCCAGAACGCCCTGATTGTTAGTTAAGGGCACCGGAAACCCCTGCTTGTCAGTTAGGGGCCCCGGAGCCCTCTGGTTGTTAGTTAGAAGCCTTGGGGCCCCCTGGTCGTCAGTTAGGAGCCCTGGGATCCCTGATGGTCTGTTAGGGGCCCCGGGACCCCCTGGTTGTTATTTAGGGTCCCTTGGGAGCCCTAGTCGTCAATTAGAGGCTCCGGTGCCCTATGCTTGTGAGTTAGAGGCCCCAGGGTCCCTTGTTCATCAGTTAGGGGCCACGGGGCCCCCTAGTTGTCAGTTAGGAGCCCCGTGGCTTCTGGCTATCGGTTAGGGTTCCCGGGGCCTCCTGGTTGTTAGTTAGGGGCCCCCTCGTTGTCAGTAATATTATTGTTAATTACTGTTGTGTGCGTAACCTCTAAAAAAAAACTGCAACCAAACATCCCTTGGCTATGTTGTCATAATTTTTTATCATTGGTGATATTTTAATTGGGGTGGGCCGGTCCCCTTGGGCCCCCCCTGGCTACGCTTATGCCCAGGACTCCTCTGTGATTCACTTGAGTTGCATCAGTTTGTTCAGCATGGGGCCTAAATTAGACAATTTTTGTGCAAAAAGATTTTACTTTTGCTTTAAACCCCCGCCCATCTGAGCAATATCCTACTTGCGCTTCTGATCGCATTCATTGCTGCTGACAGGATTTTCAGGCGATTATCTGGGCTGGATACGAAACGATCTAAGCAACAATACCGGCATCATACATCTCGTTTTTTAGATATGAATACAAAATTGTTAATGTAGCGCAAAATTTGTTGCTATAAAATATCAGTTTTTACGTGAAAAATTTCAGTATATTTTAGTGCCACCCCACTTTTGGCTAGTGCCCCCTCACTTTGCTTGCTCTGGCGACGGACCTGCTTTTCTCAAGCGCAGAAAACGAGAACTTCGAAAAAACCGTAGCAATTTTTTTACCAGCGTATACCTTACCTCTCAAGTACGGTACTTTTAGAGCTTTGATTGACTTACGTACCATACCTTTTGAGTACGGTACGTTTAGAGCGCACGCGTTCGCAAAAGGTTCGCGTGTAAAATTTGTTTTCGCTACGTTACGTTAGTAGGGTACGGTAAATTTTTGAAGTACGACACTTTCAAACTTTGAATGTACCTTACCGAACTGCCATCTTCGGCTATAGAGCTTAATCATCATATTGTCAAGACGATTAACGACTACACTTATCGACATGTGCAGTGGGGCAAAAAAAAAAAATGAAAAAAAACCTGAAGGTGCTTACCAGAAAGGTTCTAATGAAAAATCTAAAACGGACTACTAATTTAAAGTCTGAAGGGGACTGTTAAAGTTGACTTACGCATGCAGGATAGTTGTCCGCTATCTGCGTCCAGTTTCATCGATTTTATATAAGTATAAACGGACAGGAGAGACTCAACGATTATAGGTATAAACAAAAAAATGAAGCTTGGCTAGCCAGCTAGTAACGTAGAGAGGAGAGATGGGGCAGTGGTAGCAGAAGCAAAACGAACTAGAACAAGAGGAATTGCTGCTGCCTGTTCAAAAACTAGGGCAACAAAATAGGTACGCGATTGGGAACAAAAAATAGTTGACTTGATCAGTAGTGATGTAGTCAAGACCCTGATGGTCGAGACCGAGACCAAGACCAAGACTTGGAAAAAATTCGAGACCAAGACCCGAGACCAAGACTTGAAAAAATTTTTGAGACCGAGATCGAGACTCGGTGAGTTTGTTCGAGACCGAGACGAGACTTCGAGACCCGAGATTTTAGAAGCAAAACTTATTCGTATTGACTATTGATAACCCTTTTCATGGTTTTTCCTTAAACAAACGGCCAATCGCAATACAGTAGAACGACCACAAACCAAAAAATGAACTTGGGCCACGGGCTATTCACAAGCACATGAAGAGATGACGGCGTAGCTCAGCTGTCAAGCGCCCGTCTTTCAAGTAGAGAAATTGCAGTTCGATGCCATCGTTCGATTTATATAAAATGCATCTTAAATTTGCTTAAGTTTCATTACCAAACTGCTCGTGGACCAATCTAGAGGAATTCGATTTAGAAGCGAGTTGCTAAATAAAATTAAAATAAAAGCTTTCATAAACTCGCGACTTAGTGCACGGGAATTGAGCAACACTGCACCAAAGAAACATCGCAGCGGGGCGAGACGTTAGCGACACTGCGTCCGATTTCGACCGGACCAAGAATCAAAACGCTGACCTCACGCTTCGATGGCGGTGTCTTTTACTACTAACGCTGACCGGTCGTTTAAATTTAAAATAAAGCGGCCTTGCTCAAGCAGTTGCATTCAGATAGTTATTTTAATGACAAGAAAGCTGTGCCGGTGGAACGTGCGATTGTGTTTTCATAAACAAGACATCAAGATGAATGATTCAGTAACGTAGTGGTCCTAGTACACTGCAAACACCGTAATGTATAACAAATACCTGAGTTGCGGTATTATTTCTTATCAAGACTTTATTTCTCCGATATCGCCCTGAAAATCTTTTGGGGTCACGCGTCTTCTCCATTTGGTGGCCCATGTTTATACCTCAGGTTTTATACCTCAAGCTATTTTAATCTTCACTGGACCTAATTGTTACTCCTAATGTTTGATATTTACAAAAAAGCAGTGGTAAAGTAGACTTAAGTTCATCATTCTGAGTCTGCAATCTTAATTGTATCATACTACGAAAGATCTGTTAACAGAATGAGACTGAAAACAATCACTTTGAGGTCTGAGCTGTCCTGATGATCCTTCCTTGACCAAACCTCATCGCACTGCAAAGCTACCACCTAAAACTCGGTCCACGTGCAAGGAACCTGAACCACTGAACGAGAAAAAGGTTTAGAGCATTTACTACCAGAAAGCAAAAATGTAGACAGCGGCAATTAGCACCTTCAACAAAGATCAACATCAAATAATACCGCTTAGGCGGCTTCTTCCCCTTCAGACTGTTTTACATCACGCCTTTCATAAGTAAATAACAAAGATAATAATGAATAACAGGTCGAGCAGTTTTCTCCCACGGTTCTACCTGAGTTTTTTCGAACCTCAAGTATCTTCCACTGAGTAGCCATTTATCAAAAATTGAGGGTTTATTGCAAAACTTTGTTTCTCACGATCTCAGTTTAAAAACATTGACGGAAATAAGTAAAAATTGACCGAAATGAATAAATAAAGGAGATTGTTGGAAAGCAATTAAAAAGGTGTTAAGACCTAGAAAGTCAATCTAATCTTAGTTTGCGTTGTTTGCATTAAATAATTAAATTCAAAATTTTACACCTACGCCTAACCAAGATTTTAAGTCTCGAGACTTCTCATATTTTGAGACCATAATTTTTCGAGACCAAGACTCGAGATCGAGACTTGAAGTTTAAGTCCGAGGCGAGACCGAGACAAGACTTTCAAAAATGTGTCTCGAGACAGTCTCGAGAACCGAGACCGGTCTCGTAAACTCCATCACTATTGATCAGTATACGCTGTACTGAGTAGCACGGCACTGTAGTTGCTATTTCGATCTGAACTTCCTTAAGTGGTGGATAAACTGCTTTACGACACATACGTCTTAGTCCTCGGTTCGGGGCGTTACTAAAAATTAGGGAACGAATGTATAAATAGAAAGTGCTGGTAACAACTTCAACTCCAAGGCACGTTCGCTTCCTAAATATGCCTTATTTGGGCACTACAAACGCAGTGGCGCTACAGTTGATCTTTTTTGACCAGAGGATAAAGATGTTGACCTAGCGATAGACGTTATAGAATGGTGAAGCGAGATTACGTAGAAAAATGTTATATTTTAAGCAAGTTATAGTGCATAGGCCACTTAGTTTTTGCTTGTCATAGATTCGAGACCGTTTCTCCCTATTTATGTTAGTGACAGATTGTGGTCCGGAGAAGCATGAGAAAATCAAACGACAGACGTTTTTTAAACGAAAGAGCACAACGTAGTGGAGCTCAGAAAAAAAAGAGTATAAGAAACGCATCGAAAATGCAACGAAGCTGTTACTAAGACGAGAAAGGTTAGCAACTAACCTTTCAAGCATTTTGTTGAAATAAACTTGATTTAATTTTTGCACTATCAAAAAAATGAGACCCCCACCAAATTTGAGCCCCAGGGCACTTCACCACATAAATTCGGCACTGTGGATTAACATACGATCAATATGAGTTTCAAATTTATAACTTTCTAGTTTCTACTACAAAAAATTGGTGTAGGAAAGACTAATGCCTCCAACAACAAAAAACTATCGGACACAATTTGAAAAATAAAAATAAAAAAACACCTCAAGATGAAGTTGCAAGGTCATAGAAAAACGTTTGCAAGGAATTTGTCGAGATTGCGTTAAGCACAATCGATCTCTTACTCGCAAAAAAAGTCGAAATTTCATTTTTTGTTTGCCAATTTTTAATTATTATGCTATTCGTTTGCTTTTTCACTCGGAGCTGTGAAATTTTCACCGACTGTGTTAAGTTTCTTAAGTCAAGGCACTTACAATTTGAGAATCATATTTTCATTTTTTTTTTAATATGTTAATTTTATATGTTTTCCTTTTCTCTTTTTTTTTTTTCCTTACAGACATATTTTGCCATTACTTTTAGCGCAAGAAAAAAGTAAAGAAAAGTGATACACAAAAACAGCACAAGCAAAACAAAATAATTATTTCAGTATAATGCGCAGTGAGTACCAGCAATGTCAAAAAAATAAAACTAAAAGAACTATACGCTTATTTTTCGAGAAAAATAATACGGGACTTACGCCTGGTCATCTTCGCCAACATTCTCTTATTCATATAGAAGCTGAGTAACTTTTTTTACGAATTACTTTCGATCTAGCGGGTGGATTTTCGCAAATAGCAGTTATATCAGTTATTCACTATTGAATTTGTATTAGATTGTGGCTAATATTGGTATAGCTTAAAAAGTTTCATTCAACCGAAAAATGGCTAGCTTTATTAGTTAAATCGATTTTTGATCAGAGTTTTGCAAGCATTGTTTAAGTTTTCAAGAAACGCGAAATGAACGACTCAGCTTACAACCGCTTCAAATCGCGAGCGAAACAAGATGTCGCAATTTTACGTATTGTCAATTGAACACTTGCGGCAAGCGTAAGTTCGAATCCGCAAAACCGAAATATTGATCAAAAAGTAATACATTACATGGAGCAGTCAAAAGTGATTGTGTCAAAACCTTCAGCTATTCAGCAAAATAGCAGTAATAATACAAATATTTTTAAAATGATATGAAAACATTTTAAGCGCAAATAATTATGTGTGACCAATTCGATCCTCAAACCCAGAAAATAAAAAGGAATTCTCGAGATCAGTTTTATTGAAAAAAGGTGCCCAAACCTTTGTTCTACTATTCCTTTTATCTGCGAAAATACGTTTAATCCTTTTCGACTCCCTACCATTGGTAACTCTGTGTTTCGAACTTTTGTGACATCAAAAAAGATTGAATTTGCAAAATTTCTTGCAGATTAAGAAATATGATGTTTAATATTCGAAAATTGCGTTACTTAATCTACAAGAAATTTCAGCGCAGAACAAGCAACGCTATGTTCAATATTCTGCAATTGTAATTAGTTGTAATTACATTTTATTCACCAAGTTGGCTTGGTCAGGAGACAGCGAAGGGACCTTTCGGTCTTCGAGTCAAGCTGCAACCTGCCCACCTGTCTACCACACACGGTGGAGGCTTCACACTGTCCCTTTAATTGTTGAGCGTCAAGCAGGGAAGCTGTGAATACTAATTTATACAGTCTTTGGTTTGACCCGACCGGGAATCAAATCCAAGTCTACCGCTTCAGTAGCAGACGCTTATCCACTTGACCACTGATCTGTAAAGGTGAATTTACACAGTATCCGTTTTTCGTACGTTTTCGTCCGTTTTTTTACGTTTTTGCTTCTCCTTGACAAAGTATGCACTTTTTCATCCGCATTTTTATGTGCCCATATCCGCACTAACCAGACAGTCACATACTGAACAAAAGTTTTCCGAAAAAATTTTTTTGTAAAGAGGTAAAGCTCTATTTCGAAATATCGCTCTTATCGTTCATACACAAAATTTTTGAACAAAATTTTTATGTATATATATAACAGTCTACTTAGTGCGTATATGGACTTATAAAAATGCGGATGAAAAAGCGCATACTTTTTCAAGAAGAAGCAAAAACGTCAAAAAACGGACGAAAACGTACGAAAAACGGATACTGTGTAAATTCACCTTAAATTTTGCGACAGCATCCTTTTTTGATGTCACGAAATTTCGAAACACAGGGTTACCAGTGGTACGGAGTTAAATGGATTAAATCTATTTTTGTAGATAAGGGAAATAGTTGAACAAGGTTTTGGAACATCTCTTTATTATCTCAAGTAGTTCTCATTTCTTCAATAAAACCGATCCCGAGAAGTATCTCTTCAAATTAAAACTTAAATTTATGATCCAATATTTCATTAGCTTACAGTAGCTTTCAAAGCACTTTTTCGACAAAAACTAATTGTAACTTTAAGCTCTTTTTAGACAAAGTCACGCAGAAATTACAACTTGAGACACTCTTAAAAACATTACTCTAAAATGCTTTACTGATTTTGAAAAAACTTATAGTGACAAACAATTTTGACGAACGACTGGGAAATCGAACTCAGGAAATTCCTTCCTATGTTACTATCACTGGCTACAAATGAGCTTCAAATCTAGCTGATTGAGGATCATCAAAAGCTAATTGATCTTTTTCATCCCTTTCTAGCTTTGGAAATTCGTGCCTATTCTACTACATATCACTAACTAATTGAGCATCAAATTTTTAGTTGGCGACAGTTGAATTTCATTGGTCGAACATTTGACGGCGGAAATGGGAATAAAACTCAATTTGAAGTGAAATATTTTCAAGGAATCAAATTTTAAGGAACTTTCTGCAAAGACTGTTCTTACTGTGGTTCTATCTTTAACAGTGCATCGTTTATGGGATGTCAAGCAACTGACACTAGAAGTTATGGCCTTATGGGGCCTACTTTTCAGGCTGCCAGTTTTCAGGAGTTGATTATTCCAATTTGGAAAATCAAGGAGCATATTTTACCGGCGCATGGATTTATGGTTCAGATTTCAATAATTCCGATTACACAGGGGCCAGCTTCTACGGCTGTACAATAATTGGTTCCACATTTAAAAACAACGTGCTAGTTGATGGCAACTTCAGAGGATGCAAAATCGATGGAGCAGACTTTCGAAACGGGACTTATACTGGAGCTGACTTTGCTGGCACTACCATTACCCATTCGATCTTTACCGGAGAAGGAATTAGCACTGGCCTAGTTCAACTTATTGACTAAAACGTGTCTCAGATTACGGTATGTGTAGAAAGCACGACTTACTCCATGATTTACTAAAAAGCAACAATCAAATACATTGTGATGACTACAACATTGCGTTATCTAAACCTTACGGTACATCATTTGTAGCTAAAACGTTTGAAGTTCTTTTTAGCCTGCATTTCTAACATTCATACATTCATTGCTGTGATTTTCGTCACCCAGCTTCGAGTTTATGTATTTGAAATGCGAGAATTGAACCAATTCAACTCCAGATAAAACAGTAATGCATAGTGAGTTGGGCTTAAGAATTAAATTATTCCTACATCCCATGCATAAGGCAAACTCTAATCCGCATAAAGCAAACTTCAATCGTTCAGAAGAATGCTTGCTGTAGATTTATGCCAAAGCTTGGCTTTGTAAGTTTTCTTACTCCTTATACAATAACTTTTAACTTGTTCTTTATTACTAGTCGATCATTCAAACATTGTATTACGAGCAGTGGCGTAGCTAGGGAGGGGGTTGCTCGCCCCGGGTGACACCATTTTGAGATGACACCATTTGGGGTGACACCATATAATGATATGAAACCATAACTCCACTGATTTGTGGTGAAGACCTTGTTTTTACATTTTGGTTGATCTCCAACCTTATTTGCACCAAAAACCCAGTAAATTTACGACGAAGACCTTTTCTTTTTTGGTCTTCACTATTTTTGGACCGAAAATCCACTACTTTTACGTCGAAGCCCTTTTTTTTTGATCTTCATCTATTTCTGGACCGAAACAGGGCGACACCGCAAATCCCACCCAGGGTGCCACCATCCTTAGCAACGCCACTGATTACGAACTTAGAAAAACTGAATTTGTACCATGCGAAGTATAATGTTCAGAACAATTACGCTTCAATTTGCATAAACGTGTCATAACTTACACTAATTAGGTAAGAAAATTATTACGGTTAATTATTTATCACAGCTAACAAATGATTGATCGTTTGTGTGTAGTTGTTGCCTACAGATACAGGAATCAATTACTTATTTTAGGCTAAATTAACAAAAGGTTTAGCAGATTTCAACATGAGGATGTACGTTTTAAGCATGTTTCTTGTTCTCGTCATGTCGATGCTCAGCAACGCTATGTTCAATGCAGGTAATATCGTGATGTGCAACAGTAATTGTGGATTGTGAAATGATATTGCAATGGTCTAGATAAATACCTGAAACTATGTTTACATAAAAACGTTAGAACATTTTATCGATTTATTGAAATAAACTACGCAACAAATTAACGAAAATGTTGCGCAACATTACCCTTAATTTAAGTATGATTTCTTAAATAGTCGATGATGGGTTCAAAGCAACACTTACCCGTTTTCAAAATTAGATCAATAGACTGCGAACTAATGCAAACAAGTAACTTTCAATAACATCTATCTTTTTTATGTTTTCAGATTTTGCAGGCTTAAATAAACGTGGAAGCACTTATTCCGGTGTAAACCTCACTCCATCTTCGTTTGGAGGTGCGGACTTCAGTGGCAGCAGCTTCTATGCAGCAATATGTAACGATTGCGTGTTCAGCGGTTCAACTATGAAAGGTTCGAGTTTTTATGGGAGCAGCTTGATTGGATCCGATTGCAGCGGCGCTATGTTTGAAGGAAGTTGGTTTTCCGGAGTGTTGTTCAATGACAGCAATTTTGCGGGATCCATGTTTACGGGAGCTTACCTTGCTGGGGTAGACTTTAGCAAATCGGACTACACTGGGGCTGATTTTAGTGGAAGTGTTATCACTGGAAGCACGTTTGCAGACAGTGTTTTCGTGCGTGCATCTTTTAGAGGAGCAAGAATTGTTTCTTGCGATTTTGGCAATTCCAACTTTACAGAAGCGGATTTCACTGATGTTTTTGCAAGGGATTCCATCTTCACAGGAGAAGGTCTTGATTATTTACCAGAAGATTTGATTAGTACTGTCTAAGCATAGTCATAATCGCTGTAACGGAATTGTTCACATCAATGTTCCTCTTTTGATTATTGATAGATTATGCATTATACTCGAGATTTTCGCAATAAAAATCTCACTTAAATTGTTAGTGCAAATTACAGTACATCGCTGTTTCATGTATAGCCATTAACCAACGTTTTAGTTTTAAGGAGTTTGACCGATCAGTGGTCGAGTTTTTTTAGTTTAACCGATCAGTGGTCGAGTGGATAGAGCATCTGCTACTGAAGCGGTAGACTCAGGTTCGATTCCCGGTCGGGTCAAACAAAGATTATAAAAATTGGTATTCACAGCTTTTCTCTTGACGCTCTTGATTAGCAGGCAGATTTTCTAAGTAGGTACAATTCTAAAACAACACGCAAATCTAAGCTCCTGAAGTTTGCATCATAAAATTAGTCATGCATCACAATAGTTGAAAACTTAACTTGACAATTGAATGTATGTTTGAAGAGTTGGACTTTTTTGTAGGTTTGTGGTGTGATCAATTGGCCTAAAAGATCTACCGTTTGCGTGCAAAATTTGCATAAGTTCAAAGCAGCAGAGTCAAATCAAATCAAATTTTTCATCATACTCGTTGTAATACGCCAAAGCGCGTAACGAATTTGCTTGGTCTATCTCCCCATCATTGCGCCTGGGCAACATAGCTCTTTTCGAAGAAATATCGCACCCGTGGCAAGCCGTTGGGAACACTATATTCAATTTTACTGGTCCGAGATTCGAATCTCTGATCTCCCGCTCCAGAAACGAACGCGTTACCGCTCGACCAACTGGACGGTTAAGCAGCAGAGTCGATAAATGATTTTAGATGAAACTACCAGTATCAGAAACTATCTGGCTGCCACAGGAGCTTATCAGCTACCGGTACACTTACAAACAGAGGTAGAGTCGAGGACAAAACCTTTGAGGCCAAGGACTCGAAAAAAATCTGAAGCTAAGGGGAAGGACCGACTTTTCAAGGACTAACCCTTTGAAGGCCAAGGACAGGAATGGTCGACACCAAGGGCAAGAACCAAGGACACAATTTTTCAAAATTATGGTCGGCAAATTTTCCATTATTTTTTAGCGCAAAGGTCTTTAAGATCGAAAATCTTGACATTCTTTGTGGCTGACTCCCGGGAAGTCAGAACTATTTCCACCCGCAGTTAGCTGGCAATATCAACCACCAATCGTGTAGCCGCAAGCAGCTCAAATCATTGATGTACAGAGGTTGATAGTGCTGTTTCAAGGTTATAGCTCTCATTAGCAGCCCTCAGCATGCCAAAACCAAAGATTTTCCTAGCTACCTTTTGTTCAAACCTCAATGGTTTGCGCAGTGGCGGAGGCTTTATGGGAAACAAACGATTTTTCGAATGTGGTAGTTCACAAACGAACAAAAGAAAAATCGCTTGGATCTTGTATTAAGGACAGCCATAAGCTATAGTTAATGTTACTTAATCTATCCTTAATACAATACAGCCGTAAGCTATCCTTAATAAAAGGGCTCCCCTCTGCGTGACTACGAAAACCAAAACCCAAAAAGCTTGACGTCCTTTGCGGCTGACTCCCGGGAAGTCAGAACTATTTTCACTGGCAGTTAGATGGCCAGATCAACCACCAACCCTGCGGCCGCAAGCAGCTTGAATCATTGATGCACAGAGCTGGACAGCGCTATTTCGAGCTTTAAGCTATCATCAGCTGCAGCTCTCAGCATATCTAAACCAAAGGTTTAACCTCTCGACCGAACTGATGGGCATTTTTCTGACTTCCCGGGAGGTGGCCTCAAAAGACGTCAAGCTTTTTCGGTTTTGGTTTTCGTTGTCACACAGAGGGGAGCCCTTGTATTAAGGATAGCTTACAGCTGTCCGTAATACAATGTTAGCTTATGGCTGTCCTTAATGGTAGGACCCGCCTCCACTCAATTAAATGGCCACTAATGATAAAAAGGATGACAACAAAGCCTTTTGTTTATTCAAATTTAGTTTCTTTTAGCATTTTCGCGTACAACTGTAATTAACAATAGTATTAATATTGACGACCAGGGACCCTGAGCCCCCTCAATTTAAATTTTTGTCAATCAATTTAAATGTATAACTTAGGAAAAATTCAAGGTTTTTGTTCTAAAAGTCGCAACCTCTGGCCTTTATCTAACCTTTTTGTAAACTTAGTGTAACAACATGATTACAGTAGTAGCCATAAATAAAACCAACTTTAAATAACAATCCACCTCCACCTCGCCAGTTTTTACAAAACCAATACTAAAAAAGCTGTGGGAAATGCTTATTGAACGATTTATTGAATTTGAATTGAGGGGCCCGGGCCGTATATATAGTCCAAAACTGATTATTTTTAAGACAAAAAAGATTTCCAAAGAAAATAAAACTTCGAGTGAATTATTTTAAGTCAATTACGAAATTTATCCAAAAAATGCAAGGTTTTAAACGTGCATTGTAAGCAAACGGAGGGCTGAAAAATTTAACTTTTTCTATTAGCTTTCAAATTTTTAAAATTTAGTTCTTTCAAATAGCTCTAAATACGTGCAAAATGTAATTCAAATGACATTAAAATATCTATTTTTATCAAAAATTACAAACATTTCAAAAAAAAAAAATCACCCATAGCTTTCAGCGACTGGGGACCCCGTTCCCACACCCAGGTCTATGATACATTAATTTCTTTACCGCGCCTCCACGATTAAATTTAACGTATATTTTGAAAACATTAACTTTTAGTTCAAGGCCTCCACATTCAGCAACATACAGGCTCAAGGCTTCTGATTTTCGATTCTAAGATATTTTTGTCCGATATAAAGTCTCTCCTTCTGAAAATCTCTGATGACGTCATATTGCAAGTGATTCCCCCTCCCAATCAAAAATCCTGGGTACGCCTATGCCAGAATTTAAGAAATTTTTCTGTTTGGTTATTTTCCTATCAACCAATCAAAAAACAGTGCTATCCTCAAGCCGAGGATAGAACATTTTCGAGGACGAGTAGCTTCGAGGGCAAGGCCAAGGACTTTAAAATGTGTCCTCGAGGCCAAGGACGTCCTGGAGGACTCCACATCTGCTTACAAACCCTAGACTTAGGTGAAAATAGGTTTTTTATCACTAAGCTGACTATACACTTAAAACTTTTCTTGTAATTATTATTATTATTATTAAAGGGCAGCGGTGCAAGTGAATCTGCTACCAATTAGGTAAAGTCCACCTACACATTGCGTAGGCCTCATTTGGGCCCATTGCAGTTATAGCTGCTAAGTTGCTGTATTTTGTTTGGTTACTGGTCGAACTCAGAAAACCTTCCAGCTTCCTTTAAGTACGTGGCCAGTTTGTTAATGTTACATTTCGTTACCACATTGTGAACAGTGGTTGTGGTAGTTCCAAAATATTTAACACGAATATCTTGGTAAACTTTACAATTGCCTACATGATGATTTGGTGTTTCATCCTCTAGGCTACATTTTGGACACAGGGAAGACTCAGCACGACCTGTAGTTTTCTTGTGCCGCTGTAGATTGCAATGCCCAGTCAAAACTTGCACTACTCTATTCAATTGAGGCCTCTTAAGGTTAAGGAGACGTATTGTTAGTCGTGAAGACGTCCAATCTACAGTCTCCTTCATCCTCAAGCAGTCTTTCCGTTTATTCCACATAGATTTCCATCTAACTGTGGACCAGTCCGTAACCGTGCTAACACAACTGGCATACGGCACTGTAATAAAAGGTTCAGGACCATACATTATTGATTTAGATCCTGATTTGGCTACATAGTCTGCCACTTCGTTACCATGTACCCCTGCATGTCCAGGAATCCAGGCAATACTGACGTGGTTTTGTTTGCCTAACTGATTTAGGCTTCTGATGCAGTTGAGCACTGTAATTAATGTTACAGTGCTCTTTATGAGTGCTTTGATAGCCGCCTGACTATCAACCAGCACAACAATACTTTGATTGTGCATTTTTTCCAAAAGCAGGTTCTTTGCCACTTCTGAAATAGCTAAGACTTCTGTCTGGAACACGGTGCTGTGTATTCCAAGGTGGAAAAATGCTTGTTTTGGGGAGTTGTTTGGGTATTCTGCGTAAAAACCCGCCCCCACTCTCCCATCTAGTTTCGAGCCATCAGTGTAAACCCTGATAGTGTTGTGACTTAGAATGCTTTCAGATCTGATAGCATTCTGTTTATCCATGATTTGACATTCGAAGTTTCTCTCGAATACCTTTGTTTTCTTTATTCGGTCAGCTGGCATTTGCAGCAGAGGTAAAAATCTTCTAGCCTCATTGCAAATATCAACATGACTTTTCGTTTTCCCAAAGGAGCCGACGGGCTTGGCATGCCAGTGTCCACTCACAGAGATTCTGTATGACCCTCGCACTGCTTCGGCCAACAAGAATTCCTCGATGGGAGTAATGTTGAGCAGTATTTCCAGAGCACCAGTAGGGGTGCCAGGAAAAGCTGATGAAATCATTAAGCAAGCAAGTCTCTGTACCTTTGTGAGTTTCCTCACTAGGTACTTTTTGTTGAGACCGCCAGCCCAGGACACACAAGCGTACGACATGATTGGACGTATCACAGCTGTGTATATCCATTTCATAATACAGTAGATGGTTTTATTCCCCAGGTTTTACCCACAATTTGTCTACATTGCATTAAAGCCGTAGTTGCTCTGCGGGTAATTCGGGTTATATGTGGTTTCCAAGTTAGCTTGCTATCCAGAGTAACACCTAATAGCTTTGCTTCCTTGGAAAGTTCGAGCTTTGAACCGTTCATTGTCAAGGAACCCACATCTGGATTCCGTTTGTGAGTGAACAGTACAATTTCGGTTTTCTTGCTGCTAAACTGTAGCTCTTGTTCCGAAGCCCAGTTTGCAGCAATATTTATTGCTTTCTGGGCCATACCTCTGATCCAAAGCATATCAGCACCAGTGACCAATATTGCTAGATCATCGGCATAGGCTTGAACATAAAAGCCCCTGCTACGTAACTCTAGCAATAGGTTGTTTAAAACACAGTTCCACAGAAAAGGCGAAAGGATACCACCTTGTGGGTTCCCCTTCATGACTTCCCTTTTAACTTTGTCTCCATATAGTTCTACTTGGACTGTGCGATGTCTTAGCAAATTCTCTATCCATGAGGTGCGAATCTCGGACATGCCCAGCCCTCGCAGAGCCGTGGCAAAGCCACGGAAGGTGACATTGTCGAAGGCGCCGACAATATCCAGGAAAATACCCAAAGCCGGCTTTTTTCTAACAAGGCATTGCTCTACACGGCGCACAAATTCATGCAAAGCAGTTTCCGTAGAAACACCTGCACGAAATCCATACTGCGATGCAGAAAGCTTTGCCTGCACGTTTTTGTCATCATTAATATGATACAGAATTAGTCTTTCCAGCCATTTCAGTAGGAAAGAAGTTAAGGTAATCATCCGGAAAGATTTAGCTTCGAAATAGCTTTCCTTTCCGGGTTTGGGGAGAAATATACCTGTGCCTTCTTTCCATGCCATTGGCACATAACTGTGTTTCAGGCATGCTTGAAAAATGACGTGGTAATATTCTTTTAGTTGGTTCCAACCTTTCTGTAACAGAACAGGATAGAGCCCGTCTGGCCCTGGGGCTTTGAATGGTTGGAATTCGTTGATAGCTGCTTGCATACGCTCGAGTGAGCATATGCTTGCAATCATTTCAGTGTCTTCAGGTCTCACGAATGGGTTATCCACTAAATCAGACCTGGTTGTATGATTTTCTGTCTGCTGGCTACCCGGTGACAAGATATCTAGCAGATAGTTCATTGTTTCTAGAGGAGACTTTGTGAATTCTCCGTCGTGTTTAATTACGTTGCTAACACGCACCGTTTCATTGTTTCGAATAATCTTAACCAGCCGAGCTGTTGCTGTTAGACTACTCGTACTCTCCACAAAGCTGCGCCATGAATCGCGTTTCGCTCTTCTGACTGCTTTTTTAAAATTAGATTGGGCAAGCTTTTGAGCCACCCAATCATTTTCCTGTTTTGTTTTAATGGCTTTTTTCCAAGCTCGGCGAGCTTCTTTCCGAAGACTTGCTAGCTCAGAGTTCCACCAGATGTTATCTTTCTTACGAAGTGACTTAAGCATCGGGCAAGCAGCTTCATATGATTTAGTTATCACTGAATGAACCTTGTTTACCAGCACGTCAATGTCTTCTATTGATGAATGCACTGGTACTGGTGGTAATATTCGTTCATTTAATTTTTGTTCTAGTTCGTTTACATACTTATTCCAGCACGTACGACGGACATTTCGGAACATTTTGGCTTGTTTTTGGATTCTGCTTTTGACCTGGAACCTAATATACATGTGATCCGAGAATGATGGCACGTTGCTAACATGCCAACCAACTACTCGGTCCCACGCGCACCGGTTCACCAAGGTTAAGTCCAGAACCTCTTCACGTATTTTGTTTCTGTAAGTTGGTCTATTACCTACATTACAGAAATTCAGGTCTGCACTAACACAAAAAGCCAGCAGATCCTCTCCTCGAGGGTTTATATCTGAGGATCCCCAAATAGTGTGGTGTGCATTTGCGTCGGTTCCTACTATAGTAGGAATTTGTTCATTTTTAGTGAATATTAACAGATCCCTCAACAAAGTGGGTGGAGCTGGTTGTTCGGCTGCCATGTATGCCGATACGAAATCAAAACTATCTCCTTTTCGGCACACATTGTTAACTCTAACCGCCACAATATCCTCGTCCGAGAACATTGGAATTAGAGAACAGCTGAGATCAGGAGTAGCGTAAATGCATGCCCGAGGGCGATTACCCTTTTCAATACCTTGAAAGAGGTTCCATCCCCGTAGCTTACTCCTGATTTTGGTGGCATACGTCCATGGTTCTTGAGCTAAAACTAACCCGGAACGTACATTTTTCATTACTTCACACATGTTGTAGCTTGCTGCTTTACATCTGTGTAGGTTAATTTGCCAACACTCTAAATTATGAGAGCATAACTTATGTGCCGTAATGGCTTTATTTGATTTATCGAGTTGTCCGCTGTAATCCTGAGCCATTCTTATCTATTTGATAGATGTACTCAAGCAGAGCGCTTTATTATTAGAACAGCTGATATGGCTACTTCCTTACTGCAGAGAAAAGCTCTGACCTCTATGCACTAGAGGTCGCCGGCTTCTCTATATCTGCCGAAGTGCCAGGCTCAGCTGTATCCATAACTGCTTCGCGAGTTTCATCGTCCTTTGACGATCGTGATGACGTCTCCGGGTTCTGAAACTGCTTGGCACTTTTCTTCTTCTGGAACTGCACCCGACGATAACCAGCATATGGGTTGAAGTGCAGTTCCTTCAACGTGGTTAGCGAAGGTTCCCGGACGGATACTACACTTTTCTTGTAATGGTAGTTCTAGTTGTGATCTTGCAGCCAAGGATGGCATTAAGGTACGATGCGCCTAAATTTTTGCTAAGAAGTACGCTACGCGTTTTTTTTGTAATGGTACGGGACGTTCGTACGCTGTTTGAATTTGCGTACTAAACGTACCGTACCTATTGCTGCGGTAGGTTTTATGAGCAATTTGCGGCAGTCAATGAAGATTCGTGCGAACTTGCTCATACAATTAATATTAAAAAATAGTTTGATGACAGCTATTAGAATCTAATAATATTGAGGCAGTTTTGCGTGTATTGAAAGCTAAAATAGGCACATATTTACAATAGCATTCTCATTCATGATTTTTCCAGCTCTTGAAAAAAAAATTATCCGGTATCGGTAAATAAAAAGTAACTGTGGTGATATTTGTCCTTTTGGCCTCGCTAGCTTTACTGATGAGCCCTGAGATTGGGCGAAACAGCTGTCCAAGGCAGCATGCTATTCGAAATTATTTTGAATTGAACAATTAGAATTATCTCTTGTAATATTGTGATTACTTAATATTTTTGGAAAAAAAAATTGTGTCATGATCTGGTTAATTTGCGATTCTTTGCCTTTCTACGCTCATGTTCATACCTGTAAGTCCTAGCTATACTGACGAGGAATAAAAGACGAATGTCGATTCCGAAGCAGTATAGCTATGTAATTGTAATTACATTTTATTCACCAAGTTGGCTTGGTCAGGAGACAGCGAAGGGACCTTTCGGTCTTCGAGTCAAGCTGCAACCTGCCCACCTGTCTACCACACACGGCGAAGGCTTCACACTGTCCCTTTGATTGCTGAATGTCAAGCAGGAAAGCTGTGAAAACCAATTTATATAGTCTTTGGTTTGACCCGACCGGGAATCGAACCCGAGTCTACCACTTCAGTAGCAGTCGCTCGATCTACTCCACCACTGATCGGTTTTAATCAAAAGTTTGATTGTGCCTAAAAGACTCTGTATACTGTCTATAGTTTATTATTAATTTTCTCTGTACATTATTCTTAATAAAAATGTATTTTCTCTTTAATATTTCAGGCTAATTTCAGAATTCTTCGACTTCTTTATTGAAGGATATCTGCATTTCTTTTTTCCGCTATTAGTTGCAATCCTGTGATTTTTTTAAATAATTTTTGAATCAACATTAAATGTCGCTCGTGTGGACGCAACGACCATAAATTTTTATTAGTAACTGAAAACTGAAAGCTTTTTTGTTTTTTTTTCACGGCTCATTTTTCTAGAACATGCCGATTCGTCCAATCAGCGTGACTTTCAGCCTGACTTTCAGCTTGACTTTTTTCTTCTCAGTTCACTCCCGCTAAGACTATAACCCATAAACTAGTCGAATACGCGTGACCGCCAAACACCTTCGCAACAAGAGCAAACATTTTTCTTCAATCCTCTTCTGTTTTTCTCCTCGCTTCTGTTTAGTCTACTAAATAAGGAATCTATGCAGTGACCTGGGGTGCCGAAGCCCGGGGGGGATATATCCCCCCAATAATTTGACTGTATCCCCCCCAATAATTTGAGTATGGTCTACATCTGCATCCCACCCAATACTTTGACTCTGGTGTGCACAGTAGCGTGGCCAGTTTTAGTCAATTCCAGAGCAAAAAACAGTCACAAAAGAGCTAAAAACGTGGTATTTTTCTTATTCTGCATTTTGGTTGACAAGCCAATGGGGAGGGCTCTCCTGAAGTTGACTAAAAAGTGATTTAAAGCATCTTTTGAAACATATATGCTGGGGGGCTAATTGTGAAAAATTAAAGTCACAAATCAATAAAAACTTTTAAAAATGCCCAAAAACAGACAATCAAATTTGATCGCTAGTGTAAAAACGCCAAACATAGGTTTATTCAAAATATATTATAAACTCAGGAGTAAGGAGAGGGGGGCTATTCAGTATTAGTTAATTACCAATTACTTCTCTCAACTATCTTTCCATTAGCCCCCCCCCCCCCAATTATTTTCTTTATAAAATATAGACGAAATAGATTACTCCGTGTGAGTTTTATTGAATAATAGGATTTTATGGTTTACCAGCATGTAAACAAGAGAACTGCAATGTTATCATTAGCCACCTTCCATATAGCCCATTAATGCACCCAGTTGAATCATGTTGTGCTGCCAATTTCTATGCCACGTTTTAATAGCATTATTTTTTATTAAAATAGCTCTAAAATTAAATTATATTTGCAAAAAAATGCAAATTTTCGAGCGCTGTGGGTGCGGAGCCCCCAAACTCCCAGCCTCCGGCAGCTGGGGCCTCGTCCCCGGACCCCAGTTGGCCTCCGGTGGCTGGGGGCGGAGCCCCCAGACCCCCAAGACAGCCCCCCCATTGCGAATTTCTGGCTACGCGCCTGGGTGTGCATTTGAGCGCAGGTCTTCACTAAAATTCCGGGAAAAAAGTGCTACAGTTTTGGTGAAGACTTTTTTTTGGTCTTCACCTAAACTCGCGGAAAAAAGTGTTCCATTTTTGGCGAGGACCTTTTTTTTGGTCTTCACTTAATTTGCTCAACTGAAAAAAAATCGTGGTCGAGGTTCATTCCCCCCAATGTTGAAAATAGGGCAAAATTAGGGTAAAATTGCAAATTATCCCCCCCAATGTTCAACAAAGATTGGCACCCCTGGCAGTGACAATGTTAAAATAGAACGAAAAATTCCATGGCTACAAGATTGCGTAAACTATACCAGACCTAACCCTAATCTAACCTTTAAAAAAGTAAATAATGAAAAATGCGCGAATGAATATCTTTTATTTTCGTTCTATTCTCTTCAAATTGCAAATTTCTGGTGAAATAGGTTGCTCACAATCACTCTACAATAGACCTGTCACTAGGCTTAGACAAGACAAATTTATTTTATTGCTCAGTAGAAGCACGAAGAAGAAATTTTGATCAGGATTCGTGTAAGAAGGTGACATGGAGGTTGCGAAAGACCTTACGGTCATCAAGTTAGCTCGTAGGCCTAGGTGACTAGCCTAACATTAGTCAAGTTGCCTTGCCTTCTAGTGGATTTCTAAAAGTGTAAACTCTAATCTAGCGTACTGCGTTTTCATTCCAGGCATAATTTACGCCAACAATAGTAAAAAATAACTACAGTAAGTATATAGGCCTACATGACATCAGCTGAAATTATTGATTTTATCCAATCGACCTACAGTCGTGGCCAAAATAATAGGACCACCTTGCAAAACATACTTTTTTTAAAAAAACTTTCTTGAGTCGTGTTTTTAGTGTAATTATGACTTTATAATTTAATACAATTGCTTTATTGCATCATTTTACTTGCAGGTTGGTTTAAATTGAATGTAACTAGCTTAGAAGCTTCATATATCTTGAGTTTAAACCAAAATGATTAGGAGGAGTGTGGAAATCTGTATCCCCCAAAATGGGCAGAAGCAAGTCACTTTCAGAGGTAGTTCGAGCTCAAATTATCGTACTTAGACAGGAAGGATATACAGAACGAGATATTAGCAAACGCCTGAGGTGTAGCAAAACCATAATTCCATAGTGAAATTTAACCAAACAGGGTCATACGCAGAGGCTGCAAAGCCAGGAAGGCCACGGAAAACTACCCCCCGAAATGATATAGCAATGAAACGAGCAGCAACTCGGTCTCCTATGAGTTCTGCGAAGAAAATACGGTTGCAGCTATTAGAAACTGGAATCAATGTCAGTTGGAAAACAGTTAGTAGAAGGCTAGTGAATAATTTTGGCTTAAAATCTTGCAAACCAGCCAAAAAGCCACGTCTCACTCCCACCATGAAGCTGAAGCGACTGGCATTTGCCAAAAAACATGTGAGCTGGACAGTTCAGCAATGGGAAAAAATATTGTTTTCAGACGAATCCACATTGCAACAATTCAACTCTCGCAAGCTCTTCATTCGTAGACCTTCAGGGCAACGATTTAACGAAAAGTGCACCGTGCAAACAATGAAGCATCCCCCCAGTGTCATGATATGGGGGGGCATATCTGTGAATGGGACAGCAGGGTTATTTTTCCTGCCAAAGGGGGTAGCCATGAACGGCTAAAGATATCTTCAGCTATTAGAGGAAAAGCTCGAACTTCACATGACTATCCACAATAGTGAAATCTTCATGCACGATGGAGCACCGTGTCATAGTTCTAAAATTGTGACCACTTTCTTGAAGTCGGAAAAGGTCAAAGTTCTCGACTGGCCTAGTAACAGTCCAGACTTGAATCCTATTGAAAATCTGTGGATGGTGGTTAAGAATAAAGTTGCTGAAAAACAGGCAAGTAGTGCCAAAAAAGCAATAAAAGAAGTTTGGGTTAAAGAGATCACCCCAGAATATTGCCGGAAGCTGATAGAAAGCATGCCAAAACGTCTGAATGACGTCATCAAGTGTAAAGGTGGATGCACCAAATATTGAAATTATTGTGTCATTTTGAATGCAAAATACATGTATTTAATGCACAAACATTGTGGTCAGTCTTCATATTAGTTTTTAATCATACCAATCGCTTTATATTTTATTATTAACAGTAAAAACAAAAAAATTCCATTTTTTCAAGCTTGGTCCTATTATTTTGGCCACGACTGTAGATCTATTTTTCAAGTTTCTTTTTAAGTGCACCAAATCAAATATCTTTGCGCTAAAAGAAAATTAAAATCAAAAAGCCTAATTTTGCTTTTAAAAATACACCTTTTTCGCCAAAGCCAAAGGAGAAGCCTGGCAAAAAACTCAGCAGAAACCTTGCAAGATGTCAAAAACTTGGTGCTGTTAACAAGGATGGCAGTACGGTACGGTACGTTAAGAATTTGCGTACTACGTACTTCACACCTTTAACCGTAGCGTACTTCAGTTCAATTTTTAAAGCGTACCATACCTACGTACCGTATCTTGGTTCGGTACGTTTTTTGCATACCACACCTTCAAGCAGTCTGGTTAAACAACAATCAATAATTATTAATCACATACGCGACCTATGTTGACCTGTTTTTGGTTTATATCGGATTGGTATTATACCGAAAGATAAGCTTGAGGCAGCGTTTCTTAAAAGGGCGAATGCTTCAAACCAGGGTCAATTAAATTTTTGTGATGGTGAACCAGTATAAAGGCGTGAACCAAAAAAAATCGAAACTTTAAGTTAATGTAACAGTGGTAACAAGCTTTTTGCTAATGTTTCGAAGCAGTAATTCGTACAAAAATAGTCTAAAAATTGAGTTTTTTTTATTGGAAACTCATTCAAAATCTCCGAACTTGATAGCTTGTCCTCATACTCCCAGCTTTTTGAATTATTTGACAAAATCAATTAACATGTTTTCATCCCGAGAGAATAAAATGAGGAACTCTTCAATAAGGGGAACGGAACCGAAGAAGTTAATAGGCATTGGTTTAAGGGGTGCCTAAACTTAAAAACTGCTGAGCTTTTTATACCGATACTTCATTCAAGGTCGTCAAAATCTCATAGAACAAAGAATAATGCAACATCTAGAAGTGATTTTTTATGCTTCAGGAATAGTTTAATGATAAAATAATGAGAATTTGTGTGCAAAAACTAAGTTTTATTAAAAACAAAAACATTGAAAACACTACTACCACAATAATACTTGTATTTTTTTGTGTTTTCGAACAGCAACGATATCTGCTTTTGTTTAGTAGGTCAAATTGACTTTAATGTATCGGAAACTGTTAACGTGTTGCCATTCAAGAGGCGTTATTGCGTTGCAATTTATTAGTACTTTTCTTCTCAAAATTGTTTGATATGCGGCGGAAAGGGATGAAGGATTACAATGCTGCGACTTGACACTGTCAAGTTGATAGTTTTCAGAAAAGGGTTCACTGCACAACTAACAATACCGCTAAACAAATAAATAATTAGAAAAAATTATAGAATTACAAAAATTTTCAAAACAAGCATCTTTACCAATTTATCAATCAATAAATAAATCTTTACCGATTAGGTTCATAATACACAAATTTTTCTCCGTGCTTTAGTCAATTTCTGCCAAAATAAGTAAATTTCGACTGAAAAATCTTTACCCAATCAAACTAAAGCTATTAATTTAAGTTTTACCGAATGAACCTATAGCTATAAATCAAATCGTTACCGACTAAAGCACAAATCTTACCTAACATCTCTCAGAAGAACGATGGGCTAGCTAACTCTCTAATCTCCTTATAGCTCGCCTTAAATGCAGTCGCGTAGCCAGGATTTCGCAAAGGGGCGGGGGGGCTTTTTTTGAAGTTTGAAACAATAGTGAACGAACTTGACTCAAATCATCATCAGTCTTAAATGAGATTGAGACGTTTTTCAGCCCAAAATCAGGTGATCTCCAAAAAAAAGGTCTCTATGTGCACTGAGGCCCATTTCACTTGGCGACATCATCTCAGGATCTTCGCCACTCTCACCCCAATTTCCTTTGGGGGGGGGCTATTTTCGTTTTTAGAGCAAAAATCAGCCTCAAAACTGCAAAAACCATGCTATTTCGCATATTTTTCAGACCAATGGGGGGGCTGTAGCACCATTTGCCTCCCTCCTAGCTACGCTACTGCTTAAATGGCTACGTCTCCAGTAGGCTGAAAGGCTCAAAACTAGGGCCAAAATTCAGACAAGCGCTAAACTAGGTTAAAAATCTTTAGAAATGAAACGCTATAAATACCATTTGCTCTCCTAGTAGCTCGCCTGAAGTGCCTTTTTACGCTCATGTTCAAGAGGGTTGTTCAAAAAAAAACTTTTTTTTTCAAATTTAAACCATCATCCCCGCAAATTGTTAGGTTGACGATAGAAACCCTTCATATCAAATTTTAGCTCATTCGATTCACAAGGAGAGAAGGGCATGCAATTTGAAATTTCAAATTTTCGTCGAAAACTATGGATTTTTTTGCCCACTTTGGCATTAATTTTTGCCGTCAAATGACCTGGTATCTAAGCTTTTTTTGATTATTGCTCATTATTATGTGATTATTGAATTTGGATATTGCTCAAATTACATATTAAACCCAGTCTAAACCAGTTTCTAGTGTTTGTTTTTTAATTTATTTCCAAAAAACTTTCCTGCTTTTTGCTATTTTGACTAAAATATGTTAAAGTACTTACTACTTTCTAGCACCAACACTGCCCTACAAACCACCGCATAAAATGAGAAAAAGACTAATTTTTACCCAGAAAACCATTTAACATCTCTCTTCAAGTCCAAGCGATAACATTTACCAAGTTGTTGAAACTGTGTTTGGCAAGTTCAATCCGTAAGAAATATGAGTTAACATTGCAACCATAACTGCTATAATGCGAGTCAACCACCAGCAGTTGATGAAGTTTCAAACATTATTTTCTCGCGGTCCAGCATTTCTGTGTAGGTTGTTCTAATTCTTAGCAAGAACAACTTCATGACCGTCCCCTTTTTTTGACTCTTTGGTTTTTCAAGGTATTGTAAAATGTTACAAAGTTGAAAGTTGAAATGATTCATTGCAACATGTTACAAAGTTTTACAAGCAAACGCTAAATTATCTACCAAACTAACTGATTATATGCAGTAGTTTGGTTTAGCAAAAATTCAGGAAACACTAGTTTTTGCGTTGGTTTAGCGTTACTGGTTTCGCCATGTAGTAGCAAAATCAGCTTGAAAACCAACCTCTTATTTTCTTCTGATTCTAACTAACGCTTTATAAATGAGTGGTAACAGTGTTTTTCAACAAAAATAAAAATGTTCTTTGATTAGATGGTAACTCTATCTACACTTGCACAATCTTGAAACAATTTTACGACCTTTTCGGGTCCTCATTTCGAAAATGCAACATTTGTGGCTGAACATAATATTATTAATGCGATTGTACTGTGCATCCAAAAAGCAGCCTCTCAAGCCTACAGAGCATTTACCAATATTTGTGACTTGAATGTTAGCAACCAAAACACTATACACTGTTGCGCAAAATTTTACTTGAGATTGTTCTGTATAATATCTTTGATAGCCACACATTTGAGAAGCACTATACTAACACTGTTATCCTGCACTGTTTGAACAAGAAGACCATGAGAGTTTGGTTATTGGACTGCCTAAACGGGTTGCAAAAACATATATTTAATTTACCACAGATCAAACATAGAAAACCCTTCAGTCTGTTTCACCTTAAGCTGTAATCGTTTCAGGCATGGGTGGGCACAAGTCCGTTAATCGTTAATCCGTTAATAACGAAGCTAACTTTTTCGTTAACTCGTTCATCCGTTAAAAAGTTTTTTCACGTTAACGGACTAAATTAACTTTCGTTAAGTTCTATTAACTTCCGTTAAGGTTTTTATCGTTAATATCTTGCACCATTCATTCATCGTACCGGTACAAACCAATTTGCACTGGTAATACTTGCAGCGTATTAACACGAGTTTTATAGAAGAGAGCGAAGAAAGGAGCTCTTTTTTGTGGCAAATATTAAGCTGCAGCGTATTAATTATCGCTGTTCACAATTTCCAAAGATTTTCCGATCGCAGCTTTGTTAGTGCATCCGAATTCATTTTATCTTGAAATTAGATTAGACTGTAAAATGTAACTTCCAAAACACAAAAAGACCACCATAGCAATAAATATTTCCTTACAATCAGCTCAACAGCATCAATACGTGTTCTAGAAGCGAGTAAATAAAAAGAAATGTAAATTACTCGCAAAATATTAACGGATTAACGGACTTTATTTACTACCGTTAATTAAAGCTGAAAATAACGGATTAACGTTGACGGAGGTGTGAAGTTTGTTAACGGACCAGGGGTTAACGAAGCTAACGTTTTGCGTTAGCTTGCCCACCTTTGGTTTCAGGAGTTAACCTCTGAAGATCTCGCTAAGCTATAGGAGTGAAACAGTAGGGTTTTAAACGCTTTTATCTATAATGTGTTCAATACAGGTAGTCAATAACTCTACACCAACGCATTTAAAACAGTTTTGATTAACTAGCTAATTTAACTGATACATACATACAATGCTTCACTGCTCTAGAAAAGAATATGTACTTTACACCGGTAGAACGTGCACAAAAGACATGTTCTTTTATAGATTTTACTTTGCTTCAAATCACACTCCATGTGATTCTTTAGTGTGCGACTTATGGCCAACCCTGCATATGAACGGGTCTAGCTACTACTACTATTGGACTCGTCTCAAGCTCGATTGGCAGGGAAGGATGAATGCTCTAAACCAAAACAACACGTATCGTGTATACGTCATGATTTTTCGATTCATCAAAAACATAGACGAAATTATCTGGCCAGCTCTATTGACCAAGTAGGGTAGTGTTGGAGCTAGAAAGTTTGTAGGGCAGTTTGGTGCTAGAAAGTAGTAAGCACTTTAACATATTTTAGTCAAAATAGCAAAAAGCAGGAAAGTTTTTTGGAAATAAATTAAAAAACAAACACTAGAAACTGGTTTAGACTGGGTCTAATATGTAATTTGAGCAATATTAAATCAAAAAAAGCTTAGATACCAGGTCATTTGACGGCAAAAATTAATGCCAAAGTGGGCAAAAAAATCCATAGTTTTCGACGAAAATTTGAAATTTCAAATTGCATGCCCTTCTCTCCTTGTGAATCCAATGAGCTGAAATTTGATATGAAGGGTTTCTATCGTCAACCTAACAATTTGCGGGGGTGATGGTTTAAATTTGAAAAAAAAAGTTTTTTTTTGAACAACCCTAATGTTCATAACTGTAGCCAGTAGCGTAGCCAGTAGCGTAGCCAGGGGGGAGCGGGGGGGGCTCGAGTCCCCCCATTGGCTTGTGAAGTATGCAAAATCGCATGTTTTTTGTGCTTTTGAGGCCGATTTTCTGTGAAAAATGGAAAATAGCCCCCCCATACGAAAAGAGCCCCCCTCAAACGTTTGAACTTGCGAAAGTGGAAGAAAAATCACCCTGAATTTCGGCGAAGACCTTTTCTTTTTTTTTTTTTTTTTTTTTTGGAGATCACCCAATTTTGGGCGAAAAAAACCTTTGAATTTTGGATTTCGGCCGAAAAATCACTCTGAATTTTGGCGAAGACCTTTTTTTTTTTTGTTTTTTTTTTTTTCGGAGATTACCTAATTTTGGGCGGAAAAAATCTTTGAATTTTGGATTTCGGCCGAAAAATCACTCTGAATTTTGGCGAAGACCGTTTTTTTTTTTTTTGGAGATCACCTAATTTTGGGCGGAAAAAACCTTTGAATTTCCGAGCTTTCCGAGACATTTCGTCTCAAGTTTCGGACAAACCGTCTGAAACTGATTCAAGGTCAATGAAAATTCGAGTCAAGGTCGTTTGCACACTTCTCACTCTTTCAAAATAGCCCCCCCCCCCCTTTCCAAATCCTGGCTACGCGCCTGTCTGTAGCCCTTGCTATATACTGACGAGGAATAAAAGACGAATGTCGATTCCGAAACAATAGGTCTTAGGTTGTAAAACAAAGATTTGATTGTGCATATAAGACTCTGGATATTGTCTACAGCTTATTGTTAATTTTTTCTGTACATTCTTCGTATTAAATTGTCAATATTGAATCACTGTACGTACTACTTCGAGTTACTGGTTCTAGTTGAGAGCGGTCTTGGCCTTGTAGGAGACGTAGCCATTTTAGGCGAGCTACGAGGAGAGCAAATGGTATTGATAGCGTTTCTTTTCCAAAAATTATTAGCTTAGTTTAGCTCTATACTGACTTTTGGCACTAGTTTTGAGTCTTTCAGCGTACTGGAGACGTAACCATTGAAGGCAAGCTATGAGGAGATTAGAGAGTTAGCTAGCCTATCGTTCTTCTGAGAGATGTAAGGTAAGAGTTGCACTTTAGTCGGTAACGATTTGATTTATAGCAATAGTTTCATTCGGTAAAAATTTAATTAATAGCTTTAGTTTGATTGAGTAAGGATTTTTCAGTTAAGAGTTACTTACTTTGTTAGCTAGTCTGGATGTAGGGTAAGATTTGTGCTTTAGTCGGTTACGATTTGATTTATAGCAATAGTTTAATTCGGTAAAGATTTTATTAATAGTTTATTTAACTTGATTGGCTAAAGATTTTTCTGTTAAGATTTACTTACTTTGTTTGCTAGTCTATCGTTCTTCTGAGAGATGTAAGGTAAGATTTGTGCTTTAGTCGGTAACGATTTGATTTATAGCAATAGTTTCATTCGGCAAAACTGTAATTAATAGCTTTAGTTTGATTGGGTAAAGATTTTTCAGTTAAGATTTACTTATTTTGGCAAAAATTGACTGATTATGAACCTAATCGGTAAAGATTTATTCATTCATTGACAAATTGGTAAAGATTCATGTTTTGAAGTTTTTTATACAGTAACTAGTGATATTTATTCTTTTGGCCTCGCTAGTTTTACTGATGAGCCCTGAGATTGGGCGAAACAGCTGTCCAAGGCAGCATGCTATTCGAAATTATTTTGAATTGAACAATTAGAATTATCTCTTGTAATATTGTGATTACTTAATATTTTTGGAAAAAAAAATTGTGTCATGATCTGGTTAATTTGCGATTCTTTGCCTTTCTACGCTCATGTTCATACCTGTAAGTCCTAGCTATACTGACGAGGAATAAAAGACGAATGTCGATTCTGAAACAGTATACCTATGTCTTAGGCTTTTAATCAAAGGTTTGATTGTGCCTATAAAACTCTGGATGCTGTCTAAATACATTTTTGTTCGGCAATAAATTAGATTTCAATACCCCTTCAAAAATTTGTAGAAAGTTTCAAAAAACTCATTTTATTTAGAGCATCAGGCCATCAGTGGTATTTCGAAATGGTTGATTGGAATTTATTTTATCCTTATACGTATAAGTAACATTTTTTACAAACAAAAGTGTCGCTAGTTAAATTTTTGAAAACGTGCATCTTGTGATACTGAAGCGGAAGCGTTTGGTCAAAAATAGTCTTCTGATGACCATCCTGGGCTTTCCTGTCTCAAAGTCGATGGTTCGTTCCAGAGTTGTAAGTCGGGCCGGGCTTTTCGAGTCGGGTTCGGGCTGGAATCGGGTTTGAAGTTGAAAAAAATTTCGGGCTTGAGATGTGCTTTTTGTTTTAGGTACACAAAAATATAATCAAAATAGCGCGACAAAATTGCTAATTTTTTCAGACCTAATGTAACTTTTGTTTTTTTTCAGGCATGATTTGGGCTTCAAATTAGTTTTCGGGTTTGGGCCGGGTTCGGGCTTTTATTTTCGGGTTCGAGCCGAATTCGGGCTTGAACTAGTCGGCCCGTTTACAACTCTGGTTTGTTCAGCACACTGTCTCAAGCTTGATCTGTCTTTCTCCTTTCCGGAGATTTGCGGCGGCTGGCCAAACAGAAAAACCCGAAGTTTGCAAGCAAAACTCAAGAATGAAAAGACACGAAAAGGAAGAAAAACTGTCCACTTGCGAAAACTAATTTATATAGGAAGCTATAGCTTATGACATCAAACAAACGTGAGACGATTACGATGACAAACATGTTGAAAGCATTGCACAATGCACTACAATATTATTGTTTTCTGGTATTCATAGCTAGTGAATCTTAATATGCATGAAAAACAAAAAGCCGTTTTTTTGTTTCTTTTTTTTTCTCGACAATATCTGCTTTATTAGGATGTCGAGCTCCATTATTGTTGAAGGATGAGCTGCTCACACAAGTGCTTGTAACTGTATACTTACAACCGTATTTTCTAAAACCTTTGACACCTTTATCATTACATCCTTCCTTAAAACTAAAAGGTTGGTTTATGGCTATACATAAAGCGGTGATGTTATTTGCACTAACAATTTAAGTGAGATTTTTATTGCGAAAATCTCGAGTATAATGCATAATCTATCAATAATCAAAAGAGGAACATTGATGTGAACAATTCCGTTACAGCGATTATGACTATGCTTAGACAGTACTAATCAAATCTTCTGGTAAATAATCAAGACCTTCTCCTGTGAAGATGGAATCCCTTGCAAAAACATCAGTGAAATCCGCTTCTGTAAAGTTGGAATTGCCAAAATCGCAAGAAACAATTCTTGCTCCTCTAAAAGATGCACGCACGAAAACACTGTCTGCAAACGTGCTTCCAGTGATAACACTTCCACTAAAATCAGCCCCAGTGTAGTCCGATTTGCTAAAGTCTACCCCAGCAAGGTAAGCTCCCGTAAACATGGATCCCGCAAAATTGCTGTCATTGAACAACACTCCGGAAAACCAACTTCCTTCAAACATAGCACCACTGCAATCGGAGCCAATCAAGCTGCTCCCAGAGAACCTTGAACCTTTCATATTCGAACCGCTGAAGTCGCAATCGTTACATATTGCTGCATAGAAGCTGCTGCCACTGAAGTCCGCACCTCCAAACGAAGATGGAGTGAGGTTTACACCGGAATAAGTGCTTCCACGTTTATTTAAGCCTGCAAA
Source organism: Trididemnum nubilum (assembly GCA_963965965.1). NCBI lineage: Eukaryota > Metazoa > Chordata > Ascidiacea > Aplousobranchia > Didemnidae > Trididemnum > Trididemnum nubilum. Next base: position 19,798,874 of record OZ014472.1, read on the forward strand.
ATCTGAAAACATAAAAAAGATAGATATCATTGCATGCTACTTTCATGCATTAGTTCACAGCTTGTTGTTCTAATTTTGAAAACGGGTAAGTGTTGCTTTGAACCCATCATCGACTATTTAAGAAATCATACTTAAATTAAGGGTAATGTTGCGCAACATTTTCGTTAATTTGTTGCGTAATTATTTTCAATGAATAGCTAAAATGTTTAAACATTTTTTTGTAAAGAGTTTCGGGCATTCTGCTAGAGCTAGACTTTGCAATATCATTTCACAATCTACAAGTACTGTTGCACATCACGATATTACCTGCATTCAACATAGCGTTGCTGAGTATCGACATATGGAGGATAAGAAACATGCTTAAAACGTACATCCTCATGTTGAAATCTGCTAAACCTTTTGTTAATTTAGCCTAAAATAAGTAATTAATTCCTGTATCTGTATGAAACAACAACACACAAACGATCGATCATTCGTTATACTAACGAACAGAGGTGGGCACAAATAACATTATATCAAAAGCGCAACGCAACAAAGCGCAACGATCTTTTCAACCAGTAAAAGCGCAGCGCAAATTGCGCAATTTATTTTTTTTAATTTCTGAAGCGCAGCGCAACTTTCGCAATGAGCTTTTTGATTCAGTTGATGCGCAACGCAATTCCGCAATTGCGGAACGGCATTTTCGTACCAAGTTAAAGCGCAACCTAACTTCCGCAACTGAAATTTCACAACACAGGGCAAATACCGCACTTTTTGCAATTTTTGACCGAAAAGAGTAAATAATCTGCTAAAGAAGGCCGACATTTATCACTATTTCGATCGAAATGGAACAAAATTAGGGTCAATGTATAGAATTGCGCTATTAACCGAAAAAAAAATTTGAAAGCGCAGCGCAATTAAAGCGCAACAAATTTTAAAGGCTTTATTTCGCAACGCAACTTCCGCAATGTTTCAAAATAAAAAATTAAAGCGCAACGCAACTTCCGCAATTGCGTAGGTTGCGGAAGTTGCGCTTTGCGCTTCTAATTGCGCTTTGCCCACCTCTGCTAACGAATGATTGATAAATAATTAACCGTAATAATGTTCTTACCTAATTAGTATAAGGTATAACAGATATGCACATTCAAAGTTGTTTGGGCCGATGATTACATTGTACATGGTAGATACTAAGTTTTTCTAAGTTTGTAATACAATTTTTGAATGATCGACGAGTAATAAAGAAGGTGTTAAATGATACCGTATAACGAGTAACGGAAGCAATGAAACCAAGCTTTGCTGTAAATCTATAGCAAACATTCTTCTGAACGATTGCCGATTGGAGTTTATCTTATGTGTGGAATGTAGAAATAATTTAATTAAGCCCACCTAACTATGCATCACTGTTTTTATCTAATAGAGTTGGGAAATGTTCAATTCTTGCATTTTAAATACAGGGTGTCCATAAAGTCCGTGTGCACTTTAAAAAAATTATAACTTTAATTGTATTTGCTATAGAAATAATTTGTAAAAAGGATTTGAAAGAAGAAAATCGATATTTTTTAAGGTTTTATTGAAATTTTATTTAAGTTTCCACATGTCCTCCATCATTTGCAATACAAAGAGTAACACGATTTTGCAGTTCACGAAAAACATTTCCCAACTGATTTATAGTAATGCCTGAAATCACATTAGTTATTTTAGCTGTCAAATAACTAGGTTTGGTTGCATACACAATTGTTTTCACGTGTCCCCATAAAAAAAAACCTTATGGAGTCAAATCTGGTGAACGTGGAGGCCAAAAAAATGGTCCTCTCCTTCCAGTCCATCTGTTTGGAAATTCCTGATTTAGAAACTGTCTAACACGCAGAATTTACTTATCTAAGAATTGTTACAAATTTTGTAGTGAAGAATTATTAAATAGCTGTACTTAAAACTAGATACATAAAACTTTCTAAACATTTTCACAGATTATTTCTATCACAAATAAAAATAAAGTTACAAATTTTTGAAAGTGCACACGGACTTTATGGACACCCTGTACATGAAACCGAAGCTGAGTCACAAAAATTACAGCAATGTTAGTTACCAACACATGTTAAAAAGAACGTCTACCGTTTTAGCTACAAATGATATAAAATTTAGATAAAGCGATGTAGTCAACACAATGTATTTGATTGTAGTCTTTAAGTAAATCATAAAGTGAGTCGTGTTTTCTACGCATATCTTAAACTGAGACACGTTTTAGTTAATTATTTGAGCTAGGTCATCGCTAATTCCTTCCCCGGTAAAGATCGAATGAGTAATGGTAGCGCCGGCAAAGTCAGCTCCTGTAAAATTTACGTTTTGAAAGTCTGCTCCATCAATTTTGCATCCTCGGAAGTTGGCATCAACTAGCACGCTGTTTTTAAACGTGGAACCAATAATTGCACAACCATAGAAGCTGGCTCCTGTGTAATCGGAATTACTGAAATCTGAACCATAAATCCATGCGCCGTTAAAGTAAGTTCCTTGATATTCTGAATTGGAATGATCAACTCCTGAAAACTGGCAGCCTGAAAAGTAGGCTCCATAATTTCTAGCGTCAGTTGCTTCACATCCAATGAACGATGCACCGTTAAAGATAGAACCACTGTAAGAACAGTCATTGCAGGAAGTTCCATAAAAATTGATGCCTTGAAAGTATGTCCCTTCAAATTGACTTCTATTCCCATTTCCGCCGTCAAATGTTCGACCCATGAAGTTCATTCCGTCGCCAACTAAAAATTTGATGCCTAATTACTTAGTGATATGTAGTAGCTACAGGAATTTCCAACTCAGGGTAGGGGTGAAAATGACCAATTTGCTAGTGGGGATTCTCAATCAGCTAGATTTGATGCTCAATTTTAGCTAATGATAGGAGTATATAGGTACGGTAAGAATTTCTTGTGTTCGATAACCCAGTCATTCATCAAAATTGTTTGCCACAATAAGTTTTTTGAAAATCAGCGAAGCTTTTCGGAGTAATTTTGTCAAGAAGGTCCCAGGTTATAATTTCTGTGGAACTTCGTCTTAAAAGACCTTAAAGCTTAGATTAGTTTTGTCCAAAAAATGCTTTGAAAGTTACTGTAAGATAAGATAAGATTATGAAATAATGGATCTTGAATTTAAATTTTAATTTAAAGAAATACTGATCGAAATCAATTTTATTGAAGAAATGAGAACTACTTGAGGTAATAAACAGGTGCCTCAAAACCTTGTTCCACTATTTCCCTTATTTACGAAAATAGATTTAATCGTTTTGACTCTGCACCATTGGCAAATTTTGTGACACTACAGAAGAATGACGTTGCAAAATTCCCAGCAGACCATCGAACATCGCGTTCCTTGTACTGCTCTAAAATTTCTTGCAGAGTAAGTATCGCAATGTACCATCATCAAACATCGTATTTTTAGTCTGCAAGACAGTTTACAAATTCATCTTTTTCTGATGTCACAAAAGTTCGAAACGCAAGGTTGCTAATGGTATAGAGTCAAACGGAATAAACCTAGTTTCGCAGATAAAAGAAATAGTAGAAAAATGTTTTCGGCACCCTTTTTCAATAAAACTGATCTCGAGAAATATTTCTGTAACTTATCTGAGTTTAGAATTGAATTGGTCACGTATAATTTTATGCGCTAAAAACAGTTTCAAATCATTTGAAAAATATTATTATTATTACCGGTACTTATATTTTGCTGAATAGCTGAAGGTTTTAAAGCAATCGCTTTTGGCTATTCCATGTACTGTATCATATTTTGATCAGTATTTCTGTATTGCGGACTCGAACTCGGGTTTGCCGCTAAGTATTCTATTGACATTACGTAAAATTGCGACATAGCGTTTCGCTCACTTGAAGTGGTTGTAAGCTAAGTCCATCATTTCGAATTTTTTGAAAACTTACAAAAGTTCGGTCAAAAATTGAATTAACTTAATAAAGCTAGCCATTTTTCGGTTGATTAAAGCTTTTTAGGGTATATTAATGTTAGCCACTATCAAATACAAATTCAATAGTGAATAACTGATTTTTGCAAAAATTCACCTGCTAGACTGAAAGTAGTTAGTAAAAAAGTTACGCAGCTCCTACAAATGACAGAATGTTAGCGAAGATGAATGGGCGGAAGTCTTGTATAATTTTCTCGAAAAATAAACGTATAGTTCTTTTTGTTTCACTTTTTTGATGTTGCTGGTGCTCATTGTACATTATACTGAAATAATTGTTTTGTTTCGTGTTTGCTTATTTGCGTATCAGTTTTATTTGCTTATTTTTATTGTGCTAAAAGTAATGCCAATATAATTATGTCTGTTACGCAAAAAAAACATAAAACAATAGATAACATATGAAGTTAACAAATTTAAGACAAAACTGAAAATGTGATTTTCAAATCTTGTACGCGCCTTGACTAAGAGACTTGACACAGTCGGCGAAAATTTCACAGCTCTTAGTGAAAAAGCAAACGAATAGCGTAAATCAAAAATTGCGAAACAAAAATAAAGCTTCGACGCCTTTTACGAGTAAGTAATCGATTGTGCTTGACGCAGTTTCGACAACCTGCTTACCAACATTTTCCATGACCTTACAAACTTCTTCTTGCTGAGGAGTTTTTTGTTTCATTTTTTTCGGATTATATCCGATAGTTTTTGGTTGTTGGAGGCATTGGTCTTTCTTTTCTCCACCGACTTTTTGTAGTAGAAACTAGAAAGTTATAATTCGAAACTCGTATTGATCGTATGCTTATCCGCAGTGCCGAAACTATATGGTGGAGTGCCCTAGGGCCCAAGTTTGGTGGGAGACACATTTTTTGAAGGCGCAAAAACAAAATCAAGTTTATTTCAATGCAATGCTTAAAAGGCTAGTCGCTAACCTTCGTATCTTAGCAACAGCTTCGTTTTATTTTCAGTGCGTTTCTTTCGCTCTTTTTTTCTGAGCTCCACTATGTTGCGCTCTTTCATTGAAAAAATGGATGTCGTTTGATTTTCTTATGGTTCTCCGGACCACAGTTTATCACTAACATAAATGAGCAGAAAAGGTCTCGAATCTTTGACAAGCATCAACTAAGTGGTCTTAAACTTGCTAAAAATAGAAATTCTTCTACGTAATTTCGCTTTACCGTCCTATACTTGCTACTGACATTACAATCGCTAGGTCAACATCTTTATCCTCCGGTAAGAGATCAACTAAAAGCGCCATCGCGTTTGTTGCACCCAAGTAAGGCTTATTTAGTAAGCAATCTTGCATTGGAGTTGAAGTTGTTATCAACATTTTCTGTTTATACATGAACTCTTGGTTCACTAATTTTTAGCTACGCTATCGACCGATGACTAATACGGAGGTGTCGTCAAGCATTTTAACCACTACTTATGGAAATCCAGATCGAAATAGCAACTACTGCGCTGTACTGCTCAGTATAGCCTATAGTGATCAAGTCAATTATTTTTTGCTCTCAATCGCGTGCCTATTTTGTTGCCCTAGTTTTTTAGCAGGTAGCATCAACTCCTTGTTCCAGCCCGTCTAACGTCTGCTATCGTTGCCTACACTAATCTCCTCTGCTACGTTGCTAGCTGGCTAATCAAGTTCCTTTTTTTGTTTCTACCTATGGTGGTTGAGTCTCTCCTGTCCGTTTATACTGATAAAAAATCGAAGATAGCGGACACCTATCCTTCATGCGTAGGTCAATTTTTGTGGTCCCCCCTTCAGAGTTTAGACCAGTAGCCAATACAAGATTTTTCATTACAACCTTTCTTTAGTAAACACCTCCACGTTTTTTCATTTTTTTGCCCCACCGCACATGCCGATAAATGTAGTCGTTAGTCATCTTGACAATATAATGAATTAAGCACTATAGCAGTTACTCTGGCGCTATATTCCATATCTCTATTTTTTTTTTTGTGACGTCAATAAAAAAAAACTAAACCTCATCAACAGAGGTGGAGTCTTCGATGACGTCCTTGGCCTCGAGGACGTCCTCGAGGGCACATTTTGAAGTCCTTGGCTTCCAAACTCAAGTCCTTGGCCTTGGCCTCAAAGCCTACAAGTCCCCGAAAATTGTACTCGGCTCGAGGACAGCATTATTTTTTGATTGGTTATAAAGGAAAAAAAAACGAACAAAAGGCAACATCATTGCTAGTCTGTCAATTCGTTGTTTCCTCATTTAAAAAATAACACAATGTGAGAGCCAACTAAGCCAATTGCACCGGGGCCCTAACTGATGAAATTAAGGTCTTAAAATTGACCATTTTGATCGCATTCACGGTTTATGGCGTTGTTTCACTACCACGATACCACAGCGGTACGTGGTCAACATCAGCTGCTAGCGCGTAAAATTTTCAAAATGGAATTCATTATTATTTTTAAAAACATAACCAAATGCAATATTTTCTTAAGCACTTTTTCATGTAAAAATTATAGAAAATTTGCCGACCATAATTTAGAAAAACTGTGTCCTCGGTTTTTGGCGTTGGCCTCGACCATTCCTGTCCTTGGCCTGGAGAGGGTCTGTCCTCGAAAAGTCGGTCCTTGGCCTCGGATATTTTTGAGTCCTTGGCCTTGGCTTCGAACGTTGTGTCCACGACTCCACCTCTGCTTATCAATTCTCTGCCAGATAGTACGAAACGATTTATATTATTGTATTGTAAAACCGTTTGCCTGTTGGTGCTTTTGATTTCAAATACTCTGCGGTTTGTATTCAACGGCCACATACAGACAAAAATAAACAGCTGGGGGAGTTTGTGCTATCAAAGTTCAGTAACTTGACTAAGTCCCAGCAAAATTGCAATTTCGTCACCAAAACGCAAACTTTAGTCCTTTTAACAGTAGCATGTTCTTCTCGCTTGAAGCCGAGCAAAAATACAGGGTGTCCATAAAGTCCGTGTGCACTTTCAAAAATTTGTAACTTTATTTTTATTTGTGATAGAAATAATCTGTGAAAATGTTTAGAAAGTTTTATGTATCTAGTTTTAAGTACAGCTATTTAATAATTCTTCACTACAAAATTTGTAACAATTCTTAGATAAGTAAATTCTGCGTGTTAGACAGTTTCTAAATCAGGAATTTCCAAACAGATGGACTGGAAGGAGAGGACCATTTTTTTGGCCTCCACGTTCACCAGATTTGACTCCATAAGGTTTTTTTTTATGGGGACACGTGAAAACAATTGTGTATGCAACCAAACCTAGTTATTTGACAGCTAAAATAACTAATGTGATTTCAGGCATTACTATAAATCAGTTGGGAAATGTTTTTCGTGAACTGCAAAATCGTGTTACTCTTTGTATTGCAAATGATGGAGGACATGTGGAAACTTAAATAAAATTTCAATAAAACCTTAAAAAATATCGATTTTCTTCTTTCAAATCCTTTTTACAAATTATTTCTATAGCAAATACAATTAAAGTTATAATTTTTTTAAAGTGCACACGGACTTTATGGACACCCTGTATTGTAGTCACTGTTTATTCACCAATTTTTCTTTGCAAGAGACAGCGTTTTGGACCTCATAGTCTTTGAGTCTAGCTGCTGCTTGTCTATACCACCCAATACTACCCCTTTTGTTGCTGACAGAGGTGGGCACTCGGTACTTTAAAAGTCCGGTTGTACTTTTCCCGCTACTTTGTTAAAAAAGTACCGACGGCACTTTAAACAATGATTGAGTTTCTTTCTTGCCTAGTGGTAACTGTTATAACATGCTCACTGCTCAGTGGATGAATCTACGGAAACAATTACTTAAAAAAAAAAATTCAAATCATTATACTCACTGTATTACGCCTAAACCTGTAACGAGTTTGCTTGGTCCGTCGCTTCGACAATGCACTAGGGCAACGCAGCTCCTTTTGAAGAAAAGTCACAACGGTGGCGAGTCGTTGGCAACTCTGTGTTCGATTTGAACCTATGACTTTCGGCACCAGAGCCGAGCACATTACCACATAAGCTATTTGGCCGGTGGAAGTATTGCATAACAGATATTATTGGAGGCTTTCCATTAAAGACGTACTCCAAAGTCAGGGGGGTTGTTCAGTGCGGATATTTCGCGGGCAAGAAGAGAGATGGCTTCTTGCATTGTGGACATCTGTATTTCTTAATTACCAAGCATGACAATTCAGTTGCCTTCATTGCTCAGAAATTTCAATTCCGTAGTTTTTCAACACATTTTTAATGCCCCTTTACGCTTGGTTTATGAGCTAAGATACATAAACGTACTGAAAACGTGTGTTTAGTGCGTTTCAATACGAAATAAAGTGCAATTTTTGTTTATATTCTGGTAACCTGGACTCAGTAGTCGAACAAGTTGCGTCGCCGATACAAATGAATGTTAGAAGATTCTCAAACCTAGTCGTAGCCAGGATTTTTTAATGGGGGAGGGCAAAATGCATGCATGACGTCATCAAAGTTTTTTGTAAGAGGAACTTTTTGTAGGAAAAAGATATCGTAGAATAGAAGATCAGAAGCCGTGGTCAGTGTCTGGCACTTAAAAAGAATTTTGCTAAAAGGAGAGGGCTTAAACCGAAAATTAAAAAGTAAAAATGTCTGAATTGGAAGAAGCGTAGAGTAAACTAGAGTAACTCAAACGTGTCACAGCCGGGGGTCTGGGGGCGAATCCCCCAGCCGGAGACTATGAGGGTCTGGGGGCAAAGCCCTCAGACGCTGGACGATTTTTTTCAATTTTTCGAAGAAAGCTATTTTAATGCCTTTGGATCACAATTCGCACCTGTTCAAAGCCATTTGAAAAAACAAGATTTTTAACATTTGAAAACCAACTAAAAAAAAATAAATATGTTCAAATATCATTTTACTTGCAATTTAAGTTCGAAACACGTTTAAAATCTTGCACTTTGGGGCCAAATTTTATAAGTAATTTGGCCCAGGTAGGGGAAGTAAGATACATTGAATACAGCAATATTTTAGCAGTAAATAATAACTCAGTCAATGATTTTTCTTACAGATACCTATTTTGTCCTGAAAATAACCAGTGGTAGGAGTACATGTACGGCCAGGGGGCCCAGGCCCCTTCCAGTTAGATTCAATGATTAGTTCAATGAGCATTTCTCCTAGCTAATTTATTTTTCAAAGTTATTTTGTCGCGTAAAAACTGGCGAGGTGGAGGTAGGTTGTTATTGAAAAATGGTACAATAGATGGTTACGCCTTGTAACCATGCTATTGCCCGGGCTGGATTTGCATTATGCGGGGCTTCTAGCACTTTCAAAATTTTCGCAACATCTTCCTACCAAATATAGGTGAAGACCAAAAAAGTCTTACCATCATTCTAAACACGAGGCCCCGGCACTGCGCCATTTGATAAATCTACCCTAGTAATTACAATTCGTTCATAAAAACGGTCTATGGTAGCAACTTTTAGAACAAAACCTTTAATTTCATCCGAATTATACAATTAAATTGGTTGGCAAAATTGAATTGAGCGGGCCTCCTCGTCGTCTATATTATTTTTAAGTAATGTTGTAAGCAAAAAATGCTGAAAGAAACTAAAAGTGAAGAAACAAAAGGCTTTTTGTCACATTTTTATTATTAGTGGCATTCCCTTGTCTTGAAATCTCATAGTTTCAAAACAGGTTTTTAGTGACGTGATAATTCAGCAATAAAATTGCGTTGGTCATTTCCATAGGCCTACCTTTCATAAGTTCTCTCTGTTGTGTCCGCGCGAACAAGTTCAGATGCAGACCAAAGTCAATTATTGGGGGGGATGCAGATGTACATCATAGTCAAATTGTTGGGGGGGATGCAGTCAAATTATTGGAGGAATATATTTCCCCATCCCATCGGGTTTCGGCACCCCTGAATGAGAACAATTTAGGGTCAAGAAGGAGAGGGTCAATTGTTTGCAAACGTCTTTTATGGACAGCCCCTTATAAAATTATGTACTACTACAAATTTTCTTTGGAAAAGAATATCACTTCAAAATAAGTTTATACAGAGGACAGGCGGGTCCTCAGTCTTCACTTTTCAGAACAGACAAAAGACCAAAGAACATAACGCAATACAGCTAACTTTTATAATTTGCTTAGTAAAGCAACTTAGTGCAGTGTCGGTGAACTGTCAATCATCCGCAATCACCCAGTAAGCAACTCCTTATTACGTGGGCAAGGTTTGAAAGTGCTTCTCCGTAGTTTCAACTCCTCACAAAAGTACCGAGCACCGCGGTAAACGTGCTAAAAAACTAACGACGGTACCAAAACCGGTACTTTTTTGAAAAAGTACCGACGTTACCGATAACGGTACTACAAAAGTACTGCCCACCTCTGGTTGCTGAACACTAAACAGGAAAGCTGCGAATAACAATTTTAGTAGATTTTGGATTGAGTCGGCCAGTAATTGCACCCGAGTTTGCTTTTAGCAACAGGTTTTCTATTAAATCGATCTCTGATCGGTTATAAAGTTGTGTGGGTTCGTAAACACAACAATAAGAGCTCGATTCGGCTGAACATTAACCCATTAAGACCTATTGACACAGAAGGCGAGTGCTTTTCCGAAACAGAAATAAAGCTAGGCTTGATCATTTTTCGGCAACGCGCGATCCAAAGCGTTACCAAAAGTATGGCGAGATTTTGCTGTTAAAGCAAAATACAAACATTTGCTAATGCGTAGTGCGTATAGCGGTATTCTATAGTAGTTTCAAAAATAGGCTATATAAATGTTGTGTCCCGTGATATACTTTGCCCAAATTTTGATGTTTTTTCTGTGACATAAAAGCATTGTTGAGGCTCTTGAAAGCTAGGCGTTTTTCCGCTTCAGCGAGGTTAACGCCTTCTTTATGAATAAGCTTTCCGAGATAAAAAAGAGTAGGCATTACCATATTAACTTTAGAGGAACAAAATTTTTTTCTTACCGTAGTCCGGTGACGGCCATGCCGCGACTTCCCCACAAAAAGCTAACACAAAGGCCACAACCACGGCCACATTGCATATTTTCTTGATCATTATTTTTTATAAATTTTGCTGCTAAATCTAAACAACGAACTATTTTTTATAAGTTATTATAGGCTTCAGTATCTGCAATGAAATAGAGCAAAAAAAATTAAAAATTATTTTAGAGTATTTTCGATTTTGAATTGTTTTTCGCCGTTTTTCAGGTTGAAATTGGACTTAATCAGTATTTAAAGTCGATTGCACTACAGTTAGTCCAGAGTCAGTCTAATTATGGTTACAGTTAGATTGCCTTCATATGTCAGCAGTAGCGTAGGCAGGGGGGGGGTCTAGATCCTCCCCATTGGCTTGTCAACCAAAATGCAGACTAATGAAAATGCCACGTTTTTAGCTCTTCTGAGACTGTTTTTTTTTGCGCTGAAATGGTCTAAAAAGTGATTTAAAGCGTCTTTTGAAACTTACATTCAGGGGGGGGTAATTTCTTAAAAATTAAAGTCAGAAATCAATAAAAATTTTGAAAAATGCCTAATAATAAACAATCAAATTTCATCGCTAGTGTAAAAACGCCAAACATAGGCTTTATCAAAAAATATATTATAAACTCAGAAATAAGTAGAGGGGGGCTATTCAGTGTTAGTTAATTACCAATCACTTCTTTCAAATATCTTTCCATTAATTAGCCCTCCCCCCAATCATTTTTTTTAGAAAATATAGACGAAATAAATTACTCCATGTGAGTTTTATTGAATAATAAGATTCTATGATTTACCAGTGTCTGAATCTAAGCAAACGTTTACAACAAATATACTAATTGGAACGACCGACGCTCGCGTCGCGTGTTTCTCTGTTCTTATACTCGGCCATTTTCCTACTTACGAGTGCGAAATTTTAAACTTTTGCTTATAAATCGAGAACGGTTTGGTCTAGCTACATGAAATTTTGACAGCAGTTTGAGATTAATGAGTTGTATGTTTGTACCTAATTTCGAGGCAATAGGTCACGTGACTTCGGTTTTAGAACCCGAAAACCGCCCCGCAAGTTTGGCGTAAAAAGCGGTCTCAGTCAAATACGGCTTAAGCACGGCAAACAATATTTCATAGGGTTGTATGTCTCAAGATACCCTTTTATTCCAACCAACCCACTTTTGGCCGCGATGAGGTTTATTCCTTTTTTTCCTTATTTTTTCCTTTTTTTCTTCCTAAATTTTGTACGCTCTTCTTCTCCTAAACCACAAAACATGGAAATCTAATTTTTGTGTAAAGTTGTTGAGCTGCAAACGCAATTTTTTCTCCCGAAATTTTTTGGGGCAACTCCAACGGGAACCCCCCCAAAAATCAATTTTTTTAAGCGCTCAAGCTAGGGTGCTACTTTTTTTGCTATCAGTAGATATTCAACAGACCAATATTTTGACATAGTTTGGGGGTGCCATCCCCCCGGGGACCCCCCAAAAATCAATTTTTTGAATGGCTCAAGCTAGAGTTTTACTTTGTATTGATATCAGCAGATATTTAACAGACAAATATTTTGACATAGTTTTGGGGTACCACCCCCCAAATTAAGCCCCCAAAAATCAATTTTTTGAATGGCTCAACCTAGAGTTCTACTTTTTTTTTGATATCAGTAGATATTTAACAGAGAAATATCTTGACATAATTTGGGGGTGCCACCCCCCCGGGACCTCCCAAAATGGACCCCCAAATATCAATTTTTTGAATAGCTCAACTTGGGTGCCAGTGTTTTATGATATCAGGAGATATTTAACTGACAAATATTTTGACTCCACTTTTCTGGAGGTTCTATAATCAGATATTTTTGAATAATTGCTGATTTTACGGTAGACAAAAAGTAACTTTTGAGCATCACAGCATTAGCTATGCGTCGGTCGTTCACTGGGTTTGCTGGCAAACTCCCATCTAGTTAACTGTAGGCTTTAGTAAACATAAATTAAGACATCTAAATCAAATAGAATCATTAACAAATTGTAGTGAACATAAATTCAGTTCTAACGCTCAGTACTATTAGACGCTTTCAACCTGCTGCTCAAGAGCAAGCAGCCGGCTTGATACACTCGAAAGCTCTCGACAAAAATGCGCGGCGTGCAAGATGCAAAGTTCATAGCGATTCAGTTGTTTTCCAGATAAGGTTGACAAACGTTTAGTAGCTGTGCAAGGAGCAATGACATAGTAAATATACAACAACCAGCTTGTAAACAAGAGAACTACAATGTTATCATAAGCCACCCACATAGCCCATTAATGCAATCAGTTAAATCATGTTGCGCTGCCAATTTTTTATGCCACGTTTTAAAAGCATTATTTTTTATTAAAATAGTCCTAAAATTAGGTTATTTTTGCAAAAAAATGCAAAATTTTTGAGCGCTGGGGGCTCCGCCACCAGAATAGCCCCCCTCAATGCGAATTTCTGGCGACGCGCTTGGATGTCAGCAAACAAGTTAAAATTTATTTCATTAAGTCCTAAGTTCCTAGAGTTCAGTACAGATCTTTTTAGGATCATTGATGTTACTACAGCCGCATACAAGGATCGCATCTTTAACTCATAATTACAGCTCCAGTACCCAAATTATTTTTCACGTTGCATTGTAACAATACAGTATTAATGATCTTTGGAATTCAACAAAACTCACTCTCAAACGATAATTTTATTGATTGTACCGGTTTATTTTATATTTTGGATATCATTAATGTAAATTTAACTGTAAATTTTCGTGCTGTTCCACAATCCTGGTTTTGGAAAAGTAGTGCGTCTTAAGGATATGTGAAAGTTAAGTGACTATTTAGGCCGAATGCAAAAATGTGCAAATTTAAGCGTTTCGGAGGGGGCCCCTTTTTGAGTTTTCGGGGGGGCCCCGAACCACCTAGGCACGGCCCTGAGCAAACAGTAGCCGTCGCGCCAGAACGTTTAGACATCAACTTATCAGTGCAGAGATTGATCGACAACAAAAATCGTTAAAAGTGTTAAGACAAAGCGAATCTCATTCGAAAAGTATATTGTTTCAGCAAATTTCGTGGCTTACCCAAATTTATGTTTCAAAATTTCTGCAGAAACAAGCCAACGATGACCGATACAAGTTCAGCGCAATTCACAAACGCAAGCTTCACACCTTTGGTCTGCATATTTCAAGTGACGAATTAGATGTGGTTGTTAACTTGTCCTATAAGAAACTTACTCCCATTGAACATCAGGCTCTAAATCATGGTCTACAGTTTGGAATTTTACCAACGAAATTTAACTTCATTGATGCACAAGCTGAATTTGAAAATTTATACCGGCATGTGAGACCTCGTCTTCAAAATACTAAGCGACTCTTGTTTAAAACCAAATTAATCAATCTGTATAACAAGTACAAATCTACTTATTTCTACAACAAACCACACGGAAATATTGGCATTTCTCAAGAAGAAATGGAAGCCCTCCATTCTCTGAAAAAAGACAAATCCATAAACATTTGTAAAGCTGAGAAAAGGTAACGCGGTAGCTCTACTCAACAAGTTAGATTATATCAATAAAATGAACTGCGTTTTATCGGACACAAAACGGTTTAAACAGGTTAATTATGACAATAATATTCATAATTTGGACAAATTTCGAAAGTGCTTATACTATTTGAAACGAAAAGGTAGCTTAGAACAAGAAATTTATGATCGCATCAGGCCATCAGCTGCAGTAACTCCAACTCTATATGGACTGCTAAAAATTCATAAAGAAGACTGTCCTTGCCGCCCAGTTTTAGCTTCAACTGACTGCAACACTTATGAGCGCGCATCATGGCTCGGTGAAATTTTGAGCCCGCTATGGCAACATCCAACAAATCTTAAAGACACTTTTGAGTTTGTAGATCGAATGCAGCAAGTAAAGTTCAAAAACAATTCCGTAATGTTGTCATTTGATGTGAAAAGCCTGTTCACCAATATTCCTGTGGACTTCGTAGCGGACATAATTCAAGAACCTTCTGGTGTGGACTACGAAACGCACTACTCTAAATTTTAATGGTTGTTTTTATGAACAAATTGATGGCGTAGGTATGAGATCTCCAATCGCTCCGGCTTTTGCTGACATTTTTATGAATTATGTGATTGAAAAAACAAAAGAGTTTAATGTGCAACCGAACGTGTTTTTTCGATATGTGGATGATTGTTTTGCAGTGTTTCCAGATTTTGAAAGTGCTATGCTGTTTTATAGAAAATTAAACCAAATTCACAGTAATGTTAAATTTACCTACGAACTTGAAAACAATAAACAGCTGCCCTTCCTGGGCGTCAATGTTGATAATTCTAAAGAAAAATTAGAGTTATCCATTTATAGAAAACCAACACACACTGGGCTGTATAATAAGTGGAGTAGTCTGGCTCCCACTAAATACAAAATAAATTTGATTAGATCATTAGTCAATAGAGCTATTAAAGTTTGCAGCAATCGAAAATTATTGTTCCTTGAGTGTGAGAAAATTACCAAAATGTTGCAACAACATGGGTATCCTACCAAAACTATTCGGAATGTTATTCGCAAAGCCATAAACAGAAATCAAAAACCGGATGCCAAACTCCACCCTAACCAACAACAGTCTACGAAGCATTGTGTCTTTTTTAAATTGCAGTTTATTGATCGTATTTCTATGCAAATTGAAAAAGAAATTCGTGAATTTTTATGTGCGTATGATATCAAATTGATAATGTCTCATCGTAACTTTACTTTTGGCAAACTATTTCCGTATAAAGATCGTCAATCGTTATTACATTCGTCAGGTTTTGTGTATCAATTGACTTGTAGTTGTGGTCAGGCGCATAGCCAGGATTTGGAAAGGGGGGGGGGGGGTATTTTGAAAGAGTGAGAAGTGTGTAAACGACCTTGACTCGAATTTTCATTGATCTAGAAGCAGTTTCAGACGGTTTGTCCGAAAATTGAGAAGAAATTTCTCGGAAAGCTCGGAAATTCAAAGGTTTTTTTCGCCCAAAATCAGGTGATCTCCAAAAAAATAAAAATAAAAATAAAAAAGGTCTTCACCAAAATTGAGAGTGATTATTCGGCCGAAATCCAAAATTCAAAGGTTTTTTCCGCCCAAAATCAGGTGATTTCCAAAAAAAAAAAGGTCATCACCAAAATTTAGAGCGATTTTTCGTCCAATTTCGCAAATTCAGTCGTTTGAGAGGGGCTGGTTTTGAATGGGGGGGCTATTTTCCATTTATCTCAGAAAATCGGCCTCAAAAGCACAAAAAACATGCGATTTTGCATACTTCACAAGCCAATGGGGGGGCTCGAGCCCCCCCCCCCTGGCTATGCTACTGGTTGTGGTCAAAATTATATTGGCCGAACCAAACGGAATCTAACTACTCGTCTCAATGAACATCGCACGTGTGAAGACTCTGAAGTTTGCAAACATTTGCTCAATAGTCCCAACCACGAAATTGATTTTGACTCACCCAAAATTTTGGACAGAAGTAACCACGTGACTAAATTACGCATCAAAGAAACCTTACATATTTCCAAAACAAAACCGCAACTGAATGTCGACTATCAGTTTTTGCCCCTGTATCTTTTCAATGCTTAATTGTTTTAAATTGTTGTTTAAAAATGACGTCGCTATTCGGCTGTGTTTTCTTGTGTGTTTAAACCTATGACCTGTCACTCTTTTATTCAATTACGACAAATCTTAAGCCATGCCGTGGCTATCTGTATTAATGGGTGGCTATTGTATATAAACTCGTGCTTGTTACTTAGCAAATTCATTCTACTGATGATTCTTTAAGTTAAAGCGGAACGCGTCTAATAAATGGTTATGCTTAGTTCTATATTGGCAATCGTTTTTGTTCTTAGATTAAGCAGAAACTCCTCCCGCTCTGCTCCAATATTGGACTGTGCTGTTGAATTTCATGAGACTAAAAACTGAAGCCTTCATTTTTTTCAATAAGCTTGGAACAAAATAATCTAGTATGTTTGCTGTTATTTTGTTCGACAGCGAAACTTTGTGCGACAGCGAAATGTGCAGAGTTTTTTATTTGGGATGACTTTCACTTGAAGAAACAAAAACGCTGCTTATATGACTCAAAATCTCAGGTAATCATTACCCCATTTTGAGAATATACTGGAGCTACCGTTAGCTTACAACTCCCGCACTTTTGAAGTAACTTTACTTCATCTGATGCTTCAAGCTCTTGCATGATTGTTGGAGACGTTTTCAGTTTATTTTGTACGTAGTTGCGAACAATGACGGAAGTATGCTGTTCAGAACTATTTCAAGGGCGTTTTTATCGTTCGTTATCTGAAACGGAAAATGCATTGACACTACGAGAGATAAATAAGCATATGAATGATTGAATGCAATGTTTGTGATTTTACAGCACGAAAATAGCAATTTTAACGGCATTTTAATCACATTTCGCACTTTTTGAAGCCGTATCAATGACTAAATTGCTAAAATTCAGAAGTCATTTCAAAGAATTAAATTGCTTAACCTCTTTAGCCCTTCCTTGCTTACCTCAGGTCAAGTCTAAATACGTTTAAACGCTTGTATTTTGAAGTTAAACTTTCTAAGTAGCTTGGCAAGGAGGCCTAAGCTCTTTTACAATGGTACTCCACTGACTGCGACCAAAAAATGTTGAGTGTGCTCCAAAGATCAAAAACAGCTGCTTTCTGAAAAAATGTTTTCACCTATTGTTTAGGTCCTAATCACTAACAAAGTATTGGTAACGATTGTGCAGTCTTATATCTTTCTTCCGCGACACATTTGTATGGGCGTGTTACAGCAAAAAGGCGGGTTATTCCGTCACATTTAGGTACACCAGTTGATTGCCAGCAATTTGGCAAAAGATCTGAAAATATCAAAGGAAAATTATGCTTGAAAGTTATTATTGCTATATTTCCAACATTGACTATTGTCTTATCGTTACGTGATGTTGCAAAAACAGTATTTTGAGTAAACTGAAATCGGGGGGCCAGGCGCATTGCCAGGAACTTGGATTGGGGGGGGGGCTGTTTTGGATAGTGGTAAAAGCATGAAACGATCTTGACCCAAATCTTTGATCAGATTGAGTCGGCTTTTCCAGCCAAAATTAGGTGATCTCCAAAAACAAAAAAAAAAGGTCTTCACCGAAATTCAGTCAGGTTTTCTCCCAAAAACAACTCCAGTTTTATGGTCCAAATCACTGCTAGTCCTTCACAACTTCTCATCGCCAAGTCCATTGGGGGGCTATTTTCATTTTTGGAGCAAAAATCGGCCTCAAAACCACTAAAAACGTGTTATTTTGCATACGTTTCAGGCCAATGGGGGGTGGGTTCGAGCCCCCGCCCCCCTGGCTACGCTATTGCGGGAGGCACAGACCCCCGATAGCGACGTTTACGCTACTGATTTTAGTGCAGACTTACACGTATTATGAAAAGACGAACTGAAATTTCACGACCATTACGCTTACATATGGCCTGCAGCAGTGGTTTTCAACCTGAGGGCCGTAGGAGCATTTTGTGGTGGGCTACAGAGCTATTTGGGTAATTGCAAAATTCGGTTGAAAAAATGTCTCGATGATTGGTGCTGTGGGGCCCGTTGGAGAGCTAGCATAAATTTGCGGTTTTGGGCGTGAATACCCTTTTTTTGTGGAGATCACCTGAAAATTAAAAAATTGCGATTAAGCTAGCAATTTCGATGTGGTCCATGGAAAATTTTCGAATTGAAAATAGGTCACGGTGATGAAAAGACTGGGAAGCACTGGCATACAGTCTCGCTTCAATAGAGCTCGTTAGGTGAGCGTTTTCTCGCATTAATTATTCAATAATATGATGAAATATTCGTATCAATAAATTTGAAGAATTAAAAAAAAACATCTTACGGAACTGTACACATTTTGATTTGAGGTATACAACTTTACATAACGCGCCTTGAGGAAAAATTTATTTAAAGCAAAACTTATTGTTTTACTGACACCAATGTGTAAATTGGTGAAATTGAGCAATTCGAAAAATTGACAGGAGCCCGGTTGCAAACAAATATTAACTCAAAATTCTCTGGTCAAAAGTACACAGCAGACAATTCTTAACAGCAGGAAATTCGAATTTTCATCATATACAGTTGCAGTCCAGCTACCAACCCAACAACAATCTCGACAAGATCATTCATTCTACGTTGTTCATTACATTGCATTACGCGGTCAGTAATTTTTGCTAGAGTAAGGCTCGTTGGTTTGAATTGTGACGTCACCTGAAGGAATCACTTATCTTCTTGCTACCTTCGCATGAACTGCGAATAAAATGTTCTAAATTGTATGAAATGTGAATGGCGGGAATTGACATCATAATAAGCTTTCCGTAGGAGAGGCTTTCTCGGTAGCTTTCAATCAAAAACTCTTTGAAGCTGTTTGCGGGAATATACGCCATTGCTGCTTTTTTTAGTGGTTGTAAGCTAAAGCGCGAAATCTTTAGCCGAAGAATGCAACAAGTATTGTTTTGCTGGCTTGCATTTGATGTAGATTTTGGCTGCTTCGTACTGCAGCTGCAGATTTAATTTTGTCGCGAACGCGAGACGAATGATTACTCTATTTTTTTTATAACAATAATATTTCATAAAACCGGAGGCTCATTGTTACTCAAATTCAAAAAAAATTCCAGCCCCCATCAGTAACAAAAAGATTGGAAACAAAAAAGAATAAATTTCAAATCTAAAAAGCAACTAAAGTCTGTGCTATAATTCAAAACGATAAAATTTTATTAATTTTCCAGTATTTACAAAGCAAAATATTGCAACGATTCTAAAATTACAGAGTGCTGCTTTAAACTGCGCCAGCAACTCATAAATATTTGGATGTTTTCAAGTTAAAAAAAAACTACGCACTTTTTCGCTTTTGCAGTTTTACGATGCTGCAAAAAAAGCGAAAAAGCCTTTGCTCAAACTGTCAGAGCATTCGGAATTAGACACACCAAAATAACTTTAAAAACGTGGTCGTTTAAATTGACATGAACGTCCTCTGAATTCAAGAACTAATATTAGAACCAATAAAGCAGCAAATTGGAAAAAAACTAACAGAAGCCAGCCTCAACTTAAAATTTATTGGTTTTTCTAAAAAAGTGTAACCTGGGTTAAAGTAAGCTTGCTTTGCCTCAGTGAACATGCTTGCATCGATTTTTAATTGCTAATTGTCGTTACGCTTGAAGCACAACTTATGATAGCAAATTGACTAGTAAGCTAGGTTATATTTCTCATTCAGTAAGCTAACTGTTGTCGCCAGTGGTACCGATCTTTGTTGAGCATTGGGGGGGATAATTTGCAATTTTACCCCAATTTTGCCCTATTTTCAACATTGGGGGGGATGAACCTCGACCACGATTTTGTTCAAATGTGGAAATTTGGTGAAGACCAAAAGAAAAATGCAAATAGAACACTTTTTCTCCCCGAATTCAGGTGAAGACCAAAAAAAAAGTCTTCATCAAAAATAGAACACTTTTTCTCCCCGTTTTTCGGGGATGTGTATAGGATCCCTTTCCCATAAATCAGAACTAAGCAAAAATCTACGCAACTACACTTCCAATAATTTGAAACGTGAAATTTTTTCCGCAGTGAAAGGTTTCGAACAAAATTTGGCTAAAAATTTTAGTGCTCAACCTTTTTGGCATTATGTGAAGTCTAAAAGAAAGGTTCGTTCTTTGATTGGACCAGTTGTAAGAAGTTCTAATGGTACTTTAACTGAGGCATGCTGGTGAATGTGCCGATGTTCTGAGTGATTACAATGGTAGCGTTTTTGTCACTACAGATCTTGAGACAATATCCTTTGCTGTTCCAAAAACATATGATGAACTTGTGGATATGAAGCTTGCGGATGAGTTAATCGCTCATAATCTTAATTTTACTGAGACTTTTTCTTCACCTGGACCAGACAATATACCTTATGTTGCATTAAAAGCTGGTGGCTCACTAATTGCTAGGCAACTTCGTAGGTTGTTTCAGTTTTGTTTTGATAATAGTTTCGTTCCTGTCCAGTGAAGAACTGCTTATATTACACCTATTTTCGAAACATGAAATCGCAAAAACCCAGGAAATTATCGTCCAGTTAGTTTGACTAGCTGTATTTGCAAGTTAATGGAAGCCTGTGTTAAAGAAACAATATTATGGAAGTTTTGGACAGATCGAAGTCTCAAAAATTCAACACAATTTAGTTTTGTTCAAAATTCCTAATGTACTACTCAACTTTTAAAGTTTATGGAAGATTTAACATTTGCTAGAGATCACAAAAATATCACTGATGCTGTATATATAGATTTTTCAATAACTCAGTTCCTTATGGCCATTTGATGAATAAACTGTCTGCTCTAGGGATAAACGGAAAATTGTATTACTAGATCAAATCCTTTCTCTTTGAAAGATCTGAGATTGTTGTGGTTGAAGGTTTTAAAAGTGACGCATATGCAATGACCTCAGGTGTGCCATAGGGTAGATGCATTGGTCCAATTTTGTTTTTAGCTTGAGTCAATGACATTGATGATTACTTGAGCTTTAGTCACACCTTAGAGTATGCTGACGATAAAAAAATTGATCAAAGTTTTAATCTTGTTGATGAAAACCATGGTAGAATTAAGTTGCAGTCTGATTTAAACTCTCTTGATAATTGAGCAAATAATTGGCTGTTGCCATTTAATATATTTCAGTGCTCTTCATTGCAGTTTGGTCGTTTACTTTTGGCACATGATTATACGCTATCTGGTAAATGTATTCCTTCAAAATCTCAGGAAAAAGATCTTGCTGCGACTATATCAACTGATTTGAAGCCATCAGTTCACATTGCAAAAGTTGTGAAGCAAGCTAAAATGTGCTTGGCGGTAATAAAAAGAACGATAGTTAGTCCTGGCGTTGCAGTTTTTTTCAGATTATATAGGCAGTTGGAAAGACCTCAGTTGGAGTATGCTGTTTCTATATGGAATCCTTATCTCAAACGTGACATTGATCTAATTGAGAAAGTTCAGTAAAGAGCAACAAAATGCATTTTTAGTTTGAAAGATAAATCTTATCAAGATCGTTTGTCCACATTAGGAATTGATACTCTGCCACAAAGAAGGTCTTTGATCTGATTTGAGGTGTTCAAGATTGTGCATAATTTATCTCCTCTCCAGTTTTCTGATTTCTTTTCATTTGATACTTACAAAATTTACACGTTGCCACCAATACAAATTGTCCAAACAACGTTTTCAGTTAAATATTCGTAAAAATTCTTTTTTCTGTCAGGGTTGTTAATTTGTGGAATCGTTTTCCTTCTCATATTGCTTGTGCTTCTTCGGTTTTGCAATTTAAAAGTCTTTTGAATGAATACGCAAAACATCATACTCTGTGTTAGGCTATTACTTCAAATTTCATATTGCTGTTGACCTACTACATGAAGATATGATTTTATTATTCTGTAACCTTTGATCATTTTAAATTTCTTTACTCAGCCTAGCCTGATTATTATATTTATAATTAAACATATCTTCCATTCTATCTAACTGTAATTATACAATTTTTTTTTCATATTTCTACAAAATTGTGTGATTGCATTACATTGGCTTGAAAACTGTACATTCTATTACCTACAGGTATGATCAGGGGCGTATTTAGGGGAGGCCATTGGGCCATGGCCCCCCTTTGGGTCGCCAGGATAGTATAATTAGCATAGAATAGTATGCAAAATTGTGACATGGCCCTCCCTTTGTAACTTGGGCAGAAGGTGTTAGCACAGAAACTGTTAGCAAAGACCTTTTTTTGGCCAAAAACTAGACGAAATTCTAGTGAAGACCTCTTTTTTTTTGGTCTTCACCGAATTTTTTGCCAAAAACCGGACTAAATTTGAGTGAAGACCTTTTTTTTTTGATCTTCACCTAAATTTGGGCAGGAAAACGGACTTGGTTTTGGGCTGGAAAATTTTCATTTTGGTCTTCATTATTCTCAAATTTTCTGAATTTCCTGCCCCCCCTCCCCTTTCGATAATCCTGCGTACGCTATTGGGTATGATATTTCTGTTGGATTTGCTCTTTTGCTGTTTTAGTATATATTAAACACCAGAAATAAATTTTTCAATGTTAGTACTTACAATATTAATCCTATTATATATTTTTTTTTGTTTTATTTTTTATTTTTTTTAGAAAATATTGCTGTAAGTTAGCACCTTGAATATATAAGTTGTAGTCTTGTTCCCACAATTACTATGCTTGTGTTATTTACTTGACCTTAATCTCGGATCTAACCCAATGTATATTCTTATTTTTATACTATGGTATTAATTTTGGTTTAAAATTACTTGTATATTAACTTAAATGTTGAATGAATGATTTAATTTTCACCTCGGATGATTGTCATCTACCAACTTGTTGTGGATACTACTTATGAAAACTTCTGTATCACCTGGGGGAGAGGAAGGTGATTTGATACACTTTTTACATTTTTTATTCCCACTTCGAAACTGGTAGCACTAGAACAATGGCTCATGGTTTTTATCATGCTTAGCTTATTTGTCAGCATAAGCAAAGTAGTTTCAAAGTTTAATTTTGCTTGCTCTTTTGACACATATATCGATTAAAAAATGTCACCCAAGTGTATCAAATCACCTTCCTGGAAGGTGATTTGATACGGTGGAAGGTGATTTGAGACACTAATCATAAACAGCATAAATTGGATGATACGTTTAATTTCATTTATTTCAACAGTTTTAAGTAAACATCCAAGAATGAATTTAATTTTACATCCGAGAATGAAAAATGTCGATTTTTGCCACAAACAGACATTATTAAGATATTGAGATAGGCATATTACACAAAAGAAACTATCCACAAATTTTTAATCAAGCAATAAAAAAGCCTATAGTTGTTTACAGTTTTTACATAGCAAAAGATGTTAAATGCTAATGCAGATCCAACCGGGGCAAAAATATTATTTTTTACACGCAAAAAAAATTTAATCAACAAAATAAAATGAGCTAAAAGCAAGCAAGCTTAACACAAAACAAGTGTAAGATAAGTTTGTAAATTTTCACTGTTGTTGTAACAACAGTTGACTATATTTACCAATTTAATACACACTATTGTTAATTGCTTTAAGCTATAAACAGCTAAAAGCTTTCTATAACTCATTTCAAATACAAAAAAATTGTGAAGATATTTCTACATAAATTTAAAAGGCAGCAAAGCATCTCCAATTGAAGCAAATGTTGACAAAATTTCTGATTTACGCAATTTTATGCTTCACAAAATCGAATCAGATACTTACTTAACCTAGCAAAAAGTTTGAAAAATATTAGCACTTAAAAAATAGAAGCCCTCATTTTCCACCTAAATCAACTTTGCCAAACTTAAAATAAATTGCAATTGATTGTTTCTACGAGCAGATCCACCAGCAGTGACTGGATTCGAAAGCTTAATCACAATATCATCACCAGCTGCAAGCAGCATCACTTTCATGGACAATAAAAGTTGGACCCTCATGTTCTTATCCAGGAAATATTTTGCAGTTCACTTTTTGTAAAAATACTCCTTCACATTCAGGCGCGTAGCCAGAAATTCACAATGGGGGGGGGCTGTTTTGGGGGTCTGGGGGCGGAGTCCCCAGCCGCCGGAGGCGAAGGGGGTTTGGGGGCAAAGCTCCCAGCCGCCGGAGGCACGGGGGTATGGGGGCAGAGCCCCCAGCGCTCGAAAATTTTGCATTTTTTTGCAAAAATAACTTCATTTTAGGGCTGTTTTGATTAAAACATAATGCTTTTGAAACGTGGCTTAGAAATTGGCAGTGCAAATAAGATTAAACTGGTGGCATAAATGGGCTATTTGGGAGGTGGCTAATGGTAAAATGTTAGTTCTCTTGTTTAGATGCTGGTAAATTATAAAATCCAAAAGTTCAAAAAAATTCACACGGAGTAATCTATTTCGTATACAGTTTATAGAGAAAAATAATTGGGGGGGGGCTAATGAAAAGAGATTTGAGAGAAATGATTGGTAATTAACTAATACTAAATAGCCCCCCTCCCCCTATTCCTTAGTTTATAGTATATTTGCTGATGACACCTATGTTCAGCATTTTTACAGTTGCGATCAAATTTGATTGCTTATTTCCTACCATTTTTCAAAGTTTTCATTTATTTGTTAGTTTTATTTTTGGCAAATTAGCCCCCCCCGAATATATGTTTCAAAAGATGTTTTAAATCACTATTGAGTCCACCCCAGTGCATAAAACAGTCTAAAAAGTGCTAAAAACGTAGTGTTTTTCCCGTTCTGCATTTTGGTCGACATGCCAATGGGGGGGCTATAGCCCCCCCGCACCCCCCCCCCTGGCTACGCTACTGTTTACATTCATCATCAGTTCATTGCACTTCCCCACCGACAAGCCAAATACATGTCCGCAAGAAAAACAATGTGACTTGTTAGATCTTTTTCCATTGCAGGGGTCAAAATTTGATTACTTAAAATGATTGACTAAATTTCAACAGCACATGTCGGATGTGCTTTTTTTATGAATTTCATTGCGCTAAAGTCATTTTATCCACACCAAAACTTTTCAGCAGCTTTTCAATAAGATAGACCTTCTTCCAAAACTTGTTTTGGAACTCTTTCAAGAACATCTGGTGGAGATCGAATGCTTTTATTGGTTTTTCTGACACATTTAGTAGACATTTTACTTTTAGACAATTGGACATTAAAAGGTAAATAAACAATATCTGAATAGACAAACCAAAAGTACAGTAAGGTACCACAGCATTATCTTATTTTTGTTTGAAATTAAGGTTCCCGTTAATGTACACTGCATTAAGAATATAAATGTACCATGAATGAATGTACATTGTACACCGCCTTTTAAAAGACCTAAAATTAAGAATTATTGCAAGCTTAAGCTGCGGGTATTTAGGTTACTTGCCCTTAGCTTTCAAAACAATGCTTTTAAATTAATTACACAAGTTTTTCACTTTAGGAAGGTGATTTGATACAGTTTCAAATTACCTTCAGCACGTTGTATCAAATCACCTTCCTCCTAAAAGTTTGAAAAAAATGCTAACCCACCACTAACCATGAAACTTAACATGAAACTACTTGCAGCTTTAAATAAACCTAACATAGACTTTACGAAGTCATCACACTGTATTTTTTACCAGGCTTCTCTGTTTCAATGTATTTAAGCATAACTTCAACTTGAAAAATTCACTAAAACCATACCAAAAAAATTTTTCACATGTCCTACCTTCCACCTACTTCCCACCACTTTTGCAACTTTTCTCTGCAATTTATTTTAACTTTTCTACAACATGGTACCGCTATTTTTTGAAAATTATTATTTTTTAATCTTGTAGGGATGTTGTATCAAATCACTTTCCGTATCAAATCACCTTCCTCTCTCTACTGCTCGGTCAAATTGCTGATGGTATGACGATTGATTTTATTTTTTACCGTGGCACAATCGTGCTGGATCGGTACGTTATTATTATTACGTCATTGTCGATTAAATCAAAAGCGATAAACTTTCTTATAATATTTTTGCTTGATAATTGTGACGCATTCGTTCTTTGTGTTTACTTCGCCGGTATTGTTTTGTATTCTCCAGCTCAATATTTTCAAATGTACGGCTAAAAGCTCGGTTTTCTTCGATGAGAACGGCGGTTTTCGAAAACTTGCTGGCAAAATAGAGCTCGGTTCTATTTCCTCGCAATAACTCAGCAAGACTTTCTAGACACTGATGTTCATTCTCACACGGGTTGTCAATAAAATTGACGACAGGTGCCCACAATAGTGAGTCATAAACTTGAGCCACCTTTCACACGATCGATGCAAGAAAATCGTGCAGAAAGCTTGATTTTCATCTTTCAAGAAACCCTGATCAGCGCGTGTTGCAAGTGAATAGAGAGCGACGCTTAATCTGGTAGAGATAGTTTAAGTATCTTGGGGTTGCATTTACGAGTGACGGAAGGCAAGACGAGCTTTGCCAATGGCAGGCTCGTGCTATAATGGCAGGCTCGTGCAGTAATGCGAGCTTTGCCAATATTCGGTTGTCATAAAACGAGAAGTGTCGAAAAATCAAAGTTCTCAATTTTGAAAACAGTTTTTGTCCCCATTTTCATCTATGTACATGAATCTTTGGTGATGACCGAAAGAGTGCTATCACAAGTGCAGTAGTCCGAAATGAGATTTTTACGAAGAATCGAAGGAGTTACACTGCTTTAACAGGTTGCGTTGCTCTGATATTATAAAATCTCTTAACATCGAGCCGTTTCTTCTCCAAATTGAAAAATCTCAGCTTAGATGGTTTGGCCAAGTAAGCGGAATGCCTCAGGAAAGACTCCCCAAACAAGCTTTGTACTTGCCAAAGCAAATGGGAAAACACCAGTTGGAAGACCTAGAACTAGATGGACCGATTACATTAAGGATCTTGGATGGAATAGCTGGGTACTTTACCCAAGCGAGATGATGGATGTGATAGAAGACCGTCAAGTGTGGCGGCTTAATCTCGAGCTGCTGCCCCACAACCCTCACGGAAAAGCGGGCAATGAAGAAAGAAGAAAAAAAGAAAATCCACAGCAAAGTTCTGTTCTTCCAATCTAGATATTATGAATAATACAGTTAAAAACAACCAAAACGTTAAGATGCATTGGAAGTTTGAGCTTCCTTATCCTGGTAAAATACTCTGTTATTAATATTCAAATAACTTTAAAGACGTACAATAGAAAACGCTCAGCAACTGAGGATGCATAATGTTTTTGCCCCAGGGCTTCACAACAATTGCACATTTATAAGAGTTAACGCGATGATAAGAGACGAAAAAAGAAGGTTAAGGAATAGCGAATAAAACGAGAATGCAAATTCAAGTACGACGTAGTCAGAACACGGAAACACCGTCAAAGGTAAGTTGACTTTAAACTTTGTAGACACTAACATCATAATAATAGGATTTTTATCCTTCATTGTATGGGCCTAATTAAAATCTGTTCATTCTTTAGAAACGCGGCCTATAATGAATGACTAACAAATATTTGAATGAACAAAATTCAAACTAGACAAAATTATGAAAATGTAACCCAGTGGACCTTTGGTACAAGTCAAAAGCAAATTGAAAATATGGAATGGTGGTCTAATAAAGTCTATGTTGTTGGTTGAATCTAGACTGAAAATGCATCTCAAGATACTGAAAAAGCACCTAAACAGCGGTGTACGTTGGGAACAAAACTTGTTTAATCGTTGGAATTTATTTAGAAAAAATTTATATCTCAGAATATGAATGGACGATGAACCAGATTTTGAGCCAAACGGAGGCCAGTATAATATGCAATCTAGAAAAAAACAAAACAGTTTTACCACTTACTGAAAATTTGAGACGCGCGGTAGCGTCCGTGGAACCTTTGTTTTTACGTAAAGATTCACTTCATTGCTACTAAGAAAACTTCATTAACTTGTTTATAACTTGGAAGCAACTGAACGTAAAAGATGAAATCTGGAAAAAACATGAAGCCAAGTGGAAGCGCTATCCAACAAAATTTTGGAAGTGATAAAAAAAATAGCCAAATCCGCTTAGAAGATTTATTGATTTTGCTAAATAACTCGTGAATGACTAGATGTCAAACGCTGAAATTTATTTACAAACCGTTTATGAAAACTACGTTCATAATGTTTGGGAGGTGTCCCATCATATGACCGCAATTTGAGAACCCGAAAACCAGAAAAATAGAGGCCAACTTGGAAATGGTATACTGTATCTCAGTAAATAAATAGAGATATTGATGAAAAAAGTTTGCAGTTTTGA
The DNA here is from genome assembly GCA_963965965.1 of Trididemnum nubilum. Taxonomy (NCBI): domain Eukaryota; kingdom Metazoa; phylum Chordata; class Ascidiacea; order Aplousobranchia; family Didemnidae; genus Trididemnum; species Trididemnum nubilum. Next base: position 19,827,482 of record OZ014472.1, read on the forward strand.
ACGTACTGTATTGACCCCTTATTTGAACGATGCTGTTTGCCCCAAATAGAAGCTTTTTTTTGTTTTTCTTTTTTTTTTTTTTTGTTTATGATTCCAGTTAATTATATTTGGTAAGTCTAACAACTTTAATACTTGGTCAGTTGTAAAGTCAACCTTTCTTCCCAAGTTATGTTATCGTATACTAGCTATTGGTGAAATCTAATACCTGCCTGCGCGTACTCAGAGGAAACCCAAAATTTAAATATTTTTCAAGTTTAATAAAAGCGAATCGAATTTTTCAGAATAATATACGAATTAGTCAGTGTTTGATATCGGGGTTTCAAAAGAGCTCGAAAACGTAGTGTTGGAGCAAATATTACAGTAAACCATTACAGTATTAAGACATTAAACATCAAAAATTCAAACCTATAACCCAACAGTCTGTTTCACCCATAAATGGGATCATCAGCAGTAAAGCTAAACATTTTAAAGATGAACAATTGAAATCAAAATATCAAAAATAAAAACTAAAATCCAGAACACAAAAGCTGTAGTAGGTTGAAACCTACAAAGTATTAATAGTTGAGCTACACTGAACTGGCCCAAATTTTTACAGAACAAGCGATCACAACAATGTCACGTGAAACGATGACGTAGACAATAAAGAATAACAAATACTGTAGATAGAGGTAATCGGTGTTTCGAAATTGGAGTACGATAAACCTTCAATACCAAAATGAAGAAGTTGGTATTGATCTTAAATCTGATCTTAAATCGGTGGTTCGAAACTGGAGTACGATAAACCTTCAATACCAAGATGAAGAAGTTGGTATTGATCTTCATTTTGGTATTGAAGGTTTATCATACTCCAGTTTCGAACCACCGATTACCTCTATCTACAGCATTTGTTATTCTTTATTGTCTACGTCATCGTTTCACGTGACATTGTTGTGATCGCTTGTTCTGTTAAAATTTTGCGCCAGTTCAGTGTAGCTCAACTATACTTTGTAGGTTTTAACCTACTACAGCTTTTGTATTCTGGATTTTAGTTTTTATTTTTGATATTTTGATTTCAATTGTTCATCTTTAAAATGTTTAGCTTTACTGCTGATGATCCCATATCCCATTTATGGGTGAAACAGACTGTTGGGTTATAGGTTTGAATTTTTAATGTTTAATGTTCTAATACTGTTACTAGTGGTTTACTGATAAGAATTAAAAAGATGAAGCTTTACAATATTCGGGATGCCAAATTGGGGGTTACACAAAATTGAAATTTTCAACCACTTGAAATAGAAAAAGGAAATTATTATTAGAAGAGGAAAATATTAAAGAGATACGGCTCGAAATCGGTTTTATTGTAGAAATGGAAAGTACTAGAGGTAATAAAAAGGTGCCCCAAATCTTTTTCCACAGTTCCCCTTATTCGCAAAAATACGATTTAATCCGTTTGACTCCGTACCATTGACAACCCTGCATTTCTTAATTTTAGGACATCACAAAAGGCAGATTTCGCTAAACTTCTTTAAGACCAAGAAATGCGATTACCAGCTGATAGCAGCGAGCAGCCCAACCAAATCTGAAAACTTGACCACCAGTACTTATCTACAGTATAATCGTTTTTGGCTTCAAATTTTACATCATTCATAGACTAAAAATATCATCAAAACATGCCTAACTTTGATACAGTGGATTATATCAGTCGTATGATATATTTGGCTAAAGCAGCCAGAAACCTAGGCTATTACATCCTCATCGAACATCGCGTTTCTTAGTTAGCAAGAAATTTTGCAAAATCTGTCGTTTATGATGTCACAAAATGGAGCAATGCGGGGTTCCTGATGGTGCGCAATTGTGGATAAAGGTTTAGGGCACCTCTTTATTGTCTCAAGCAGTTTTCGTTTCTTCGATAAAACTGATTTGGAGCAGTATCTCTTTAAGGAATGAAAGATAATAAATTTTGTTGGCGCTCGTTAAAAGCCCTCTGCAAAGCTTAAAAGTTTTAACCGCTTAAAAGTTTCAAATCAAATCAAATGTTTTAAAAGTTTTAACATTGAAATTCTTGGTGCATATATATTATAAAAGAAGGATGAAAGACAACAATGTCGCTTTTTTGAAAAAATTCTTCGGTAACGATCTTTGTCTGAATGATGGCCAAATGTACAGTTGTCAAGTTGGAGGGTTTCCAAAATGGAATCTCAAATTTGAAAATTTTTAAACCCTCGTAAACAGCTGAAATTTTCAGGAAAAGGTTGATGCATATTTTCATAAAAACTCTGGCTCGTATATTTTCGTAGAGATAAAAAGATAATAAAATTTGGTAGTACCACATTGAGAAACTCCTTAAAAATGTTAAATCTTTAACTAATTAAATCAAAAAACCTATATTTTGAGTAAGGGTTAAAGCAAAAAAAGAAGGTGTCAATATTTAAAAAAAACATGAAACTTTTAATCTTTTTAGCTAAAAAATTGAAAGTTTCAAAAAAGGTTAAAATTTGGGAGTGCCACGCTGAGATGTCTTTTCCCAGTTCATCAGTGTTATTTGATACGAAGTTTATTGGTTTTGTATCTTTTTGTTAGCAAACCTAAATATTTGACCTTTGATAATTTGCGAACAAATTCGAAACCAAGTCTTTCTTGCAGTTGCAGTTAATTAATTAATTAATTTAAAGACTAACTGTAAATATTTACTTTTGATTTAGGGTTATTATTTTGTTATAAGAATTTAATAGTTTTGTTCAGAAAATACATATATATGAGAAAACAATATTAGCAATCAAGTTAAATTATTTCTAAAGTGAAATAGGCAGAATTAATTTAATAGCTCACGAAGACATCAGGTCTTAAAATCCTACTTCATTAAACAACATATCTCAATGCTGTCTCCACGTCTAAATGGATAATCATGTGAAACCTTAGTGACGCAGGTGAGGCGGAGCCCAATCGCGGAAGCATTTTCATGTTTCGAAGTCAACTGACTTCATCATCAGTGTGAAGAGCAGTCGCCACAATGCAAGGAATTTTGATCACTGAATTAGGCTAACTCAACTAGTAAATTTGAATAACCAAATACACATAGCTATCGTCTTCATCTCGTAACTTCAGCTACTAAAAAGACCGAACTAATTTTTTCCCACGTACTGCTCTGGACTCGAGTTTCGCGTAACACCAACGCTCATCAGCAGAGCTTACGTTTAAACAGTGCCATTGCTTCGGGGGGGCAAGGGGGCCGTGCCCTTCTTAACAACTGCTTGTGCTCTCCCATTTAAGTTTACTCAGAATATGTTTTTGAAACATCGCGTAACGACAAGACAACAGACGAAAATCGTAATAATATCGTTCAAGCATAACTCTCGATTAAAGTTTGCTCGATTTTTTGCAAATTGCTGGCAACCAATTGCAGGTCATAAATGTGCCACATTACGGATATGTCACGGAAGAGAGATGTAAGCTCACAGAATCGTTACCGGTACTTTGTAAGAGATTTTATGACCTGCAAAAATAAGCGAAAACAGTTTTTAAAAGACCAGCTGGTTTTGTTTTTTCAGAGCATACTCAAGATTTTTTAGATCACAGTCCGTAGCCCGACCAGGAAAAGGTGCTAAAGGGAAGGGGCTAAGGTTGAAGCCCCCTTTAGTCAGATCATTTAGAAGATTTAACACCAAAATACAAGCGTTTAAACATGTTTTGGACTTGACTTGAAGCATAAGAAGGGCAGAAGAGGTCGGGCAATTTAATTCTTTTAATAAATCTGAATTTTAGCTAAATTATTCCTTTGGCTTCAAAAACATGCAAATTGTGATTGAAATGGCGTTAAAATTGCTATTTTTGTCGCAAAATTGCAAAAATCGCCCAGCGGCTGGAGGTTCTGCCCGCAAAGCCCCTTCTGTGAAACGCTGGAGTTGCATCAGTTTGTTCAGCACGGTGCTTGAATGAGACAATTTTTGAGCCAAAAAAATTGCTTTTGGTTCATGCTCTATCCCTCTTAGCAAATTTGTGGTTGCGCTTCTGGTCGCATTCACTGCTGCAGACAAATTTTTCAAGCGATTATATGGGTCGGATACGAAACGCTGCCGGCCTTATACGTCTTTTTTTTCAGACATGAATGCAAAATTTTTGAAATAGCGCATAATTTGTAGTTGTAAAATCTCAGTTTTTATGTGCTAAAGTTCAGTTTATATTAGTGCCCACCCACTTTGGGCTAGTGCCTCCTCACTTCGGTTGCTCTGGCGACGGCACTACGTTCGAACTGAAATTCAAAAGCTAAACTAAGCTGGCCTACAAACAAACATTCAAAAACTGACTAAAATATCCCACGAAATTAAAATCAAGATATGACTGCGAAAATAATTCCAATTGTGACCACGGTAATCCAAGAAAAAAAAAAGGAATAAAATTAACTCTGGACAGGGAACCAAGTGGGCTAATAGGCAGGGATGAAAATTAATTAAATAAAATGGGCAAAGATTAGCATTCAGCACTCAGCAATAATTATTTGGCGGTTAAAAAGTTTGCATCTTAGTGTCTACCATTCTATACAACCGAAAACAAAATACGTTGATAGTGTAAAGTAACGACGAAAAAAACATGCTTTTGCAAAGTTTTCACCAACCACATATCGTTTAGCGATATCTAGTGCAGTTGTGCTGTATTGTTCTTTTTTTTCATCGAAATCAAATAGTATGTCGACTTTACCAAACTACAAAAAAGCCACAGTACTCAACTTTTGTTGTATTTCGACTGAAAGTTATAACAGTTAACAACAATTAATATTATTTTTCTAAAAATTAGCAGCAATTTAGAATCATTAAATTTTTTTTTATTCAATGATTATCAACCTAAAACTATAGGTTTTCGTGTTTCAACCAGTAACTTAGGCCATCCTCACGGCTAGCATTTAGAAGCATAAGTTATTCATCTATGCAATTCATTATTGTAATATACAGTGCGAATGAGCTATCGCGACGTGTTTCGACTATGCTCAAGGGTCTCATAAGGCGAAAAGAATAACACATATCTAACTAAACATGCAATGATATAAAACTGCAACTAAAAATTTGGAAACAAAAATTAGCAGTAATTTAAAGTCATTAAACTTTCAAACATGCAATGATATAAAACTGCAATGACCAAATTTGAAAATAAAAATTGCATCAATAAACACATCTGCTTTGTCTATGCAAATTTTATGATGACGTCAAACAACTTATGACATGTTCATATAAAAATCACAGGGAGAGCACGAGCTAAATGCATGTGCGACACATTGCTTAGTGAAAAACACTTAACTAAAAATTAGCAGCAATTTAAAATCATTAATTTTTTTTTTATTCAATGATTGTTAACCTAAAACTATAGGTTTTCGTGTTTCGACTAGTAACTTAGGCCATCCTCACGGCTAGCATTTAGAAGCATAAGTTATTCATCTATGCAATTTATTATTGTGAATATCGCGCTGTATATTACAATAACAAATTGCATAGACGAATAACTTGTGCTTCTAACTGCTAGCCGTGAGGATTCGAAACACGAAAACCTATAGTTTTAGGTTGACAATCATTGAATAAAAAAAGATTAATATTATTTTTGTTTAGTTCCGAGAAATAAAATCAAAAAACGAATTGAGATTAAAAAATGTATGGCACTTCCACATTTTTTCAAAATAATGCTGTGCAGAAAACAGTTTTTGAATAGTAATTAAATAATGAGCAAATTATTTGTACTCAATTGATATTGTATTCACGCTTTAATGAAAACGCAAAATCGTTCGTAATTTTGGTTAATATTCATGAAAAATATCCTTCAACTATCAGGTGCTATACAAGCGTGAAAATTTCTCCGTGCAAAAATAGCTAAATATTTTGGTTATCAAACCAAGTTTGGGTTTTTTGGGTTTTCTTCAGATTAATTAAGCGGAAATGGAATTGCTTTGAAATGGAAGATGCAGTTCTATTAAAGAGATATTGCTTGACACCAGATTTATTGAAAAAATGAAAACCAGTTGAGGTTATAAAGAGGTGCCCCAAATCTTGTTCCACTGTTCTTCTAAACCGCAGAAATAGGCTTAATCCGTTTGACTCCCTACCATTATACAACGCGACTCGAACTTTCGTGACATCAGAAAATAAGAAATTTGCAAACTTTTTTGCAAATTATCGACATGGCGTTTCATATTCTGCAAAATTTGCAAAATATTATCCTTTTCTGATGTCAGGAAATTTTGAAACGCAGGGTTGCCGATGTTACTATGTCAAACGGATTAAATCTATTTTCGCGGATAAAGAGAATTGTGGAACAAGGATTGGAGCACCTTTTTATTAGCTCAAGCACTTTTTATTTTTTTAATGAAACTGATTTTAAGCTGTATCTCTTCAAGAAACCAAACTGAAAAACAATAATAAATGCCCTTAATATCATTTTAAGTTGAAACTTGCTGTGAAGCAAACAAATCTAAGATCCAACTTGACCAAGAAAAATGAACGTGTTTGTAACTAGGAGTGAAACGTATTATGTGCTTAAAATCAATATTTTCAGAAAACGCCTCCAAAGATGCTTCTGTTCAAAATTTTACTGTTGATGATCAGTTACGTTTGCCTGAGCAATGGTCAAAGAAGTAAGTCAAAAAAAAAAAATTAAAATGATAATCCATCAGAAAAAGTTCTTTAGGCTACGCTTTTTGAAGTAAAAAGAAAGCGAAATGTATCATCTGCAAATTTCATCCACTAACTTATGATTCACGATTGAGCTTCTAATTTCTAGAATTTTTCAACTATCTTATTGCCGCAGTACTCAGAGACTTTTAAAGTTTTCGAATGCTTACAAAATATTGCTGAAACATCACAGTTAACAAACTCACTTTCGAAAAGCTTGTTAGTGGTACAGAACTTCAAAACAGCTTTTAATAGCGTCGGAGCTATCATTTCCACTCTTTGAAAAATGGGTAGCCTTGAAAAAGGCTGTTTTAGATCGAACGTTTTTGTCCAGTTCTCTTCATGAATCTACGCTGGAATGAAGAAAAACTAAAATGCAATGGTATACATTGAGGTTGACTACATTAAAATGACAATGGGTTGCTATTATGACGTAAGATGCTGCAAAAAAATCATCTAAAATAGTATAAAATCAATGCAAAAATATAGAAAATTTCTCGCCGTACTATGATTGGTCAAAATTGGTCAATTTGGCAATTTGATTGGTCGAAAAATATTGTTTCGTTGTAGTCGGAAATGTGCGCAAAAAATCAATGTAAAGTTTGGAGTGAATAAACGAATTCTTTTTGACGGCAAAGAATAGGCAGTAAGGAATTGATGTAGGTTGCTTCCAGAACTGTTAAATGGAACGAAGATCTTGCTGTAGCCAAAATGGAAAATTGTGCATCGTTGTAATGTTTGGCACATTCTTCATTCTCGAATAAATGCTGTCCGATTGCAGAATCACAGTAGACATTAGGGGTGCTAGTGATTTTGCATTCTTGATTAGGCAGATTTTTTATTGGTCTTTTGTCACTTTGTTAGCGGTTTTTACCGAACGTCCGTATTTACGCATACGCGTATAAAACACGTATATCCGTAAATACGGATGTGTGTATTTACGCGGGAAAATTTATTGATATACGGAAATACGCGTATGCGTGTTTTAGCTAGCGTATCTCAAAAGCATCAAATAAATGGCTTGTTAGGTAACACCTTTTATTTGATTGTTAAAATATCGCTGATAACATCTCAATCGGAAAGTTACATCATCAATTTTAGTCGACGGTCACGCGAGGACGTAAATAGCATTTTGTAGCTATTACAATTTATTAAACAAAAAACTTGTCGCACACGAATTTGTGGTATAATTAAGAATATATTATTATTTTCGAAATTTTCCGTGATAAAGTTATAAATTTTATTTCGTTTTCATCGTTAGACTGAAAAATAAAATGGCAGTTGGATAGAATTATGCTTCCTTTTAGAATCTATCCCGAGACCTAGAATGAATCTTTTTCACTGGCCCTGGTTTGGCTTAAGCTTCTTTAGTCCCACTCTTGCGTGGTTACAGCCGCACTTAACCATTCATGCCATCAACTCCCATTTCCATGCTGATGCTTTCCAAACCTTCTGTAACCGTTGTGCATCCCTGAGTTGATCGCTTTTGACATCGTAAATGACTACATGTGGCTGGACCTATTCGACCAACTTTTTTGTTGTTTGCTACTCGAGAGCTGCATCTTGCTCGGGTTCTATTGTTTACCGTGCATATTACAGTAAATTTAAAAAAAAATCTAAAAGCTTAGACAATACTTTTTTCTGCATGAAAAAAAAAATAGAGTACTTGGTGATTTCAGAAAAAATGTAGGGCAGTTAATTGATAGCGCTGTAGGCCTACTTGAAAACTTACCATATCACATTTTCAAAACAGCAAGTTTTGTTACAGTAAGTTGTACACATAGCATACCGGTGCGACTATAATCAAGGCCTACAAAAGAGGGCTTCAAGAAGCCCATCGAAGCGGATCTAACGGGCGGCGATAGATCTTCCCGGTATAAGTTTACGCGCTCAATTAGTGGTACTGATACTTATAGCGTGATCATTCATCATAGCACTCATTTCCGGAGGAACACAATCGTAATTTTCAGTCTTCGTACAGGCACTCCTTGACAAAATTTCTCTGTAAGGCCTTGGCTGTCTTGGCGCAAGCCATGGTCTCCAGCAGCTCGGTGCTCCGCCCCCAAGCCTCCATAAGTAAACACTTTAGTTGCGTTAGTTTGCTCAACAGCCTGTTCAATTGAAGCACGTTGTTACAAAAGTTGATAAATGACATTTTTTAAAAAATGAATTTTTCATAGATTTTAATTTATTTACTAAAACTAATTTCCCTGAGAAAAAAATTGTTTTAATTTTTAATCAATTTTCGGAAAAAAATAGCTTAATATGTCGCACTTGACAATAGGGCCAAACGGAAATTTAAAACTTTAAACGCGATTTACTCAAAACAGCGAAATGCGACTTATCAATTTTTGCCACAACATGCTTCAATTGGGACAGTTTTCATTCAAGAAAATTTTGCTTTGGATTCAAGCCCCCCTTTTCTTAGCAACATCGTTGCGCGTCAGACGCCTGAGCTCTTGCCTATCGGTAGCTTTATAGCTGCAGTGTAACGTTACATGTTATAAAAGCCTAGCTTAAATCTTTAATCGAATTTGCAGACTGAAGCTCTCTACAGTAATGCCTATAGGTATATTATTGCTTTGGATTTAAGTTTCTGATTTTTAAGGGTTATGCTAGGCCCTAAGTTAGGCCATGGGTGAAACTTTTCTTGACTTTGGGATTAAACTTGCTGTGACAAAATCGGAAACGAGCAATAAAATATCGGTTTGTTTTTTCTTGATTAATTCTCCCTAAAGTTGCTTTATCCTAATTTCGTACATCTTTTTAAAAAACAACCTTTTTTGTTTCAAAAATTCTGTAACTAATTGTAAAAAAGTTGTTGCCTCCGTTGATGTTCGAATATAAAGACAAAAATCAGAACGAAAGCAAACTTAGTGCACAGAGTGTTCACCACTCATCCACTCAAACTACTGTACATCCAACTGATGCACAATCACGTATGTTAAATGTTTGCAACAGCAAAGGATACTTACAAACGCAATGATAGCATTTTGCTACGAATTTTGTTTGATTTGTTTGTGGTTCGCTGGACAACCAAAACTTGGAAATGGCTAGTTTGCAATTTACTGTGAGGACAACTACCCTATCTCAACTATCAAACAATCGACTGTGTTGCTTCCGTGGAATTCAGTTTGATTTGCTCGCAAAAAATACGTAGTAGTAGGCTATTAGTAACCTTTCATTGCCAAACAGATAGACCCCGTTTACTCGTTACACGCTTTGGCGTATGGCAGCGAGAACCAAAGATATGATTCGATAAGGAACTAAACAAAGAAAAACGTCAATTAATCAACTACTTCAAGCCCGGCGCCAGGATAGCGTGACTGGGGGAGGGGGGCGGGGCAAAAATAAATTTTGGGGGGTACGAGAAGTTTATTTATGTGAATTCGAGAGGGGCACGGGGGCACGAGAAATTTATTCTAGTGTGGATCAAACGAACAAGGTGAAGACCAAAAAAAAAGGTCTCCAGCTCAAAAACTTCCATCAATTCTGGTTATCGTCTCAAAATTCTTGCGATTTTCCATGAATTCTTAAGTGAAGACTAAAAAAAAAATAGAAAGGTCTTCGTCTCAAAAGTTTTATGAAATCCGGTGTGAGTCCACAAAAATTACGAAAATACGGACGGAAAACACCAATTTGGGAGTTTTAGGCCTCGATTCGCACTTCAATAGCCCCGAGCCTGTTAATTTCTTCGGGGCTCAGTCCTCGCTTGGGCGGCACAATTTTCGTTTGGGGGGGGGGCACAAGAAGTCATTTGGGTGGTCACGGCCCCCGGAATGCCCCCCCTCCCCGTGGCGCCAGGCCTGAACTACTTTAGGCTTAGTTTTGGAAACTTTGTGCATTTTCCAAACAAAAAATCCCAAAATTGATTAAAAAAAGTTTATTACGTTTGTGTAAAAATGAAAAGTTTTGACTTTGGTGAGAACCGAACTCATGTTGATTTTTTCAAAGGTAAGTAACGTAACCAATGCACTAAGCAACTTCGTGAGGTAACACTAAAAAATTCTTAAAAATTCAGAAGTTACATAGCAGATTTAAAACAAACTTTTTTCACTGCTATGAGTTAGCATTTCCTCACCTTTCTGCTATCCCATTAGGCTAGTGTTTCATCAGCGTCTGAATTCTCACATAACCTATCCTGGCAGCCTACCCGAACCTTCAAACCACACACGAGGGCAGGCGCGTAGCCAGGATTTCGCAAAGGTGGGGCGGGCTTTTTTGGAAGCTTGAAACAACAGTAAACGAACTTGACCCAAATTTTCATTGGTCTTGAATTAGATTGAAGCGGTTTTTCTGCCAAAATCAGTTGATCTCAAACAAAAAAGGTCTTTACCGAAATTCAGACGGTTTTTTCGGTCGAAATTAGATGATCTCCAAAACTCAAAAAAAAAGGTCTTCACCAAACTTCAAACGGTTTTCCTGGCCGAAATTAGGTGATCTCAAAAAAAAAGGTCTTTACCAATTTTGGGTGAGCTTCAGAACAAAAAAACTCCACCATTCTGGACGAAATAACGGCAAGTCCTTCACAACTTCTACTTCCCAGTCCAGTTGGGGGGGCTGTTTTCATTTTTGGAGCAAAAATCGCCCTCAAAAGCACTAAAAACGTGGTATTTTGCATACTTTTCAGGCCAATTGGGGGCCACAGCCCCCCCCCCCCTGGCTACGCTACTGCACTAGGGCAATTTCTGCACTTGCCATCGTACCCTCTTCTCAGATTACTCTGATCAAAGTCTGACAACAAGGTCACCTGAAAGAGGATTCCCGCCAAGTATCACACTGGCACTCCACTCATTTCAACTGCATTGCGCTAGCATCAGCTGGGCTGGTCGAAAATCTTATTGGTTGCCAGGATAGGTTATGTGTGAATTCAGATGCTGATGAAACACTAGCCTGATGGGATAGCAGATAGGCGAGGAAGTACTATCTCACAGCATTGAAAAAAAAATCTAATGCCTGAAAAATACGCATAAACGTGTTCGTATTTTATTCTTTGCCTAGCGTAAAAATATGCATGCGGATATACGCTAAAAGGCAATATAAAACAAACCAGCAAGAGTAAAAATTTTATACGTACATGCGTACTTTTTTACGCATATGCGCAAATGCGGACTTTCGGTAAAAGCCACTTTAATTCGACGTTTGATGATTGGGGTGTTGGTTAAGGAAAAATTAGTAGTAACTACATTTTCTGAACTATACATAACGACGGGGAGCATGTATGCGTTATAGCAACTCCGCTGAAACATTGAGCGGCTTTTACCGAACGTCAGTATCAACGCACCTGCGCAAAAAAATACGGATAATAGTATAAAAAATACGCAAATGCGTATGAAATTTTTACTCTTGCTGATTTGTTTTACATTTCCTTTTGCCGAACTTGCGTATTTCAGCATGCGTATATCTACATGCGTATTTTTTAAGCTAGGCAAAGAATAAAATACGGACGCGGCATGCGTATTTTTCAGGCTTTTATATAGAATTTTTTTTGCGGTGTGACGTCACAAGGCAGCTTAGTGTAGTGGTTATGTTACTTGCCTTTGAAACTTTTAATCTGGTTTAGTTTCTCACCAAAACCAAAACTTTTTATTTTATACAAACGTAATAAACTTTTTTTGCAATCAATTTTTGGGATCTTTTGTTTGGAAATTTTTACAAAGTTTCTAAAACTAGGCCAAAAGCACTTGATTAACCGACTTTTTCTTTTAGTTCCTTATCAAATCGTATCTTTGGTTCTCGCTGTGATACGCCAAAGCGTGTAACGAGTAAACGGGGTCCATCTGTTTGGAAATGAAAGGATAGTAGTAGCCTACTACTACGTATTTTTTGCGAGCAAATTAAACTGAATTCCACGGAAGCAACCCAGTTGAGATAAGGTACAGTAGTTGCTCTCGCGGTAAATCACAAACTAGCTCTTTCCAAGTTTTGGTTGTTCAGCGAACCACAAACAAATCAAACCACCATTCATATAAAGATGCTGTCATTGCGTTTGTAAATATTCCATGTTGTTGCAAACATTTAAAATACGCTATTGTGCAGATTTTCGTTGAAGTCCGAATGAATCAGTAGTTAAGTCACTGTGCACGCAATTTGCTTTCGATCTGGATTTTGTCTTTACGTTCGAATACCGCCGTGGGCAACAACTTTTTTCAATTCGTGACAGAATTTTTGAAATAAAAAAGGTTGTTTTTTAAAAAGATGTATGAAATTAGGATGAAGCAACTTTAGGGAGAATTAATCAAGAAAAAACAAACGGATATTCTATTGCTTGTTTTAGATTTTGTCATAGAAGTTTAATTGCAAGGCGAAGAAAAGTTTGGCCCATGACCTTGCTTCCGGCCTAGTATTTTCCTTAAAAATCACAAACTTAAAACCAAAGTAATAATATACCTCTAGGCATTATTGTGAGGGCTTAAGGCTGCGAATTCGATTAAAGATTTATGCTTCGCTAATTTTCTTGTATGAAAACTGTTCCAATGGAGAGGCTGTTAAGCAAACTTAACGTAACTAAAGTGTTGACTTACGGAAGCTTGGGGGTGGAGCACCAAGCCGCTGGAGACCATTTGTTTCATGCTTTTATTTCACAAGCCAATTATTTTATGCTTTTGAGATACGCCAGCTGAAATGCGCATACGCGTATTTCCTCATATCAATAAATTACCCTGCGTAAATACGCATATCCTTATTTAAGGAAATGCGTTTTTTATACGCGTAAGTGTAAATACGGGCGTTCGGTAAAGGCCGCTTAAATTAACACAGTTGTTGTAATACTGATACTTGGCTAGAGTACAACCTTTAATCTCCAGAATAGTCCACGTCGACTTGAACGAGAGCTGAAGGCGAAATCAATGGCGGTATTTAAAGTTAGGCTAATCGTATTAGACTAAATTGGCGTTGACTTCATCTTTTTTGATCATGCAGTCCTACTTCAATACGACGTAGGACCTCTAATATTATAATTTTTATTGGCAGCCCGGACGTTGTGAGTCTTAGCGTCGCTATCGATGCCATCCCAGTTCTAACCTAAAGCAATGCTGCTATTAGGATGCTGCATCGAGTCGCTTTGCTGCGCACTTATCAGTCTGATCTTGTTAGCACAACAGATCCTAGCTAGTACAAACAGTAGATACTGTAGTTTGGTAGCCTAGCGATCTCAGTAAAAATCAAGCTGTCCGATACATTTCGTCTAAATTATAACTTAGCCTAGCAATAATGTTTTTGTTACTAGGTTGCAAAGTACAAACTCATAACTGATAAAACTATCAGACCCTGAGTAGGCCCATTGTATTTGCTTACACTATTTTGTGACCTTAGAATAAACTCTTCTAACTAATTTGCAAACCAGAGGACGAGTCCTCGAGGACCTTTTTGGCCTCGAGGACACATTTTGAAGTCCTTGGCATTGGCCTTGGCCTCGAAGCCTCAAGTCCTCGAAAATTGCCCTGTCCTCGGCTTGAGGACAGCACTATTTTTTGAACTGTTGAAATTTTGTTGAAAACGCCAGAAACCTCGCGGAAAATTTGCGAACACCTTTTTTGTTTTTCTCACTTGGAGCATAGGCTTAGGCAAGGGGAGGGGGGCAGAGGCTCCCCCCAATTGAAATTTCACCAATGACAAAAATGTGACAAAAAAGCCTATTTTTTCTTCAGTTTCAGTTTCTTTTTAGCATTTTTCGCTGACAACAATATAACTTGTTAACAATATTGAAGATCAAGGGCGCCGGGTCCCCCTCAATTCAATTTTTGCCAGCCAATTTAAACGTATAACCCGGAGAAAATGGAGAGTTTTTGTCCTAAAAGTTGCTATCTCAGGCCTACATCTAGCCTTTTTGTGAACGTAATGCATTAATCAGGGCCGGATTTACCATAATATGAAGCAGTACCAGCTAGGGGCCCCGAGCTGAAATCGTAAGATTTTTTTTGGTCTTCAACTATATTTGGCAGAAAGATGCTGCGAAACTCTCCAAAGTGCCAGGGGCCTAGCGGGATGAAAATCCGGCCCCGTCAATAACATGGTTAGTAGACGTAACCATCTATTGCACCATTTTTCAAAAGCAATTCATTATTTCACCCCCAACCTCGCCAGTTTTTACGCACAAAATACTTTTTTAAAAAATTAGCCATGGAAAATGCTGATTGAACGAATCATTGAACTTCATTTGAAGGGGCCTGAACCCCCAGGCGAACTTGTACTCCTATAACTGGTTATTTTCGTGACAAAACAAAATCTCTGAGGAAAATCTTCAAGTGGATTATTATTTACTGCTAAAATGTAGCAAGAGACAATGCACCTTGCTTCCCCCTACCTGGACCAAATCACTTACTATTAAAATTTAACTCAAAAATGCAAGATGTTAAACGTGTTTTGGACTTAAATTGCGAGTAAACGGAGGATTAAACAATTTAATTTTTTCTATTGGCTTTCAAGTGTCAAAAATCTAGTGCTTTCAAATGGCTCTGAACACTTGCGAAATGTGATCCAATGGCATCGAAATAGCTTTTTTATCCAAAAATTTACAAAAAATCTCCAACGGCTGGGGGCTTCGCCCCCAGACCCCCAAAGCTTCCGGAGGCTGGGGGCCCCACCCCCCGTCTGTAACACCTCTGAGTTACACTAACTTTCTCAACACGTTTCCAAAGTTAGATATTTGCATTTTTTAACTATTAGGTTAAGCCCTCTACCTTTGCAAAATCCTGGTTACGTGCAAACAGACAACGATTTCAGATTTTCCATTCTGCGATTATTTTGTCCCACAAAAACTTCCTCTTTGGAAAAATTTTGATGACGTCATTTCATGTGATTTGTGGTTTATACCTCCCCCAATCAAAACTCTGGGTACGCCAATGAATTGAAGATCGCCTGAAAAAAATTTTTGAAGACCTTTTTTTTTTGGAGAACGCTTGCCCTGTGTTCTTGGTCCTTGGCCTTGGCCTCGGATTTTTTTTGTGTTCTTGGCCTTGGCCTCGAGCCTTGTGTCCTTGACTCCACCTCTGTTGCTAACATTGTCCTACAACTCTGCTAGCCTTGCTTTCGCTTGTTCTTAGACGTTTGTTACTTAGACTAAGGTACAGTTTACTCTTGTTTTTAGCTCGGATCTGTTCTGCTGACAAGATCAAATTGATTATTGCGCACAGAGGTGTCGAAACCCGGGAGGGGGAATATATCTCCTCAATAATTTGAGTGCATCTCCCCCAATAATTTGACTATGATCTGCATTTGAACGAAGGTTGATCTTTGGACTTTATTTTTTGGTCTTCACTTGATTTTGGGGACAAATACTCTTCAAGTTTCGGTGAAGATCTTTTTTTTGGGGGGGGCTTAACTTGATTTCGGGGACAAATACTCTTTAAGTTTCGGGGAAGACCTTTCTTTTCTTTTGGTATTCACTTAATTTGCTCTCGTGAAAAAAATAGTGGTTGAGCTTCATCTCCCCAATGTTGTAAACAAGACAAAATTGGGGTAAAATTGCAAATTATCCCCTCCAATGCTCAACATAAATCGGCACCACTGACTACGCAGGGAAACGACGCAATGCAGTAGCCAAATTGCGGCGTTGCTGCGCAGGGATTTAAACTGGAATTTAAACTGACTAAAGACGGCACAGGACTATCAGTTTAATTTAGATGTAGAACAGCAACTTGAGAATCAGCTTATATATTTAGTGAAATGAGATCCTTGCAACAAAAACAGCAAAATCCTGGAATTTAAAAATACATAGAGTAGAATAAACCGCCTTTTTTTACTAAGGCAAAATTTCTCGAATATCTCAAAAAAATCGTTATTACTTCATAATAGAAAAAGTATAAGAGCTTACGATAATAGATTGCAACACTAGATGGGAGTTGCCAGCAAACCCAGTAAACGACCGACGCGTAGCTAATGCTGTGGCGCTCAAAAGTACTTTTTGTGTACCGTAAAATCAGCAATTATTCAAAAATATCTGATTATGGAACCTTTAGAAAAGTAGAGTCAAAATATTTGTCGGTTAAATGTCTTCTGATATCATAAAACACTGACACCCCAGCTTGAGCTGTTCAAAAAAATATTTTTTGGGGGGTCCATTTGGGGGGGTCCCCGGGGGATGGCACCCCAAAACTGTGTCAAAGAATTTGTCTATTAAATATCTCCCGATATCAAAACAAACAGGCACCCTAAGTTAAGCGAATCAAAAAATTGATTTTTGGGGGGGTCCATGGGGGGGTCCCCGAGGGGGTGGTACCCCCAAACTATGTCAAAATATTTGTCTGCCAAATTTCTGCTGATATCAAAAAAACTAGCACCCTAGCTTGAGCCATTCAAAAAATTGATTTTTTGGGGCCCCATTTTGGGGGGTTCCCGGTGGAGTTGCCCCAAAAAATTTCAGGAGAAAAAATTGCGTTTGCAGCTCAACAACTTTACACAAAAATTAGATTTCGATGTTTTGTGGTTTAGGAGAAGAAGAGCGTACAAAAATTAAAAAAAAAAAAAGGAAAAAAACGAAAAAAAGGAAAAAAACGAAAAAAAAAGGAAAAAAAAAGAAATGAACCTCATCGCAACCAAAAGTGGGTTGGTTGGGATGAAAGGGTATCTTAAGACATACAACCACATGAAATATTTTTTGCTGTACTTAAGCCGTTTTTTACTGAGACCGCTTTTTACGCCAAACTTGCGGGGCGATTTTCGGGTCCTAAAAACCAAAGTCACGAGACCTATTGCCTCGAAATTTGGTACAAACATACAACTTGTTAATCTCAAACTGCTGTCACAATTTCATAAAGCTAGACCAAACCGTTCTCGAGTTATAAGCAAAAGTTTAAAATTTCGCACTCCATGGTTGGAAAATGGCCGAGTAAAAACAAAGAAACACGCGACGCGAGCGTCGGTGTTCCAATAATTAAGACGTCACAAACTTCAAATCCAAATAAAGCAATAAAAAAGTCTTTAACAATCGAATAACCCGGTGACTGCAGCATAGGCATAGCCAGGATTTTTGACTGGAGGGAGAGGGGGCAAACCACAAATCACATGCAATGACGTTATCAAAAATTTTCGAAAGAGGAACTTTTTGTGGGGCAAAGATATCGTAAAATGGAAGATCAGAAGCCTGGTTTGGCACTTAACCACGTTTCGCACTTAACCAGAATTTTGCTAAACGGAGAGGGTTTAAACCAAAAGTTAAAAAGCGAAAACGTCTAAAGTGGGAGACGTTGAGTAAACTAATGTAACTCAAACGTCTCAATGACGGGGATCTGGGGGTAGACCCCCCAGCCGCTGGAGGTTATGTGGGTTTGGTGGCTAAGCCCCCAGCCGCCAGGCAAGTTTTTGTAATTTTTTGGAAAAAATAGCTATTTTAATGCCACTAGATTAAATTTCACCAAAGGTGGGCACAAGTCCGTTAATTGTTAATCCGTTTATAACGAAGCTAACTAACTTTTTCCTTAACTCGTTAATCCGTTTAAAAGTTTTTTCATGTTAACGGACTACATAACAAACCAGTTCGCACTGGTAACACTTGTTGTGCATTTGTACGAGTTTTATAGAAGAAAGCGAAGAAAGGAGCTCTTTTTTGTGGTAAATAATAAGCTGCAGCCCCACAGGTCTTTTAATTATCGCTGTTCGCAACTTTTAAAGATTTTTTGAATGCAGTTTCGCTAGTGCATTTGAACCTAGTTTTATCTTGAAAATTATATTAGACTGAAAAATATAACTTCCAAAACACAAAAAAGACCATTATAGCAATAGATATTTTCTTGCAATCAGCTCAACAGCATCAATACGTGTTCTAGAAGCGAGTAAATAAAAAGAAATGTAAATTACACGCAAACTATTAACGAATTAACGGACT
Organism: Trididemnum nubilum; assembly: GCA_963965965.1. Classification (NCBI taxonomy): domain Eukaryota; kingdom Metazoa; phylum Chordata; class Ascidiacea; order Aplousobranchia; family Didemnidae; genus Trididemnum; species Trididemnum nubilum. The sequence continues at coordinate 19,845,935 of OZ014472.1, forward strand.
TCATTAACTTCCTGCACTATCTTGATGTCCTTCATGGTCGACTCCTGGGAAGCCTTGTCAACTTCCACTGGCAGTTAGGTGGCTATAACAACCACCAACCCTGCAAGTCCAATGATATTTCACATTGTAGCTCAAGTCATATAAGCCCAGAGCTGGACAGTTAGGCCAAGATGTTTGTTCAGCTGGGAATACCTTTGAAAAGATAGCTGAGGGCTGCCGATGAGAGCTAAAAGCTCGAAACAGCGCTGTCCAGCTCTGTGCTTATATGACTTGAGCTACAATGTGAAATATCATTGGAGCTGCAGGGTTGGTGGTTGTTATAGCCACCTAACTGCCAGTGGAAGTTGACAAGGCTTCCCAGGAGTCGACCATGAAGGACATCAAGATAGTGCAGTTTTGATTTCCGTGGTCACGCAGAGGGGAATCCTTGTAGTAGGGATAGTCTATGGCTGTCCTTACTTCAAGGATCCAGCGACTTTTTCACTTGTTTCTAAAGTACCACAAGTGAAAAAATCGTTTATTCCCTACTAAACCATCTGCCTCTGTGCAAGCCAATAAGGTTTGCCAGTTAGGCCAAGATGTTTGTTCAGCTGGGAATACCTTTGAAAAGATAGCTGAGGGCTGCCGATGAGAGCTAAAAGCTCGAAACAGCGCTGTCCAGCTCTGTGCTTCATTAACTTCCGATAATTAAAGCTGAAGATAACGGATTAACGTTAACGGAGGTGTGAAGTTTGTTAACGGACTAGTGGTTAACGAAGCTAACGTTTTGCATTAACTGGCCCACCCACGCATTTCGCACGTGTTTGGAGTCATTTAAAAAAAATAGATTTTAAACATTTCAAAGCCAATTGAAAAACTTAATAGTTCAATCCTCCTTTTACCTGCAATTTAAATCCAAACACGTTCAAAATCTTGCATTTTGGTGTTAAATTTTGTAAGTGATTTGGCGCAGATAGGGAGTAGTAAGATACATTGCCTAGAGCAATATTTTAGCAGTAAATAATAAATCCACTCAAAGATTTTCCTTAAGAAACTTTTGATTTTCCCATGAAACTAACCAGTTTTGGAGTACAAGTTCAACTAGGGGGCCCAGGCCTCCTGAATTTAAATTCAATAATTTGTTCAATGAGCATTTCCCATGGCTAATTTTGTTCTTCAAAAGTATTTTTTCGTCTAAAAACTGGCGAGGTGGAGGGGAATTGTTATTGAAAAATGGTGCAGTAGATGGTTAACCATGTATTTGCTACCCCTACCGACCTACAACTAATCTGAGCCAGATTTACATTGCATGGGGCTTTTGGCACTGGAGGAATTTTGCAAGATTTTTCTGCCAAATATAGGTGAAGACCAAAAAAGCCTTACCATCAGAGCGCGGGGCCCCTCGCATTGTGCCATCTGATAAATTCGCCACAGTTACGTTTATAAAAAGGTTACATGATGGCCTGATATAGCAACTTTTAGGGCAAATACCCCTAATTTCACCTGGGTTTCACATTAGCTGGCACAGCTAGAAAATAATGGGGTATGGGCCCCTTGGTTGTCAATATTATTGTTAATTACTGTTGTACGCGCATTTGTTGTAAGCAAAAAATGTTAAAAGAAACTGAAGCTGAAGAAACAATAGTTTTTTTTGTCACATTTTTAACATTGGTGGCATTTCAATTGTTGGGGGGTGGGTCCCTTGGGTACCCCAGACTACGCCTATGGGTGATGAATTTTTATTGAAAATTGGTACAATAACTTAGATGGTTACGCTTAATTATCATGTTATTGACCGCGGGCCGGATTTTCATTGCTTTGGGCCCCTGACACTTTGGAGATTTTCGAAAAATCTTCTTGCCAAAAGTATGAGAACACAAGCAAAGTTTTACCATCAGAGAGCGGGGCCCCTGGCACCATGCCATATGGTAAATCCGCCCCTGGCTATTGCACTGCGTTCATAAACAGGTTACATGATGGCTTGATATAGCAACTTTTAGAGCAAATGCCCTTAATTTTACTCGGGTTTCTCATATGAATTAGCTGGAAAAAATTGAATGGAGGGGGCCCGGGCCCCTAGTCGTCAATATTATTGTTAATTACTGTTGTACGCGTGTATGTTGTACGCAGAAAATGCTAAAAGAAACTGAAACTGAAGAAACAATTGGCTTTTTTGTCACGTTTTTATCATTGGTGACATTTCAATTGAGAGAGAGGCGCCGCCCTCCCTCCTGGCTACGCCAATGGACTGGAGAATATTGTAGAACATACTCGAAAGAAATTATCTCGAACATTCCAAATCAAAAAGACGGCCCAACTAATAAAGCAGTCACGAATAAGTTCTATGCTGCAGCTTTAGCGCTCCATTTTCGCTGCGAAAAAATTCAAGTAACACTATACTGCATATGCAGATTTGCTTTAGCAAAATGATAAAGCCGAAATGTTACAGTGCAATAAATTACAAAAGAAAGCTAAGTTATGTTCCGTTCATTAAAATGAGTATTTCTGTTTTGCCCAACCGAAACTTCTGCTCCGTCTTATCAGATATTTTTGCACACAAGCTTACCTAATTGATTTTCAGGTTACGCTGGAGCTGAAGAAAGAGGAAATACAGCTGAAGGGGTACAAGCTAGCGGATCAAATTTTGTTGGATCAGTCTTCAGGGGAAGCAATATTATTGCAACAAACGCCAGTGACAGCGATTTTAGTGGCAGTGACTTTCGTGGTAGCAATTTTTACGGAACTGTTATGATGGAATCAACCTTTGCCGGATCAAAGTTCGCTGGGGGACAGTTTGCTGGATGTTTGTTTGCTTCCTCCAACTTTGCAGGAGCGGATTTCAGTGGATCATCTTTCTTCGGTAGTGATTTCAGGAATTCCGACTTTACAGGCGCTGATTTTAGTGGAAGCTCCATCCTTGGATGCACATTTGCGAACTCGGATTTGAGCAACGCCGATTTTAGCGGATGCGAATTCATAGGTTCCAACTTCGGAGGATCAAACTTCTCAGGATTCGACGTTGATGGAAGCACAATCACAAATACGAATTTCGAAGAACTCGATCTTGATGAGTGAAAACTTCAAAACCTCACTAAATTGCGATGCGTATTTTGATTTGTGACAGTAACAGTTTCAACTAAATTCCAACAATTTTAGTTTACAATTATTAAGAGCAATTCATACCATTAAAAACGAAAATAAAGCACTTACATGTGTTTGTAATAAAGTATAATGCATGCTTCATTTTCTATCCAATTATTTTCAAAGTTTCAATCGTACAACTTCAGCGGATATGTGGTGGTAACATCAAAAAGAAAAAAAAAATTCTAGAAAGGAAAGGCACTGCAAGCATTTCCTATTTTTCACAAAGAAAATCCTCTATAGACGATAACAATAAAAACTCTGCATATCACAATTTACGAACCTACGCCACAAAAATTAATCATGATTGGAAACACTTCAAATATGGGAGAAAAATAAGCCCAAAGACAGCGAAGACCTTTTTGATCGATACCTTAAACGAGGACTAAAGGCAAAATCAATGGGGGTATATAAAGTTAGGCCAATTGCATAAGACTGGATTGGTATTGACTCCACTTTTCTTGACCCAGTAGTTCAAGAGATATTCTGCTTCAAGCACGACGTCGATACCTCTAATATGATATAAATTTTAATAATTTTTATTGCAACCCCAACGTTGGTAGCCTTAGCGTCATTAGCAACGCCTTACCAGTTCTAACCTAAAGCAACGCGTCTATTAGGCCATTGCATTGAGTCCTTTCGCTGTGCACTAATCAGTTTACTCATATCACCAGAATAGATCCGAGCTGGAAAAAAGAGCTCACTGTACGGTAGCCTGGGTAACAAACGTCTAAGAACAAGCGAAATTAAGGCAAGTAGAGTTATTAGAGCAGTTTTCCATTGTTTGCAACTTAGATGGAAGAGTTTATTCTAGGTTCGTAAAATACTGTAAGCAAATACAATAGTTTTATACTTAAGTACTAGCTGTCTTGTTATCAGGTATGAGTTTGTATACTTTGTAACCTAGTGATAAAAACATTATTGCTAGGCTATGATTTAGAATGAAATGTACCGGACAGCTTGATTTTCACTGAGATCGCTAGCCCACAAACAGTCTACACTTTTTACCAGCTCAGATCTGTTGTGCTGACAAAAACAAACTGATTAGTGCGCAACGAAACGATTCAATGCTGTAGCCTAATAGCGGCGTTCGGTGCCGTTGCTATGGAGGAGCCTGGGGGGGGGGGCGTGCCTTGGGGGACTTTCAAACATAATTCTCTTTTGACGTTTTTTCGATTCTTTGCGAAATTGCTGGCAAGCAACTGCTGTGTCGCATAAATCTTATGTAATAATTCATCTCATTACCCGCCTTTACGGATGTGTTGCGGAAGAGAGATGTAACCCTACAAAATCGTTACCGGCACTTTGTTAGAGATTACGACACAAAACAACACGTGAAAACATTTTTTCAAAGACCAGCTGTTTTGAGTTTTAGATCACACTTAAGATTTTGAGGTTGCTGTCAGTGGTGCGACCAGGGTGAAAGAATTAAACCCCCTTAGCCAAGTCATTCAGAAAATTTAGCCCAAATTTCGAGTGTTTAAACGTACTTTAGACTTGACCTGAAGTAAGGGGGTTGAAGGGGCAAAGCAATTTAATTCTCGGAAATCGAGTTCTGAATTTTAGCAAGTTAGTTATTCATATTGCTGAACAAAGTGCGAAATGTGATTAAAATGGCTTTAAAATTGCTACTTTTTTTGCAGCAAAAATCACAAAAATTCCCCCAACGGCTGTGCCTCCGCCCCAGGCCCCCGTCCACTGTCACTACATATTTAGCGACTATGCCTCGTCTGTAACGCGCTTGAGTTGCATCAGTTGGTCAGCATGAGGGCTAAATCAGATAATTTTTGTGCAGAAACAATTTCCTTTTGGGTCATCCATCTTAGCTAAATCCTGCTTGCGCGTCCGGTAGCATTCACTGCTGTAGATAGATTTTTCAAGCGATTATGGGCCGCAGACGAAGCCAGCTAAGAAGCGCTCTCGACCTTATTTTAAAATTGCGCATATTTGCAGCAGTACAAGTGCTGAATGTTAGTTTTTACATGCAAAATTACAGTTTATTTTAGCAGAGGTGGAGTCGAGGACACAAGGCTCGAGGCCAAGGACACTAAAAAAAATTCAGGGCAAGGCTAAGAACAGACTCTCTCGAGGCCAAGGACCAAGGACACAGACGCAAGTGTTCTCCAAAAAAAAAGGTCTTCAAAATTTTTTTAGGCGATCTCAAAAAAAAGTCTTCAAAAATTTTTTTCGGGCGAAAATGGTTTTCAAAATTTTTTTTTCAGGCGATCTGTTCTTGAGGAAACCAAAAAAGAGGTCTTTGCAGATTTTCCGCAAGGTTTCTGGCGTTTTCCAACAAAATTTCAACGGTTCAAAAATAGTGCTGTCCTCGAGCCGAGGACAGGGCAATTTTCGAGGACTTGAGGCTTCGAGGCCAAGGCCAATGCCAAGGACTTCAAAATGTGTCCTCGAGGCCAAAGACGTCCTCGAGGACTTCACCTCTGTATTTTAGTGCCCCGCACTTTCGGCTAGTGCCTCCTCACTTCGTTTGCTCTGGCGACGGCACCGGCAGCGTTGCTTTAGGTTAGAACTGGGATGGCGTCGCTGACGATGCTAAGGCTCACAACGTCAAGGTTGCCAATAAGAACCATTAAAATTTATGACATTAGAGGCCCCGACGTCGTGTTTGAAGCAGAATATCTCTGAAACGGCTGAGTCAAAAAGGATGTAGTCAACGCCAATCTACTCTAATAGGATTCGCCTAACTTTAAATATCCCAATATATTTATCTTTAGTCCTCGTTTAAGTTTGAGAGAAATATCAGGCCCAATCTCTGAGAAAATATGTTTTTGGTCTTCACCTTATATTTGTGAGAAGAACAAAACAATTTATTTTGTGACTTTTTCTTCGTCTTGTCCCGGGTCCGAAATTTCTCTAAAAGGCTCTCGGCGACTACAAAAAAATCCGAACCGAGCACGCCATTGGGGTAATGGACACGCACATCGCACAGTCCGGCAGATGGTGGCTGGAAATAGTTTTTGTTATTTTGAACAATGATATAATTTAGCACCGGTGTTCGCTTTGGTCACTGGGATAAATATTTACCAGAGGTAGAGTCCTTGAGGACGTCTTTGGCCTCGAGGACACATTTTGAAGTCCTTGGCCTTGGCCTCGAAGGTCACGTCCTGGGCCTAGGCCTCGAAGCCTCAAGTCCTCGAAAATTGCCATGTCCTCGGCTCGAGGAGAGCAGTTTTTTTAAATTGTTCAAATTTTGTAGATCGCCTAAAATATTTTTTGCAAGAAGTTTTTTTTTTTGGTGATCGCCTGAAAAAAGTTTTGAAGACCTTTTTTTTGTTGAAGAACGTCTGAAAAAATTTTAGAAGACCTTTTTTTTGGAGAACACTCATTGCACCTGTTTCTTTGGTCCTTTCCTTGGCCTTGACCTCGAGCATTCCTGTGGTTGGCCTCGAGAGGGGCTGTCCTTGGCCTTGGCCTGGATTTTTTTTGTGTCCTTTGCCTTGGTCTAGAGCCTTGTGTCCTCGACTCCACCTCTGATATTTACCAGTCGAAGAACGCGAAAAAGGTCGAAAACCATGTATTGCACTAGTCCACTGATAGATAATATAATCATTAATCAGAAACGTAAGTACCTCTATGATAAGCATGATTTTTGTTGTTTTGCTTGTTTGTTTTTTCGTTGTTTTTTTTTTGAAATTTCTCAGGTCTCTAAACAGCAAACACATATTATTTTACTTCGACTGATAAAAATCAACATCGAGAACGGTAAAAACAAAACCTGACACCGAAGTTGATGACTGAAAAAGCTGACACATTAGAAAAGATGATGACTGAAATAAGAGCCCAGCACTATAAAAACAACCTTTTTAGAATATCTGATTTTCATTTATATAAAAGCAACAGCTAACGGCACATAAAGAAGCCTTGTGGGTATGACACTAACGGCAGCCCAGCTTTTAACCCTATATTACTCAACGGTAGGGCTTCTATGAAGCCCACACTCAGTAAAAACAGTAATTACTTAAATTTGGTTTGCAATAAAAACCTGAATTTTCCTGACTTTTTCTGTTTGTTTTACAAATTACGACAATAATGTTTTTGTTTATACAACGTAATGGGTTCAAGAGTAAAATGGGGGTTTTTGACGAATTTTTTTGAAATTTTACCAATTTCATGGTTTTCGGTGTAAAATTTTAATTTCACGCTTAATATTTCTGATAGAGATTAAAAGGATTAGAATGAATTGGTGTCCGAGATTAGATGGATCACAATAATTAGTGTGACTGCGTTGCAAATAAAAAGCTACCACAGCCCAGGCAATAAACGAATATTAGGTTCCCTTGTTTTTGTTTTCATGCTAATTTCGATTGAATAGAGCTATCATTGATTTGCAATGCAATGATTTCTTGCAAACTACAATCGTGCAAAACAATATTATAGCAGAAAACGAATAATGATTCAATACAATCACAGGTTGTTTTAGCTATACACCAATACAAAAAATCAAAACCAATTCCTCCTTGCGCTCTACTAGGAAAACTATGTCGAAACGGGTGACGAGATTGCATTACCCCGCTCCGAGTCATAGACACTGGGCAGTACAGTTCCTTATGAATAAATGTAGCAACGGTGTCGAGCTGTAACCGAATTGTGTCGGATTCGACCAGCCAGGGAACTGAATTTTAACTTTCCGTTCCATAAGCAATCGCGTAACTGTTCAACCAACTAAACACTAAAAGCAAAAAATAAACTAATGCTAAAGGTAGTCTAACCTTATTTTTCATGCCCTACATCCGATTCACAAAAAATGCAAAAAAATTAAATTCAAAAGCTTGTTTTTAGCCTACACTTAAAGCTATCAACAGTTCAGTTACACGCTTTAAAGTTGATGTTTGTTATTATTTATTGATTTTAATATATATTAGAAAAACAACGTTTCTGTAATTAGTTTTACGTGACAAATAGTTAAAATCAAATCAATTGAATTTTTATTAAACTCGCTGTATTACGCGGAAGCGTGTAACGAGTCAGGGCCCATCTTGGCGTCATTGCGCCTGGGCAACACAGCTCCTTCCGAAGAAATGTTGCAGCGGTGGCGAGCCGTAGGTAACATTGTGCCCAATTTGACCGACCCGAGATTTGAACCCTAGACCTCTCGCTCCAGAGACAAAAGCGTTATCTCTAGTTTGATAATAGTAATTAAACGATATCGCTACTCAAGCGTAAATAATTAGAGAAGTTTTCAATTTCTAAATTTTTGTATTTCGTATTACATTAATACCTTATATACTTTCTAAAGTGCTTTGAAACTTGTTGTTATTAGACCTTGCCTTGTTACCAGACCCCTAGAGAAAAGTATTATCAGGGGGTACGAAGACTGATATCAACCACCTTTGCCAAGACCAGGGCGGAAAATTGGGTGAAGACAAATAGCTTTTTATTTGGGTGAAAACAAAAACAAAGCTCTTCATCGTAAATTCGGCCAGCTTTTGTTAGAAATTGCGTGAAGACAAAAAAAAAAGAATTCTATTGGAAATCCGGCTGGCTTTTGTATGCATGGGGTCACCAATTATGGAAGTCGATCCGATTATGGAAGTTGAAATCTATGGTTGAGCCGAATTATGGGGGATGATGATGGATGGAGGATGTCGCGCTAATCTGACTCCTATGTCTTCATGTTAATTTGCACACCAATGCTGCTTTGTTAGTTATTCCTCTTAAAATTGGTTAAGCGAAAATCGGTAAACAACTGTAAAAGTCTAAAACGCTTCAACTCTAAAAAACTCCAAAACTCTCCGCAAACTTGGCAAGCTCTGTAAGCTCTGTGAACTATTTGAACTATATCAACTTTGTCTTGCCACGCCCGAAACAAGTTATATATAACAGGTTCTGAGGTTCCATCTCTGCCTCTTTTGCCCTAATGACGTCAAAATTGGGCAAAAAGATACTAACTTGACCTCGCACGCCCACAAATAAAAAAGGTAGAAAACCATTCGTTTGGGAATCTGAATCACTCAAACGAAGCAGATATGGAGCAACGCTGATACATCACAAAAACATGACACAAAAACAAGTTGAAGCGTTCGAATTTGGTTCACTTGGATAAATCATCTGGTACATGATCTGCGTAGTTGTAGGATTTGTACGCGCTAAACATAATTAGTTCCTTCACGCCAAACTACTAATTAAGTGCGCATGAAATTACAAGTCCTACCGGGCCACTTAGACCCCGGCCTGGGTACGATGTACCCTCTAGACCTCTTCTAGCAGACCCTGCCTGGTGACTCCCAAACCACAAGATTTCTGAAGTCTAAGCCCGAAAACGATCAAAAGTTTTTTTACGTTTTGGTCGCATTTTTACATTGTACAGAAAGTGCTTTATATGATTAGAAAAGCATAAAAATTAATAGGAATGCCGATCATTTTCTTACGCTTTCTACTTTTTATTGAACAAACTCTGAGTTGTTTTTTTTTTGCAAGCTATAGCAAATAAATTACGTTATTATTGTTATATCGCAGTTTTGAAGGCAAATTAGAAATCGTCAACAAGGCAAAATTATTCATTATTGTAATGCACTATACTTTATGTAGATAGATCAGCAATACTGATAAACACTCAATTGAGTCTAAAAACCTACGTCTGACTGCTACTCCATATTGTCTAATTAGCGCTTATTCTGGTTATTGTTCTTATCTGTGGTTTGGCTTTATTTAGTACCTCTATTGTTAAAACCGTTATCACACAGTTTTGTAAACGATTCCTACTTGTTTCACATGAAAATGTTTTTATTTGCATGATTACGTTTCGGAGTAATTTCTTGCTTGATGCCCTAAAACAGAGATCACAATAATTTTGAGACTTTAGAATCCAAAACAATCAATCTTTTGTGTAATATGACCAATTCAGCAGAATTTAATCGGACTGAATGATAGAATAAATCCTTTATTAGTATTGATTGCTCAAGCAAAACTATTTAAAAAATAACCAAAAAAAATTGAAGTTTCCAATCTATAGCCTGAAAAACTTAAGCCTCATTATTAAATTGATTTACTAAGTAAAAGCACAGTAAAATACTGTAAATTAGACCGCAATAGCTGTCATTAGCCAAATACTATATTAGTTTGTTGCAGCAAACATTTTGTTTCAAAATTTTCAAATCTTAATAAAATTGCGTTTATCTCTTGAATGGGAGGTCTGAGGTTTAAATCTTGAACCGGTCAAATTGGACACAGTGTTACCAACGGCTCACAACCGCTGCGACATTTATTCAAATGAAGCTGTGTTGTCCGGGCTCAATGACGCGGAGATAGGCACCGTCAACTCGCAACACGCTTCGGCATAATGCACCGAGTATAATGAGAGATTTGATTTGAATTAAATGCAACAATACGCCAAAATTGAAGTAAATGAGGTCAGCTTGCAGCTCATCACTGTATTCTTATAGCCAACAAAATTGCGCGTTTATGAAAAAGTAGTGTATTTGGTTTTGGGTTTTGCGACAACTCTGTTTACGTACGTTGTGATCAAGTCTACGGAGCTATCATTGTATCCAAATTATTTTACCCAAAAAATAATTCAATTGATTTTTTATACAATGGGGCATTAATTTTCGGTACAGTTTTGTCCACAATCACGAAGCATTTAATACAATTTTGCTATACATATATCATTTCATGCAAAGCATTAAAAAAATTTTATCATATATGTCATAGTTACATCACCAAAAAATTATAATTGTTCGAAATTTTTTTGATGTTTGAATAATTTCGTCGACCCACAATAACCGTATTGGGTGCGTCATTATCCTAATTAATTACTACTGTTACCGTTTCTCACGGCGAAGCAATCATAATCTCATTTCACGCTTAAAAGTGCGTTTAGACTGGACGCGAAGCAACGCGAAGCAACCAAAATTTGACGTCATCGACAGCTCGCGAAAGGTTGCAACCTTCGCGAGCAGTTGCGCAACATCGCTTGCTTGCAGGCTGTCAGGCTGTAGTAGATAACCTACTAAATCACTGATCGGATTTTTACGATCGCCGTTTGCTGGAAAATAATGTAAACAGTGCCCCATATCTGTATGGTTTAGTGCCTATTTATCAGTCCAAAGAGTAGATTGTTGGCAAAGTTAGATTCGGGTAGCCATAGGCTAGCCAAGTTAATTTTGATCTAGACAGCTTAGGCCGTAAATCCTAGAGTGATTTTTCATAGCTATGCTTGATCTCAGAGCTTCATTCTAATGAATCCACCAAAGCAGTTGGCCTAGCCCCACGGCATCTAGCTTTTAAAACAAAACTTTTTATTCTGTGCAGCATAGCATAAGCTATGGTATCAGTCCAGAGATTTTTTGGCTGAGCAGTTTTTGCTTTCTTGTCTTAAACTAACATGATTTTTTTTTTCAGAATGTAAAATAACCCACCAACAGGCTAGTTTTGAATGTTGTTAGTGTTTTTACCCATTGTTTGTTAGCTTGTTGTTTTGAAAGTAACCGCAGTTGAACAATTGCTTGAATACTGGAAAATTCGCTAGTTTTTTTGCTGTCTACTTGGCCTTGCCAACTTGGTGAATAAAACTGCATTTAGAAATGGTTTCAAGCTACATACAAGAGATACGATAGATACAAAAAATCAAAAATTTTCTGTGAACTTTTGGATTGCCCTAATTAGTAATCTACTTCTTTGAATAGCTACAAACATGGAATTTTTTCTTCTGAATATCATCTTAAAAGTAAGTCTTCTTGTTTCTGAAGGTTTGTGACAGTGATCAAGTTCAACTGGAAGCAATGGTTTTGGACTCCCCAAGTTTTATAATCAAGATTATTGTAGTAATTTTTCACTACAGTCCTATGTGATGAAAATAGAAATGTCAAGTGAGTTAAATATTCATTTACTGTGTCGTTGTGTGATATCTGAATTTAGTTGTTTGTGAATTTCAAAACATTTTTACTGCCTCTTAAAATTTTTACTGCTTTGCATGGTGAATAAAGTGACAAAGTAAACAACTTTAAGTCTGAAGTTTAATCATTACAATTACAGTCAGTGTAATCAAATAGAACTAAAAAGCCAATATGCATCTAACTAGTAGAAAAGGAGTTCTATTTTTTTGCTGAGGTAACTGTTATTGGTAGACAAGTAGCAGCCAAGAAAGTCGATTAATATTGTTCCATTCTCATTAGTCACCACTAAACAAAAAACTTGATACAACATTTATAATAATTGGACTGGGGAAGGAAGCGTCAGTTACATGAAAATGTGAGAACTAACAACACTTTTATTCTGATGCTTGAGTAACAATTTTCACATAAAAATCCAAATGTTTTTTTTTTTTTTGTCAGAAGCATAACCCAAAAACTTGCTAAGAAGAGGGGGCTTGACGACCTTACAGCTATAAATTTGTCTGTAATCTTACAAACGGTGGTTTGGAGCGAAGCACTTTGAGGTGAACGCGACTGTCGCAAACTACTGGCACCGCAAGAAAATGAAAACTAATAAAATGCTCTCGAAAGCATTTAACTTCGCACTAAACATCGATAAGCGCTCCGCTAGCGAGTAAAAAACCAAAGGTAGTTTTAGAGGCTGACTTTTCCTTAAAGCAACTGCTGGTATTACTGTGCTAAATTCTTGTCCTTCGATGATAGTGTCAAATCATGCAACACAGCAATGTTTTTTTACTTTCTCCAGCAAATCAACACAGCAATCCATTGCACAATAAGCAAAAAATCCACTACATAACTGATGACAAATCTAGCTTTCAGATTGACTCATAGCGTTAACATTGGAAGTCTTCATAAACAGCACTAAATAGCAAACACAAACAACTGTTTAAGCTTACTAGTCTACAGTAATCATAACATGCTTGCCTGAAAAAGAAAAATCACATCAAAAAAACAACATAGTTTACGCTTTAAATGTACCTGTAGACTAGCCTATTGGTCTACTCTCTGCAAGATAGATCTACCAGTACCATAATGAGACATGGATGGTGAAAGCGTTAAAGGATTTGTTAACTGAGTAAACACCTAAAGAGAACTTTTGACATCTTCCAGCTTTTTGCATTTCTGCATTAAAACCCAGAACTGTCATCATCAAAACAGATTACGGCAAGTTTTCAGTGGATCTAAACAAAGCATTGATAACCAGTAAATAGGCTAAGTACTTCTAGGTTTTTGAAGAAATGACTTGTTTTTTCATATCCAATTTCGATCTACTGTATTTCGCTTTTCCCTTATACCTTACAAACTTTTTTTCAAGATTGTTTTGTTACCTAAGCTATTAGTCTAGACTCTTCTTCACCGTTATTGCGTGATAACATGATACAAACTCAATCTTCCTTTTAATTTCAGCTCTCATGACAAAACAGAACCTGTAATTACTATAATAGCGCTTCAATAATAAAGTACTCAACGCTTTCTGCTCATTGAATACATTTTAAAATAAGTTATTAAAATTAGGCTATGAAGCGACCTGTCGCGAAGATTAGCAACCACTTGCGAAGATTGGCAACCTTCGCGAGTGACGTAAGCGACCACTCGCGAAGGTTGGCGATCTTCGCCAACCTTCGCTTCGCGTCCAGTCTAAACGCACCTTAACTATGATTCCGCACAACCATTATAAGCCCTTTCACGCTTATTAAGAAAGCTCTTAAGATTAGAAACTTGACCATCTTAAATAAAATGTGTATTTCGTTAATATTCGGTAATAAATTCCAAAGCAGTTTTTGCTGTGTTGAAAGATGAATAAAATGCTCTACCATCCAGTGAAATTTAGAAATTTCTAGCTCGGGTAGTTTGCAAGTTATTATCGAAAAAACCATGGTGATCTTTAGAAGAATCGCCGTTGTGGAGTCAATGCCCTGAAAAAATTTGAGTTACATAACCGTTTTGCCAGAAAGACTCCAAAAACCTGCGCCATTAACCTTCAAGTGGAATGCAGACGCAAATGAATAATACAAATTAAAGCCTTAGTGTAATCATATGAAGATTAAAAACAAGGTATGACAGATACGACTATACATTAGGCTGGCTCATTTTTTTGATGTTCGTAAAAATATTTGTAAGTTTGCAAAATTATTCCATTTCGGTTTCTGACCGCTGCAATCCAAAACTTTTTGCCGAGTCTGGGCGTTTAACCCTGGTTCACCCAAGTTGAAATTTTAAAATTTTTTGAAAAATTATCAATTTGACTGAGTGATTTAACTTCTTGCCAAAATTTTATTGGGATGTTACAAGCAGCGTTTCTTCGCTGTTGTAAGTAATATTTTTTTGCTGATGACTAGAAACCAAAATATTTGTTTTGCTTTTTGTGTTTGGCCTTGGTTCGGACATGTTAATATAACGAATTTTCTTTAAAAAATGTTGTTTTCGAGTCTTCGCCAAAATTTGAAAAAAATCGTCACGCTGATGTTAAAATAGGCAACAAATGCGGGAATCAGCTCAAAACAAGTCAGTTTGATGTTGATGAAGGGTGTTATCATTTAGGTGCTAGAGTCATGTGTTTTGCGTGAAGGTAGGTTGGTCTCAATTAGGCAAGCTCAAGTTAATTGTAGGCTACAGAGGTGGAGTCCTCGAGGACTCATTTTGAAGTCCTTGGCCTCGAAGCCTTAAGTCCTTGGCCTCGAAGCCTCAAGTCTTTGGCCTTGGCCTCGAAGCCTGTCCTCGGCTCGAGGACAGCACAATTTTTTGAACCGTTGAAATTTTGTTGGAAAACGCCAGAAACGCCAGAAAATTTGCAAATACCTTTTTGGTTTTCCGTAATTGGAGCATAGCCTTAGCCAAGCGGGCCACCCCCGCAATTGAAATTTCACCATTGACAAAAATGTGTATTGTTTCTTCAGTTTCAGTTTCTTTTTAGCATTTTTCGCTTACACCAGTAGCGAACAACAATATTGAAGACCAGGGGTCCCGGGAAACGTAAAAAACCTGGAATAAACGTAAACCTGGAAGAAATGGATAGTTTTCGTCCTAAAAGTTACTATCTCAGGATCACGTCTAGCCTTTTTATGAACGTAATGCATTAACCAAGGCCAGATTTACCACAATATGGCGCAGTACCAGCTAGGGGACCTGCGCTCAAATCTTAAGACTTTTTATGGTCTTCACCTACATTTAGCAGAAAGATGTTGCGAAAATCTCCAAAGCGCCAAGGGCCCAGCGCAATGTATATCCGGCCCGGCAATAACATGATTAGTAAGCGTAACCATCTATTGTACTATTTTTCAACAACAATTTATTAATTCACCTCCACCTCGCCAGCTTTTACGCACAAAATACTTTTAAAAAAATTAGCCATGGATATTGCAGATTGAACAAATCGTTAAACTTCAAGTGAAGGGGCATGGGCCCCTTGGCCTAACATGCACTTCTATAACTGGTTATTTTTCAGACAAAACAAAAATCTCTAAGGAAAATCTTCGAGTGGGTTTTCACTTACTGCTAAAATGTTGCATGAGACAATGCACCTTACTTCCCCTACTTGGACCAAATCACGTACAATTAAACTTTAACCCCAAAATGTAAGATGCTAAACGTGTTTTGGACTTAAATTGCAACTAAGAGAATTAAACAACTTAATTTTTTTAATTAGCTTTCAAATGTCAAAAATCTATTGCTTTCAAATGGCTCTAAACATGTGCGCAATGTGATTCGATGCATCGGCGTAGCCAGGGTTGGGGGGCTAGGGGGCCCGGGTCCCCCCCAATTGAAATACCACCAATGATAAAAAATTATGACAACATAGCTTAGCGATGTTTAGTTGCAGTTACGGACGACGCGGGAGCCCCGGGGTCCCTAAGTAACAACCAGGGAGCCCCTAACAAACAACCAGGGGGCCCCTAACCGACAACCAGGGGGCTCTGGGGCCTAACCGACAACCAGGGAGCCCCGGGGCCCCTAATTGAAAAAGGGGGCCCTGGGGTCTCTAACTGACAAACAGGGAGCCCCTAACTAACAACAAGGGGCCCTTAACTGACAACCATGGGGCTCCTAACCGACAACCAGGGTGTGACAAGGCAACCAGAGACCGTAATGACCAGGCAACCAGAGACCTTCAGGGCCCCTAACTAACAACCAGGGGGCTCCTAATCGACAACGAGGGAGCCCCGAGGCCCCTAACTAATGACCAGGACACCCCGGAGCCTCTAACCGACAACCAAGGGGCCACGGGGGCCTCTAACTGACAAACAGGAGGCCCTGGGGGCACCTAATTGACAACCAGGAGCCCCCAGACCCCCTAACTAACAACCAGGGGGCCCCTAATCGACGACGAGGGAGCTCCGAGGCCCCTAACAAATGACAAGGGGCCCCCAGAGCCCCTACCTAACGACCAGGACAACCCGGGGCCTCTAACCGACAACCAAGGGGCCCCGGGGCCTCTAACTGACCAACAGGAGGCCCTGGGGCACCTAATTGACAACCAGGAGCCCCCAGACCCCCTAACTAACAACCAGGGGACCCCGGGGCCCCTGAATGACAACCAGGGGGACATGGGGTCCGTAATTGACGACCAAGGGTCCCGGGTCAGAGGCCCTGCAATTCAAAGTTTTAACAATATATACGCAAAACCTGTAAAAAATCTTAGAGTTTTGTGCCAAAAGTTGCAATCCTAGACCCTCCTTTAACGCAACGAACTTAATGCTATAACACAGGCGGTAATGCAAACCCCCAACTGAAATACTACCAATCATGAATATAATGAGAGCGTAGCCAGTATGTTGTCCTTGTCCCGAATTGCAGTTTCTTTAATTTAGAATTTACGCGTACAAACGCTAGTAATAATAATAACGACCACCTGTCAACGTCATAATAATGTCATACAATTCCTGGAGGTTTCAAAAAACTGTCAAGTGGCTTGACTCGAGTCCTCTACGTTTTGGAAAAAAAAGTTTTTGTTTTGAATTTTGTTTTAAATGTTTTTTTTATGAAAGACCTTAAGGGCGCGATCTTATCTCAAAATCATAGGCGTAGCCAGGGGGGTGGCCTAGTGGGCCCCCTCAATTGAAATGCCACCAATGGCAAAAATTTACCAACAAAACCTTGTTTCTTCATTTTTAGTTTCTTTTAGCATCTTTGCATACAACAGTACACGCATACAACAGTAATTAACAATAAATAATATTGACGAGCAGGAGGCCCGGCGCACCCCCTTAATTCAATTTTTTCCTACCAGTTTAAATGTATAATCGAGGGTTTTGTCCTAAAAATTGCTACCTCAGGCCCTCATTTAAACTTTTTATGAACGTGACGCAATAACCAGTGCCGTGTTTGTCATATGGCAGGCACAGCGCTAGGGCCCTGCGCTTAGATGATAGAACTTTTTGGGTCTTCACTTATATTTGGCAGGAAGATGTTGCCAGGAAGATGTTGCAAAAATCCCCAAAGTGCCAGGGGCCCGCGCAATGTAAGTCTGGCCCAGGAATAACATGTTTAGTAAGCGTAACCATCTATTGTACCATTTTTCAATAATGATTTACCTCCACCTTGCCAGTTTTTACGCTCAAAATACTTTTAAAAAAATAGCTAGAGAGAATGCTCATTGAACAAATCATTGAATTGCAATTGAGGGGGCCTGGGCCCCCTGGCCGTACATGTACTCCTATAACTGGTTAACTTCATGACAAAACAAAAATCTTGATCGAAAATCTTCCAGTGGATTACTATTTACTGCTAAAATATTGCAGGAGGCAATGTGCCTTACTTACCCCTACATGGACCAAATCACTTGCAATTAAAATTTTACGCCATAATGCTAGTTTTTAAACGTGTTTTGGACTTTAATTGCAAGTAAAAGGAGGATTGAACCATTGAGTTTTTTCGATTGGCTTTCAAATGTTGAAAATCTAGTTCTTTCAAATGGCTGTGAACACGTGCAAAATGTGATCAAATGGGATTCAAACAACTTTTTTTTTTCAAAAACTTACTAAAATCGCCCAGCTGCTGGGGTTTTGCCCCCAGACCCTCGTCTGTGATACGTTTGAGTACACTAGCTTACTCAACACGTCTCCTAAGTTAGACATTTGCATTTTCTAACGATTAGTTTTCGCCCTCTCCCATTACCAAAATCCTGGTTAAGCGCCAACATACTACAGGTTCAGATCTTCCATTTTACGATATCTTTGCCTCACAAAAAGTTTCTTTTTTGAAAATTTTTGATGACGTCATTGCATGTGTTTTGTGGTTTGGCCCCCCCAATCAAAAATCCTGGCTACGCCTATGCTAAAGATGATAACATATGATTAATGTGCAAAGTATCTGCAGTGCTTAATTACCGTAGTGGCTATTATAGTACTATCGACATAACAATTTTCTAGCGAATGTTACTTCGCAGAAAAATAGTTGTACAATAATTTGTAGAACTTTCGGTAGTAAATTTTTCTAAAATGACAACAAGATCAAAAAGAAAACTAAAAATTTGGCTGTTGAAAGAATGCGTTGTGGATGAAATTAGGGGTTTGAAATCTCCAACAAATAAAACTGTGTATTTGCACTTTCGATCTTTGCATGGTGAACAGCAGGAAAACCAACCGGGAACAGCTACTGTCCGCAACTCTGCCAAGGCTACGGTTGAACATGTGATGAAATGGTGGTTATGTAGAGCCGGCATACCAAAGAAAACCGTAAATGAATTGATTACCATGGTTCTAAAAATGCACAACGATTGGACAGTTTTATTTAAACAACGGTTAAAAACAATGCAGCTGCAATTGAACAAAAAAAAAAGACTTTTTGGAAAAAATGAAGATAACACTTTAGGCGCCCCAACCACACGGTGAGAAAAGATTAAACGAAGAAGATAGAAAGTTTTTGGAGATTATGAAAACTAGTAGAGAAGGTGGAGTGTCGTCACTGAATAGAACAACCCTGGCTAAAAACAACGAAAAACTAAAAAGAAGTTTGCAAAAACAAGGAGGGATTTACGAAGAAGAACAAAGAAAGATAAATTTGGCCACAAAATCATCCAATTTTGCCACACATTCCGACGAAAGCAGTGAAAACAGCAGTGTTTAAGTGAATCTGAAGAAGACAATGATATATATGTGCCGACATCGTCTTAACAACAAAAGCTACAACATAAAAAACGAGGTACCGTTAATTTAAAAGTTGATGCCAAGCACTAGAGTGAAACTGTTGGTCTAGTGGAAGACAAACACCATATAGGCAACAGAGGGCTTACTGAAGTAATGTCTGCTGTTATTAGCACTGGAGGTGGCTACATTGTTGAAATATGATTGTCTAAAGATACAACTCTCGACACTGACATAAAATAAGAGAGCAAAACGCAGCGATCATAATGGAAAAAAATTTTGAAGCTATCCATAAGTCAGAAAGCAACAGATACGTGTTGCTCTGGGATGGAAAAATGCTGCAGAATATTGAACATATTGGAACATCCAAAGAAGTCATTGCCAATTTTTTGGCTGTCACTGACAAGAAATCTGACGTTTTACTCCAAATCAATCCTGTCGACCAAAAGCACTGCACAGCTTCTGAACAAACAAAAATCATGTTGAACACCTTTGATCAATGAAAGATTGAAAGAGATCTAATCATTGGTTTAGTGTTTGACACAACTTCTATCAACACGAGAATTTGCAGTGGTGTTGCTGTATTCTTGGAACAAGCATTTGGCTCTAAACTTTTATTATTGGCTTGTCGACACCATGTATTGGAATTGTTGTGTGGAGCAGCTGCTTCTATGATTTATAGCATAACCAAATCACCCAATGAAGCACTGTTTCAAGTACTTGTTAATCGCTGGTCTGACCTTGGTAAATTAAACTTTCAAGTGCACATAGCAAAGTGCAGAAAAGAAAAAATTGAAATTCAAAATATTGTTGAGTTTTGCCAAACTGCACTTCTGGATCATTTTTTCAGAAAGAATTATCAAGAAATGTTGGAGTTGACTATTATTTTTCTAGATGATTGCAAACGTTTTATAGTTTGTGACACTTTTTGCTGAAATCATACGTAATATTGCAATCAGATTTTACCTAAGCAGTTAGCCTACCGATCAGGCGCGTAGCCAGAAATTTGCAACGTGGGGGAGCTATTTGGGGGGTCTGGGGGCGGAGTTCCAGCGCTCGAAAACTTTGCATTTTTTTGCAAAAATGACTTAATTTTAGAGCTATTTTAGTAAAAAATAATGCTTTTAAAACGTGGCATAGAAATTGGCAGAGCAACATAATTCAACTGGTTGCATTAATGGGCTATGTGGGAAGTGGCTAATGATAACATTGCAGTTCTCTTGTTTACATGTTGGTAAATCATAAAATCCTATTATTCAATAAAACTCACACGGAGAAATCTATTTCGTCTGCATTTTATAAAGAAAAATAATTGGGAGGGGGGCTGATTAAAAGATATTTTAGAGAAGTGATTGGTAATTAACTAACGCTGAATAGCCCCCCCCTATTCCTGAAGTTATAATATATTTGTTGATAAAAGCTATGTTTAGCGTTTTTACACTAGCAATCAAATTTGATTGTTTATTTTTGGGCACTCTTTAAAGTTTTTATTAATTTGTGACTTTAATTTTTGACAAATTAGCCCCCCCCCTGAGTATATGTTTCAAAAGATGCATTAAATTACTTTTTGTCAATTCTAGCGCGAAAAAAGTCTCAAAAGAGCTAAAACGTAATATTTTTTTTTTCTGCATTTTGGTTGACATGCCAATGGGATGGGGGCTATAGCCTCCCCCCTTTCTACACTACTGCTACCGATACTTTACACTAGCATATTGTCTACAGTTATGTATGTCTAACTTTCAATCTTTAATTTTAACTTTTGTGGGAGTGCTATTCAACCTTTGGTTAAGTGAATTAACACCACAGCGAATGAAGTAGTTTATATTTGGATTACGTTTGAGATTCTTTATCCTGATAAAAAATATCCTTTTATTTAATCGTTTGCGTGCTATCTGGCACAAAGGCTATCAGCGCGGAAGCCTAAAAAACGAGTCACCAGAACGGCGACTAGTTAAAAACAAGCAATCCAAAAAAGTTGTCTACCCGCAGGAATCGAACTTGCAGCCTTTGGATTACCGGTCCACTGCTCTACTACGTGCCAAACGGAGATAGATAAAAACAACGCTTGTACGCACGAAAATAGTCTACTCAAGTGGTAGAGCAGTGGACCAGTAATCCAAAGGCTGCAGATTCGATTCCTGTGGGAAGACAACTTTTTCGCATTGCTTGTTTTTAAGTAGTCGCCGCTCTGGTGACTCTTCCTTAGGCTTCCGCGCTGGTAGCCTTTAGGCCAGATAGCACGCAAACGATTAAATATTAAAGCTCTGGCCAGCAAACGTCAAAACATCACAACTAAATTAGTAAAAAAATTCCTTTTATGAATGCTCTAATAATTACTACAGTTGTAGAGTAGGAAAAAACTCAGCAACTAAGCATGCATAATGTTTTTGCCTCAGGGCTTCTCAAAATCTAGCAATTAAGATTTAACGTGGTGATAAGCGACGAAAAAAAAGATAACTAAAATAGCAGATAAAACAACACTGCAAATTCAAGTACGACGCAGTCAGAACAAACAAGTGAACACCGTCGAAGGTAAGTTGACTTTAAACTTTGTAAACATTAGCATTACAGTAATATGATTTTTATCCTCTTATTGTATGGGTCTAATTAAAATCTGTTAATCAGTTGGAAACGCGGCTTATAGTGATAAATAAATATTTGAGTGAACAAAATCAAATTAAACAAAATATTTAAAATATAGCAGAGTGCGCCTTCGTTACAACTGAAAAACAAACTTGAAATACAGCATTGTGACTTCAAAAGATCTATATTTTGTTAGTTAAATGTAGACTGAAAAAACATCTCAAACGCCCATAATTAGAAGGCAAAAGCGGTTAAGTACTGTTAGGTTAAAAAAGCACAACTTCGGTGACAAAATTCTATTAGACAGTAGTATACGTTTGAAACAAAACATGGCCAATTCTTGGTATGCTTATTCAGAATTTGAATCCATTTAAATACGAACGGACGATGAAGCAGACTTTGTTCCAAACGTACGTACATCCAAACGGGATTATGAATTATTTTGTTTCTAATTTAGAATTCGAGATGCAAACGCGCATCCATGAAATCTTTGATATTTCTCGACGATTTGCAATATATACCAGGGTAAAGTTCATTAATTCGCGCTCAAAGACTCAAAAACAGTTGAACTTAAAAAAATAAAATTCAGATCAACATAAACTTAAATAAAAGCGATATGCAATAGAGTGTTTTGGGGTGGTCAGTCACATGACTGGATTGAACTTAGAGTCCTACATCCCAGGTTTTGGGGGAGATCGGTGACATGATTTTAAAGTCCTAAAAAAAATCAGCTCAGAAAATTTATTTATTTATTCACTATAACTCGCGAACGACTAAACGTAGAAAGTTGAAATTTAACACCCAAAACGTAGATAAAACTGCGTGCCAAACGGAGATAGATAAAAACAATGAGCTAAATAGATACCGATTTTTGGGGTGACGGTCATGTGACCGCAACTTCAGAAGCCAAAATCGAAAAAAAAATTAACAACTTTAAACCGGTATATCTAGATTAGGGTGGTCCGTTTTTGATCGACTTTTGAAAGTTTTAAGTCTGACCCCTTCAAGTTGTGTCATTTTATGAAAAAATAACTTGTGTAAATTTTTTTCGAAATTTTAATGTTTAGGGGTGCCCCAAGCTTTTCAAAATTAGGAAATTTTAGTATTTTTGGCATATTAGCCCTAACTTATTTTGTTTAAAATGATGTGTCACCTCATATTTGTCATAGTTTGACACTTGTATGTGTTGTAAATGCAATATTGTGGTCATTTTTGAATTCTAACACTATGTGGCGCTATAGTTTAAGTCATGAACATTGGTAAAATTTTGTAGTTTCTTAATCCAGAGCAATGGCATTGATATTTGAAACTTCATTTTCAGCAATGGGTGTTACAAAACTTCTCTATAATGTTATTTTTATATGGTATCAGAATATCAGTTCGTAGCTATACTCTCTTCAGATATGTCAAAACTTTGCAATTTAAAATTTACAGAAACATTTTTTGGTTTAAAAACTTTAAGCCTAGTACTTTTTTGATTGAAAAATATTAGGTTATAACTTAAATAAACTAAAGTAGATTGAAATATAATTACACACCTCATTGATTAACAACGTAATTAAAATATTCAAATTTAAAATAAAAAACGATTAAAAGTTTAAAACCTTTCTAGGCTAAAAGATTTTCCATTTACAGCAAAATTCTGTAAGTACCGTGTTTCCCCCATAATAAGACCTACCCGCAAAATGAGACCTAGCGTGATTTTTGAGGATGATTTTAATGTAAGCCCTACCCTTAAAATAAGCCCTAGTTGAGAGCGGCAGAAAGGCGAAAGAGTCAAACATTCTTTTTTTATATTTATTCAAACTGCTTTAATGCGGTGTATGCCATCCTATCATTTGATGCGGTGTATGTTCTTGAATAAATTGTTGTTAATGAGTTTCTGAATAAAAAACATGTAAATGGCAAGTAAATGTAGATCTTTTTTCGTAATTTCTGTTTATTTAAAATCTCGTAATTTTTACTTTGTAACTTCATTTTTTGATATATCAAAATAATACATCCCCCGAAAATAAGCCCTAGTGCCATATTTTGGAGTAAAAATTAATATAAGCCCTGTCTTATTTTAGGGGAAACACGGTACTTTGGCTACACTAGCTTTATAGGAATATCGCAGCTCTTAATATTTTGCTAATAAGCTGTACAGCATAATAATTTTGAAAAATAGGCAATCTTAGGTTACTTGACCATGATCATTAAACAGACACATTCAACAAAACTAGTAAAAAATTTATGAAAAGTACACAAAATAAAAAATTAGGTGTATAATTATGACCAATTCTAAGATTTTTTGTTGAAACATTTTTGATTCAACTCTGATTAAACTAGCCACAAAAAAACCTTCATGATGCAGTCTCAATCGCAATAATTTGCAGTATGACAAGGTTCGACAAAACTAAACTTTGGCTGTAAAAACAACTAATCTGATAGCCACAGCTATGATTTTATATTTCAAAAACATTATTAAAGTAATAGTCAAAAACACCAACAAATGTTTGCACGTTGGACAGCAGCACCAAAATTAAAAGTGAATGTTGAATGTCTTTGCTTTCAGCTTTCATTTGAAACTTGAAGACTACAGTAGATGCAAATATTTTAAATTTGACAAAACAACTATTGCGAAACACATTTGCCTACCGTAGTGTCGGGAGCAAAGAGTATTACAATCGCAGTGTCTACTTCATATTGTACAACCAGCAAAGCCAAACACTCCAAAATAGTAAATCATACATGTACTTTGAAGATGTAGAGTGTTGCTCCAGCTATTATTATTTTTTACTGGAACTTTAAAAACTGCAATAAGATTTTGTTTGGAAGAATCCGGATACCTTCTAAAGCAGAAAGCTAGATATGCAACAAAAAAGGTCAGTGTTAAGCTCACCCTTAAACTTTTCATGATACAGAAGGTTCTTAGTTGTCAACAGTTTTATGAATCTGTGATTAACTAAATTGAAGTCATTTTCCATAAAAGCTGAAAACTGACAATCGGAATCATTGCCTTGCTCTAAGCTGAGTCTTAAAGCCAAACTGAGAAAAGCTCAAAAGAAATTCTCAGCTTTTTTGTTTAATATTCAGCATTTGAAGCCAGATAGGCAATTTGAATTGTAAATACTAAGCCATAAAATCACGACCGAATGAAAGATCCAAACTTGGCTCGATGTCTAAAGATACCACAATTTTGTCTTGTAGTTAAAAACTATTTAAAGAAAAATATAGTAACCAATCTAAACTAATGTAGAAATAATTGTTCTGTAAAAAAATGGTTGGTTTTACTAAAAATGCAAAAAGTTTCAAATCTCTGTATATTAAATGCAAAAAGTTTCAAATCTCTTTGAAGTACAATAAAAAAATATGCAGCTACACCACACCATAAAAATAGAATTACGGAGGAGTTTTGGAACACCCATTGCTGAAAATGGGGTTTTAAATATTAATACCGTTGTTCTGGATTAAGAAACTTCAAAATTCTATCAACGTTTATGATTTAAACTGTAGCGCAACAGAGTGTTAGAATTCAAAAATGACCACAATATTGCATTTACAACACATACGAGTGTCAACTTATGACAAGTATGAGGTGACACATCAATCTAAGCATTAGTTATCACAGTTTTCGATCAAAAACTACATTAGGGTGAATATGCTAAAAGCATCGAAATTTCCTAATTTTGAGGGACTTGGGGCATCCCAAGACATATTTGTTTATCAATTGACACAACTTGAAGGGGTCAGACTTAAAACTTTCAAATTCGATCAAATATGGGCCACTCTAATCTAGATACGTACCAAAATTGATGAAAAAAACGCTTAGAACTTCTAAAGATACTGTAATACTGACCAGCTTGACCACCTGCTTTAAGCCATGCTGTTTGCTCCAAATAGGAAGTTTTTTTTGTTTTTTTCTTATTTCTTCTCGTTTCTGATCGTAGCTAGTCCTAAACTGCTAAGCCTAACAAAGTAACAAGTTTAAAAATTGATCAGTCGCAAATAATAGTAAGATCTTGTACCCGCCTGCGCGTGCCTCGTTGGGGACCCAAAAATTAAAAAAAAATTTAACGCTTGAGCAAAACGAAAGAAAACATGAAACCTGACATAATTTGATAATGCCACGTTGGAGTTACCAAAAAAAATGAGACTTTTAACCACTTATGCTAGAAAAAAATTTTTGTTTGGAAAAAGCACTTAACAAAGAAGGGTGAAAGATAACCTAATTTGCGCGTGCGCGTTGGGTGGTCCACCGCTGGCGGGTATTGCGTCTCTTCGCTCGGGGTTCGCTTTGTGTTACGCAACAAATTTTTTATTCGCGTGTTTTGGGTGATGGTTGGAATAGAGCGGATCGCCTGCGTGGAGCCGGGTTCGCTGGTGTGGTTTTCGCATTTTCGGTTGACGCATCTCGTTCCTCATACCACACTTTAATAAATTACACTTACACACTGCATGGGATTAACTAAGTTCATAAGTGGTTGTTCGACTTGATGACCGGGAGGTCTCTTTACAGCTTCCTCTTACAATTCAGCTCTCTGCATTTTGTGTGCTGTTTTGTGCGAAAAAAAATACAGTATGACCATGACTAGATAATAGTAAATACTATTAACATAATTTGAGTTAAAATTTACTTTGACTTAAAAGAAAAATCTAAAATCAAATCTGACAGAGAAGAATGAACGTGACCGAAATTACGAGTTAAGCGTTTTGTGCTTAAAATCAATATTTTCAGGTAAGAACACCACCAAATATGTTTTTGTTCAAAACTTTGCTGTTGATGATCAGTTACATTTGCTTGAGCAATGCCGGTCCAAGAGGAAGTAAGTCAAGGAAACAGAAATGCCAATTTTTGAACAGAAGTTCTTTACGTTCTTGAAACAGATCTCAGAAATATGTGATAACTAAAACTTTTTTGGAATAGGTGGTACTTAACAACCATTAATAATATGGTTTTATAAATTTAAATGGGCACAGAAATAAATTCAGTCTTATGCTATATTATTATATACGGTCTGAGCAACCCATAATCGTGGTTGTAATGATCTTGACGAAATTGGTTGTACGCAGGAGATCATTCTTTTGACCTAAACTAGAATTTAGAAAATATATCACTTGATGAAAATAATTATTTTTAACTTTTAACTTAAAGGGAGTGAATTATCCAACTTGGATTATAATCAAAAGACAAAGAAACATCTAAAGCACACCTTCACCAAAATTCAACTTTCTACGATTAACTGTTTCTGAGACAATTCATTTGAAAGTTTAAAAGATACCCTGAGCAGTTTATCAGTTAAATTTTAAACTTTTATGCAAAAAATGTTTCAGGTATCTTTTGTGACGATTTTGGAAAAGTATGAGCGAAAGGGTTCAGCAATGAATTAGTGTTGTAGGAGAAATATTGCTTCAAGTTAGAGAGGATCCGAAATAGCCCAAAATCAGATTTCAACTGGTAAAACTGCTGAGGAGATCTTTCGAACTTTTAAAGATCTTTTAAATGAATTGTCTCGGAAACGATACCTCATAAAAAAACTTATACAGTGGCATTCGGTTAATAAATTCACCTCGGAACAGCCGGTTTTGGATTTAATACGCGGCGGCTTTAATAAACGGCATTTTCTAAAATGCACAAGACGATTCCGTTCCAAGAAAATTGGATGTAATAAGCGGCTGGATTTATTAACCGTGGATTTATTAACCGAATTCCACTGTATTAAGTGAAAGTATGTTTTAGGTGTTTCTCTGTCTTTT
Source organism: Trididemnum nubilum (assembly GCA_963965965.1). Taxonomy (NCBI): domain Eukaryota; kingdom Metazoa; phylum Chordata; class Ascidiacea; order Aplousobranchia; family Didemnidae; genus Trididemnum; species Trididemnum nubilum. Next base: position 19,873,347 of record OZ014472.1, read on the forward strand.
GATTATAGTTCTAGCTGGATGATTCATCCCCTTGATTGTTGGGAACTCAGTACTAACCATAGCCCAATAATTATTTGTCTTTAAAAAAATAAAAATTGGTTACGACTCAGCATCATGAGCAGTTGGAAACTGATACTTCATAAAAAATTACTGTAGTTTTCGTTAAAATATTGAGAGTGAGTATATTTCAGCGCAAAATATTATCGTAAAAGAAAGAAAAAAATAAAAATGAAAAAAATTCGTTAGCGCATTTTTCATTTCCTTTTTTAAGGAAGAGTATTAGAGTTTGGAGCTAAAAATACAAGTTTAAGTTGAATTTGAATCCGAATTAATAAAGCAGTAGGTAAAAATTTCCGGTAAATAGTATCTTGCCAAAAAATTTCATAAAATAAGACTAGTGTATGTAATTACAACAAACATATTTTGCTTAACTACAAATCTCTCATTGCATAATTTAAAAACCTCAAAAATAACGTGAAATAGAATTTTGGTGAATGCATTTATTGCACAGGGGCTTATATAGTGCCCAACTACAAATCCTAAATTACGAAAATTGAAGGATAGAAGTAAAAGAAAATCATTGATTGATAAACGAGTTATCAGTTATGATTTAAGAACGTTCGTGAGTTATGAATATAATACTTGTTAGGAATGTAGTCATATATGTAAAGCAGTGCCGGTCTGCTTGAATTGCAGAAAACGAAGGTGATGGCTTTGACCTTCAAACTGGTTTTAATTGCTTTAGGGTTTAACCATAGGTGGGCACAAGTCCGTCAATCGTTAATTCTTTAATAACAAAGCTAACTTTTTCATTTACTCGTTAATCCATCAAAAAGTTTTTTTATTTTAACGGACTAAATTAACTTCCGTTAAGGTTTTTATCGTTAATATCTTGCACCATTCATTCATCGTACCGGTGCAAACCAGTTTGCAGTGGTAACACTTGTTGAGCATAAGTACGAGTTTTAGAGAAGAAAAAGCGAAGAAAGGAGCTCTTTTTTGCGGCAAATAACAAGTTGTAGCCTCATAGGTCTATAAATTACACTGGTCAACAAATTTTTCTCGATTTTTTGTTGCATAAGACTTTATAATTGATTTCAAATGGTTTTTGAACGCTGATTCCGAATCTGTAATCAGATTTATTGTGCAAGCTGTAGTTTTTTTGCAAAAAACGATTTCATATTTTTTGATTTTTTTCCATTTTTTAGCTTAAGTATCATTCAACAGCTTGATGTTTTTGTTTACAGATATTTTTTGTTGTGGCAAACCTCACTTTAGCGTTGGATGTTGGATAAAACATAAATTTCAACTTATGCTATATTGCTTTGGTGCACCTGAGTTCAATTAGCATAATTATAGTAGAAACAGAACCGTAACTATCGCTGGTGCAAGAACCGTGTCCGATGCCACACTGTATAGTAAATTGATGTATATTACTTAAAAGCCCTTTTTAGGTAAGATCCAAGGGTAGTAAGAGCGAATAAGCATGTACACCAAATGATACTAAGTTGATAGGGTGGGGTCACGATGCTTCCTTTTCACAGCAATGCTCAAATTTAAGTTTTATGTGACAAGTGGTTTGCGTTTATATGTTGAGTGGTGGGTGTTCAGAAACTCTTTGAAAAACAAAATCAAGTAACAGACCCTTTAATAATGCAGCATGGCAACTTACAGCTTTTTATCATTTTTGATTACTTTAAGCACCAAACGATATGAAATTGCGCATGCGTCTCTTTATTAGTGTATTCTTTCATGAACGGGGAAATCCTTCCGTACACCAATGTAAGATGTTTAATCGATAACCGACACACAACCATATGGATAACATGATGACGTAAATCTATCCAGGAAAGCAAATTAATTTTGAGCATCAAGCATCTATGCCAAACAAAAGCATAGAAATTCATTCAATAAAACGTTTAGTTATTAAAAATTACCTGAGAGTTAGACTAAGAATTTATTTTTATTGTTTGTTTTTCAATTGTTTTGAGGCAAAGTTCAATACTGGGCATCGAGTTTTGCCATCATAACAATAAAGTTTGTTTTTATATTGCTTCAAACGAATTTTTAATTAAGAAGTTGCATTTTTGCTTAACCCTAGCTTGCATTAGCAGTTTTTTTTAACATTTAACTGCTTTGACGAAAGCAAAATGTACTATATAGCGATCTTAAAGTCATGAATAACCTTATGAATTACTCTCAATCAGATTGTATTTATGTACCAATTCGAAAGTGATTAAATAGGTTCACTTGGTCTATATAACAAGTTCTACAGCAACTTCTCGTGCTACCTTTGCATGTGGGACACCAGAGATAGTAATAAGCATTGCGCCCACAAAAAGTAGCTTGCACGACAAGCACTTGAAGCTGGCAGCCCAACATGTAAACTATTCAACGTGATCCAAAATCCTTTACATTGTGCTTGGTTGATAAAGCAATTTGTGCTACGTTTAAGTGTTGAGTTTCTCATAACGTATTTTTTCTTGCAAAAATCTAAGAAAACACTGCTGATGGTCCAAAATTTGTGGTTGCGTAACAGAATTTGGTAAGTTTTTATGACCGCTTTAAAATTTCATACGTTTAATAGCAAAACACTTGTGAAATTGCTTACGAAAAGTTAGTAGCAGTTTTATACAAACAGTCTGTTCCTTGGTTTGCGATGACATAATAAACAGAGCATTTTTTTGATAAAACAAATGATGCTTTTTTAATCAAGTTTGCTATTTGTAGTATCTACTTCCCAATTTTAGTCACACAAAACATTGTGACCGGCTAACATCACTTGCAAAATATGATTTTTGTCATGAAAATCGACAGACTTTGGCTTCAAAATTTTTTAAAAAATTGAGGCATTTTAGAAGAAAAAATCTAAATTTTTTCTTCTAAAATGTAATTTTTAGAAAAACTAAAAAAAAGAAAAAATTTAGATTTTTTCTTTTTAGAACAACTAAAAAGAAAAAATCTAAATTTTTTCTTCTAAAATACCTCATTTTTTCAAAAAATAAAGATTAAAATTTAGAATTGCAACAAAAGTAGAGCTTGGACACAAAAGCTAACACCAGATTAGGATTCAGCGCCCCCAAATTACTAAAGAACAAGCTCAATTGAGAATGCAACAAATTTTTTGTTGACCAGTGTTATCATTGCTCGCAATTTCCAAAGATATTCCGATCGCAACTTCGTTAGTGCATTTAAACTTATTTTTATCTAGAAATTAAATTAGACTGTAAAATGTAACTTCCAAAACGCAAAAAGGCCTCTATAGCAATATGCATTTCCTTACAATCAGTTCAACAGAGTCAATATGTGTTCTAGAAGCGAGTGAATAGAAAGAAATGTAAATTACGTGCAAAATATGAACAACTTAACGGACTTTATTAACTTCCGTTAATTAAAGCTGAAAATAACCGATTAACGTTAACGGAGGTGTGAATTTTGTTAACGGACTAGTGGTTAACGAAGCAAAAGTTTCGCATTAACTTGCCCACCAATGGGTTTAACTTCAATGTTAAATTTTACAAAAAAGAAACTTCAAAATTGCTTTTATCTTTAAGTTTTTACGATCAAACTGCATCTGCCTTACTTTGCATAGCTATTCTTGCAAAAATATCTTGAATTGGCAAAAATATCCTAACTTGGTAAAGAATACACATTCTATTTACAATACCAGACTTCTGTAAGCTGCTATTCAACTCTTCTCCTAAATACGAAAACAGTGTCCCGCAAATGTCTTCAAGGTAGAAATGGCAAAATTCCTCCCAGAAATAATAACTCTTGTGTTGAGGAAATTGTTTCGGAAACAAAACCATCAACCAGACCGTATTTTCTGTATTCTAGGGTTTGTGTTGTGCTTTTTTGAGTTCATTTTTTTACATAATTTCAATAAAGTGAAAATTTTGTTTAGCAAAATAATAGCAATGAACAGCATGGCTAAAGCAAATAAATTATTAGAATGACTTCAGTCGTGCTGGTCATAGGTATTTTCTTAAATTGCGTTTAAAACAGTAAAAAAAAATCACTGGTCGAGTAGATAGAGCGTCTATCTCCAAAACTGTAGACTGGAGATTGATTCCCGATGGGGTCAGTACGAAGCCTTCTCTAAGCTTTGTTTCATTGAAGTTTCAGTAGTAGACTACGCAATTTATCTACCCTTTTATTACAATATCGGTGCTAGTGTTTTTTCTTCAATTACGCACCCTCCTTTACTTGCATTATAATTGATTAAAGGGTCTCTAAGCCTATATCTATGAATAATGGTATCCATAGTCAGAAAGTTTAAAAACTATTGATTTAGAACTAAAAAAGAAATGAAGTACAACTTAAATTAAACTTATTTTGACAGCGTTATACTGAAAAAATTCTTACCTTTGAAGTAGTTGTGGTTTTTGTTTTTATAGAGAGTGGTTCAGACATCAGATGCCACTTGTTCAGATATTATGGTTCTTCCGTTTCATTAGGCGTTCCATGATTGGCGTGTTGGTTAAGGAAAAAATTTGTTTCATTTTCGGAGTCACGTAACAAACAAAGCATACTAAAAACTTCCTGCAAGTCCATTGAAACATAACGCTAATGTTCCTCTCCCTTTGTGGAAGTACTTCAAATAACCTTTACCCTGCATGAGTAGACAAAAGAAGCTGAAATGTTTCAACAAGATTGCAGCAGTACGGAACCGGTTTTGTTCCTTTCATTAAAATGAGTATTTCTATTTTCCCAAATAAAACTGCTGCTTCGTCTTTTCAGATTTTTTTGCATATAAGTTTTCGTATATCTGAATATACTTTACAGATTACGCTGGATCCGAAGATAGAGGTTCTACAGCTGCTGGGGTAGATTTTAGCGGATTAAACTTTGCTGGAGCAGACTTCAGGGGCGGAAACATATTTGGCACAAACGCCAGCAACAGCGATTTCAGCGGCAGTGACTTTCGTGGTAGCAATTTTTACGGAAGCGTTTTGATGGAATCAACTTTTGCCGGATCAAAGTTCGCTGGGGGACAGTTTGCTGGATGTTCGTTTGCTTCCTCCAACTTTGCAGGAGCGGATTTCAGCGGATCATCTTTCTTCGGTAGTGATTTCAGGAATTCCGACTTTACAGGCGCTGATTTTAGTGGAAGCTCCATCCTTGGATGCACATTTGCAAACTCGGATTTGAGCAACGCCGATTTCAGCGGATGCGAATTTATAGGTTCCGACTTTGGAGGATCAAACTTCACGGGATTCGATGTTGATGGAAGCACAATCACAAATACGAATTTCGAAGGACTCGATCTTGATGAATGAAAACTACAAGAGCTCACCAAAATCCCGATACGCCTATTGTTTTGTGACACTAACAGTCAGCTTAAATATAAACAAAGTTGTTAATAATATCAATTTATACGAAAGAAAACGCAAAAAATAAGCTCTTATATGTGTACCACATGCTGCCCAGACAAACACAGTTTACAAGTTTGTATGTACAAGTACAATGCGTGTGATATACAATTGTCTGATTTTTAAAACAAGTCTCTTCTTGAAATTTGTTACTTTTGAAATCGGTGTAATTGAAAAAAGGCAAATATCTTAATAATTAAAATCATAATAAACAATCAAACAAAAATTATTGCATTGAGTACGTTTTGGCCCTTTACTGGTGCCATTATCAACATTGAACTGAATAGCGATAAACTACATGGCATGGTGGACAGACTGGTGGTCTATGACTAAAAATTAAACAATTATATCAGAAATAGGTAACTAAACAAAATAAAGTCTTTCTTTGTGAATCAATTTTTTCTTTGTGGTCGCTGCTGTATCACGCCGTAGCGTGTCACGAGTCGGCATAGTCAAGTTCGAGTGCGCAGCTCCTTTCGAAGAATGTCGCAGCGGTGGGCCGCTGGCAACACTGCGTCCGGTTTGACCGGTCCAAGACTTGAACCTCAGACCTCTCGCTCCAGTGGCGAACGCGTTACCGATCGACGAACTGCTAGGCTGAACTATCGTAATTCAAACGTAGTTTAGTCAAAAGTTAAAACGCTGTTTATTTGTATTTAGATAAAGTTAATAAAGTATGCTGGACTATTCTTAGAGTTATTTTCAACGTTGCAATTGTACGACTTCAGCAAATATAATTAAAGCAATAATGGTAACGTTACCAAGAAGAAATAATGAAGGGCACGGAAAGCGTTATTTACTAAAATAAAACAAAAATCATACTCGTTTCACGTTTCTTAATCCGATTTGCTGATCTTATCTCAGCTACGATAACCATAAACAAGTTGCAAATGTAGATTAAACGCTATTCAGCATTGTAATCGTAAACGGGCCGACATGGGCGAGCGCCAACCCGAAAAGTGATCTAAGGCCAAAACCAGGCCAGAAAAAGCACAAAAATTACGTTAATTCTAAAAACGAGTGCAGTTGTTGCTCGTAATGAAACTCCTCGTTGCTGATAAATTGTGACAAAATAAGAATAATTGTGTAACAATAATTGCATTAATGTTTAAACAAAATTATGATTCAGTGTTGCAAAGTTATTTGAATTACGCTTTCATAACATTTAAAAATAGAAAACACAAGTCAAGTATGTATATCAAGCTCGACATTTTGTAAATCTTATGCCCGAACCCGAAAAGCTCAGTCTGACTTACAACTCTGCTATTCAGTTTGATTGTAAGTTAAAAATTCACCAAAGCAATGCAAAGGTCTACATATATTGCAATACAGTCGTTGATGAAAATTACATTAATCACCAATGGACATTATTTATCAAGCTTCCTAGGATCTTTTGGAGATCTTCGAGTTTAGGTGGCACCTGCCCATCGTCCAACTGTTTGTACATTTGCGATGCAAACTTGACACTTGTTTTTTTTTTAACTCAAACAAAGCAGGAAAGTTGCGATGGCCAGTTGAGCCAAACAAGTCCATTGTTTCAATAGCTCTGACTTCTCCGTTTCGAAAGCAATATATTAATACTAGAACAGAGGCTGCCGATGGCCGTTTGAATAAATTTTTTTGCCGGTCCGCGAAAGTTTTTATTTTCTGCCCAATTCGTCTACTATTCTTATACTCTACCGATTCACAATTGCTTAGTAGGGCAGACCCAGCTATACTTGGGGTCGTATGCACCAACATGGACTAACTTTCATCCGAGCATCAACTAAAAATGTAGGAAAAATTTAGACAAATATCTGGACACTGGACCAACTTCTATACTTTATAAACCACTCCTTTGAACTTGTGAATATAGTGTATTTTAATCTAATAAGTCGAACGGTGAACAAGACAAAAAAAGCATCACAGTGAATCCATGTTGGTGCATACGACAATCGGTGTTAAAATCGTCAGCATGCAATACCTCTTTTTTTTCAAGCAATTTTTATTCAGTTATAGTGCCGATTTACTAGCAAACTATCTTTTAACAGTGTAAAATATGTCAAACTAAATAACATATACGTTCGAAAGTAGGCTCACAACGTTTGGCCAAAAGTAACCGGTTCTTACAGACATATCTTGGCTCTTAAAATATATTTAAGTCTTGTAGGTCTCTACGCTTTTGTAAACTGCAAAAATTGGTGCCGTTAGCACGTTTATCATCTTTGCCAAGCCTCTTCATTATATCGATGCACAAAGTTTTCTCGACAATATTTATCATAATCTTCACGTTTGATAAACAGAGTGTAACCAGTTTCACACGTATATAAGACCATAATTTGATAATAAACTCACGTTGTCGACTAGCTGATGGGCCTAGCGAATGAGAGTTGCTGATGAAGAAAAATGGTCGTAATAGAAAAAATGTTTACTTAAAATCGATTTGATAATATTAATTGTTTACTGAAAATAACTAAACAACAAATTAACAAAAATATTCTGTAGCTTTATCTTTGATTTGAACAGTAGCGTAGCCAGAGGGGAGGCGGGGGGGCTACAGCCCCTCTCATTGGCCTGTCAACCAATATGCAGAATAAAACAAATACCAGGTTTATAGCTCTTTTGAGATTGTTTTTTTTTCGCTGGAATTGACTAAAAAGTAATTTAAAGCATCTTTTGAAACATATGTTCAGGGGGGGGGGGCTAATTTGTCAAAAATTAAAGTCACAAATTAATAAAAACTTTAAAAAATGCCCAAAAATAAACAATCAAATTTGATTGCTAGTGTAAAAACGCTAAACATAGCTTTTATTAACAAACATATTATAAACTCAGAAATAAGGGGGGGGGGGGGGCTATTTAATGTTGGTTAATTACCAATTACTTTTCTCAAATATCTTTCCATTAGCCCCGCCCAATTATTTTTCTTTATAAAATACAGACGAAATAGATTACTCAGTGTGAGTTTTATTGAATAATAGGATTTTATGATTTACCAGCATGTAAACAAGAGAACTGCAATGTTATCATCAGCCGCTTTCCACATAGCCCTTTAATGCAACCAGTTGAATTATGTTGCGCTGCCAATTTTTATGCCACATTTTAAAAGCATTATTTTTTATTAAAATAGCTCTAAAATTGAGCTATTTTTGCAAAAAAATGCGAAGTTTTCGAGCGCTGGGGCTCCGCCCCCAGACCCCCGAAACATACCCCCTCATTGCGAATTTCTGGCTACCCACCCGGATTTGAATAGGATTTCTTAAATAGTCGATGATGGGTTCAAAGTAATAAGAACTAACACAAACAAGTGACATACAATGACATCAATCTTTTTCAAGTTTTCAGATTTTGAAGCTTAAATTAACGTAAAAACACTTATTCTGGCATCAATCTCAATCGGTCTTCATTTGGAAAAGCGGACTTCTAGGGCAGCAGCTTCTACGTTACACTATGTAATGATTGCGAGTTAGGCAGTTCGACTATGAAAGGTTCGAGTTTCTACGGTAGCATCTTGATTGGATCCGATAGCATTGACGCTATGTTGAGGGAAGTCGTTGTCGTTCAATGACAGTAATTTTACGGTATTCTTGTTTACGGGAGCTTACTTTGCTAGGGTAGACTTTAGCGTATCAGACTACTGGGGCTGATTTTAACGGAAGTGTTATCACTGGCAGCAACTTTACAAACCGCATTTTTGAGCGTTCATCTTGCAGAGGAGCAAAATTGTTTTGCGATTTTGACAAAACCAACTTTACAAAAGCGGATTTCACTCATGTTTTTGCAAAGGATTCCATCTTCACAGAAGAAGGTCTTGAATATTTACCAGAAGATTTGATCAATTCTTCTTAAGCACTGAATAATAACCAGTCAATCTAATGGTAATGTTTACATCAATGTTCCTATTTGTTTATTGTTAAATTATGGGTTGTGCATGCATTAATACGCAATAAAAAAAAAATACTTAAGGTGCTAGTGAACTGTCAGCACTGCAGTTTACAGTGCACTTACTACATAGCCAAATTATAGTTTTAAAAAAAAAGACGATGTAATGACAAATGTGTCAAATGCTATTAAAATTATGTACAGTCATGTGCATTGTGCAATCAAGTTACTGACTCTGAAAAATAATTGATCTCGAATTCCACGTAGTAGTTGTAATAGAAAATTGTTGAGAGTCAATCTTCTGAAACTAGTGCGCGATGATATACTAAGTGAAATCAGAGCAAAATATAACTATGAAATCACAGTAAAAGGTTAAAAGCACAACAGTCTGTTTCGTTTTAAGGACTCGTCAGATGCAATGGTAACCTGTAAAAGAAATGTGTTAAACTAAAACGTCAAATTTCTAAAAGTTAAAACGGCATATTGTTGAAAATTATTGAAAAACCTGTCAAGCTAAAACACTACCACAGACTGCAAGTTGTAGTGTTGAAATACCGCATTGAATTAAAACATCGCTAAAAAATATCGCTTAAAAAATACAATAGCCTAGGCTCGAACGTTTTTCAACTTGAATTTGTTTTTGTGCCTGCATTTTCCCGTAAGCTCTGATCTTCTGTTAAGCGCAGCACGTTTGCCAGCTAAAAGAATTGCGAGTTTTTCAGTCAGGCATAAATTGCAGGATCGAGAGCCGGGTTGGTAAGCAGTGGCTCGCTCGATCAGCAATAGACCATTTGATTGAAGGTTCATGGACAAAATCTTTAACATTCCAAAATGCTTTTGAAAGCTCTGTCGCATTTCTTTTCTTTTGATATCTGAAACAGTGGGTGTGGTTGGCTGTAATAACGGATCTTGAATTCCGTTTCGGTGCATCCAATGTAATGTTTGGAGAAACCATCAGATGTGATCGAGGCTTTGTAAATGACAGCCTTTTCGCGGCATTCTCCATTGATAGAGCAGTTCGCTGAGTTGCGGCAGTTTCAAGGAGGGATGGTAGTTTTTGGTTCCTGCTTGTTACCGAGAAGGTTTTTGTTGTGGCTGGATAATGTAGCCATATTGGGCATGCAACTGTAGCTGACTTTTAGGGTATTGCGGTTGCATACTTTCCGTAGATGATGGTGAGGGGGAAGTGCTTATCGACGAGCTTTAGGAATTCTTTGCCGATGTTGTTCTAGACACTTTTGCTAAAAGAGGGATTGAACCATACTATATTGCACTTGCGATTTCTTCTTCTTGCGCGAGTAGTTGTAGCATGGTCGTCGTAAGCAAGTCCTTCATGATAACCACTTGTCTTTATGGCGATATTGTACGGAGTGGCGGCCTTTTCAAATTCCTCGCTGTTGCCAGAAATCTCAGATAAGCGCTTGGACAACATGCTGGGCAGTTGTTTCGTAATCACTGGCAGATGGTGGGATCCCGCATTGATATAGAGAGGCTGGTCATTGGGTTTACGATAAGGCCAGTACTTTCCAGATTTTAGGTTGAATGTAACATCCAGAAAGTCGGTTTGGAAGAGGCCTAATTCCGTTGTGATATGCAGATTGTGGTCCTTGAAGAGCTTCTCGATTTTCTTTCTAATTTGATCCTTTTCGGGGCCTGAAGTTGCTTCAAGAATTGCCAAGCCATCATCCTTCTAGAGGTCAATATTCATTTTGTCTCCAATGACAGACGATAGATGATACAGCATGTAGAGGCCTACTAATTCGCACACTTCAGCGCCATCAAAGGAGCCCATAGCGACATCAAATTGTGGACTGCTCTTTTTTGACCAGACAAAACCACACCCAAAAAATGCACTTTTTTTGAGGTATTCTAAGTTTTTATCTGCAAAGAGAAGCACGGAGTCATCAGCATACAAGATCATGTCAGAGTCACAACAATTAAGTAAATCATTTATGTAGATTAAAAACAAGAACGGTCCAAGGACGCTACCTTCTGGCACGCCAATTGTAATTGGCAGTTGATTAGATGGAATTTGTTGGTTGCTATTCTCAGTGTTTTGAAACCTGTTCGTCAAATAACAACGTTATAAACAAACTGCATTACCTCTAACGACATAGTGTTCTAATTTGTCTAGTGAAATTTGGTGATTTACGCAATCGAAAGCTTTGGCAAAATCCAAAAAAATTTCACAAACTGAGTTGTTCACATCTCTTTCCTTAAATGTTTTTTTCACGCAGGTAAGTTATTGCAAGATTAGTTGAATGTAATTTTCTGAAACCAAACTGATAGTTGGTAAAAAGATTATACTTTTCCCAAAAGTCAACCAAACGTTTGAGTAAAATAGTTTCAAATATCTTGTTTGTTGGAGATAGAATGGAAATAGGCCGATAGTTGCCGAGATCGAGTTTGGGATGCCTTTATGTAGGGTAATCACTTTCGCAATTTTTAAACTGTCAGTGTAATTTTCTGTTTCTAAATCGTTGAATAACCTAGCTAAAAATCGGGCAAATGGAAATTTGGCTTCTTTAATTAAGATCACAGGGATATCAATGTGACCAGGTGATTTATGGATGTTCATACCTGCAATAGTTTTGACAATGTCAAATACATCTGTTGGTCGCAAAATAATTGAAGATGATTGCCTGTTACGCAAATATTTGATATAATTTTTGTCAAATTTTTGATTTTGGTTAGCTCTTAATTTTTCTCCTATGCTGATGAAATGCTGATTAAGTTCTTCATAAATTGTTGGTAAAGAGGAAATTAGTTTACCTTCAACTTTTATTGTCTGCGGTAATGATGATTTCGGTATACTTTTTCTAAGCAGCTGATTTAAATGCTTCCAAGTATCGGAAGGATTTCTTGCGTTCCGAAAAAGATTTTCAAAGTAGTAGCGTTTAGCCAATTCCTCTATGTGCGTTAATTTATTTCTATATTTTTTTGTAGATATTGAGGAGGTCCGAGGATCTATTTTCTAGAAACTTAGCATGCTCTTTGTTCATAATATGCACAGAGCTGGAGAGCGCTGTTTCGACCTTTTAGCTCTCATCAGCAGCCCTCAGCTTCTCTCACAAAGTTATTCCCCAGCTGTTGAGGTTTTTTTTTTATTACAAAATTACGAGAAACAAACAGAACACAACATGTCACAATTGTTTTCAATGTTAATCAATTTTTATCTTTTTATTCTTTAATTGAAGGTATTCCCCAGCTGGACAAGACTCTTGGCCGAACTGGACAAACAAGACTATTGGCTGTACTGGACAAACCTTGGGGGCTTGCACAGCGGCAGAGGCTTTGTAAGGAATAAACGATTTTTCACTTGTGGTACTTTAAAAAAAACAAGTGAAAAAATCGCTGAACCCTTGTAGTAAGGACAACCATAGGCTATCCCTACTACAAGGGTTCCGACTTTTCGGATACTATTTGTTCTTATGTTTGATGGATGTGAGGATGCCAGGAGTTATCCAGGGGGTTTTTGAAATCTTGAATTGCTTTCTGCTTAATCTTTTTAGAAGAAAATATGTTTGTTAAACTACTCATGAAAGTTAAATATTTGTCGATGTTTTTAGTGTTTCGCATTTCAGGCGTATTAAGCTGGTTGCTCAAATCTTTTAAGAATAAATCAATATACCCTTGCGTTATTTTGCGAGTGTAAGGTCGTCTGGCTGTTGTTTTGTTCGGTTTACACCGAATTTTCACACATATTGGAATGTGATCAGAGATATCTTCATAGAAGATAAAAGGTAGCACATAATTTAATATGCTAGAATTAACATAAATGTGATCGATAACAGTATTAGAAGTTTGACTAATACGCGCTGGCTTGTCAATTACAGTAACCTACCGCTTAAGTTCGCAGCTTGAATCTACCCAGCTTTTGCGAACTTAACCGGTAGGTGCGAACTTAACAATTTATGTTCAAATCTAGAGTTGCTAATTGAATTGTTTTGTAAGCCCCGTTTGTGTCAGTGAATTACCACACAGTTTGATGATGAGTTCTGTCCTAAGACAAAAAAAGAAAGAACAGGACGTGCAGTTGATCAGTTCTTTTACTGTTGGACAATGCACCAGGCCATTGTCCAAGAAATTTTATATCTTAGTGATGTTTTGGATTTTTATGAACTTGGTAACACGTTGAAGGCTCACAAAAAAGAGCAAGCAAATAGGCTACCTTGGGGTGCAGCGGGTGTTGCTTACGGCAACCCTGTCCACTGCGGAAATTGCGGAAACCTTTGCGGAAATTGACGCAGCTTGCACACCATTTCCGGAACCAACAAAGACAAGGTCAATTTCTTGTGGGTTTGAAAACATGTACAAAAAAGTCCTTGAAGTACAAGATCATTGTTAAGTTCAGAGGTGCAGTTCAAGTAAGAGATGAATAGAGCGAGCTGAAAAATTCTTTTGAACACTTTTAGTGAAAATTGCGACGGGTGATTGGGGAAGCAAAACGCAAAAGAGGTTCTATTACGGATCAACTAACGCTTTATGATATGTTTGAAAAGTGAACATTAAACTACTTGCATTAAATTTTTGAAAAACTTGAATGTAAAATTTGCGAAAATTTTGTGCGAACTTAACAGGGATGCGAACTTAAACGGGTGCGAACTTAAGCGGTAGGTTACTGTAGTTGAATGCAGCCTAAGCTGGCAATATGGTTGATGTAATTAGCAGTTGCTTACGATAACATGGCTTTATCGTAATTAATATTGTAGTCACCCAGCACGACATAATTTTGGTTCGCTTTAAACGATTTTATCACATTAACAAAGGCGTTCAAAGCTTTTATTGTCATTATGAGAGTGCCTGTCGACCGAGCCCACAACTAAAGATTTTTTTTCCAAGGTTTATTTTAACTCACATCCACTAGTTTTGATTTTGATTTGAGACAGCTGTTAACATTTTATATAGTCAGTCACGTAAATAGCAGAACCACTTGCTCTTGTTTTCGAATTGCAGTAAAACAAGTGATAACCTGCAATATCACAAAAACTTACGTTTCGATCTGTAGGTCGAGTTTCGCTCTGGCAAATTACATCGACTGTTTTGGGAAATTGATTTAAAAAAAGTTTAAATGATTCAAAGTTTTTGTGTAGACTAATAATGTTGATGTGAACAACCAGTATCGAGGCATTTTTAGAATTACCAAGCGTTTCGGATCAAAACTTTTCCGGGGATTTGTATTTGCATAAAATTTTGTCAAAAATTTGGTTATTGTGCCAATCCATACTTCAAATCATATTGTTAGAACCGAAACAAAAATAATTACACTCACACAACTCACTACAAATTTTCCAGGTCAGTTTCACTTTTAACACGTATTTTGTTGCTTTCTTCATCTTTGCCTACTTAGATTTGGCGGTTATTCGTCCAGAAGTAATCGTAATCCAGTTCTTTTGCAGCTTACTTTATTTGCCAGAGGAGTTTTTTCGCCTTTGTGTCAAATTTTTGTTGACATAAAGTTTTTCCATGCCTTCGACGGAAAAGTCTTTAATATATTTGGCCTTGTAGCGATTGGCCTAAACTTGATTTCTGATTAGACGGCTAACAAAACGTACGACAATTGTAGGATGTCTCTTTATTGAGCTAGATCTAGCTCGGCCAGGGCGCTGCTTTTGGGGTAAGCGGTACGCAATAGAGATGTCATCTTTTTTTAAGCTAACTTCAAGCTTTTCGGAAAGGTCTAATATAATTTGAGTAACATCTTCTTTTTCTGTTAGAGGCCCCCCTTGAAACGTTAGGTTTTGCCTCCTATCGTATTACTCAAGTTTGTCCATCTTCATTTCTCCGTCGCAACTCGTTTTTTGCAAATTTTCAGCTCGTTTATTAAGCTGCTTAATTTCTTGGTTTTGCTGCTTGTTAGTAAGAATTATGATATTGTAATGTTTTGATAAATCATCGTGGTTATCGCTGATAAACTTTTGGCTATCTTGTAGCTGACTAACCACATTTTTCAAAGCTGCAACTTCATCTTTTAATAGCTTGGTAGCTTTCAGAATCATATTCTGAATTAATTCTTCCAATAGATTTTGCGTAAGTTGTACAATTATATCAACAGAGCTCAATTTGCCATTCTTTTTGCTGCCTTTGCTTGAACTCTCAGGCATTGTAGCTGTTTCAACAACGAGCGCTAGCAGAAGAAGATTGCAAAACTTTCTGGAAAAAAAAAAAACATTTCTGATCTGCACGCTTTTTCGAATCGAATATGACGAGCCTAAATTCCCAGGAAGAGTTGAAGTCTGATTCTAAATCCACGGAAAGAGTTTGAATGCAACTGATTCGAAAAGTGCTCGATTGCAAACGCCAGAACGGATATCATAACACTGTACTTGTCACACGTAAAATTCAAAGTTTTAAAATTTTAGTTTGTAACGTGTGCTGTGCTATGAGCCTGAATTTCACTAACATTTGCTAAAAAGCCAGCAAATTTATTTCGTTTTTGGTACAGATTAGCAGTCTTCACCAGGCTAGGGTAACGAAAACTATGGGGCGCCGTTTGGAAAAAAATTATTTGTTTTGTGAACCATGTTTTTTGAGCTTATTTAGACCATTATTTGTCCGATATATATATCGGAAATATCCGACTTATATATCGGACAAATTGTGCTCTAAGTCGGACCAAAAAACACGCGCAAAATAAGTCGGATATTTCCGACTTATATATCGGACAAATTGTGCCCTAAGTCGGACCAAAAAACACGCGCAAAACAAGTCGGATATTTCCGACTTATATATCGGACAAATTGTGCCCTAAGTCGGACCAAAAAACACGCGCAAAACAAGTCGGATATTTTCGACTAATATATCGGACAAATTGTGCCCTAAGTCGGACCAAAAAACACGCGCAAAACAAGTCGGATATTTCCGACTTATATATCGGACAAATTGTGCCCTAAGTCGGACCAAAAAACACGCGCAAAATAAGTCGGATATTTCCGACTTATATATCGGACAAATTGTGCCCTAAGTCGGACCAAAAAACACGCGCAAAATAAGTCGGACAAAACTTTTTGTCCGATATGGTTCATATGAGCTATCTCAGACAACATCTAGAAGTATCACGTGACTTTCGTGATCTACGTTTCGTGATGCCGATGCACGTGACTTTCGTGATGTAAGCCTAGTCTAACTTACGTCTTTCAAGCTTTGAGTCAGTTAGGACCTAGAAATACTGAATAATTCAATGTGACTGTAAGATATCAAAAGACAAATGCTAGATTAGCATTAAGTTTGTCTTATCATAGTTAATGCTAACTTTCATATCTATTTCTTTAACGTTACTTTTCATATTCGAAGTGACTTGGCGAATGGAACATTCACGGTATTTTTTTTCCTCGCGAATGGAGACATTGCCTTTTTCATACATTTGGTTAAAATACGACATTTTGATGCTATTTCCATGAAGGTTGCATGGCCGAAAGGATCCAACGTCGAGGTTGAAACTATCGGCTGCGGGTTCGAATCCCGTCGGAACTACTGATGCGTGGGTGGAATTTTGGAAGACACTATGCGGATGATTTTCTTTGCTTAAAAACCTTGCATTGCAGTTAGGGTTGGGGCAGCGATGCCAGTCTGAGGGATAGCAATTCCCTGCAGCAATTTCCCGCGTGTTTTTTATTCATAGCGCATGATCCATTCGCGAGGGAAAAAAATACCGCGAGTGTTCCATTCGCCAAGTCACTTCCTTTTATATTTGCATATTTTTTAGGAAAAGGCTTGGCGCACGTTCCGTGCGCGCAGACATTTTGTAATAAAGACTAAAAAAACTAACCCTAAGCCCTAACCCTAACCCAAACCCTAATCCTAGCCCTAACCCAAACCCTAACCTAAACCCTAACCCAAACCTATAACTGTAATAATCAAAATAAAAATTTCTGAAAACGAGTACGTCACTGGAATCTCTGTTTATTTAACCGCGCACGTTCCGTGCGCCAAGTCACTTCGTATTTTTTACTTTGCGTGTTACCGGTATGTTTGATATTGTTATGTATCACATTCAGATTTTATTATAGTGGTCAGAGGTGGAGTCCTCGAGGACGTCCTTGGCCTCGAGGACAGATTTTGAAGTCCTTGGCCTTGCTGGCCTCGAAGGTCAAGTCCTTGGCCTTGGCCTCGAGGCCTCAAGTCCTCAAAAATTGGCCTGTTCTCGGCTCGAGGACAGCAGTATTTTTTGAATTGCTAAAATTTTGTGAAGCGCTCGAAAAATTTTTTGGAAAACGTTTTTTTGTGGAGACCGCTAGAAAAATTTTTGTGAAGACCTTTTTTTTTTTTTTTTTGAGATCGCCTAAAAAATTTTTGTGATTTTGGAGAGCACTTGCGCTTGTGTCCTTGGCCTTGGCCTCGAGCATTCCTGTCCTTGGCCTCGAGAGTGTCTGTCCTCGGAAAGGCTGTCCTTGGCCTTGGCGTCGGTTTTTTTTTGTGTCCTTGGTCTTGGCCTCGAGCCTTGTGTCCTCGACTCCACCTCTGATAGTGGTAGTGCCTAGGCAACACAGCTTTGAAGCCAGAAGAAATATTGTAGAGATGGCGAGTTGGTGGTGACACTGTGTCCAATTTGACCAAATACAGTATACTGTGTAGCTTGGGCTGACTGCTATATTGTAGACTACCACTACTTTGTCAACCATTTGCTATTCCAGATGTTATGCTTATTTCAATAAGCTACTCATGTTCTTCTAGTGTCTAAAGTTTGTTTTAATATTCAGATGCAACTCTTATAATGTGTCATACGAATACAACTTTAAAATTGGGTGCTTTAACCACCGAACTCCTAGAAAACCCATTCAAACTGACTTCAAGATTTATGATTTTTGCTTTTTACGCGGCACATCACGAAAGCCACGTGATACTTCTAGATTTTGTCTGAGATAGCTCATATGAACCATATCGGACAAAATAAGTCAGACAAAAAGTTTTGTCCGACTTATTTTGCGCGTGTTTTTTGGTCCGACTTAGGGCACAATTTGTCCGATATATAAGTCGGAAATATCCGACTTATTTTGCGCGTGTTTTTTGGTCTGACTTAGGGCACAATTTGTCCGATATATAAGTCGGAAATATCCGACTTATTTTGCGCGTGTTTTTTGGTCTGACTTAGGGCACAATTTGTCCGATATATAAGTCGGAAATATCCGACTTGTTTTGCGCGTGTTTTTTGGTCCGACTTAGGGCACAATTTGTCCGATGTATAAGTCGGAAATATCCGACTTGTTTTGCGCGTGTTTTTTGGTCCGACTTAGGGTACAATTTGTCCGATATATAAGTCGGATATTTCCGATATATATATCGGACAAATTGTGGTCTAAATAAGTGGAAAAAACATGCATCACAAAATAGTTTTTTTGCAAACGGCGAGTGGCGCGCCGTTTGGAAAAAAACTATTTTGTCCAACTTATTTTGCGCGTGTTTTTTGGTCCGACTTAGAGCACAATTTGTCCGATATATAAGTCGGATATTTCCGCTATATATATCGGACAAATAATGGTCTAAATAAGCTCAAAACACATGGTTCACAAAACAAATAATTTTTTTCCAAACGGCGCCCCATAGAAAACATTAATTAAGGTTGGTAAATATGTTTTGATAAATGCAAACACTGGTTTAAAAAATCCAAAATACAACTTTTTAAAAATCCAAAAGACAAAATTATACAATGTTTTGAAAACCAAATAGGCGACATCGTTTGTTTTTACAAAAAAGTAAACAAATTAAAAAATGTTGCCAATCAGCCATTTTGAAACACGATCACCTTCTCAAAATTAGGAACAAAAAAGCTGCTAATAAAATCAAGTGTTTGAGTCTTTCTAGAAACTAGGTCTACAAATTTTAACCAACGCGAACTTTTAGTCCTTAATCTTCGACATACTGAAGAAAAAACTTCAATGACAAGCTTTTGGCAGTTGTGTTTATACCCTTCGATTACGAACGTTTTTGAACTAGATGGCCTCTATTAGATAACATGACATCTACAACTTCACAGTTTCTTCAAATCTGTTACTTCACTAGATGGGATCTATTTCTTCACAACGCAAATATTGTTCATTGGCAATCTTACCTTAATGTAGTTTTTAAATGACTGCAATAAGGCTTTCAACTCTGGCATTCAAATCCCACTAGCAGTAATAAATTTGTAGCGCATGCCCTATGTGAACAGTTGTTTTACAACATAACAAATTAACGTATATTAAATAATCGCTTCATTAAATGAAAGCGAAGGTTTTTGGCAAAACTGCTTTAATCTTTGAATTTATTATTATAATTATTGTCGTTTTCTTGTCCGTTGTTTTCTGGTTAATATTAGGGTTTAAAAAAGTGCTCGCTAACGAAGAGTTAGAGCAAATATCATCGTAGATTACCAACCTATTAAAACATTAAAGATTGAAACCTATAAACCCCAACAGTCTGTTTCACCCGTAAATGGGATCAACAGGGGGAAATTTTATTTGAATAGAATTGAAACAATAATGCACTGTCAAATAACCTGAATTTTACTTCAATTCAACGCCAATAATTAAGACACATTTATCCTATAACGCATAACTAGTTGCCGAAAGTGAGGATTCAGACTCGTCTACTTTTTTTTCATAAAGTTTCGCAATGATGCTGCCAGGCGCGTAGCCAGAAGTTCGCGATGGGGGGGCTGTTTTGGGGGTCTGGGGGCGGAGCCCCCAGCCACCGGAGGCCAATGGGGGTCTGGTGGTGAAGCCCCCAGCCGCTGGAGACTGAGGGCAAAGCCCCCAGCTGCCGGAGGCACGGGTGTGTGGGGGCGGAGCCCCCAGCGCTTGAAAATTTTGCCTTTTTTTGCAAAATTAACTTAATTTTAGGGCTATTTTGACTAAAAAATAATGCTTTAAAAACGTGGCTTAAAAATTGGCAGTGCAAACATGATTAAACTGGTGGCTTAAATGGGCCATTTGGGAGTTGGTCAATGATAAAATGTTATTTCTCTTGTTTAAATGCTGGTAAATTATAAAATGGAATAGTACAATAAAACTCACACGGAGTAATCTATTTCGTATACAGTTTATAGAGAAAAATAATTAGGGGATAGGGGGGCTAATGAAAAGAGATTTGAGAGAAATTATTGGTCACTTACTAATACTGAATAGCCCCCCCCCCCTTCCTATTCCTTAGTTTATAGTATAGCTGATGACACCTATGTTTAGCATTTTTACACTTTCGATCAAATTTGATTGCTTATTTCTAGCCATTTTTCAAAGTTTTCATTTATTTGTTAGTTTCATTGTTGACAAATTAGACCCCCCCTCCCCTGGAATATATGTTTCAAAAGATGTTTTAAATCACTATTTATTCCACTCCAGTGCATAAAACAGTCTCAAAAGTGCTAAAAACGTAGTGTTTTTCCCATTCTGCATTTTGATCGACATGCCAATGGTGGAGGCCATAGCCCCCCCCCCCTGGCTACGCTACTGTTTGTGGCTGAAAAATTTCACTACGATTTTGTTATAGATAATGGCTATTTCATCACAAAAGCTTGTATCACGAGTATGATTACTATATGAAAACTTTCATGGTAGCAAGCGTGATATCTTGTATGAAAAAATGATTTTAGCTTTTTTCATGAACACCCATGCAAAACCTCACATAAATAGAGTAGATGGGTGATGAAAGCAACCACAACAATTAGAATGTCTCCGATGATGGACAAAAAATACATAACGAATTAAAAAATTGTCAAAGTTTATTAAAAGAGATAGATGTTGAGGATAATGACTAATGAGATCTTCGATGTTTTGAGCACGCGTAGATCATATCGAACAAAATTTTCCTGGCAAAATTAGCTTGGAAAAGCAGTTGCTGGGAAAAAAAAGAAGGGGTGAAAAAATGAAAAGAAACAAAGAAGCATGCGCAGCGAACTACTGGCTGACCTCAAAGATGTGTAAAATAAATCGAGGCTTTATTTGAAGCCAATGCAGGAAAAAATAAGTTGTCAGTCAACCTTTTTACATGAGGTTTTGCAATGGTATTGATGAAAATTTTAAACACCATTTCGCCACTCACTTTGCTATTGCGTTACAAAAGTATTTTTATGAAAATTTATGAAAACAAAATTTGACAATTCAATCCGTTTCACGGGATGCTTTTTGAATGGATCATTTGTCATCTTCCAAAAAAATATTTTTTAATGTTTTCAAACATAATTGGGAAGTAAATTTTGACAAAAAAAAACTCATCCAAAAGGATTTTGTATGAGTTTTTTCAATTGAAAATGTGATAAAAAAATACAGAAAATATTTTTCTCTTTATTTTTAACCACACTTAGGCAATCTGTTCAAAACTCAACAATGATAAAATAACCACATATAACACCCAAATAATAGTCATAAATTAAGAACGTATGAATAAATTTATTTAGCAGAGATGTTTAAACTTTTTAGAAGGAGTGCAAACTAAGACTTAGCGAGGTGTGCGCTAGCTATCACACTTAAAAGAGAAAAATTTACTATTTACGTTACTGTTTTTCGCACAATACTGTTTTTTGCACATGAAGATCACAAAGAAAAAGATCTTCAGCCGATTTAAACGAGAACTGAAAGCAAAATATTAGAGGTATCTAAAGTTAGAGCTATTGTATCAGATTAGATTTATGTTAACTCTATTCACTATCCTTCTTAACCCAGCCGCTCCTGAGACATTCTTCTTTATACACCACGTAGGTGCAGCCCTAATTATAATTTTTATTGGCAACTCTGACGTTTCAATGCAGTACCCTAGCCCACAGAGACATTTAACATCCTATGTAGGCCTGTATCTGTATCTTTAAACAAGAAACCTCCGTGGTTTAGCCTATTTGCGGCTTTACCTTAAAATAGAACGATTAGATGTCATCGTCGATGTTATCAACGTCAAAGTTGCCAACAAAAATGATGCTTAGAGAGGCCTCTACGTCGTGTTTGAAGAAGTGATCTCACGAACGGCTGGGTCAAGAACAATGGAATCAACGCTAATCTAATCTACTGTAATACGATTGCCATAACTTTTAAATACCGCTTCCCATTAATTTTGTCATTCGACCTCTTCCAAAACGCTTGTTAGATCGAATCGGAATCGTTTGTTTGCAAACGCTGCGTGCATCCTGGCCAGAAGAGGGCCAAAATTGAAAACTTGTAGCAGGCTGGATAAATTTTTTCTGGGCCGGCTTTACGCTACGCGTAGCCAAGGGAATCTGGTATTTTTGCTGCACTTCTTTGCCAAATGTTGCTCTACACCATTCGCTAAATTTTTCTACCAAATGTAGCTGATGACCAAAAACAAAAGAAAAAAGGGTCTTTCCAAGAAATTCGCCGCATTTTCTTGCCGAATGCAGACCAAATAAAGATCGTCTATCTAAGTGCGGAGGCCTCTGGCAGTGTGGCATACGGTAAATCCGGGCCTGGCCAGCGGGTCGAGTTTGGATACGACTGCCATATATAATAACCACTCAAGATTCCATCCCAAAATTTTCTATTAATAATGCAATGGATTTATCTTGTTCGGGGCCATTCAACCGGAGCAATCAATTGATCAGACAACACCACTGGCTGATGTGTAATTGACAGAGGTGGAGTCCTCGACGACTCATTTTGAAGTCGTTGGCCTTTGTCTCGAAGATCAAGTCCTTGGCCTCGAAGCCTATCAGTCCTCGAAAATGACCTGCAGTCGGCTTGAAGACAGCACTTTTTTTGATTTGTTAAAAATGGGCCGTAGCATGATCTTCTTTTCAGTTTACCTTGGAAAACAGCAAAAACCTCGCGAAAAATTTGCGAAGAGCTTTTCTTTTTTGAAGAACCTCTGATTTTTCGCGAAAATTCTGCATCTTCGTGCGCGAAAACCATTTTTTTGGAGGTTGCCCAAAAAAATTTTTGATGACTGTTTTTTTTTTGAGAACAATTGCGTTTTGTGTCCTTGGCCTTTGGCCCAGAGCATTCCTGTCCTTGGCTTGAGAAGGTCGGTCCTAGAGAAGTCGGTCCTTGGCCTTGGATTTTTTTGTGCCCTTGGCCTCGAAGGTAGCGTCCTCGACTCAACCTCTGGTAATTGAGTCCAGTAAAAAATAATGACCAAAAACACTTATTTTGGTCGTGGGCGGGCGTAGAAATGCTGTTTTGGCTTTTGTTTGCGTACCTGAAAAACGATTTCGGTCGAAAAAAAATGACGACTGACGATTGAACGCGGGTCTGACAAAATTTTTTCACGAGCCATAATTTGAACATCCCTGATGGAAGCAAGCTGAGATTAGCCTACTCAGTGCAGAGCATAGCGGCTCGATGCTCAGAGACTTTCGCATTTAAGGCTATATGCACATTAACAAATAAAATATGGTGAATCTCATTCGATTTTTTGTAAAAAACGTCATTTTAATAACGAAGAAAAGGAGTCTGAAAGAAAACTGCACAAACTGCACTGACCTTCTTTGCTATACTAGTAGCTTGGTACGGCCGCTGTCAAACATGAGAAAGATTCTTACGTGTATTTAACGAGTTTACTAATATTTATAATATCTTAAAATGACTTGCTTCTGTAGGCTATGCACTTTTGCAGACTGTGCTAAGCCATGACTGTTCTTGCTAGTAAAAAAAATGGGCTTGGTTGGCCACGCAAATCAAAATACACTACATATATAATATAATTTAGCAATTCATTGTGTCTTTCTCAATTCAGTTCAGTTCAGTTTTTTTATTTCATGATCTCTCGTCCATTAAAAGCATCACTTATAAAAACTGGGGTCAAGAAAAAAGTAGAAGCAGCAAAACGATATACGTTAAGACATGCAGGATGTCTGCATGGCTGCTTCACCATATGCATACACATTGATTGAGACGCGAATATAAATCAAATAAAACAGAAAAACACTTCAAAAAGATTTTAAAAAGATTTGTGTTCATGTACAATTCAGAGTACTTCAACAGACCATTGCCACATCTGAGACTAGTCATGTCAACAATATATTAGCGAGTAACATGATACACGCAGGCAGAAGAATAATTTTAATTTACATGCATACTGCGCATAATCTTTCACAAAAAAAGACAAAAATAAAAACATTAAAAAAAAGACTAGACAAAATTTTAGAAAATAGAAAACAATAATATTAAATTGACAGATTGATTGGCCCAGTATCAGTAGCAATATTATTGTGCCATACCAATGGACAACAAGGCTATTGTGAGAAACACAAGCAATCTGTTTAGAACAAAAAACTTGGGACAACAAAGAACAACACAGCATCGATGACAAACTTTACAATGTGCAAAACAGAAATCATGAAAGCCATTGTGCAGCTGTTGTTGGGTAGTGATGAATTTTAAGATTAAAAGACTTCAGGGTTTTGCAACTGTTTCTTATCTCTAGTAGAAGCTGATTCCATACTAGAAGTCTTATTGTATCAATGACTGATGGGTGTTTGATAGTCAACAAAACGATGGATATAAGTCACTGGCCAGTCTTGTACGTACATAATCTGATCTTTTGGTCTTAAAAAGACACTTAAAACAAAACTGAGGGCCATAATTGAAGTACTCAAACATTATTTAAAAGTTGTTTTTTTTTAAATAATTGGTTTATGGACAACAATTTTTGAGATTTCATTATTTCGATCACACTAGCTCTAGGTTTCAAATTAAATATTAATATTATTTTCTTGTTGACTGATCTTTGTAGTTACCTACCATTAATTTGTTTCCATGACACCAGAGAGTAATACAGAACAAAATGTGACCCAGAATTAAGCTGTGGTACAGAGTAAGAAGAGATTCTTTGTTACGATATGGCTTAATTTTTTTCACTACGCATAATCCACATCTTACCTTGCACAATGTGTAAGTCATATGGGGTTTCCATGACAAATTTTTATATATGTTTAATCCTAGAAATTTACCATTTCTCTTTTTTTTATTAAAATATTTCTTAGTTTAAAAGAGAGATTCTTTGAACATGGTTTAGATCCCAATATTTGAAAAATAACACGGTTAGTTTTTGTGGCATTTAATGATCTTATTGACTATAACCCAATTATCAATATTTGTCAATTCCTTTTGTTAGTTGCTAATAATATAGTATCATTAGCAAACATAATAGCTTCAGATTTTTTAAAGCAATTTTTAAAATCATTGACATATACCAAGAACAAAAATGGACCTAAAATAAAGCCTTGCGGAACTTCATGAGTCACCCATTGGTTAAAACTTGCTCCAACACAGGTTGTAAAATAGGAAAAAGTTTATTTACTTATTTGCTTTTAAGGAAGGCTAAGTTACTTTTACGACATTTAATAGGGAAAATATTACGTCTAATGCTATGGCAACAAAATTTGCATATAGCATTGGGAGTATTGTTGGGCATAGGCCTAAAATCAATACACTAATAAAGAATTAACTTATAAATAGGTATAACATAGTGTGGATTAAAAAAAATAGAATATGCAATAAAAATCAGAAACTAAAAAGAAAAAAAGAAACAGGTACACTTGATGCAGTGTCGTTCATCAACTCTGGCCAAGTATAATGGGAATCAGTTAATCAAGCAAAATAGTTTTTTAGTGGGGTTTGGTTGTATCCAAGAGCAGGACTAATTTGTTTTATAGGGTTGGAATTGAGTTAGCTCTGAACCCGAAATCTGATTTTTTCAGTGTCAGGAAAATCAAAGGTCTGGTGCTTTTTTCCTCTGAAATTAACAAACATCTTACCTTTGGTGGTTAATACATCCTTGAATTTGACTACTGCAGTGGCTTCCTCTAACAACTTGAGTCGTCTTTGTGAAGAGATTCGGAAATGGACAATTTGGGACCTTTAATAAATTTTAAGTTATTTTTATGATAAAAACTACATTTCGGATGGATCTTCGGACAAATTCAATGATGATTGGATTTTTATTCTTGAAGGAAGGTAGAGGATGGCAAATGTTCAATTCATATTCGTCAATCTCACATGAAATGTATAAATGATTGCTAATTACATCCAAAATATAATTTTCAACTTGTCAGTCAGTCATCTGTATAAAGTTGGCTTCGCAACCATACAAGATAACACAGTTTGAACGACTATATTGCTCTAAGCTGTCCAACTTGAATTCTTCGTTATAAATGGATTGGTATAAGTAATCAACTGTGGATTCTAATTCTTGTACCAATGATGAGAGTTGTTTTAGTAGAAGTTCCTTTTTAGCGTGGAAATCATCATGCTGCCCAAAAGATCCAGGGTCTTCCGGATCAAAATTGACACTTGTTTTAACACTGGATTTATGGTTTTCGTTGATTGATTCGGTAGTAATTTTACTTTGACAATCATCAGTACTGAGTTATACGCCGGTATTGGTATTATTTATAGAATCATCTTCATCTGCACCTGTTGAACCAAAATTTGCTTTGGAGCAAAATTCTAGTTCAAAACTCATTCTGTTTTGCCATTCTTGGCTCATTTTGATCAGAACTTCGTTCATTTGATCTTTCATTTCTGAAACGTTCATTGTTGATCAATAACAATAGTAATTCCAGTTTTAGTAAAGTTCAAAAAATTCAATTTCACCGCAAAGTCAAAACTACAGTATATTGCTGTAGCCTAGCCACAATTAGATGATTTAAGCTGGCCTACCAGTCACCTACCTTTTTCGAATAGAATATTAACATTCTTCGGTAATCATATTCCTTCGTAATTAGCTTCATTCGTGCGATTCTATTTCACTATCATTCTATTGTTTTCTTTTGAGTTTCCACACTTAACATGTTTTTTTCAACAACTTTTAATATTACTGTTTGAACTGGATCCTATACACCTCCCCAAAAATCACCTTCCAGAAATTACATTTCCCCAAAAAACACTTGGCCGAAACTGCATTAACCCGAATGTGCATTTCCCTAAACGTACACTTGCCAGAAATTACATTTCCCTAAACGTGCACTTGCCAGAAATTACATTTCCCTGAACATGCACTTGCCAAAAATCACATTTCCCAAAAGGCTCATTTCGCAGAAATTACACTTGCCAGAATTTACATTTGGCCGAAATTACATTTCCCCGAAAACTTATTTTCCAGAATTTACTCTTGCCAGAATCTACATTTGGCCGAAATTACATTTCCCCGAAAACTTATTTTCCAGATTTTAGACTTGCCAGAATTTACATTTGGCCGAAATTACATTTCCCCAAAAACATATTTTCTAGAAATTGTACACATCAGCTCGAAATTTCATTATTGATAGAATTTACATTACAAAAATATGTAATTATGATTGTTCATTTTCAAAAATTATGAAGTTACGGCTTAAGCGTTGAACAAAAGGGGCAAAGGAGAACATTCTCTCACGTTTGTATCTAATTTTGACAAACAACGTTAGGTTTAAAATATTTTTGATTTTTGACAAAATTAAGTGCCATTTTCAGAACTATTCTTTCAAAGTTTGTAATGATATTTTGATGTTTTCAGATTGTTGATAATATTACTGTATTTTGGTAGTATTTGAAATTCACAAAATTATTAGCAACACAAACGTTGTACATTTGAAATATCTTTATCAGGCGCGTAGCCACAACCTCTGCATTGGGGGGGCTGTCTGATCGCGGAGCCCCGCCGCCGAAGGCCATTGGAGGTCAAAGGGTAGAGCGCACCAGCCTCTGGAAAAGTTTGTATTTTTTCAAAAAATAATTTAAGTTTTGGCCTTTTTTGATAAAAATCACTTTTTTTAAAACATGGTATAGCAAATAGCAATGCATAAACTTGATTAAATTAGTTGCAGAAATGGGCTTTGTGTGCTGTAGCTAAAAATGGTAAAATTTTATTTATTTTTTACGAGCTGTTCAATCAAAAAATCCTTTAGTTCAATAAAGCTCACAAGCAGTAATCTATTTGGTCAATATTTAAAAAAAGATATTTGAATTTCAGTTCTTTACGATAAAAAAATTTAACTTAAAGATAAAATTTTATTTCTCTTATTTGCAAGCGGGTAAACTTATTTACAAGAAACTTGAAAAAGAATTTTGGTTCTCTTAATTACAAGCTGGTAAGTGGTAAATCATAAAATCCCAGTTCAATAAAACGTACTAGTAGTCTGTAGCGTAGCCAGGGGGAGGGGGCATAGTCGTCGTACCCGATCTTCAACAACAAAAAACCTGTACATTCCAAAATTCTCCTTTTCACGATGCCAAAAGTCTATCAAATACCAAGGCGCCAACATTTGTAATTCTGTTCCCGCTAACATTAGAGATCAAAATTCTAATAAATTCAAAAGTAACTTTAAAAACTTACTTCTCGAGAAATACCGAGGATAATTGGCAATAATGTTTATTAGTAAGCATTTTTTTGCTTTATTTTACATTGAACGACGCTTGCACACTCATTTTTTTTTTTTTTGTTATGTTTCGAAACTCTTTTTGCTAGTGTTGCTCTTGCAGTATAGTTACTCTTTGAAGATGCTTCAGCGTCTAAACTTATGAGTGGCTGCTTAACGCGAAGACCTTTATTGGTCCCTTCGCAGCCTCCTGTGGAACAAGGATAGTCTGAATGTATTCGAGTAAATGTATTATGCCGCCGAATTTTGTTTTGATCCACAAAATAAATCATTTCTGTTCTGTTCTGCTATAGCCTCTCCCATTGGCAGGCAAAGTATGCAAAGTACCATTTGTTTAGCACTGATAAGACCAGTAGCGTAGCCAGCGGATGGACATTGGCCTAAAAACCACAAAATACCCTGTTTTTAGCACTTTTGAGGCCAATTTTTGCCCTAAAAATAGCCCCCCCCCATAATGGAATGTAGGATTAGAATTGGTCAAAAATCTGATATGATATAGAGCAGAAAAGTGAAATCCAGACTGGATGAAAAACTTTTTTTCAGGAGAATACTTAAATTTGGACAGAAAAACCGTTTCAATTTCGGCAAAGACTTTTTTTTTGGAGATCACCTGAATTTTGGGTAAAACACCGACTCAATCTGAGTGAAGACCAATGAAATTCAATCTGAGTGAAGACCGTTGGTTTAGGATTGTTTGATATTGTTTCCAGCCTCCAAAACAGCCCCCCAATGCAAATTCCTTGCTACGTGCCTGTTCAAGACCGATTTTTGCACCAAAAGCAAAAATAGTCCCCCCTCCCCCATTGGCATTGTCCATCAGAATGTGTCCATTTTGACTCTGGACTGGTAAAGAGTCGGTCACAAAAATCGATCCCAGCCTGGATAAGGTTTTCTTTTTTTCTTTTCTTTGGTCTTCACCTATTTTCGGGCATAAAAACCGTTCAAAATCTGAATAAAACTGTTTTAGTTTTGTTTTCACCTCTGCAACACCCCCATTGCCCATTTCTGGCCACGAGCCTGCAAGGACTAATTTATTTCGTCTATATTTTGGAGAGAAAGTTACTTGGAGGGGGAACGGGATAATGAAACGAAATGTAAAAGAAGTGATTGACAAAATTTCAGAGAAGTGATTGGTAACTAACTGCTATTGAATAGCCTGCCTATTCCTGAGCGTAAATATTTTTTGATGAATACCCATGTTCAGCATTTCAACAAGCGACCAAATTTGATTGCTTATTTTCGGCCATTTTTCAAAGTTCTTACTGATTTATGTATTTTATTTTTGAAAATTCAGCCCCCTTTGATAAATGTTTAGATGCTTTAAATCATTTTCAAGTCCATTCCACGGAAAAAGACTGTCTCAAAGAGCTATTGTATACCCTGCCTACACTACTGATCTCATTTCAGACTTACACTTATGAAAACAAAAATAAGATTCCACGACTGTTACACGCGCATGTGGCTCACGCAATAATCGAACAATAAAGTAGTGAAATACTTGTATCAATAAGTTTGGAGAATTAAAAAAGCACTGCACGTAACTCTCATTTTGATTTGAGGTTCATGACGCGCCATGATAGAAAACTTTTTTACAGCAAAAGTTAATATGTTTCACTGACACCACCGTGTAAATTGGTGAAATTGTTCAATTCGAAAGATTGAGAGGAGCCTGGTAGCAAACAAATATTAACTCAAAATTTTCTAGTCGAAAGCACACAGCAGAGAAATCAACGGCAGGAAATTTGAATTTTCAACCTATACAGTTGCGGCAGTTTTGTTACCTCCGCAACGACAATCTCGACAAGATCATTCATTCTACCTTGTTCATTACACTGCATTATGCAGTCTTTTTTTGCTGAAGCAAGGCTTGTTCGTTTCAATTGTGACGTCCCGTAAAAGAATTACTTATCTCCCTATTACCTTCGAATGAACTGCGAATAAAATGTCTATGGCAGGAATTGACATCTTAATAAGCTCTCCGTAGAAGTGGCTTTCTTTGTAAATTTTGAACGGAAAACCACATGAAGCTGGTGGCAGAAGTTATACGCCATTGCTGTTTTTTTGAGTGTTAATAAGCTTAAGAGTGAAAATTTTGCCGAGGAATGCCACAAGTGTTGTTTTGCTGGCTTTGCATTGGTGTAGATTTTGGCTGCTTCGTACTACAGCACTGCAGTTTCAATTTTTGTTCCGAACACACGACAAATTACACTACTTTTTTTATAACAATAATATTTTATAAAAACCCGAAACTGATTTATGCTCAAAATTTAAGAACTATGCCAGCCTCAGCATAACAAAATAATTAGGAACAAAAACGAATATATTTCAAATTTTAAAAGCAACTAACTTCTGTAGTAACTCAACAAAAAAAATTTTAGTAATTTTCCAGTACATTTACAAGCAAAATATTGCAACGGTTCCAAAATTACATAGTGCTCCGTAATTTGCACTGCACAGGCAACTCATTAATTTTTGGATGTTATCAAGCCAAAAAATAAAAATAAACTCAGTACTTTTTCGCCTTTGCAATTTTAGGATGCGGGAAAAGACGTGAAAACGTCTTTTGTTTAAGCTGACAGAACATTTGGAATAAAATACCAAAACAGCTCTAAAAATACAGTCGTTGAAATTGACATGAACGTTGTTCTCAGAATTCAAGGACTAATATTAAGAACAATTGAAGCTGTACATTGGCAAAAAATTAAAAACACCCATTCTCAACTCAAAATATATTGGTTCTTCAAAACAAGAAGTAAAACCTGGGTTAAAATAAACTTGCTTTTCCTCTGTGCTTTTCCTCAATGCTTGCATCGCTTTTTAATTGATGATTTTCATCACGCTCGAAGCATCACTCATAATGGCAAATTGACCAATAAGCCAGGTTATATCTCTCATTCAGTAAGCTAATTGTTATCGCTACTTTTCTTGATTCAACGAAAAGTTCGTTCTGTTTACCAGAATAACACAAACATACTGTAATTTTTCGCATGAAAAATAGTTTCTAGAAAATGAATTTTCGAGGAAATGTAATTTCTGGAAAATAAGTTTTCGGGGAAATGTAATTTCGACCAAACGTAAATTCTGGAAAATAAGTTTTCTGGGAATTTAAATTTCGGCCAAATGTAAATTCTGGCAAGTGTAAAATCTGGAATATAAGCTTTCGGGGAAATGTAATTTCAGCCAAATGTAAATTCTGGCGAGTGTAAAATCTGGAAAATAAGTTTTCGGGAAAATGTAAATTCTGGCAAATGTGAATTCTGGAAAATAAGTTTTCGGGGAAATGTAATTTCAGACAAGTGTTCATTCTGGCAGATGTAGTTTCAAGCAAGTGTTCATTCTGGCGGATGTGTTTTCAGGCAAGTGTTTATTCTGGCAGATGTAATTTCTTGCAAGTGTTCATTTTGAGAAGTGTGATTTATGGCAAATGCTAATTCTGGAAAATGTTTTTCTGGAAAATGATTTTCTGGTAAGTGTTTTTCTGCGAGGTGTAAGGATACCGTTTAATCATAATAAGATAATTGTGACATTTTTCAGCAAAAAACATTTTTAGTCGCATCAAAATTTTAAAAACCGTTTTAATTGTGTCGAATTCTTCCAACCCACCTATTGCAATCGTATTGGTTTTAACCCCATTCCAACACCATTCGGCAACTTATGAATCATTTTGTGACACTGCTAAGAAGTTTTCGTGCCAACCGTAATTTTGATTATGACGGAATGATGACGGAAATTTTCATTAACACCACTGCAAAACCTCATGTAGTAAGTTTGAGTAACGACAGACCTAATACAATTTTAAAACAGACGGGCCATCTTATCGAAAACGCATTCAATCATTCATATACTTATTTATCTTTCATAGTGTCAATGCATTTTCCGTTTCAAATAACGAGCGAAATACTGTTTACA
Source organism: Trididemnum nubilum (assembly GCA_963965965.1). Classification (NCBI taxonomy): domain Eukaryota; kingdom Metazoa; phylum Chordata; class Ascidiacea; order Aplousobranchia; family Didemnidae; genus Trididemnum; species Trididemnum nubilum. The sequence goes on from OZ014472.1 coordinate 19,905,762, forward strand.
AACGTCCTTGAAATAGTTCTAAACAGCATACTTCCGTCATTGTCTGCAACCATAAACCAAAAACATTCCCAGCAATCCCACAACAGCTCGAAGCAGCGGATCAAGCAAAGTTACTTTAAAAGTGCCGAAGTTGTTAGCCAAGGGTCGGCAACCTACGGCCCGCGGCCGAATCGGGTCCACGAAGCAATTTCATGTGGCCCGCTTACTTTTATGCTCATCCGGCCCGCGACCTTTTTTATAATTGAAATTCACCAACTGTAAACGTAATTTACTGTTATCCTCTGACAAAATATACTTGCGGTTGAAAGTCTAAAAATGCACTCTGCTCAAAGAAAACACGACGCACAGCTAAGTTAAATCTATTAAAGAAATGAATTACGTTAAAATTAAAACAACTTAGTAAATCGTTAGCAGCAAAAGCAAATCAAAGGGGTAAAAATTCAATCGAAGCAAATTCTAGTTCTATACGCAAATATTATAATCCCACACACATATAAAATAGCAAATGGAGGCAATTAATTATTCCCGATTGAATATCCCACAATTTATGAATTTACTATAGACCCCGAAACTATGAATCACAAAAATACACTTTGAAGAGTTACGAAAAAAGAGCGATATTACTCTTGGGGAAAAAAGCCAAAGAAAGTACCTTCCTTCAACCAACCATGGCCAAAGTTCAACAAAGTCCAAACTGAAAGTTAAATTGTCTTCGGCAAAAAAACTAGTGGCAATTGACCAAAGTCCTTGATTGACTGAGAGCTGTAGCTGGCGTCATTCCATCAACGAGCGTGCCACGCTTCCTTTACGTAGTGATGATTTGATTAGCGGTGATCGATGAGCGGTGAGCATTGAGCAATTCTTTGCTGTTTCCAAAACGCGAGGACAACCAACCTTCTGTCTTCGCGAATAAGTGTGGCGCAATCGACTTCTTCGACCCAGTTCACAACTCGTCGTGGTGCGGATCTTCGTCCGTCCGTCTTGACTTGGAAACCGCTCCTCAATATCCAGCGAATCAAACAGCAACTAACTTTTTCGGAAAATACTGCCAGTGCAGCAATTCCACCACGTAACCAGCTCAATCTGCAGTGCAGACCATTGTCTTGCTCAGGTGAACGATAATTTTACACTTCAGTCCAACAATCCAGTTCAGCACTAAAATCCAAAGGGAGCTCACGGGCATATATTTAGGCCATAGGCACGTAGTCAATTTTGTGAAGGTACAAAAGAAGAAACGAAAAGGTTTCCGGAAAAACAAGTTTGCAAACGTCGTAAATAAGCCCCAAAATAACCTAACCCAGCAGCAAGTCGCCTAGTAAATTTCCAAATTTGTAGAAAAGTAAAAAAAATGATCAAAACTTCGTAACTTGGCGTCGAGATACGTATGCACTCGAAGAAATACAAATCCTAACTTATTGAAAACTATGACACATCCTCAAATACGATACGCTACAAAATAAACAGCGGATTTCCGAATTTTTCAACAAAAACTACACATTCGGAGTAAACGTGAAATATAATGGTCAATTTTTTTAAGAAAACAAAAACAAGTTAATCAAAATTACGTAATGTGAAAGTTGCTGTAGCACCAACAACCGCGCCAAAATGTTGTTTCCTTTGGTCACTACCATTGAATCGGCTGTAAAATTCCTAATTTTCATGCGGAGACCTATTTTTGTTCTACTGGAAAGGTGGTGGCCTGCTTGAACCTTGCTTGGTCTAGATGTGGTCCACGGTACGAAAAGATTGTCGACCTGGTTGAAAGCTAACGGTAGCTCCAGTTTATTCTAAAAAGGGGTTGACAATTACTTGAGATTTCTAGTCGAGAAAGCACCGTCTTTGTTTATTCAAGGGAAAGTGTTCCTAAAATAACAGCAATCTCTATACATTTCGCTGTCGAACGAAATATTCGCTAAAAATACTGGATTATTTTGTTCCAAGCTCAGTGAAAAAATGAAGGCTTCAGTTACTAACCTGCTAATATTCAACTGCACAGTACAGTATAATATCATTGGATTAAGTAACTTCAAATATTGATATAGTCCAGTTTCAACCTGAAAAGCGGCGAAAAACAATTAAAAACAGAAAATGCTCTGAATTAATTATTATTATTTTTAATCCATTTTATCTCAGATACTGAACCGTATAATAATTATAGAAAATAGTTAGTTGCTTAGGTTCAGCAGCAGCATTTATAAAAAAATAATGTTCAAGAAAATATGCAAAGTGGCCGTGGCCATAGGCGTAGTCAGGACTTTTAATTGGGGGGTCCCAAACCACAAATCACATGCAATGACGTCATCAGAAACTTCAAACGAGGATTTTTTTGTGGGGACAAAGATATCGCACAATGGAAGATCAGAAGCCGTGGGCTGGTGTTGGCACGTAACTAGAAACTCGTTCAAGGAGAGAGCTTAAGCCAATGTTAAAATGTAAAAATGTCTAAATTGGTAGACGTGTTGAGTAAACAAGCGTATTGTAATTCAAAAGCATCATTGAGGGGGTCTGCAGGGGAAGTCCGCAGTCGATGGGCGGTTTTTCGTAATTTTTTGAAAAAAAAGGCTGTTTTAACACCAATTGGATCACATTTTGCACATATTCAGAAGCATTTGAAAGTTATAAATTTTTAACATTTGAAAGCTAATTGAAAAAAATTAAGTATTTCAGTCCTCCTTTTCTTGCAATGTAAGTCCAAAACACGCTAAAAATCTTGCATTTTGGGGTTAAATTTTGTAGGTGATTTGGCTTAGGTAGGGGGAAGTAAAGTACATTGTCTCCTGCAATATTTAGCAGCAAATAACAATTCACTGGAATATTTTTCTTAGAGATTATTGCTTTGTCATGAAAACATCCAGTTATAGGAGTACATAAAGGGCCAGGGGGCCCAGGCCTTATATGTACTCCTATAAATGTGTTCCATGAAAAATGTGCTCAATAAGCATTCCCCTTACTGTAGCTAATTTTTTTCAACTGTATTTTGTTGCATAACGACTAGCGAGGTGGAGGGGAATTTGTTATTGAAAAATGTACGATAAATAGTTACGCTTACGAACCATGTTATTGCCTGGGCACAATTTACATTGAGTTGGGCCTCTGGCACAGTAGGACTTTTGCAATATTTTATTGCCAAATACAGGTGAAGATCAAAAAAAGTCTTATATGAGCTCGAGTTTTTATGGGACCAGCTTGATTGGCTCCGATTGCAGTAGTGCTATGTTTGAAGGAAGTTGGTTTTCCGGTGTGTTGTTTAATGACAGCAATTTTGCGGTATTCTTGTTTACGGGAGCTTACCTAGCTGGGAAAGACTTTAGCAAATCGGACTACACTGGGGCTAATTTTAGCGGAAGAGTTATCACTGGCAGCACGTTTGCAGACGGCATTTTCGAGCGTGCATTTTTCAGGGGAGCAAGAATTGTTTCTTGAGATTTTGGCAAAACCAACTTTACAAAAGCGGATTTCACTCATGTTTTTGCAAGGGATTCCATCTTCACAGAAGAAGGTCTTGAATATTTACCAAAAGATTTGATCGATTTTCCTTAAGCACTGAATAATAACCAGTCAATCTAATGGTATCGTTCACATTAGTATCCCTATTTGTTTATTGTTAAATTATGGGTTGTACATGCAGTAATACGCAATAAAAAACAAAAGTTAATAATAATTTAGTTGCAATATTTTTGACGTTTGCTGGCGAGAGCTTTTAATATTTAATCGTTTTGGTGCTATCCGGCCTAAACGCTACCAGTGCGGAAGCCTAAAAACTCTTCTCTAGGCTTTCCCGCTGGTAGCCCTTAGGCCAGATAGCACGCGAACGAATAAATAAAAAAATGCTTAAGGTGCTAGTGTACTGACGGCAAAGCAGTTTACACTTATTTACTGCAAAGCCAAATTTTAGTTTAAAGAAAAAAAAACAAAAACGATGTGATGACGAATGTTTTGAATATTATTAAAATTATGCTCAATCATGTGCATTGTGCCATTAACTCATGGGCGTAGCCAGAGGGAGGCTTAGGGGTCCCAAAATAAAATCCCACCAATGATAAAAATGTGACAACGAAGCCTATTATTTCTTCAGTGTGAGATTCTTTCAGGGATATCTAGAACTACGGGATGTCCAACTCAATTTGCACCATTGACAATTGTAGGCTTACTCCTTAAAAGTACTTGGTTTGCAATTAATGCAAAGTTGCTAGTTTTACTCGCAACAAATCCGAAACGAGGGTGTGTAAAAGAAACTGCACGTCACTAAACACTGTTTTGAGTATCAAACCTTGGCAGAACAGAAAACTTTTGATGTTTGTGATTAATTTGCTCATCTTTGTTTAAAAAGCAGTAAAAAACACTTTATGAGACAATTTCAATGTTCATACGTTGGCTCCATTACTAACAAAACAACAATAACAACAACGATAACTAGCAAAAAACAAAAAAGTAGATAGGTTGAGGAACTGGGCCTACATTTTGCTTAACCTTATTTTACACGGCTCTTTGACCAACGCATTTTACACCGTAAAGAGGAATTTAAAATGCTCCCCTACCAAACTCCTAAACCATAAGTTGAGAGATCATCAACTTGACAAGTGAGTTGGTGGTCACCAAAATTTTTTAGAACTGGTTTTGAGTGAATGACGTTATGGTAGTGACGTCATTGTAGTAACGCCACGGCCATATTGTGCAAAAAACGATGTCATTTTTTTCATTAGCGTCAGAGGCAGTTCGAGTTTTGCACATGATTTGCTTCTCGAAATTCAATCATAACATGCCTAAGTCAAAGTGGTCGCGTCACCAAAACGTTTTGTGATGTCAGTTAAGTTAACATAGGCCAAAAACTGCTCATATTTTGTAGAGTGACTTCGGTAAACCTAAAAATTGGAAAGTTTGGCAACATCAAATTTTCAGGGGTTTTTTGTAAATAAGTTTGACTCATAGGGGATGAACAACTCATTTTTGCATGTGACACTAGTAGGGTCAAACGCATTTTTTCAATTTTGACAAAATGTTAGCTTTGAAGCATCATAGTCACTAAATATTACATAGCTTGAAAACACATTGGCAAAATTGCCGATAAAAGTTGAAACTTACGCCCCCTATCGACAGTGTACATAATTTCAATCTAGCGACTATTAAGAGACTAGGCACTATGTAATACTGTATTTGGTGACTAGGCATGAACCAAAATTATTTTAAATCATTGATTTAGTAAGCTGACTAAGCTATGTGAGTTTCAAAATATACAAAATGCTGTTGTGAAACTGAAAATTTTCATCGAAAGCAGTGTGTAGTTTTTTATCAATTTTGTCTAAGCCTAGGTGCAGGGTGTAAAATAGGCCAGTATATACACCGATTTACTGGTTTAATTATTTAAGTACTTAGCTACTTAATGGCCTGATAAAACTTCCAATGTCAATGGGTAATTTGAGTTTAATTTGATGATAATGTGAATAATCGTAAATTAAGAAGCTCTTCATCCAAAGACAAACTATGAGCAAACAGTGAGTCACAACCTTGCCAAAATAGCCACAGCCATTCAAAATTATAGTAATTGATGGTCAAAGGCAGTGGCATAACTTGTGATTTGAGCAAAGAACAGAGGAAAGACAAGCTTCACTTAAAATACAGAAGTTTGTTAATGCTTTCTGCAAAATTGGTTTTGCCAAATATTTATTGCAGTTTTTATTTGGTGTGGCATATAGAGTCCTTGGGAGTCTCTGACTATAAGCCTTGGAGAGCAACATTAGAGCTGATAGAAGAGGCGTAGTTCCACCATCAAGCATCAGTTATGATGCCAGTAGTTGAAGATTAAATATCTGTGTTTTAATCATACAGCTAGCCCTAGGGCAATTTCAATTTTCACAAGCAAAAGCTGTTAATTAAGTGCTGCTTTAATTGGTTTTTGACAAACACCTACAGGTAATGGTTCTAAATAATGGTCTTGACCTAACCTAAAAAATTTTAAATAAATATAGTTTACATTTTTAAAATTCAGAAGTTTGATAGTTTTAACAAACTTTCAGAATTTCAACCACTTGCGGTAGGCTATGTCATAATTTGTAGTGTACCCAAGTTAGTACTACACAACTGACAATATTCTGTAGCAGATATGCCTAATGCGCTACATAACCAATAACGCACACCAGGCAAAGCTTAAAAAGAGTCACAACAATGTGTTGTTGTACAAAATTACAAAGAGTTTTCCGTACTACCTTGATATCTGCAAATATTACTGCTTTTATTGATCGTTATAGGGTTACCGCGGTACACAAGACATGCTTAAAACCAGAAGAACTATGGAATATATACACCTGTCGATAGGGGGCGCAAGTTACAAGTTTAAATGAACAGGTGCTTTCAGACTATGTTATATCAATGACATAAAACTAGAAGATACGCAACTCTTTTTTCCATTCTTTTTCCTCTTTGTTTCTTTATTGCGCGGAATTTTGCTCTGTCTTTGCCCGCGCTGAACTGCTGACAGTGACTGTATTGTACAGCCTTTGCCTTGCTCAACTAACAATAGGTAGCAATTATAACAAATATCGTTGTCTCTGGAAGTTGTGGGTTTGCGTAATTTACGTAAAGTTTTCTCAACTACTAAATTACCCCCCAAAATCCAATTTTCGAGTTAGTTTTGCGTAAACTACATAAATATCAACGTGTTATCGCAACTTAATGTTATGACATCACTGAAAGGTAAATATGAAAAGTATTTTTTTTGTTTTGTTTATTGTTGTGGTTTCTCATTTCTTCTGCTTTTCTGAGTCAAAATATGATAAATGATTCGCACTGAATTGATTGAACTACTCTAAATATGTACGTGTCAGTTTTATGTTTCATTTTGTATTGTTGTTATGGTAGCATTTAACTTTGAAGAGTCAAAAGCGCGTGTTAATTTTCGTTGCTTCCATGCAAAAATAAACTGGCAAAAATTAACTGAATTAAATAATGTCAAAAAAACTTGCCGTAGTTTTTTGCGGCACGTAGTATACTTTTTTTTATAAAAACCAATAAATATTAAGTTAAGGCTTGCTGTTCGTAGTTTTTTGCCGAGTTTTGGCCTCAATTGTTCTTAAATTTTGAAAACACGGATGTTAATTTTAGCGATCACTTTTGTACAACTGTTTAAAATGTTAGTTTTAGCTATCATATTTGTAAAACTTAGTGTTTAGTCCCAAAGCTTTGTGAGTTTGTGTGAACGTTTTTTACTGCTTTTGCCGCCACGGAAAATTGCTCTTTTTTTGACTTGAGCGACTGCCAAAATTTTTTTCAGTTACTTGCATAGAGCGCAACAGCATTCTTTAATCTCGTAATAGTTGCAATTTTGCTCGCAAATACAAGAAAACCACTGAAATTTTTTCGTTTTGAATCAGTACAGAATTTAGTTTCTTTTATTAATTTGGATTTTTTTTTTCTTTTTCATTTGTCCTTATTATAATTTATTTTTGCTGCTGCCGCTGGAATTTTTCTTAATTTGTTCTTAAAATTTGAGCAAAAATGAGCCTAGAGTTCTTATGAAATTGTTCTAGAAAAGAGTGTATGATCAATTAGTTTGTGCGTTTTTGATTTCTTTTTTTAGATATGTTATCCAGTGGTGAAGTATCTTTTTAAAAAAGATTAACTTCTACTTTAGAATGCGGAGTCTTTGCCGCTGAAAAACCTTATTTTTTTTACAAAAAAGATTGATTTTATAATATTTTTGCGTGAAATTTTGGTTGCAAATTTTATTTTAGAGGGTCGCCGGTCAAGAACTTTTTGCTTATTTTATTAAGAAAACCGTCGATTTTGAGACGTTTTAGTGAAAAAAATTTGAATTCACCAAAATAATTTAGTGAAAAATCACGGGTAGGTTTTGAAATTGATCGCAGAGAAACTCCAAAGCAGATGCAGTTTCGTCTAATATACAGCGCCACCGTTGTTTCGTAACAGCAGGATAAAGCAAAAATAAATCATAAGCTACAGCATACGATCAAAACTCTAAATGTTGTCTGATGTCTTATTTCAATCCCTATACCGTTGAAGATTCATATATTTTACCAACTTCTCGCGAAAAAGCGTCAACACACCTTTTTTTCAGAATTAGTGACTGCAATACGTCCTTGTGTCCTTGGGAAAGACACCTGACGCATATTTCCCATTAGGGCCAAGCAGTCTACCCGCAGTGGAGGCCCAGCCAGAGAAAAGACTTGCAAACAGAACCCAAAAAAGTGCTCTGCGTCATAGGCAAAGCTAGGATTGTTGATTGGTGGAGCCCAAACCGCAAAGCAATGACATCATCAGAACTTTTCAAAAGGAATTGTTAATGGGACAAAGATACCGTAAAATGGAGGATCAGAAGCAGAAGCCTGGGTTACCATGTAACCAGGACTTTGCTAAGTGGGGTCAGGACTTGAACCAAAACTTGAAAATTTTTCAAAAAATTGTAAATTGGGAGAGATGGCGAGTTAGCTAGTGCAACTTAAACGTATCACAGACTAGGGTTTGGATGCAAAACCCTCTGCCGCTGGACATTTTTTTGTAATGTTTTAGAAAAAATTGCAATTCTTAGGCCATTTGAATCACATTTAGCACGTTGGTAGATCCATTTAAAATCACTGAATTTTTAAGATTTGAAAGCCAACTGAAAAAATTAAATTGTTCAATCTTCCATTTACTTGCAGGTCAAGTCCAAAACACGTTTGAAATCTTGCTTTTTTTGGTTAAATTTTGCAAGTGGGTTGGTCCAGGTAGGGTGAAGCAAGATGCAATGCCTCCTGCAATATGTTTGGCAGCTAGTAAATAATAATTCACTCAAAGATTTGCCTTGGAGATTTTTGTTTTATAAAAATAACCAGTTTTACGAGTACGTAAACGACCAGGATCCAAGCTCGCTCAATTCAAATTCAATAATTTGTTTAAAATCATTTATCTAAGCTAATTTTTTTTCAAAAATATTTTGTCGCGATAAAACTGCTGAGATGGAAGTGAATTGTTATTTAAAGTTGGTACAAAAGATGGTTACAAGTCATGTTATTGCATTATGTTTACAATAAGGTTAGATGAGCAACTGAGAATGCAACTTTTAGGTCAAAAAGCCTGAGTTTCTTCAGGATAATACATTTACATTGGTTGGATATTAGTGTTGTACTGCTGAACGCAAAAGTGCTAAAACAAACTAGGGCTGAAAATAAGACTTTGTTGTCATTATTTTTATCATTGGTGACAATTCAATTTTCCCCCCCTTGGCTTCGCCTGTGCTAGGCGTTGATGTGGTAAGACAGACGCAAAGTGCTTGGTTCATACGAATGATCGATCGAGTGACCACAGCAAAAGTTCATGACGATGACCTATAAAAAAGGTTGGTGCGGATGAGTAAGACTTCGACTATTTCGTTCACGCCCTTTAAACGATTGAGAACGGACACGATCCTACTCTGAATAGGCTATCAAAGACCTGTAGAATCAGCTCCAATTTTCAAGATATTGCTTTCACTCGAATGACATAAACATGAATACAGATTAGTTTACTTCAAACCACCATTAATTTTTTTGCCAGCCCATTATTAGCGCTTCAACCGACCTTTTTCAAACTGCGCACTAATCGCCAGTGCCAGAGAAAAGCAGAAGAGTGAGGCCTGCAGCAAAGCGTGACCGAGCAGAGAATAAAATGAGCGCATTTGCGCAGTTTCGGATCATCTAGTTTTATGTCATTGGTTATCTTTAGTGACTATGGTACCATTTACAGGTTATTATGCTTGAGTAAAATTAACAAAATGGTATTGCAAGTCATAGAAGTGGGAGTTTAAACAGGAAATCAGAAATGGCGTTTTGTAGTGATTTTCATTGATTAAAATCTACCGGCAAATTATTCTCCTTAAAAAATAAACAAAAGCGATAGAACAATTTGTCGAAGTGCAGCGACACATTTGATATGGGCGAGCCAAGTCAACTGACCGCGAACCAACAGTTTTGTTGCTGTGATTTCATTTAAGTGATTTCATCGCAAAGTGAGGGTTTAGGCAAGATGGCTCTGGGGATAGTAAAAATATATTTAGAATCGCTTTTCTCAGCCAATCGGCATTCTTCGCGGTCAGTTTGTTGCGGTCAGTTGTCGTGGACCCAATATTCGTAGACTTTCCATTACTAGTTGAAATCGTAAATTAGTGCACCAATAAACTGACTCAGCTAGGCTACTGGCATCTCAAATATTAATACAACAGAGGGAAATGCTGAACTACCTTACATACAGGCGCGTAGCCAGGATTTGGAAAAGGGGGGGGGCTATTTTGAAAGAGTGAGAAGTGTGCAAACGACGTTGATTCGAATTTTCATTGACCTTGAATCAGTTTCAGATGGTTTGTCCGAAATTTGAGACGAAATGTCTCGGGAAGATCGGAAATTCAAAGGTTTTTTCCGCCCAAAATTAGGTGATCTCCAAAAAAAAAAAAAAAAAAAAAAAAAAAAAGGTCTTCGCCAAAATTCAGTGTGATTTTTCGGCCGAAATCCAAAATTCAAACGTTATGGGGGGGGCTATTTTCCATTTTTCACAGAAAATCGGCCTCAAAAGCACAAAAAACATGCTTTTTTGCATACTTCACAAGCCAATGGGGGGGGCTCGAGCCCCCCCCGCCCCCCCCCTGGCTACGCTACTGTTTACATACCGGTAGTACTCCTTTTTTAGGACCGCAATTTGTTTTGGTAGGTTACTGGTACCATGTAGTGTAGCCTAGCCTTTTGTGAATGAGTTAGCTTTGTTTGCCACAAAGCACCACAGCACAGAGCATTCGGTAGTCTACCAAACTAGTGTGGGAATACGGTTAATTCCGTCTTTTGTAATTATATTTTTTTGGCAACTCTTTTTTTCCTATGACGCAACGAAAAATAATCAGTCTTTCTCTTTCGGCTGCCAACGTGGCAGGATAATCTACTAAAAAAATTGATCTGCGTTAATCGACTATTATGGTAATTTTCGTGAATTCATTTTGGTAACATACAGTAAATTGGAAAACAAGCAATCAATCGAGTAATTTATCAAGCTGGAAAGAAATTGTGGTCCCTCCCGTGACAGACTGGAAGGAGGACCGCCACAAATTGGTGACCCCGCCGACGACAACTGGATCGTCAGAACACATTCAACCGGCATTTTGATCATTATTTGGCTTTGCATTCATTTCAAGAAAATTTCAACTGGACGAACAACAACGATAAAGAACCGGACTCGATATCGCGGTAGGCCTACTAGCCTAGCAATATTTACTGTATGGTTAGCTACTATCCTTTCGATGAATTTTTCAAATTTGGCCTCAACCCCTTTTGGCCGGGGAAGGGGCAACTGGCCCACTTCGTCTACCTTACCGGGCACACCCCATTTTTCTGCCTTTTGAGACCTGGGTGCGTCAATCAAGCTTCCAAAATTCTATGATGATGACGGCTTGCCATGGTTTAAAGTAGCCGAGGCAATTTTTAACCTTCGTGGCCTGAGTGATGACAAACGTAAATGCGAGCTCCTGTTGTCCGCTTTAGACCACAGGCATTTATCGATTTTGGAGTTCCCGTTGGCACACCTAGGAGAGCACCCCTATGACGATTTGAAATCTGCGCTTTTAAGGCACTTTGCTCCCACGAAAGAGGAGAAGCTGCATCAGCTTCTGTATCAAACCACGCTTAGTTTTGAGCAGAAACCAAGCGAATTGCTTGGCAAAATGCGCAGTCTCGTGGGTCCAAATGTAGTGCTACCCCCGCGTGTTTTACGCAAACTATTTTTGGATCAAATGCCGTGCGAAACACGAAAAATGTTATCGATGCATGACATTGAGGATTTAGATGGCTTGGCCAAAATGGCAAACCGAATTCATGAAAATGACAGTCGTGTCTCTCGTACTGCTGCCAGCTCAGCAGGCCATTTTTCTCAAGTGACCAAAACGCCTACAACTTCATTATCGTTGGATTCGGTCTCCGATAAACTAAATGATTTGAGTTTGTGTGTTGAGAGGCTGAATGCTACGGTCAGTAACCTTTCTCGATCTCACCCTGCTTCACACAACACCTTTTCACCACAGCATTTTTCGATTCCAAAAAGAAACGGTGAATTTTTTCGTGGCCCAAGAAACTTTCGTAATTCTTCCCAAGCTAACTTTCAGGGCCCAGCTACTCACGCAACGTATTCGAAAACACACGATCGAAACAAAACTAGCAAGGACGTTTCTTTCAGATCTGAAAACCAGTCTAACAAGCCCAACTCGGATTTGTGTTTCTATCACGCACGTTTCGGCGCTAGCGCCCGTTCTTGCAGGCAACCGTGCAACTGGCGTGGCTCGCGGAGAAGTCTGTTTCGCAACCCTAGGGACAAGCCAGTTGGTTTGATTGATGCTAATTTAGGTGTGTGGATGGTAAAAGACCCTAACACTTCGGTAAACTTTATGGTAGATACGGGCAGTGCGGTCTCACTTTTGCCTTGTTCCCGTTCTGCAGGCGACAAAAGATTAACAGGTCACATGACGGCGGCTAATGGCACTTTAGTTCCGACCTACGAGACTATCCCGTTAACGGTAACTTTTGGTTTGTGCAAGAGTTTTAAATGGAACTTTTTACGAGCTGGTGTTAGTTGTGTTATTTTAGGGCTTGACTTTTTGACTCACTTTGGTTTTGTTTTGGACTTAGCAAATAAAACGTTGCACCTCCCATGTCATGATAAGATTGATGCTAAGCTCACTCGCCCTCGTTGTGGTAGTGCAATAAAGGAACCCGACGTTTCGATCGCTGAAGCTGTTGAGCGTGTTGACAATAGCTTTTCATTAGAGGATGAGGCATCGCAAAGAGATGTTGTTTTAGACCATAAGTCCTGTCCCGAACTGCCAGCTAACTTTGTTGAAAATAGCCTAGTTGATGATTGTAGTTTTGACTCGGTTGATAGGCTTTGCATCTTTTACTCTGATTTGTTTGACGTTGACAATTTTAAAAAACCGACTAAGCATAGGACTCAGCATCATATACGCACTTCCGGCCCACCATGTGTTGCTAAAGTTCGAAAATTAAGCCCAGAAAAGTTGGAGATCTTACGCACGGAGTTGGATAAGCTACTTCAATTCGGAATCATTTGCAGAAGCGAAAGCGAATGGGCTAGCCCTGTGCATCTAGTCCAGAAAAAAGGCGGCGGCTGGAGAATTACTAGAGACTTTCGTCAACTGAACCGCCAAACCATTTCAGACCGCTACTCCATCTCCCTTTTATCTGACTTTGTCGGTGATATGGAAGGGACAACCGTTTTCCCAAGTCTTGACCTGTACAAAGGTTACCATCAAGTGGAAATCGCCCCAGAAGATCAATGCAAAACGAGTATCTTTACGCCGTTGGTCAACTTTGCATTTCGACGTCTCCCCATGGGAATCTCTTGTGCAGCCAACTGTTTTCAACGTTTCATGCATGAAGTCCTTCAGGAAATTCCTAATATTTTTTGCTTCATCGACAATCTCCTTATCTTCAGTCGGAACGAGAAATAGCATTTCCGACACCTTTGGTCTTTGAACGCCTATCCCAATACGGCTTAATCTTGAATCGCGACAACTGCATTTTCAAAGTCCCTGAAATTGACTTTTTAGGACACAGGATTAGTCACAAAGGAGTCCTACCTCTGGTTCAAAAAGTTGAAGCTATTCAGAATTTCCCCATGCTTAAAACCATGCGACAACTGCGTAATTTTTTGGGGATGATCAACTTCTACCGACGTTTCATCCCGCAGGCTGGAGCAATATTGCACCCCTTGGAACGGCTTCTTTCCCCACAGAAGAACAGCAAGAAAAGCATCCCGTGGTCAGAGGAAAGTATTGATGCTTTTGAGTCTGCTAGACACATTTTGGCAAATGTTACTAGTTTAGCTTTTCCGATTAAAGGAGGAGAAACTATTTTGACTTGTGACGCTTCGGATGGAGTTGTTGGGGCCGCTCTTAATCAAGTTGTGAGTTGTGAGTTGACAACGATTGGTTTCTTTTCAAAGTCGTTGAACGCTACACAAAAAAATTATCCTACGTTTGATAGGGAATTGTTGGCTATATTTCTTGCGATAAAACATTTTCGGTATTTTCTAGAAGGACGCGATTTTGTGATTGAAACGGACCATTCCGCTTTAGTTTTTGCTCTGAGGTTTAACCACAGGGAGTATTCTGGTAGGCGATTGAGACAGCTGCAATTCATTTCTGAATTTACGTCAAATATTTGCCACATTGAGGGAAAGCAAAATGTGGTTCTGGACTGTTTAAGTCGACCCCCTGACACTGGCGCTTTGTTTGGTGACTTCCAGACGGTAGATTTGCTCGAGATTGCTGCTGAGCAACAGACTGATTCAGAGATAAATGATATGATCAGGGATAAAACTCATTCCTTGTGTTTGGAGAAGGTCACTATCCCTTGCTCTAGCGAATGCATTTGGGTAGACAAATCTTGTAATGTACCTCGAATTCTAGTTCCGCAAAAGCTTCGCTTCCGCATTTTTGACGTAGTTCATTCTTTAGCGCATCCTGGTGTGAAAGTGACCAGAGAGTTGATTGGTCAGCGATTCGTATGGAAGGGAATGCGAAAAGATGTGGCAAAGTTTGTTAGAACCTGCATCCCTTGCCAGCAGTCTAAGATTGTTCGCCACAATAAAACCCCTTTGCAAAGGTTTAAAACTTCTGACGCTAGATTTGCCCACATACATTGCGACATTGTAGGCCCATTGGTTGAGTGTAACGGTTTTTCGTATTTGATGACCTTCATTGACAGGTTTACGAGGCACGTAGAAGTAGCGCCCCTTAAGGGCACGAGCGCCAAAGAATGTGCTGACGCATTTTTGCACACTTGGGTTGCCAGATTCGGTTGTCCAATTGAGGTAACTTGTGATCGCGGAGTTCAATTTACTTCGCACTTGTGGAATGAATTGTGCAGTTTTTTGGGTTGTAAACTAAACCACACTTGTGCGTATAGACCACAAGCTAACGGATTTTGTGAGAGAGTGTACAGAACTTTGAAGGCGGCTCTTAAAGCCCAAAGAGAGCCGCACAAGTGGTTTTTCAACCTGCCTTGGGTTTTACTCGCTGTGCGATCTGCCCCTAAAAGTGATCATGGATTTTCTTCGGCGGAATTGACATTTGGCACTTCTACCCGGCGACTGCCTGGTCAGTTTTTTGAGTCGCCTAAATCGGTCTGTGAGACGACATACGTAAAAGAGCTTAAGTCCTTAATGTCGTCTTTGAAAGCTCCGCCGACCAACTATCACACCCAACGCGACACTTATTTTGAAAAAGCATTGGCGACGTGTGATCATGTTTTTGTACGCGATGAGACGAGTGGGGGATTTCACATAGCGTACAAAGGACCATTTCGCGTTTTGTCGAAACATGCCAAGTTTTTTACCCTAGACCTTGGCAACAGAATTGACACGGTGAGCGTTGATAGATTGAAAGCCGCTAATTTGTTAGAAAACGTAACAGACGGCGATTGTTTGGACTGTACATTCAATGACAATGTAGCTAGCGAGTCCTCTAATCTTGTGGAGTTGGCAGCAGCGCCGTTTGATGAGCAGCCAGCTCCTG
The DNA here is from genome assembly GCA_963965965.1 of Trididemnum nubilum. Classification (NCBI taxonomy): domain Eukaryota; kingdom Metazoa; phylum Chordata; class Ascidiacea; order Aplousobranchia; family Didemnidae; genus Trididemnum; species Trididemnum nubilum. The sequence goes on from OZ014472.1 coordinate 19,921,300, forward strand.
TTTTTCGCAATAGGCTGGGTAGGATAATTCGCATGCCTGCCCGCTTTGACGATTATGTCCCTTTGTAAAGCTAAGCAGTTCCTTTTCAGTTAATTTGATGCTTTAGTTTGTTTTCATGAGTTTTTTTGTTGGGTATAGCGCCCGTTCCTTTTGGAGGATTTACAGCCTTGTCACGCCGGCGTTATTGTTTATTGCTTTGTTTTTCCTTGGTGCTGCTTGAATAATTTCAGTTTTGCTCAGAGAGTCGAACCACGGCTAGGATATTTTAGGATTTTTTTCTCGGGTTTTCGGCGTTGTTTTTCATGGGTGGACGACTGATCACCGTCCACAGCTCTGGGTCGCGCACCCCAGACTCCATCGGAGATCTCGCCGATATTTTTTTTTATCGGGCGTACGGTTGCTGAGTTCCAAATTTATTCTCTATTTAATCCTTCCTTATGAGTTTCAGCTATTCTAACGCTGTTACTGTTCTTGATACTCCACTTTTCTGTTTGAAACCTCGCGGCTGGATACTTTTTAGTGTGTGTGTGTCTGCGACGTGCTTGGTGTTGCCTTGTTTTGGCCCAGCAGTTTTTTTTTGTTTTTGCTGAGATCGGTTTCGCTTTTGGTAATTTTTTTTGTAATCCCACCTTTTTTCTTTTTTTTTCTTAGCTAAGCTTGGTGGGGGGTCGGTCCCTAGCTGCTCTCCGTTTTGCATCTGAAACTCCAAAATAGGACACCTTCCCTTCTCCATCCCCGGATTTTTTTTATTTCGAGTTTTGGAGCAGACTTCGTTTTTGCTCTATACCAAATTATTTCTGCAATAAGTTGCTCTAAATTTTTTTTGTCCCTCGCTCGCAGCCACTGACGCCTGAACCGAAAATATGCAATCCTTTGAGGACTTTATAACAAGAACTGTCTGAGAAGATTGCTTCTTCAACCACCAATTGGATGTTTTTTTTAGCTTTTTCTTTTTTTGTCCCCAGCCTAAAGCGGAGGCTGATTCTTTTATTTGTGCCAGTTTTCTTGTTGTGTCATTTGCTTGTTTCAATGCTCCGCTGTGATTACATTAGTTCGTTTCTTGGTCATAAGTTTTTTTTGTTTTTTTTTTGTATTCCCACAGATTCGTCATTCAGCCTTCGGTTGATTGTACCAATCGTCCGATGCCTTGGTGGGAGGTAGTGTGAGAATACGGTTAATTCCGTCTTTTGTATTTATATTTTTTTTGGCAACTCTTTTTTTTCCTATGACGCAACGAAAAATAATCAGTCTTTCTCTTTCGGCTACCAACGTGGCAGGATAATCAACTAAAAAAAATTCATCTGCGTTGATCGACAATTATGGTAATTTTCGTGAATTCATTTTGGTAACATACAATAAATTGGAGAACAAGCAATTAATCGAGTAATTTATCAAGCTGGAAAGAAATTGTGGCCCCTCCCGTGACAGGCTGGAAGGAGGACCGCCACACTAGCTTAGGGCTATTCCAACTCTCTAGGTGTCCTACCAGTATTTACAAGTTGCAATGTGTGACCCACACATCTGCTCAATCAAAATCAGACAAATACCTGGCTTTACTATAGCCAGCAGCCAGCAAGTGCAGTAGCCTACATAAAACAAGGAAGAGTGTACAATATAAGTAGACCCACCATACGTCCCGGTTTGGCCGGGACAGTCCCGGTTTAAACGTCTGTCCCGGTGTCCCGTCCCGGTTAGCAAAATGTCCCGGAATTTTACTTTAGTGAAATTTTCAAAATTAACTCCAACCTGACGCAAAATTACGAAATAATTCCGTCCCAAAAGGCATAACTTTGCTTTAACTCGAGGCTTATTTTAATATCTTAATTTTTTTAGCTTATTAGGTTGAGTAAAATACCGCACATAGCTTGAGAAATCCTTTAGTTAGGGAATAATGAGTGACGTTTATTGCGTCATTATTCTATTGACTTCAATGAAACTACAGCAATTGCTGCATTAGAAGCCATTTTAGGTACCGTATGCTTGGAGTTGTAGAAGGTGTAATAACTGTCATTTGGTTTTGTTATTATGCTGAAAGCAATCTAGAACTTGAGATTCTGTAGAGTAATGTAGTAGGCTAACAGTACGGTGAATAGATTCTTTTCACATATAAGCGCTAACTAAAGTGGTTTAGTAAGGCTACTTTGATTAGCCTATACTGCAAAAAACTAGTTCTCAGCAGGTAGTAATTTAGAGAGAGTTTAGCAGTTGCTGTAAAGTAGTAATTATTAGAAGCGAAATATCCATGTTTTAACTGTAGCAGAGTTGTATCAAGCTGCTCCAACCAAAAGTGTTTTCAAACGTATTATAATTGAGCCAAAGCCGTTTGGGATCAGGATACCTTTTAAATCAAAATCAGGGAACCTACAAAATTTAAATCTCCTTTTCTTAATCTTCTGCGAACTAGAAATGTTCTTACACTATTGTTTTATTGAAGGTCATCATCACCTGTCACAAAATTTCCACAATAGGCCTATTTTTAAAATTTAACCCTTTTCAGTTGTCACTATGTCTAAAGGTGTTAAGCGAAAATGCACATTCAACAGTGAGTTGCAAGCAGATTATCCGTTCTTAAAAAAAGTGCATGGAAGAAACGACAGAGTCAAATGTACACACTGCTTGTCTGAGTTTTCCATTTCCCATGGTGGTCGCTCAGACATAAAGGATCACACAAAAAGTGCCAAACACAAAGCTAATTTACAAGTAGCTGCTAAAAACGTCAGACTTGATAATTTTTTTAGAAAGACTCTGCTAGACGATGGTAACATGTTAATTGCGGCCAAAGAAGCAACATTTGCTTACCACAGTGCAGTTCATAACTTAAGTTTTAAAACTGCTGATTGCTCTTCTAAACTGATTTCAAAGTTATTTGAGCCTAAGTTTTCTTCTGCTAGAACAAAAACTGAGGCTATTATTTTGAATGCAATTGTTCCATTAGCAGCAGAAGAATTAAAGAATGATTTAAAGGAGATCAACTTTGTTACCCTTACCGCTGATGCATCAAACCGAACAGATGTCAAAGTAATACCTGTTATGGTGCGATATTTTTGGCCAGAAGAAGGAGTAAAGTCAAAACATTTAGATTTCCATTCTGTTCCTGGAGAAACAGCTGATATTATAACAAATTGCTTAGTGTCGACTTTGAAGAAGAATGATTTAACACAAAAAATTGTTGCTTACTGCGGTGATAACTGCAACACAAACTTTGGAGGGGTAAAGCGAAAGGGGAAAAACAATGTGTTTAGCTATTTGAAAAAGGAACTAGGCAGAAATATTGTCGGTGTTGGCTGTGGTGCTCATATTGTGCATAATTGTATTCAAACTGCAGTTGATGTTCTTCCTATTGAAGTGGAAGCCTTAGTGGTTAAGATTTACAAATATTTTTACATATACACTGTGCGTGTTACCCAGCTAAAAGAATTCTGCGAATTTGTGGAAATTGACTACAAGAAAGTTCTACAACACGGAAACACACGATTTCTGTCTTTATTACCTGCTATAGAGAGAATTCTTCAAATTTATGAAGGACTGAAGTCATATTTTTGCTCCCAAGAACATTGCCCTTTGCTGATAAAAAGATTTTTTGATAGTAAATGTGCAGAAATTTATCTACGGTTTGTTCATGGACAGTTGGGCTTGTTCAACAAAACTATTCTAAGTATGGAAAAAACAAACGCAACTGCAACTGATATTGTGTTGGAAATTAATAAATTGAAAACTAACCTGAGAGAAAGACGAGATAACGTCTTCATTCCACATGGAGCCAAAAAACTGCTCAAAGCTCTAGAGGAAAATGGAGAATGTCAAGAAGATTTGATTAGAAAAGAATTTTCCAGATTTTATGATTGCTGCTTGTCATACATTGAATTATGGGAAAACAGTTTTGGAGATGGTAAACAGTTTATTTGGTTAGCAAAAAGTATTTTCGATTGGTCTGACATAGAAGCAGCTGCAGAAAAAATTAATAAAACGGTTGGACATGCAACAATTAATATTGATGATCTCTTTGATGAAGTGGTCCTAGCTAAAACTTTTTGGTTGTCAAGATCTGCTGAAGCTGAATGGAAAGAAAAAGATTGTGAAGAAAAATGGGTCAAGGTTTTCCGTCATTTTAAAGATCAAAATATATCTGTGGCTAATCTTAGAAAAGTAATGGAATATATATTTTGTCTACCAGGCACTTCGGCTTTTGCTGAAAGAGCTTTTTCTATGATGAAAACTATTTGGTCAGATGAAAGGAGTACGATGAAGAAGTCAACAGTAGAGGGTTTATTGATATGCAAACTCAATATTGGCTTGAGCTGTAGCGAGTTTTACACAAAAATAAGAAATGATAAACAGTTTCTGAAGAAAGTTCATTCAAGTGAAAAATACGAAAGTTCAAACCCAAAAGCCAATAGTTTCTGAATGTATCCCTGTATAAATGTTTGATTTGTGAGTTAGTTTTATTTCTTTGTTCTCAGTGTTTGTTCTTTCTATTTTTTTTATATATGTCCGACTTGTGACTTAGTGTTGCTTAAATTAACATGTATTTTCCTTTAAATAAACTAATAAAATTTTTTATTCAATCTAAGTAGAATTCTTTATTATGCAATATTAAATCTTATAAATATTAATATGGAATAAAAATTTGCCAACCTCAGGCCTTCGGCCTTTCTTCCACTTATTTCATTCATAGTTTTGAGTTTGTCCCGGATTATGCCCAAGAAATTATGGTAAGTCTAAATATAAGTAATATTAATAACAATTCACCGGTGGGCGTACTGGTCCCAGCAATCAGTAACAGGTTTATTACAATATTATTAATATTACTCGAACTCACTGACAGACTGGTTTGTGATCGTCAGTAGACTACTCCTACCAGGGATATACTTAACAGGGATTGCCGACTAGCATTGTTAATTGTTCTCGTCACGCATGAGTAATGTTCAAATTTTCGGTTAAATTTCTGATCAAAACATGGTGTCGAACCGAACCTGAAACCGATCCGTAAACCCGAATGAACCGTTTCATTTTGGTCAACCCGAACCGAACCTGAACCACCAAAATTTTACATTAGTAAACCTGAACCCTCAAAATTGTGCTCAAGTGAACCCAAACCGGACTTGAACCCCTATCAAAAGTAAGAATACATTTTTCCATTACCGGATGCCGCTGGGGCTGGTACACGCACAACAAGAGCAGTGGTGATCGTCAACAGGATCAGCAATTCGTCCTTTTTTTTTTCTGGACGAAACGAGTAACGACAGTTAAATTTTAAGTCAATAAACCCGAACCTGAACCAGTAATATTTTACTTGAGTGAACCTGAACCAAACCTGAACCTCGAAAATGGTGCTTAAGTGAACCCGAACCAAACCTGAACCGCTAAAATATTTTGAGCAGGAGCTAAAACCTAAACCCGAACCGTTATTTGAAACGGTTCGACACCCTGGATCAAAATGCATTGTTTCTTATGAAGCGAGTTGGGGTAGGTTAAATTGTTTTTGTTGAGTTTTTGCTGGTGGATAGCCTAGGACTCTAACGAACTTGAAAATGGTTTGTTATTGACATTATGTATCTGAAAATGCGAAAAGCGGAATGGTGGAGTGAGAATGACCGCATTGGCGAATAGGCTAACCTATCATCGTGCAATGGCCTAGTATGGGTTATGAATGGCGGCAGCTGAGAACGTTGAAATATCGTCAAAAAAGGGCAAACGTCATAATATTTTAACCATAGGTGGGCAAGTTAATGCAAAACGTTAGCTTCGTTAACCACTAGTCCTTTAGCAAACTTCATACCTCCGTTAAAGTTAATTCGTTATTTTCAGCTGAAATTGACGGAAGTTAATGAAGTCCGTTAATCCGTTAACATTTCGAGTATAATTTTCATTTCTTTTTATTCACTCACTTTTAGAACTCGCATAATGAAATTGTTGAGCTGATTGTTAGAAAAAAAAAATTGCTATGGTGGTCGTTTTGTGTTTAGTGAGTCACATTTTCCAGTCTAATCTAATTTCTAGATTATAATAGGCTCATACGCAGTAACCAAGCTGCGATCGGAAAATCTTTGGAGGTTGAGAATAACGATAATTAATAGACTTATGAGGCTGCAGCTTATTATTTGCCACAAAAAGCAATAGATGTACTCGTTAATTGTTTGCAAAGGCGCGGAGAGCCAAACGTGGGCCCGGGGTCAGCTCCAATATTGGGCATCTCCAGCTTTGCAAACTCCAAAAAAGAAAAGGAAAATGCCACAATTTTCTTCGGATTTTGATGTGATCTCAAAATAAAAGGTCTTTATTTGTCAATGTCATTTCCATAGGCCCCCTGAAATCCATGGGCCTCCTAAACTCCATGGGACCCGGAGTCATTGTCCCCCTGCCCCCCTTCTTGCTGGCCCTGCCTAAAGGCTACCAGCGCGGAAACCCAGGAAAGAGCCATTTCTTCGCATTGCTTGTTTTTAAGTAGTCACCGTTTTGGTGGCTCTTCCCTGGGCTTCCGCGCTAGTAGCTTTTTGGCCAGATGGTACGTAAACGATTAAACATTATGGAAACTGTTAGATAGAAACGGTTGCTTACTCAGTGCCAAGACGCAGTAACCAGTACTTAAATTGTAAAATTTTGCATGGGAGGACGCTTTTGCAGCCTTGACCAAACTTCAGTGGAAATTATGTAATTCCGTCCCCGCAATTAAATGAAGACCAAAAAAAAGGTCTTCGCCAAAACTTGAAGTGTTTTTCGCCGAAATCAGATGAAGACCAAAAAAAAAAAGGTCTTCACCCCAATTTGGGACTATATTCGGCCGGAATTTGTTGGATGTATTCGTGCTGGCTGGCTTTTGCTCGTTTCATCATCCAGCGCTCAAATCTCGATGGGTGACGTCTAAATCTCGATGGGGGGACGCTAAATCTCGATGGGGGGACGCTAACTCTCGATGGGGGGACGCGTTTCCCCACAATTTAAGTACTGGCTGTAACTCTAAGTCTCTATGCTTTCATGCTACAACAGCATCTAAAATTAACTATTTAAGCTATGGCTTGCAAAAACAATTTGTAGACAGTGTCTACATCCAACTAACCCAAAGCTTAATCTTGACTCTTAAAAAAGCAACTAAAAATATTGCGAATGAATATTCGTCATTCTTTCTCATTTTAGTCCTATCACTATCCATTGTACAGTAGGCCTATGTAGATTTAACGTTTTAAAACCATCTGCAATCCGTGGATGCAAAAACTTCCAAGTTTTTGAATGACCTTAACATTTAGTTTAAAATAAATACTGTTTTTATAGCAATATTTCAGTACCGGTACCTACATTTTGTTCTTTCAATAGCCTATGGTTTTGATTATATCGATTCTGTCGATTACGATCAGAAACGCGCACCCATGAAATCGATGTTACTTTGCGATTGTTTCACCATTAATCATCGCTATTACGATTACATCGCTTTGCCAAAATTTAAAAAGAATTTTTTGTAACAGCACTTACGAAGTGGGACTTTATCCTGCATTTTTACTGCAATTCTGTTTTGCATTATCATTATTAGGCTGTTATTCATAATTGCAATGATGCATGTCTAGCGCTTGCATTCTGTTCTGTAGTTGGTCAACGGTACCACTCCCATAACGCAGTTCAATTCACATACATCATCATTCACGCATTTGTTTGGTACTGGAAGCCTAGCCCATGGTTAGTAGTAACCAGCCATGGCTCGATTATTTGAAATTCGTAGATTACGATTCTTTGTAATTGATTTTTGATTACGATTATTTGAAAATTGCGTAATCGATTGTAAATTAGTGATTGTAGATTACGATATTTAGTTTTTTAGATTACGATATTACGATTGTAGATACGATATTAGTTAATTTAGTCCGTTAGCATGAAAAAACTTTTTAACGGTTCAACGAGTTAATGAAAAAGTTAGCTTCGTTATTAACGGATTAACAATTAACGGACTTGTGCCCACCTATGATTTTAACCCTTTCTACCCCGCTCGCTCACAAAATTGCAAAGAAAATTAAGTGGAGGCAAAATTCAATGTTATTCGAGCCTGAAACTCGGCTAATGCGGTAGACGAATGAGAGAGTATAGCCTAACAGAGGCAGTTAGCGAGAAGTTATGGCAGTTAGCAAGAAGTTATTGCCTTGGTACTTGAAATCTTAAAGTTGGCTGTACACTTATTTGCAGTGAACGCTTCTGCTTAAAGGCGAAGCTTGCTGCAATGCGGTGTTTACAGCTACTTTGAAATATCATCAACCAGTCCGGGGACAAAAGAATTAAGACAAAAAAGTTCAGAACAAGCTAGTTTCAGAATAATCATGCGCCTACGGTTCGTGTTCGATTAATTACTCTTGACTGCAAGCTGATTTAATAAAATCACGTTTGCATGCAAGTTACTAACAACGCACTCGAATACAGTGTTCCCTAGACCACTTCAATACCAAAGCCGTATCCATAGGAGAGGGCCAAGTAGGAAAACTTGAGCCCTGTATGGAAAGGTTTCACGTGATAGTGGTGCTGTCTAGTTACACGCCATGTTTGCTATAAATAATGTCTCCGATAATCTTAGAACCAAAATATATCCTACTTTGGCCAAAAACTAGCTTTTTTGATCACTACCTCATGTTTAAAAACTGGCCCCAAATTTTTGCCGAGGACGGTTTTACTTTTTTGTCTTCTTAAATAGGAATGAAATATGTTAACCACTGCTTGAATTTTTCTGAATCCCGTTTGAACAATTTAACGCATCTCGCTGTGAACCTACAGTCCTATATGATTCTATCGTATGGCCTGCATAATCTATGACCAAAACTGCAATTATTTTGTACCGGAGTTTTCCACTTATTATACCAGGTATAATAACTGGAAAATGACGAAATTGGGAATAAAGTTTGATCCAGGTTATTATACCATGGTATAATAACCGGAAACGGCAGTCGGCTACCGGTACTTGCCCTACGGTTCTGACAAGAATTTTTTACCAAACACAATTTCAAAACATGTTTTATTGTAAATTAGAGTTTTCCACCGTCTGAATGCTGATGCTCGTAATTTAGTGTCTGAATGCGCTTGTATCTTAGGCCTGCCTGCCGATGATACTGGTAGCTTACCGGTACTTTAAGATGATAACGGTACCACTACAATAAGTAATAGGCCTATCGGTACCAGTAACGACGATGTGAATTATCATTGTGAAGAAGGAAAATCTTATGACATCACAATTGGAATTAGCCTAAAGAAGACGGACCGCAATAATGCCACTGCTTTGCTACCGGTAGTGGCTATGGCAAGTTACCGGTACAGTACTTTACTAGAAGAAATACTGTACATACCGGTAAATGATACAAAGAGAACGTGCTAGCCTAATTATCCCCAAGATTTCAGTCGATATGCATATGGCAACGCTGCCATTGCGATGCTTGACAAATTTTTGGTCACTGGTCACCAGAGGTGGAGTCGAGGACACAAGGCTCGAGGCCAACGCCAAGGACACAAAAAAAAATTCGAGGCCAAGGCCAAGGACAGCCTTTCCGAGGACAGACACTCTCGAGGCCAAGGACAGGAATGCTCGAGGCCAAGGACCAAGGACACAAGCGCAAGTGCTCTCCAAAAAAAAAAAAAGGTCTTCACAAAAATTTTTCAAGCGATCTCCACAAAAAAACGTTTTCCAAAAAAATTTTCTAGCGCTTCACAAAATTTTAACAATTCAAAAAATACTGCTGTCCTCGAGCCGAGGACAGGCCAATTTTCGAAGACTTGAGGCCTCGAGGCCAAGGCTAAGGACTTGATTTTCGAGGCCAAGGCCAAGGACTTCAAAATGTATCCTCCAGGACGTCCTCAAGGCCAAGGACGTCCTCGAGGACTCCACCTCTGCTGGTCACACTACGGAAGTTCGATCCGGGTTATTATACCATGGTATATAATAACTGGGGGGTATAATAAGTGGAAAATTTCGGTAAGTTTGATTTTAGTGGATTTAAAAAATAAATGAAATGGCTTGGGAAATTCAGTAAGTGTTGTCTAGCCATGTTTGTGTTGAAGCAGATTGAACTGCAAATCTATCCACATTTGAAGACCTGAGAGACAAAAGTTGTTAAGTCAGTTTTTTGGCAAATTGAGTTATGACCATATTCTGGTACTGTGGTGCAAAATACAACTTTTGGCGAAATTTAAAGAAAAAACTCGTTTCCTTCCCTGAAAAATTAGCGATCAAAGATTTGTTTATAGGTTCCATTGTCAGAGGAAATTGTTGTTAAGTCAACTTATTTTTTTCAGGTTCATAACTATGATGTAACAGAGACAAGTGATTGTTAAGAAATTTAAAAAGCAATGGTTAGACATATTCTATGTCAGTTGCGTTTTACCGGCAGAACCGGCAAACGTACTTGGAAAAAAGGATTTATTAGGGTCATTGCTGTTGATATTCGACCTACGTTTCAAAAATTACCGGCCGACCAGTTTTAAGAAATGGAAAAAAGTTAACTTACAGGTTAGGACTGGGCTATGGAAAACTAAAAACAGCAGACTGTAAGCAGCTAGGCTGAATGTTTCTAACAGTATACAGCAGTTTTCGCTTCCAAACCTCTTAGGCCCCAGACTTATCAAAAAGCATAGATCTAATTGTAGCCTATCGTAAAAAAAAACAACTATAGAATCAGCATTAGTATCTAGTTATGCCTAGTATAAAATTCAAGCAACATGTGAAAATCAATTTACTTTAATGCAAAACGTGGCATTTGTATTGGCAGTGGTCTGGCTTGGCAGAAAGGATTTTGGAGTCATGGGTTAAAGTCGGGCTAGATCACAAACTGGGTTATGGGTCTTGAAATAGAAATCTCCAGTTAGTGACCAAACACCGTACAGTTCAGCCGGCGGAAACCAGGTTTGTTGGATAAAAGCTTTTAGTCAATTGAAAACCAAGAGCACTGTAATTTAATAACCGGTACCCTACTCGGTATTTTAAAATTGCCTCCTATTCCCTGCATTTCTGTTGGGCGAATGAACGTGAAACAGTGAAAGGGGCAATGATAAGATGAATTATAGCCAACTTGATTGTTTCCACTAATCCGCCTAAACCTGATGTAGTGCTGATGCTACCATAAAAATACTGTAAAATTTAGTCTCTAGGCTATAGTATAATATTCAGGAAATTCTCCTCTGGCAGCTCTGATATGGGCCATGATAAAATTTTACTACTGCTACTCGTGTCTTGCTAAGCTGTTTTAAACTATAGTGCTTTTTCCTAGTGGTGATTTATAAGCTGCATAGTCGGTTGGTTAATGCTGCAGTGCATGAATATGCATGAGCTTCTTGGAGTAACACAATATATCAGAGGTGGAGTCGAGCACCCAAAGTTTGAGGCCCAGGACTCAAAAAAGTCCGAGGGCAAGGCCTTGGACGGACTTTTTGAGGACAGCCGCTCTCAAAAGGCAATGGGTGCCCACGTGCCTAAGATATTGCATTTCGTTAAAGTTTTTTATGATAATTTGAAAAGATTTGTACTGTTTTTGAAATGACTTCAGACGCCATTTTGAAGTTTCACGCGTTGTCAGCAGTTTCGATATATACTGCGAAGCAGTATCGTGGTAAAAACCGTAACAAAAGATGGCGGTAACTCGTGAAAGGGAATAACTTAATTCTAAATGTGGAAATGATGTATTTTTAGGCAATGAAGGTCCAGTGCAAATGTCCACTGATAATGGAGTCCCACTTTTTCAATAGTTTTTCAAACGCAAACTTTATTTCTAGTTTATTTATTTTAACGAAATTTTTTTTAGTTATACGATAATATCTCAAATTGTTACAAAGTAAATATTTTTTCTTAATTTGAATTAATCAATTGAGGTACCACCGTACCCGTAGTCGTGAGCGCCAAGTCTTTATTGGCCTTAAAAAAAACAAAAAAAAAACGGAGCTCTGAGGACGAGGGCGAAAAAGTTCCCATGCCCCGCTAAACAACGTTAGTAATTTTTGTCGGAAAAATAGCAATTTGGGAATTTTTTTGCAATAATATGTTTTCAAAGCAATTATTTAAGAAGAGAAGATACCGTATAAGTAAAATTAGAAAAAACAGTTTTTCACATTTTTCCACATTCCAAATTTAGCATAAAATTGAAGCACGTTGTGGCAAAAGTTGATAAACGACATTTTTCAAAAAATGAGTTTTTCATAGATTTTAAGTTATTTGCTAAAACTAATTTTCCTGAGAAAAAAACTGTTATTATTCAATCAATTTTTGGTAATAAACAGCTTAATTTTTTAGCAAATACGCAATCGAATAAATGCCGAAATTATGGAATTTTTTGCTTTGGAAATGTCACACTCGTAATAAACGGTCTCAATTTTTAACTAAATTGACTGTCAGATCAAGATTATATAAATTAATGTGGGTAGGAAAAATATCACGACGTCAATCAATGCATTAAATGAAATTTATGGCTTTGTTAAAACATTAGTGCGAATTTTTCAATAAAAAAATTTCAATTTTGGCCCCAATAGCTAAAATCTTCGGTAGTTATATTTGGTGTAAAAAAATCGGCAAAATTAAAACTACATACGTAAGAATTGAAAACTGTTAGGCACTACGTTGCACAAAATGCTATAACAAGAATACAATAACAAGCCCTAAAAAAATTCCGGCCGTTAAACGAAGTTTAAGTTTTCACAGTTTTTTTGTACTTTCAAGAATAAGCAAAGCTTCACAGTGGCTTGTATATAAGGAGGGGAGGGGGAGGCAATGCAGCTTATTTTTTGAATCACGGCCTTCAGCAAAACAAAGTTTGGTTTTTGATAACGTTGTACTTACCAGTGGTACAGTATCTATAAGCACATGAGGCTGTTGTAATAGCCAATGCTCATTAGTTGTTTCATGCTTGTATACCAGGCACGTGCGTCAGCTTACAACCTCACCAACTATAAAAAATAACCGGTCCGGGCTTTTAGTGTTAACAGTTCTGTAGGTTGGAAAGTTACGATACCACAAGACTATTTGGTATTTTCCAGGACAAGTGTTGAAATTAAACTTTCTGCGGAAACATGTTTGAACAGTTTTACTAGATCTAGTCTCTATTTAAGCCTTAGCGCAAAAAATTTTTTTTCTGATTTCCAAGCCTAGGGGATTTTAACTAAAAATTGTTATTTGTAACTCCTATTGAATCTGAAAAATAGCAAAAATAGGGTTTTAATAAATCAAGATATTTATTAGCAAGGTTATGGTTTTCATTTATTTTGGGACACCCTGTATATGGCCTCGCATTGTATCGTTAGCACGTCTACATGATAAAGACTTGCGGTTTCCAGCGATACAACTTCAGCTTGTATATTTTTACATTTTTTTTACCGGTATCTTTCCATACTTATTTTTTGGAGTTTAACAATCAAAAGTTTTATTTTTTAGGTATGCACAAAACTTGATTGGCAGAACATCACGATTCCATGATTGCCAGCTTTCATAAAAAATGAAAAAAATCAACCTTGAAAAACCATGGTGACTTATTTTCCAAGCTCTTCTTCTAATTCTCATCCAATTTTTAATTAATTTACAGTATGACATCAATAAGTTCTGAATTTTTATATCAAACACCTGGGCTTGCGCTATATGAAATGGAAATTGTTGTAGATTACAGATCACATATTAAAACTTGGAGAACTATTAGTGTCAAGCTATATATTAAGCTATACATCGACTTTTTCGTGTGCTTTTTATTTTAATGCTACTTGTAGTTAATGTAGTGTATTTCAACAATAAAGAAACACGAATTTCGTGTCGACCAAACATTTGTTTGCTGAATGAAGGTGGATCTACTTAGTTCGGAAATTCTTGTTGACCTCTATATCAACAGGGGACACTTTGCTCCAGCTTATCGCAAAATATCCCTATAATATACGATCTATTTTCTGACTTTATCTCAGAAAGCGTATAGCCTAGTTGTTCACAGCTGAGCAAAGCTATAAAGATAAAATCCCTTGGTTAAGTTACTTTTGAGATTAGTTTTTGAAATTGCAATTACAGTTTATTCGCCAAATTGGCTTGGCTGAAAGACAGCGAAGGAGACTTTCGGTTTCCGAATCAAGTTACCACCTGCCCACCTATTTATTACACACGGTGGAGGCTTCACACTCTTCCTTTTTATTGCTGAACGTCAATCAGAGAAGTTGTGATTACGTACCAGTTTTTATAACTTATATAGTCTTTGGTTGGACCCCGCCGAGAAACGAACTCGAGTCTACTGTTTGAGTAGCAGACGCTCTATCCATTCGACCACTGCTGATTGGTTAAAAAGTGTTTTTAGCGTCACTTTAAAAGACGACTTCAAACACGAAAAGAATCGCGAAAGTTTATAAGTAATTTGTGACTGGGAAGTTTACAAGACTGAAAAATCTGGAGAAGTATCTAAATTTCTCGTTATTTGAGGGATACAGTAATTTAGACAAAATTTTGTCCTAAAAGTCAACCTCTGACTCTAATCTAATCTTTTTATGAGCTGAATCAATGCAATTAATCATCTATTGCAAAAGCAACTTTAAATAACAATCCACCTCGTCAATTTTTACGCGACAAACTTCAAAAAAAAAAAACAACTATGGGAAATGCATACTGAACATATTATTAAATTTGAATGGAGGGGACCCGGATCCTTGGTCATAGCTGTACTTGACCTGTAAGTAAGGGGTGCTGAAGGGGCTGAAAATTTAACTCTTTTAAATGACTTCTGAATTTTAACAATTTAGATCTTTCAAATGGCGATAAAAATCTGCAAAAATTGATCAAAATGGCGCTTCAAAGCCTATTATTTGCCAAAATATCACTATAATTGCCTTAACAGATGCTCCACCCTCATACTCACTCTATAAAACGCTTGAGTCGCACATATTTTCTCGGCCTCACGAACAAGTTTCTATCAATTAGTTAATTGCTCTGCTCCTTGAAAACATTTTATTTTAGCTGTCTTTTATATTGATTACCTACTTTACATAAACTAGGACTAGAAGCAAAATCAATGGGGGTATCTAAAATTGGGTCAATCGTATTAGATTAGATTAGCGCTGTCTCCATCCTTCTTGACCCAGCTGTTCCAGAAATATTTTACTTCAAACACGACGTAATTAAGGTCCTCCATAAATACGACGTATGATCTACATAAACCTATACGGCAAAAATAATAAAAACACCTCTAACATCGTTAAAATGATGCCCCCGACAGGCTGTTTCGCCGTTAGGCTCTTCAAGATCAACCTATAATGTATATTGGTTGAAAGACTTATGCTGCTTATCTTAATTAATAGAATGATTTGCGGCATTGTCTTAGGATAAACTAAAATGGCGTCGCCGATATAATAAACGTCAGGGTTGCCGATAAAATGATGATTAAAGAGGCTCCTATGTCGTGTTTGAAGTAAAATATCTCTGAACTGGCTGAGTCAAGAAGGTTGATGTCAACGCCAAGGCTATCAATTAGGATTCGTCTAGCTTTGGATATCTCCACTTCTGTGCTCGTTTAATACTGTTCGACCCTTTGAATAACGTGGAAAAATTCCTTTGATTATTATAGGGACGCTAACTCTCAATGGGGGGACGCGTTCCCCCAAAAATTTAAGTATTGCAACAGTAATATGTTACAATTAATATTGTGTACTTCAATATGCTTAAACCATGCTTAAACAATCTATCTCACAAATATTTTGTCGCTAGGTGACAGCAGAGATTAACAAAAATCTATTATTTTCGCGCTCAGCAAATTTTAGCTAAAGCAAAATTGATAAAATATTCAGAATGGGTTTCCTAATTCCCAAATCACCTCGACAAAGCTTATTTGTAGTAAAGATTTGAGTACTAACAAAAGTAGTTAGAATGAGTTACTTGCGGCTCTTATTAGTTTTAAACAACCAGGCATTTGCCATTACTGCATTTGGGATTTTGTTTCAGGATTTAAACGCTATTTTTGAGCAGCTAATAAGGGTCCTTTTTTGGTTTCGTAGCTTGATCGCAATTGAACGCATACTTATGTAACATCTTTTTTTTAGTGTCCCACGATTAAAGAAACTAGAAAAAAAATCATCATCATAATTGGCAGCATACCTTCGACATGACATAGAGAAAAAAAATTTATACATGACATAGAGATGAAAAAAATAAATATTAACCTAAAACAAAATCCGACTCGAAAGGGCTAAAAACGTTTAGAATGGTTATGTTTTTAATGTTTGTTCTTTGTTAATGCAGTATTATGCACAAAATATTTGTATAATGCTAAAATATTAGCCTACTACCACTTATAAATTTCGAGTAAATTAAGCAAACTAGAAAATAATATAACAATAACTGAAAAAGCTTGTTCAGTTTGGCCTAGAGCAGGCTGGGGAATATTTTTTGGTTTAGACAGTTTAGATATTTTGAAGGCTGCTGATGAGAGATAAAAGCTTGAGATAGCGCTGTTCATCTCTGTGCATAACAATAACTGCTACCAGTTCTTAAGATTGGCAGACACTTAATCCTGCTGTTTGATAAAGCAAAATTTTCTTGAAGAGAAGTCAAAAAAATAAATAAACCACCCCATGACTTACACCATTTGTCATCTCAGCCAACCCACAAAATGTAGCAGCCAAGTACAGCTGATGTTTCAAGGAATATTATCCCTAATTACTAGGCTATCTAAGTAGGCTTATCAACTCTAAAATGACTGCTGTGCTACATTGAGCAGCTTGCAACAATCACCGGAAGTCTTGCAACCCAATTAACAACCGAAACTAGAAAAGGTGGTGCCCATGAGGGACGCCCTGGAGATAATTTACTTATAGGCTTCATTATCTAGTAATCTACAGTTGTACTACCGGTACAACTAGTTGTAACTGATATTGAATCGAAACACTTTCGTGCTTATATATGCGCGTAAAAATTTTTAATTTTTGATTGTAATTTTAATTTTTTATTACGTAACAACAGAAATATTATTCTCCTCCAAAATGTGACAGGTAAATGTTGTTAAGTCAAACCTTCTTGTGACAGGTTATTGTTGTTAAGTCAAATCGTTTTTTGGCCATAATTCGGCCATTTGTGACGCGATTTGCACCAAACTTGACATGTACCATTGGACGCCCCTAAGGCACAAAATATTGCTAAAAAATTACGAAAAAAACGTTTCGTTTGACGTCTGTGACATTGCAAAACCTTTAAATTCAATTTACTCAAAACAGCAAAAAGTGACTTAACAACATTTGCCTCTAAGGTCTTCATTTAATCTTGCTGTGCTACGCAGACATTTTATCTGAGACCGTTGTAGCTGCATTCTTATAGGCCTACAGTAACATACTGTCAGTAACAAAATCCAGTAATGGCATTTAGAAATGGTCATTTGTCACCAATTAAGAATCTAAAATACACTCTGTGGCTGGGTCACTGAAATTAGCAAAATTAAGCAACTAGTTAAACAATTACAGTATAAGTGCTTACAGGTATGAAGCCGAAAGATTCACTTCTTGATTTTTTTTCCACAAACTTAGCATGTCAGCTGTCTTGATTAAAGTCAAACGTAAGCTAAGAGGTCCAAAAAATATTTAGAAATCAGAACATACTTTTATTAAATGATATACAACATTATTTTGTGTTCAATACTACAGGTAGGCTAGCCTACTGTTCTTCCGGTAAAAGGACACACGATTAGCATAACGCTAATTTATTTCCTTGACGTTGTGTATGTGGGGCAAACGAAACGAGATTTAAAAAGTCGTGTTGCAGAACATAAAAGAGCCGTCAAAAATGCGGAACCAGAAAAATCCGCTTTATGTGAACATTTAATGTTGTTTGATCATCGTATTAATTGGGAAGAATCCACTGTTTTAAAATATGTTAATAGTTATCGTAGACGGTTAATTGCTGAAAGTTGGTTTATCAATGCCCACACTAACGTTATCAACCGTTCGGATGGTGAGACATTGCCATCAGTGTACCGATCTTTAGCCAAAAGTGCTCAGTAAATGCTGTTTTTTTTTTTGCTAATGTTTTTTTACCATATATGACTTAGCCACATTCTCTCGTTTTATCACAGTAAAGCAATTGATTTTTTACGTTTCATTGAATTAGTCCTAATCGCAAGTTGGTCATTAAGACGTTATAATCATCTATAACTCACTTAATTTATTCGGTTCTTTTGATATTTATTTGGATATTTTAGACATTGCGATATGTATAACTGTTTGTGCTAGTACTGGAGGAGTGCTCGACACTCCTCCAACTCAACTTCTGAAGATGCTCGGCGTTTTCGGCTGAGCGAAACGTCAAGGAAATAAATTAGCGTTATGCTAATCGTGTGTCCTTTTACCGGAAGAACAGTAGGCTAGCCTACCTGTAGTATTGATTTTCATGCCCGGTAGACCAGATGGTTCTAGAAACCACTCTTATTCAGTTTTTGAATTATTTTGTGTTCGTGTTGAAATAAAAAAAATGAAAAGCAACAAATCAAAATAGCTGCAATTTTTAGATTTTAAAAATATCCGGAAGTAGGTATAATTGTTCATACAAAAAAGAATACCAGGTTATTTAAGGCATTTGATAAATGCTTTGATAACATGTCGGCTGAACATGATTTTTGCTTCACATTTTCCTGACATTGGCATATGCTCTACTCTTTGCAAAAGTTTTGATGCAGATCTTTATCTTTACACATATTCCTCTTAAATCTTCCAGCTTGTAACTTATCTATAATTAGCAGCTCCGTTGCGTTGTGCAGTCAAGCTAAACAATTACTAAAAAACTTACCACAGTTCTGCAAAAAGAAAAAAATTCGACAATTGAGTGACGATAATTTTTCTGCCAGGTACAGTATCAGAACCTATTTAGCCTAGCGAACATCGCAATCAAGTGCATTGTTAGTAACTTGCATGCAAACGTGATTTTATTAAATCAGCTTGCAGTCAAGAGTAATTAATCGAACTCAGACCGTACGCGCATAATTATTCTGAAACTAGCTTGTTCTGAACTTTTTTGTCTTGATTCTGTTGTACCCGGTACCTGGTTGATGATATTTCAAAGTAGCTGCAAACACCGCATTGCAGCGAGGTTCGCCTTTAAGCCAGAGGTGGAGTCCTCGAGGACGTCCTTGGCCTCGAGGACGTCCTCGAGAACACATTTTGAAGTCCTTGGCCTTGGCCTCGAAGGTCAAGTCCTTGGCCTTGGCCTCGAGGCCTCAAGTCCTCAAAAATTGGCCTGTCCTCGGCTCGAGGACAGCAGTATTTTTTGAATTGTTAAAATTTTGTGGAGCGCTTGAAAAATTTCTTGGGAAAACGTTTTTTTGTGGAGATCGCTAGAAAAATTATTGTGAAGACCTTTTTTTTTTTTTTGGAGATCGCCAAAAAAATTTTTGTGATTTTGGAGAGCACTTGCGCTTGTGTCCTTGGCCTCGAGCATTCCTGTCCTTGGCCTCGAGAGTATCTGTCCTCGGAAAGGCTGTCTTTGGCTTTGGCCTCGTTTTTTTTTTGTGTCCTTGGCGTTGGCCTCGAGCCTTGTGTCCTCGACTCCACCTCTGCTTCAAGCAAAAGCGTTCACTGCAATTAAGTGTACAGCCAACTTTAAGATTTCAAGTACCAAGGCAATAACTTCTTGCTAACTGCCATAACTTCTCGCTAACTGCCTCTGTTAGGCTGTACTCTCTCATTCGTCTTGCCGCATTAGCCGAGTTTCAAGCTCGAATAACATTGAATTTTGCCTCCACTTAAGTTTCTTTGTCATTTTGTGAGCGAGCGGGATAGAAAGGGTTAAAATATTATGACCCTTGCCCTTTTTTGACGATATTTCAACGTTCTCAGCTGCCGCCATTCATAACCTGTACTAGGCCATTGCACGATGATAGGTTAGCCTATTCGCCAATGCGGTCATTCTCACTCCACCATTCCGCTTTTCGCATTTTCAGATACATAATGTCAATAACAAACCATTTTCAAGTTCGTTAGAGTCCTAGGCTATTCACCAGCAAAAACTCAACAAAAACAATTTAACCTACCACAACTCGCTTCATAAGAAACAATGCATTTTGATCAGAAATTTAAACGAAAATTTGAACATTACTCATGCGTGACGAGAACAATTACAATGCTAGTCGGCCATCCCTGTTAAGTATATTAGAGATGGCAAAAGCGCAGCGTACTCGGCCGCGCGCTGTTGTTGGTGCACCGCGCCGCGCAGCGTGGCAACTAAAATCTGCATTACGTCACAGCATCAGCGCAGCGCCGCGTACAAAAATTCTTTTACATTTTTTTTACAATTATTGTTGGTGATTTTTTCTTTATGAACAACAATGGTTAGTCTGGATGTAACTATTGTATGAATTGAAGACAATACATGCTACTAAAACTGAAAAAGGTGCCTTCAGTTCAAGTTTATTTTTTCAGAATTCGGAGCATCCTAGAATCGGCTATTTTGGCTACAAGAAACTTAGCTTTGATCGGCTGAACGTGATTTTTTTTTTTTTTGACACCAACAAAAAGATTTTGGTTTTATTTGGCTAGACTAGGAAAGGTTTAGGACGTTGGATGAGCAAGGGTGCCGATCTTCATTGAGCATTGGAGGGGATAACTTGCTATTTTACCCCAATTTTGCCCTATTTTCAACTTTGGGGGGGATAAACCTCGACCACGATTTTTTTAGGAGAGCAAATTAAGTGTAGACCAAAAAAAGGGTCTTCATCAAAAGAAGGAAAACTTTGTTCCCCGAATTCTAGTGGAGACCTGCGCTCAAATCCACAATAAAGTCAAATTATTGGGGGGATGCAGATGCAGACTATACTCAAATTATTGGGGGAGATGCAGTCAAATTATTGGGGGAATATATCTCCCATCCCCCCCCCTCGGAACCCCTGTCGGTGAGAAGATGAAACAAAAGCAGACAAATGTAGAAGAAACAGATTTGTGGGGAACAATCATCAGAGTAGAGGCACAAAACTAAGCCTAGCAACACACCTTCTTTGTACGCAGTAGGCCAATGGTATTGGTACAAGCCCAAGGCTAGACAACAGTTTCTACTACACATGGGCTTGCATTTCAGAGTGAAAGAGTTGGTTCAGTGTAGCCTATTCGTCAACAGGTGGAAGCACACACATGGCAGATTAAACCTGAAAGCCTATAATTGAAACGACTGATCTTACGTCGCGTGTGTTTTAGTTTTAATTCGTTTCAAAGTTAACGAGTTAAAACTAAAAAACTTAAAAAGTTAACGAGTGCGAAGTTTCAGACTTTTACTTATAACTCAATAATGGTTTGGTCTAGCTACATGAAATTTTGACAGCAGTTTGAGATTCATAAGTTATTTGTGTGTGCCAAATTTCAAGGCAATAAGTCCAGTAACTTCAGGTTTAGGACCCGAAAACTACTTCAAAAGTTTGGTGTAAAAAGCGGTCTTATTGAAAAACGGTTTAAGTACCGCAAAAAATATTTCACATGGTTATATGTCGTAAGATACTCTTTCATCTCTACCTACATTTTTAGCCGCATTAAGTTTTTTTTTCTTTTGTTGATTTTTTGCTTTCTAAATTTTGTGCACTCATGCAATCTCTAATCTACGTAAATCGTGAATTTTTAGTATGATAAGATTTTTGTATGAGGAGGTAACGTGGTCATGCTTTTTGCTTCCAACTTTGACTCTTATAGCGTTATTTTGCTTTTTTGTAGCTGCTTTTGTGTATCACAAGAAAATGTGGAGCCTCAAATCGCCAACCCATACAGTAAATGAGGTTGGATTAATGCGTAATATAATGCAGTCATTGACTCCATTGGCAAAAACCTTCTTACTTTCCATAATATTCCTGTTGCTCCCGCAATTTCTTTCGTAATCTTTTCAATATATGGTTAATTGAGATATTAGTCTAAAACAATTTCTAAATATCTCATCTTATCACTAGAATTAGTTTGATGTCCGTCAATGTTAGCATAAACATGTATGGGAGTGCTTTTTAATGATGGTTGACTTGTCAAAATAGAAAAAAATTTCCGGTTTATAGTTAGTTTATTTACAACCATCCAACTTGAAATTTTGTCCATTTCAGCGTCAACAGCATTTCATCAGCCTAATAAAATAAATGTCTAAGTCGATTTTTGGGCAAAATGAGTTATTCATACCAAAATAATCAGCGTGGAAAGGCGCACCTTGCAAACCTTTTAGATTTTAAAAATTGCCACTAGAGGGCGCTTTATGCTGTTATAATAAAAATGTCGAAGTCCAGAGATGGACTTGGGGAATTTTATGAGTAGCCAATGTCATTTGATATTGACTAAGGCAATTGTATGATTTGCCTACGTCAGTCGATGCTGACGTAGGCATCCAAAATCTACACTAGCTGTTAAAAAAAAGAACGAATTCTTTGAAAACAGAAAAGGTTTTTTTGAAAGCAGCACAGTTGCTCGACCAGAGATGCGCAGTGACTAGTTACTTTTGTTACTAGTAACTTTTGTAACTGGTAACTTCTGTAACTAGTTGCTGCAACTAGTTACTTTTTGAGTAACTGCAACGGTGACTTAGTTACTTTTTGAAACTGTAACAAAATCGGTACCTAGTTACAAAATTAGACCTGCAAAAGTTACTAGTTACAGTTACTTTTTTTTAGTGACAGCACACGCATGCCGGACTACGTTTGGTAATTATATTAACTGCATTCGCTGCGCAAGCCGATTGCTAAATGCACACACACACCTGGTCATCATCACGCGATTACGTCAGTTTCAGTTTCACTGATTTATTCGCCAAGTTGCCTTGGCCAGAAGACAGCGAAATGACCATACGGTCTTCGAGTAGCTGCCACCAGCGTCAACTAAACCAAGGCTATATCTTTTCATGGTCCCTTTAATGCTGAACGTCATTTTGATATAGTTCGACAAGGAAATGAACCCCGGTTTACCGACTGCAAGGAGGACGCTCTTACCACAACACCATCGCTCTTACCACTACACCATTACTGCTAAATCATCATCATCATATTTATTTATTTATTTACCAAGTGACGTCATATCACAAGAAAAAAACTGCAACTTCCTCTAGGTCTATCACCAAAGCATCGAAATATGCAATTTCTTTAAAACCAAAAACACAAACTTGCAGAGTCAAAGCGATATTTAGTCACTTGGTGAGGAGACAGCGAATCTAAGTCTACTGCCACCTCACCAAGTTAAGGTTAAAAAAAAACAGCTTCTAGATTTTCTCAGTCTGCTACTTTCTATGATAAAAAATTTTACGCAAAATTAAAACTAAGTGTTGCAAAGATATGTACACTTTGTACAGTGTATACACAAAACTCACAGTCACCATGTAAAGAAAATGCAAGGCAACATTAGAATTTTTCTAATTCTAAGCATACCAAAAAATAAAAAATAAAAATGCTGTAACTACAGATTGGATAGAAATAAAATTAATAAAGTTCATAATGCTTATTTATGTTTTATAGAATTTAAAGTGGGCAATTGGAGTGAAAAAAAAACCTCCTTGCTTTGTTTTGTATTGTTAGCCAATATGTCATTAGTACTGGTACAATTTCCAATACCAGTATATATCAACCGCAGTCAGTTATTGCAAAATTACTAATAATTCAAGGGCACATCAAAATGAGAGATGACGTATTGCATAAATGTGTGATAGATGAATGCACCAATCTCATGCCATTCAAGCAATAGAATAGGTTATTGTTAATAGAATAGGTTATTGAAATACCCAAAGTGCCAGGGGCCCCGTGCAATTTAAATCCAACCCGGCCAATGAAATGATTAGTAACATCTACTCTACCATGTTCAGTAACAATTCAACTCCAACCTGCCAGTTTTCACGCGACGAAATACTTTTGAAAAAAAATAGCAAGAGGAAATGCTAATTGAACAAATTATTGAATTTGAATTGAGTAGACCTAGGCCTTGTTGGTCGTACATGTACTCCTACAATCGGTTATTTTTATGACAATTTAAAAACAAAAACCTCTTGGGCAGTTGGCAAATCTTCAAGTGGATTATCATTTACTCCTACAATATTGCTGGAGGCAATTCATCTTACTTCCTCCTATCTGGGTCACATCACTAACAAAATTTAATCCCAAATTGCAAGATTTCAAACGTTTTTTGAACTTAAATTGTAAGTAAAAAGATGATTGAACAATTAAATTTTTTTAATTGGCTTTCAAATTGTTAAAAATCTATTGTTTCAAATAGCTGTAAAACCGTGCAAAATGTGATCCAATGGAATTAAAGCAGCTATTTTTTCCAAAAAATTTCAAAAAATAGCCTTGTGGCTAGAGCTTCGCCTCGTTGGGCCTCCGCGGCCTCCGACGGTTTTGATACGTTTGAGTTACACTAGTTGATCATCACGTATCCCATTTAGACATTTTCACTTTTTAACTTTTGATTCAAGTTTTCTTTCTTTATCAAAATGCTGGTTACGTGTCAAACCAGGCCACGGGTTCTGATCTTCCTTTCTACGATATCTTTGTCCCATAAGACGATCTTTATTCAAAAATTTCTGATGACGAATTTGTAATGTGATTTGTGGTTTGCCCCCAACCGAATCAAAAATCCTGGCTACGCCTAAGAATCAACTTACTGGTACTGAAAAACAACTGATCTCGAATTCCATGAGAGAAGTTAGAATTTAACTGGTTCAAAAAAATGCTCGACAGCAAAAGCCAAAGCGGATATTATAACATAGTACTTGTTACATATGAAATTAAAGATTTAAAAGTTTAATTATTCGTGACGTGTATTGTGCTACGAGCTAGAATTTCAATAAAATTTGCTGAAAAGCCAGCAAACTTATTTCTTTTGGTGCAGATCAGTTTTCACGTGGCTAGGGTAAAGCAAACAGCAACAAAAGTTGATACATATCTTTTGATGACAGCAAGCATAAGTTTCAAAAATCTAAAATACAACGTTTCGAAGATCCAAAATGGCAAAACAATACTGTACAATGTTTTGGACACAAATTAGGCGACATTGTTTGTTTTTCAAAAAACGTTAATAGAAAAAAAAAAGGTTGTTCACCAGTTATTTTGAAACACGATCATTTTCTCGAAATTAAGAACAAAGAGGCAGTCAATAAATTTAGGTTTTTGAAAGTTTCTAGAAATTGGGATGACAGATTTTAACTAGCACGAACTTTTTGGTCCTTACAACTAAGTTCGTTCTCATTATAGTTTGATTTTTGGAGTTTGATATTAAGATTTAATATATCTTAACGAACGAACAAACGCTTGAAATTACGCTAGGCGTAATTGCTTTTCAAATCTCGGATCATTGCCCCACGTTTGCCATGTTACAAAATTCCCGGAATACTAGGCCAAAAAAAAACTTTTAAAAAAACAAAACATTTCAGGTTCGTTGCTTCCGCAATTTCGAATCATACAAATTTTGCAAAAATCTTAAAAAAACATTAGAGTGGCACATTACTTGTATTTCTAAAATAAATTCTGATAATTTTAACAATCAATTTATAAGTTTAATGAATGTATTTCAAAGTAATTAACTAACACGCACCCATGCACAAAGCTAGTAGAAAACAAGAGACTATAAATAAAGCCTTGGATAACAACAAAATTATTTGATGCTATTTGCCGGAAGCAGAAGCTCTACAAAACTCGTTTTAAAAGTGGCGATCCCAGTAATATTGCGTACTACAAAAAATTTTCTAATGATCTGACTAGAAAGAAAGAAAGAAAGAAAGAAGCAAAAAACAGTTTGTTTTTGATGTATTAAATAAACAAAAATCTACCCAAAAAAATTATGGAAAACAATGCTTTTAATTCTTCCTTCAAACAAAAAAAGCAAAATCGTTTCAGCGAGTGAACTAGTATATCAAACGTTAAAGGAAAAACTATTCAAAATTTTTTTGATATCGCCAAAACATTTGACAATTGTTTTGTGAAAGTGGGTAAAACGCGTGCAGACAAAATATTGCCAACTTCTCCGCAAACTAGCAAAAAGTGTTTGCGAAATCGAAATTAAAATTCAATTTCTCTTGATAAGCCCAGACCAAATGAAGTCCGCAACATCATTAACTCCTTGCAATGCAAAAAGTTGTCAAAAAAATGTAATACCCTCTTATGTCATTAAAGTAGCAGATCACTTGTTGGCACCTTATTTAACCTACTTCTTCACACTCTCGTTTGATTTTGGCATTTTTCCAGATATACTTAAGAATGCCGCTGTAATTCCAATTCATAAAACTGACTCAACAACGATAATTTTGAATTATCTTCTCATTTTAGTATCACCTGGTTTGTCCAAAAAAATTAGAAAAATTGATAAAGACAAGACTCACAATCTTTTTGGAAAAACACAGCATTTTATATCCAAAGCAATATGGATTTCGTGCAAAGCATTCCACTACACATGCTGTGTTTGATATTACTACTTGTCTATTTGACAACATTAATGATAAAATTTTTTTATGTCTCCCGTCATGCTAGATCTCCGCAAAGCATTTAACACTGTATCACTTGAACGACTTCTTTTAAAATTAGAGCATTATGGGACAACCGGAAAGCGCTGGCGCTACTTAAAAGTTAAATAACTAACCGAATGCAATTTGTCAACATTGATGGTTTTAGTTCCAGTTTAAAAGAAATATCGTAGGAATACCACAGGGCTCAATATTAGGACCGCCATAGTACCTACATCATATATATGAATAACTTTCAGTACGCAGAAGAATGCACGCCAATGTTATATGCTGACGACACGTGTTTATTGATTCAAAATAGTAATCTAGACGATTTACAAAATCGTCACCCTAATAAAAAAATTGTCTAAGTCGCATTTTTGAGTTTT
The DNA here is from genome assembly GCA_963965965.1 of Trididemnum nubilum. Lineage (NCBI taxonomy): Eukaryota > Metazoa > Chordata > Ascidiacea > Aplousobranchia > Didemnidae > Trididemnum > Trididemnum nubilum. The sequence continues at coordinate 19,948,066 of OZ014472.1, forward strand.
GAGAAAAACGAAAAGTACTTTCTCACATTTAGTAAAGTAACGTAGCGTTACCAAAATTTGGCAAAAATACTTCAAAATGATTATATCAATGAGGATCTATGTGATTTTGCTTGAAAACATCCCACTCGATGGCAAAGTGACTTAGGCAAAAATAATACAGATTTTTCTGTGACTTAGGCAAAAAAAATATTAATTTTTATCTTGAATAGCATTGCTATTATTCAGAAGTGGAGTACTCGACGACGTCCTGGAGAAAACATTTTGAAGTCCTTGGCTTTGGCCTCGAAGGTATAATTCTTGGCCTTGGCATCCAAACCTACAAGTCCTCGAAAATGCCCTGTTTACGGAGAAGGACAGCACTATTTTTTGATTCGTGAAAAATTCGCCAAGTTCATGACCTTTTTTTTTTTTGTCTTGGAGAACGCGCCAGAGACCTCACGGTAAATTTATAAACACCTTTTTTATTTTTTTGAAAACACTTATGCGTTGTGTCCTTGGTCCTTGGCCTTGGCCTCAAGCATTCCTGATTTTGGCCTCGAGAGGATCAGTTCTTGGCCTCGGATTGTTTTGTGTCCTTGGCCTTGGCCTCGAGCCTTGTGTCTTCTACTCCTGACACCTCTGCTATTATTTCTTCAACATTCACTTGAATGGTTAAAGATTAGGTTTAACTGGTACAGAGATAAACCGCAAGGAGAAACAAATTTCAGAGTTTTTTTGTGTTGTATTTTCTTTTACACAGCAAAATCGTTTCAAGTATTTTTGAGTAGTTGACATTTTCTGAAGACAACTAATTATAGAAATAAACTAAAACTGGAATTTTTTCGTATGAATCCCATGGAACTGCAACAATTAATTTTTATCTTGCTGTTGACCATAGGCGTAACCAGGGTTTTAGATTGGAGGGGCCCAAACCACAAATCACGTGCAATGACAAGATCAGAAATTTTCAAACGGGAAAATTTTTGTTTAACAACGATATCGTAGAGCAAATATATCGTAGATCTTTTTGTGCAACAAAGAAAATGAGAAGCTGTTGCCTGGTTTACAAAAAGTTCAAAAGTGAAAATGTCTAAATTTGGAGACGTGTATGAGTAAACTATTATAACTCAATCGCTTCAAAGACGGGAGCTATGGAGGTTCGGGGGAGAAGCCAGCGGCTGGAAATTTTGAGAAAAACAAACCTATTTTAATGCCATTGGATCACATTTCGCACGTGTTCAGAGCCATTTCAAAGAACTGGTTTATAACATGTGAAAGCCAGTTGAAAAAATTAAATTTTTTCAATTCTTTTACTCACAACTTAAATGTAAGTGATTTGGCCCAAGTAGAGGGAAGTAAGATTCGTTGCCTCGTGCTATATTTTAGTAGTAAATAATAATCCACTCGAAGAACTTCCTCAGAGATTTTTGTTTTGTCAAGAAAATAACCAACTGCAGGAGTGCATGTATGACCAGGGGCGTAGGTGTAGCCAGGATTTTTGATTGGGGCGGACCAAATCACAAGTAATGACGTCTTCAGAAATTTTTGAAAGAGGAACTTTTTGTGGGAAAAAGATATTGTACATTGGAAGATCAGAAGCCGTGGCCTGTGTGTTTGCACGTAACCAGGATTTTGCAATAGGAAGAGGACTTAAACCAAAAATAAAAAGTGCAAAAGTCTAATTTGGAAGATGTGCTGAGTAAACTAATGTAACTCAAGCTCATCACAGACGGGGTCTGGAGGTGGTCTGGGGGCTAAGCTTCCAGCCGCTGTTCAATTTTTTGTAATTTTTTTGTGAAAAAAACTAGCTATTTTAATGCCATTGGATCATAATTTGCACGTGTTTAGTGCCATTTGAAAGAACTAGATTTTTAACATTTCAAAGACCATTGAAAAGTTAAATTGTTTAAGTCTTTTTTGCTTACAATTTAAGTCCAAAACATGCTTAAAATCTTGAACTTTGGGGTTAAATTTTGTAAGTGATTGGACCTAGGTAGGGGAAATTAAGACACATTGCCTCGTGCAATATTTCAGCAGTAAATAATAATCCACTCGAAGATTTTCCTTGGAGATTTTTGTTTTTTCATAAAAATAACCAGTTGTAGGAGTACATGTACGAGTAAATGTTTTATTGAATTTGAATTAGAGAGGGCCCAGGCCTCCTCAAGTCAAATTCAATAATTTTTTCAATGAGCATTTCCCCTTGCTAATTTTTTATTTTTTCAAAAGTATTTTGTCGTACAAAAAACTAACGAGACGGAAGTAGATTGTTATTTAAAAATGGTACAATAAATGGTTACGCCTGCTAATCATATTATCACACCTGGATTTATATTGCACGGGGCCCATTGCGCTTTATATATTTTCACAACTTTTTCTGCCTAATATAGGTGAATACCACAAAATGTCTCACCATCTGAGCGCGGAGCCCCTGGCACTGTGCCGTGTTGTGGTAAATCTGGCCTTGGTTATTGCATTACGTCCTTAAAAAGGTTAGATGAGGGCCTGAGATAGCAAATTTTAGGATTAAAACTCTCAATTTTTCCCGAGTTTTACAATTATACATTTAAATTGATTGGAAAAAATTGAATTGAGGTGGCCGGGGCCCCTGGTCGTCAATATTATTTACAAATGCTAAAAGAAAGCGTTGTATGCAAAAACTCCTGAAAGAAACTGAAACTGAAGAAACAGTAGGCTTTTTTACCGCAGTTTTGTCATAAATAACATTTCGATTGGGGCGGGATCCCCGGACCTCATGGCTACGCCTATGGCCAGGGGGCCCAGGCGCCTTCAATTTAAATTCAACAACTTGTTCAATGAGCATTTTCCCAGCTTATTTTTTTTCAAAAGTGTTTTATTGCGCAAAACGTGGCGAGAAGGAGGTGAATGGTTGTTGAAAAATGGTACAATAGAATGATGGTTACGCTCACTAACCATGTTATTGCCAGAGCTGAGCAAGTCCGCAAGTTAGTCCGCAAGTCCGCAAATCCGCAATTGCGGACTAACGAAAAAAGTTGCGGACATGCGGACTTGCGGACTTTGGCAGTTTAAATTGCGGACTTGCGGTTGCGGATTATTTTTAATTTCAGTTCGCAATTCTTCAAGTTTTATTCAAGTATAGAAATTTTTACTATTTTTGTAAAATATTCATGTTTTTACCCAGTCAAACATGAGAAATCAATTTAATTTTTTCGAGTTCAAGTTCGGCAAAAATATCAAGTTTTTCGAGTTCAGGCTGACATAAATACTAAGTCTGCTTTTCGACTTAATCGCTTTCTTTTTGTTGACATGCTGTTTGGTAACGTGAGAAACGAATACATGCCGCGTTCTCATCTTTTATGCAAATAGCAGGTTGATTTTTAGAACATTTTAGAACCCCCTTTTGTGCTTGTTTTAAGAATCTTCTACGTCTGTCACTGTGGTAATTTTAACTGTATTGTCTTTAGACCTTTAATCTCATAATCTTTAAGTCTGCAACTGGTGCTCAAATTAGATAGTCTTCGACAGTACGAGTGATGTGGTGTCTCAAATTTTCGTAGTTTAGTGTATCAAGTTAGATGTGTAGTAAGTTGGTTGCTGATGTTTCTATTTCTATAGTGAGACCTCGAAGCAGTTTTTTAGTAATGTAATTTAGTAAAGTCTAGCATAGTGTTAGTATAATCAATAGCGTAAATTTTGGTTTTGTAAATTTTAGTTAATTGATATTGATTTGGCTAGCTGATAATTGACTTCTTGTTTTGCCGTGCTCCTTTAAATGAATCAAATTTTTGGTGTTCTGTGAGGAATAACATTGTTATATTTATATCCAAAGTGTAGTATGACTGCAGAAATATGAAGGATATGGCGCGCGGCGAGACAGGCTATTACAAACGGATCTAACCTGATTCAAATTGGAGTCAACACTGTTTTCTCGAGTTCGGCAAAACAAGTTCGTTTTTTGGGTTTAAGTTCGAATTTGCATCCCTGGTTCAAAGTATGGCTTTGTTGTTTTTCACCGTGAGTTTACAAAATTTGCCACTGAGATATCATTTATTATACTGGTAGCCAATGCCGTCGCTACGGTGAGGCCAGGGGCGCCGTCCACCCCTAACGACTGCTTGTGCCCCCCCATTTTGGTTCGTTCAGAATGCTTTTTTGGAGCATCGCGTAACGACAAGACAACAGGCAATAGAAGAAAAAGGAATAATTTTCAAACATGATTCTCGTTTGAAATTTTCTCGATTGTTTGCAAAATTGCTGGCCACCAACTGCTTTACATAAATGTGACCCAATAATCCGTCTTATTAACACGCCTTTACGGATGTGTCGCGGAATAGGAATGTATGCCTACAGAAGCGTTACCGGTATTTCGTTAGTGATTATGACCTGAAACCATAAGTGAAACATTTTTTTAAAAGACCAGCTGTTGTTTTTTAGAGCACACTCAAGATTTATTTTAGTTCGCAGTCAGTGGCGCAGTTAGAGGGAAGAGGCTAAGGGGTAATCAGTCCCATTTAACCATGTCATTTAGAAAATAAAACCAAAAAAAGAATCAGCGTTTAAACGTGTTTTGGACTTGACCTAATGTCTATGGGGGCTCAAGAGGCTAGACAATTTAAATCGTTCAATGACTTCTGAATTTTAGCAATTTACTGTAATTATTGATATGGTTTTAAAACGTGCGAAATCTGATTCAAATGGCGTTAAAAACGCTATTTTGCCGCAAAATTGCGAAAATCACTCAGCAGCTGACCCCCTCTGTAACACGCGTGAGTAGCAACGGTTTGTTCAGCACAGGACCTAAATTAGACAATTTTTGTGCAAAAAACATTTACTTTTGGTTCAAGCCCCCTCTCTCTTAACAAAACCCTGGTTGCGCTTCTGGTCGCATTCACTCCTGTAGACATATTTTTCAAGCGATTATGCCGGCCGCATGCGAAACGAGCTAATAAACGCTGCCGGGCTTATATGTATCTTTTTCCAAAGATGAATACAAAATTGTAGCTTTAAAATATCAGTTTTTGTTTGCAAAAGTTCAGTCCATTTTCGGCTAGGGCCCTCTCACTTTGTTTGGTCTGGCGACGGCACTGCTGGTAGCGTGTGCTTATCTCATTCCTAGAGTATTTATTGAAACTAGGGACTAAAAATTAAGTAATACAATTAGTGATATGAATGTTTTTTGCCTTCTACTGCCTTTGCCTTTTCCTGCCTCGAAAAAAATTGTTTTCTTAGAATATATTGTTGCAAGCGGAAATGCGGATTGTACTATGCAATTTGATGGCTTCTCACTGTAATTCAATGGCTTTTAATCTCGAAATCCCTAGCTTCATTGTATCATTTTTGAGGGTTCGCCGGAGGGTTGTGCATTATGCTTCCACACAGTTTAGGCACCTATTGTGTAAGCAGAAGCGCAGCCAGGAGGCTGGGGGCTAAAAACCCTTAGTCAAGTCACTTAAAAATCTGTTTTGAGTTGGACCTGAAAGTAAGATGGTCTGGGCTATTCCATTCTTAAGTTTGCCATCCGAAAAAGCAGCTCAATAAGTCATGCTGTGGTACATTTACTACAATCAACGATTGTGAGTAATTTCTTCTATTGCGTGGAATGTATTCACCATACGTTTGCTATACTTCCCACAAGTCACAACTTTTGACTTATTTTTGCCAATCAACTCTGAGCAGTTCACTTCGGAATGTGGTTGATTGCAAAACTTTTTCACTCGGTTTATAAAAAGTTGCGGACTTGCGGTGCGGACTTCAAATATTACGAAGTTGCGGACTTGCGGTTGCGGACTTCAAGATTTACGAAGTTGCGGACTTGCGGTTGCGGACTTCAAGAATTAGGAAGTTGCGGACTTGCGGTTGTGGATTCAACAATCTCGAAAAGTCGTTGCTGACTTGCGGTTGCGGAATAAGCTTTTAAACGTCCAATTGCGGACTTGCGGTTGCGGATTGAGAAAATTGAAATTTGGTTGCGGATTTGCGGACTGCGGACTCAAAAAAAAACTTGCGGTGCCCAGCACTGGTTATTGCCCGGACTGGATCTACATTGCGCGAGCCCCTAGCGATTTGGTGATTTTTACTACGACAACTTCCTGCCTAATATAGGTAAAATGAAAAAAGGTCTTACCATCTGAGCGCGGAGCCCCTGGCACTCTGCTTTATGGTAAATCCGGTCCTGGTTTTTGCATTACGTTCACAAAAAAGTTAGATGAAGGCCTGAGGTAGCAACTTTTAGAACAAAAACCCTTAACTTCACCCGGATTGTACATTTAAATTGGTTGGTAAAAAATGACTTGAGAGAGCGCGGGCCCCCTCGTCGTCAATATTGTTGTTACTTACTGTTGTACGCGAAAAATGCTGAAAGAAACTGGAAAAACAATGGAATTTTTGTCACATTTTTATCATTGGTGGCATTTCAATTGGAGTGACCCTGGCCCCATTCTGGCTACGTTTATGCTGTTGACTCTTAGTATATAAACTACTGTAACTAAGTTACTTTTACGTTCTAAAAGTAACTTTGTTACAGTTACTCGGGGGAAAAAAACTAAGTTACCGTGCAGCTACAGTTTTGAAAAAGTAACTAGTTACCGTTACAGTTGCGGTTACTGTTACTTTGACCAATGAAGTTTTGATCCTAATAAAGCAATTGCTTGTATGCTTAGAACGGTCATTTTTTTATTTATCGATATTTGTGCATTGCGGCTGGCGGGTATTGCAACGCTTGATTTAGATTTTTTGCAACGCTTGATTCTATTTGAATAAGGTTTATTAGGCACATTATACTTTCATCTACAATACTGCATAAGTAGTTGGGGGACTGCTTCAAAATCAACATTAGCACCTCTCTTTATTCTGCAAAAAAGAAGCATCAGATTGTTAACTGGAAGTGGATATCGTGAGCATACTAATCCTTTGTTCTATCGAGCTAAATGCTTAAAACTCAAGGATATTTACTCTCTGGAAACTGCAAAGCTAATGTACAAAAGTCATAATAATGTATTATCTTTTGCAAATTCAGATAAGTTTAACCTAATAAAACACTGCTATACACATAAGACAAGATTGAGCCACAAAAACAACTTCTTTCTTCCAAGAACTAGAACAAGATTAGGGCAAAACTCTCTATCATTCGCAGGAATTAAAGTTTGGAATGAAATTTCAAGCAGTATAAAAGAAGTTTCATTCTACAGATTTAAAAAAGCTGTTAAAGCTCATTTTTTATCAAACTATGAAACCGATAAAAGCTAGAATAACAGCTTTCTATCAGCAATGCAGTAGAAATTACAGGAATCATAGTTGCATATTTATGCTTGAGTTCAACAATAACCTATGCTATTGCTTGAATGGCATGAGATTGGTGCATTCATCTATCACACATTTATGCAATACGTCATCTCTCATTTTGATGTGCCCTTGAATTATTAGTAATTTTGCAATAACTGACTGCGGTTGATATATACTGGTATTGGAAATTGTACCAGTACTAATGACATATTGGCTAACAATACAAAACAAAGCAAGGAGGTTTTTTTTTCACTCCAATTGCCCACTTTAAATTCTATAAAACATAAATAAGCATTATGAACTTTATTAATTTTATTTCTATCCAATCTGTAGTTACAGCATTTTTATTTTTTATTTTTTGGTATGCTTAGAATTAGAAAAATTCTAATGTTGCCTTGCATTTTCTTTACATGGTGACTGTGAGTTTTGTGTATACACTGTACAAAGTGTACATATCTTTGCAACACTTAGTTTTAATTTTGCGTAAAATTTTTTATCATAGAAAGTAGCAGACTGAGAAAATCTAGAAGCTGTTTTTTTTTAACCTTAACTTGGTGAGGTGGCAGTAGACTTAGATTCGCTGTCTCCTCACCAAGTGACTAAATATCGCTTTGACTCTGCAAGTTTGTGTTTTTGGTTTTAAAGAAATTGCATATTTCGATGCTTTGGTGATAGACCTAGAGGAAGTTGCAGTTTTTTTCTTGTGATATGACGTCACTTGGTAAATAAATAAATAAATATGATGATGATGATTTAGCAGTAATGGTGTAGTGGTAAGAGCGATGGTGTTGTGGTAAGAGCGTCCTCCTTGCAGTCGGTAAACCGGGGTTCATTTCCTTGTCGAACTATATCAAAATGACGTTCAGCATTAAAGGGACCATGAAAAGATATAGCCTTGGTTTAGTTGACGCTGGTGGCAGCTACTCGAAGACCGTATGGTCATTTCGCTGTCTTCTGGCCAAGGCAACTTGGCGAATAAATCAGTGAAACTGAAACTGACGTAATCGCGTGATGATGACCAGGTGTGTGTGTGCATTTAGCAATCGGCTTGCGCAGCGAATGCAGTTAATATAATTACCAAACGTAGTCCGGCATGCGTGTGCTGTCACTAAAAAAAAGTAACTGTGACTAGTAACTTTTGCAGGTCTAATTTTGTAACTAGGTACCGATTTTGTTACAGTTTCAAAAAGTAACTAAGTCACCGTTACAGTTACTCAAAAAGTAACTAGTTGCAGCAACTAGTTACAGAAGTTACCAGTTACAAAAGTTACTAGTAACAAAAGTAACTAGTCACTGCGCATCTCTGGTCGAGCAACTGTGCTGCTTTCAAAAAAACCTTTTCTGTTTTCAAAGAATTCGTTCTTTTTTTTAACAGCTAGTGTAGATTTTGGATGCCTACGTCAGCATCGACTGACGTAGGCAAATCATACAATTGCCTTAGTCAATATCAAATGACATTGGCTACTCATAAAATTCCCCAAGTCCATCTCTGGACTTCGACATTTTTATTATAACAGCATAAAGCGCCCTCTAGTGGCAATTTTTAAAATCTAAAAGGTTTGCAAGGTGCGCCTTTCCACGCTGATTATTTTGGTATGAATAACTCATTTTGCCCAAAAATCGACTTAGACATTTATTTTATTAGGCTGATGAAATGCTGTTGACGCTGAAATGGACAAAATTTCAAATTGGATGGTTGTAAATAAACTAACTATAAACCGGAAATTTTTTTCTATTTTGACAAGTCAACCATCATTAAAAAGCACTCCCATACATGTTTATGCTAACATTGACGGACATCAAACTAATTCTAGTGATAAGATGAGATATTTAGAAATTGTTTTAGACTAATATCTCAATTAACCATATATTGAAAAGATTACGAAAGAAATTGCGGGAGCAACAGGAATATTATGGAAAGTAAGAAGGTTTTTGCCAATGGAGTCAATGACTGCATTATATTACGCATTAATCCAACCTCATTTACTGTATGGGTTGGCGATTTGAGGCTCCACATTTTCTTGTGATACACAAAAGCAGCTACAAAAAAGCAAAATAACGCTATAAGAGTCAAAGTTGGAAGCAAAAAGCATGACCACGTTACCTCCTCATACAAAAATCTTATCATACTAAAAATTCACGATTTACGTAGATTAGAGATTGCAATCTTGATGCATAAATATGATTATTCAAAACTTCCTTCGGCATTCGACGGCCAATTTGTTAAACCATTAAATATTCATCGTTATTCAACCAGGAGTAATCAAAATCACTCATACTATATTCCCAAATTTAGATTAGTCAGGCTTTAAAAATCACTTAGATTTACAGGTGTAAAAATTTGGAACAACACTGAAAAAGCAATAAAACTACAAACAATAAACAAATTCTATAAAAGTTTTAAAAACTATTTGGTTCAAGAATATTTAATTAAAATCTAGATGCCTTGCTCTTACTGCTAGAAAATTAAAACAACTGATTTCTAATTCAAAATATTTAATTTAATTTTTTAATTAAGAGCTGTTTGACTCGAAGACCTTTACGGTCACTTCCAGCTCCTTTGTTACCAAATGTTATCAAATTCAATTTGAATATCGCGTTTTATTTTTTAATTTTTCTGTTATGCTGCATTGCATCGTTTAGTTTTTTTCGTGTTTGTGTTGGTTAACAAGAAGCCTCTGTCTCTCTGCCTGTTTGATATACGAGTATGAACAAAAATCAAAACAAAAAAGCGAGTCCAAAATGCCTGCAATATATTCATAAATTTATTTCTTTTTAAGCTTTGACTTAGCTATCAATCTTCAACATACTGTAGAAAAATAGTTTAATGACAAGTTTTTTTACAATTTCTTAAGATTGACAGTCCTCTTCAACCCTGCCATTTGGACAGGAAAAATTTCTGGAAAAGAAGTCTTTAGTTACACAACATGTCTGTCATGATAGCCCACATATAAAATATAACAGCCTTGTACAGCGGCTGTTTTAAGCAGGGCTGCCGAGCCAGTGAAGAAAAAGCATGGCTCTGGCTTCAGCTCCGGATCTCTCGTTTTTCAAACCTATAGTTCCAAGTCCCGCTCCGAAGCTACAATTTTTTAAGGTATGATTCCGGCTTAGCATCATTGTCGCTTGCAAGTTGCAATAAAGTCCAAAAGTTTTGTTGCGGTAGTCCGCGTAGTGAAGTAAAACTGTTGACAAGCGCGCAACCAGGATTTTGCTAAGATGGAGGGGTTGACCCCAAAGCTAAAATTTCTCTGCGTTTCATAGATGGGGTCTGGGGTAGAGTCCCCTTCACCGGGCGATTTTGTAATTTTTCGAAAAAAGTTGCCATTTTAACGCTATATGAAGATGGGATTTGCATTGTTTTTCGGGCCACAAAAAAAAAACAACTGCTAAGACTTGGAAGTCCTTTGACAGTAAATTTTCTCAACCTCATTTGCCTCCACCTCCCTTACATACTGGTAAAGTCCAAAACACGTTTAAAGGAATGCATATTTGGGTTAAATTGTTTTAAGCGACTTGACGAAGACGATGGTCTTCAGCTCTCTTACCTTTCCTCCATGGCTGCGCGAGTGATTGTTGTCTAGCGAGATATATCCTAGTAGTCATTCGTATTGAAAAGCCTTATGGACTACTAATGGACTAAAATTCAAATACCTAAAGTTAAAATTCCAGGTTTCAAACAAATGGGCGTTTGCTTGACTTTGGCAAGGTCTTTCGTTTCAGAAAGTCGAAGCCGAAGCGTGTTGACATTTTGTAGCTCCGGCTCCAGCCTCACTACAAGTAAAATTAGAGGAAAAATAGTGTCAAAATCCAAATAATTTAAATGTGGGAGCTGAAACTGCATTACCAAGCGCTTCTAAACTCGAAAAGTTTATTCTTCTCTTGCAATTAGTTTTCAAGCTAGAGCGGTTTGAGTCTCCCATTAGCATTTTAGTTTTTTGGCTTGGAAACCGGTATCACGTCACCAATTGCGTCCAAAATTTGCACAAAGGTGGTTCCGCATGAACCCCCATCTAAGCTATAGACTTCAAGAGCCTAGTTTGAGTCGTTTCATAGTTATAGCGAATTTGGCCTCTGTTTTGCAGAAAAACCGTTAATTTTCTCGGACAAAACAAAGAAACTTTCGGCGCGAAGGGTCGCAGAAGTCCCAATAAATAAATAAAGAAAGAAAAAATAAGCGTTAGAATTCAAACAATTCAAATGTGGTTGATGAATACATTCCAGGCGCTTCCAAATTCGATAATTTTATTCTCCTGCAAATAGTTTTCGAGCTAAAGCGGTTTGAACCTCCAATTGGCATTTCAGTTTTTTGGCCTAAAACCCGTATCACGTGTCCAATTGCCCCCAAAATTTGCATAAACATTGTTCCATATGTACCTCATCTAAGTTTTAAATTTTGTTTTTACCTTTATCTGTTTCAAAGTTATAGCGATTTCGATGTCTTGTTGCAGAAAAACCGTTGATTTTGCACAAAAAGAAGACAAAAGGATTTCCGGCGAAAAGAGTCGCAAAAGTCCCAAAAATGAGTCTAAAATCACGAAATGCATGTACCACTGTACCAGTTGCAATCTTTAATTACTGCCAATCTTCAATGTAGGCCTACAGCAAAAAAAATGTGGCATAGCAATTAACAAAACTGAATTTGCGTTAGATTAAACAGCGTTCAAAATTTTGAAGGCACAACCAAAACTAAGATTAACAGCCTCAGACATACTACATTTATGTATAAGACTGTTAATTAAATTCTTAGTTTTGGATGCACGTCTAAGACGTTCTATTGTTGTCTATGACTTAACATTAATTTCTCAGGGCATTCTTGGAATGAATTTGCATTTTTTGAGTTACAGAGTAGCTTACTTTCAAAGAAGAAAGTGAGGTTTGGGATATACAGTAATTCAAGTACAAAGACCAGCTGTGTCACTCACCATGTTAATGTAATTATAGCCGTGTAGCCTGGCTAATGTGTCAGTTAGGGTGCGTAGCAAACTAATCAAATACATGTACTGTAGCTTACGATAAGTTAAAACTGGTCCACTACAGTAATATGCCTAGTCAAATTAGTCTACAGTACGGAACCGTACAAATAGGGAAATTTTTGCACTTGAATTGCGAAATCAAAACCTTTGCTTTTTTTACTTGCCTAGCACGCTGCTCAGGATCAAGTATAAATTCGCTAAGGGTGACCACTGACCACGTTAATAAAAATCCGCGAATATCCGGGACGCGATGATAAGTTTGAAGTAGATTGAATATTGAAGGAACGGTTGGGTCAAGGTAAGGAAAGATGCCAACGCCGATCTAGTAATTTTATACCACTACACCAACCTAAAAAAGACATTGGTTTTGCCTGCAGTTCTCTATTAATCAAGCCAACAAAAACGAAGAATAGCGCAACATGCATTTTTTAATCATTTATGAGATACCGTACAAACTTAAAACAGACTAGGCGCTCTGAAAGCTTGGCATAATAAAATTAAGAGGATATGAAACATTTGCGAAAGACTTGATTATGAAAAAATGTTGAAAAATTGATCGAAAATTTAAAATGTTATTATTGAATAATTTTAATTTCGAAAAAAAAATGTTTAACAGTTTTAAAACGATTAAACTCTTTTAAACGAGGTACACCTTGAAAAAGTTATCTGGAGTTTCCTGTTTCTTGAGTTTTAATCTGTGTAGCCCATTTGAGGAACAGAGGTATCAACGTACTTGCTCAGTTTCTTTTTTTTTCTAAGAACTAGTAAATTTTGAGTTAAAGCTGGCTGTTTCTTTAATAATTTTCACGAGTTTTCAGTTTTTTGACTTTTTTGGAGAATTAAGTGACATAAATAATCATTCTTGCTTGGTTAAAAGTTGTCTTGTTATGGACCTTGGCTACTGTTAGATAAACTAAGAAAAGATAAAAAACTGGAAATAACTACGTTGTGCTACAGCTTATGTTCTCAATGATTTTTTTCATGCTGAGCCTGGAACAAATTGCTTTTAAATTTTGAGCAAAAATGACTTTCGCGTTGTTATAAAATTGTTCTTATCAAAAAACGTGTTTAATTTTAATAATACAAATTTATACTTAATGAGGATATAGACATTTAAAGGTAATAGACAGCAACAAAATTTGTTAAACCCCAGACAAAAATTTAAAAAACAATATTAACGAATACTTTAAGTTATTTGCGTCTATCTTATGTTAGACAGCTAAAGCGTAATTCGTCACCCAGTAAACACAAACTAAAAATTAAGTAAACACTAAGCCCCTCCTTGCCCCGAGCCAAATTGAAAATTGAATTAATCCTCCCTTGATGTTATTTAATGATCAGTAAGGTTGAAAGCTTCAAAATTTTCCAAGCTTGAAACTTAAATTCGTCGTTTTCAAAATACTAAACTCAATACAAATGTTTCAAAATTTTGAATATTCGTCTTAAAGCGTATTAATCTTAAAATTCACGTTTATCGAAAGTTTTTGAGGAAAGTCGAATACAACACAACCCTAATTAGTTTGAAAATGTTATGTGTGACCTCAACGTTGCTTAGCAGAGTTGCTATTATTAGCATTTATTTTTACTATTGGATTATACCATAAGAACAAAAACAATACAATTAAAAAAAAAAGTACAAATCGAGCTACATAATCTATTCTTAGTGTTGGGCTGATGGCCCAGCCTGACAAAGACTTGTGTGTTGACGGGGTTAGTACGTAGAAAAGAACAAAGAAATTGCATTATATACGCTAGAAAAAGAGCACGAAACAATGCAAAGTTATGGTTCAAAAAAATTAAGCTGAGCAATTTTTAAAATAAAAATCGTAATTTTAGTTCATTAAAAACCGTTTAAACATATTCAAAATAAAACTTAATACAGCCCCAATTGCCAGTGTAGGAGATGATCGAGCACAAAGCTTGGAGCGAAACTTGTTCGATGCTTGTTCAGCAGCATTGCGTGATAACATTACAATGCGCAGTAAAATCGTTCAACCAGCAATATAAAAACAAAACTACTCATAAAGCATGTCCAAACAGCAGTATATTAAAACATTTACAGTACATTTTGTACATTTTAGTATGCTGAAAAAAATGTACTCAGGGAATGCACCAAAATAAAATTTTCCACTTTGGCGATGGACAATCAGTTTTTAAATGACTACGATGAAGTTTTCAACCCGGCCAATAACAAAGACAACAAACCATACCCATCATAACGCACTATAGTTGCGCAAGCACTGCCCAGTTACGAATTACAATACAGAAAATTAAAAAAATTAGAATAATATTAACTATAAATTTTGATTAGTGTTAATTTTCAATACCGGTAACAAATTAAGTGTTTTGACAAAACTGCATTTACTTTTTTGAATAATATTTTATTGCACAGCCCAAATTTTGGGTTAGTATGGCCAAAAAGTGGATCCACGTACCGGTAACAAAAACAATTTAAAAATTTTGAAATTTGCAATTGTGCCTTCAAACGTCTCAAATCTACTATTGTTGTCAATACCTAACGCTGTAACTAAAAATCGTCATTTATAAAATTCTGAAAAAAATCATCCAAACCAGGAATTCAGATATACTTGGACGCAATTCAGACAACTGGTCTACCGCTTCTCCTCGTCACTGCGTTTTTTTTTACTTTATATTACCGCAAAATAAGTGACAATGAAACGTGAATTGAATTGTAGCAACTGCGAATAGAATGATTCGGAATGATTCGGAAGATGGAAAAATACCATTGTCAAATATCTACAAGGTGAGCTAGATTTTGATGATAATAAATCCAGCGGTTAAGAACACGTCGATCAATTTGGACAAAATTTTTTGACAGAATTAAATTGTTATCAGTTGTCATTGCAGAAAAGTTAAACATTAATAGTCACGAAAATGAAAAGTAACTGTAAGAGACGAGCAGCGGAGGAATAGTAACTCTGACGATTCAACAGAAATCCGGGCTTCAATTGAAGCAAATGTAGAGTGAAAAGTTAATAGCGTTAATTAGATTCAAAAATGTGTGTGTTCTAAAACTTATCAAAAAAACGCCACTTTTTGTTCAAGAGTAAAAAATGCACACCTTAGTATTGTCACTTTTCATTTTAATTTAGAACGATAAAAAGAGAAGGAAAGAATTCATCACAAGTTGCTGTTTATCTCAAAATAATTTAATGATTATAACATACCGATACAGTAAGTTTAGATAGAGGATCTGGGGGAGCGCTGTAGGCTACCCAGCGGGGTCCGGGGCGGAGCCCTAAAAGCCAACTCATTTTAAGCTTTTATATGGTCTAAATTGCCGCAGATTAACTGAAAATACCTATAAGAACTACCACTTCAAGCAGTTCCTCATTTGGAATCAAAATTTGGCAAAAGGAGGGGGTTTGAATCCATAGTTAAATTTTTTTACTTGGAAAATGACTCATGTAGCACGATGAGCAAAGAGGTGTAACTTCGTGTACCACGGACGGAGCCCCAGCCGCTGGAAGCCATAGGGGTCTGAGGGCCAAGCTCCTCACTGTTACTTTGAAAAAATAAACCATTTTAACCTATTTGCTTGTTTTTAGAGCCATTTGAAAGAACTAAATTCTAAAAAATTCAAAGTTATTTGCAAGAATTAAATTATCCAGTCCCTTTAGCCCTCTTACTCACAGATGAAGTCCAAAATATGTTTATAACGCTTGTAACTAAGGAGTGGGAGGACTGAAGCCCCTTTAGATCCATCTCTGGTTGCGCCACTGATCAGCTTCTCTGCTTAAAAATGCTGGTCAGGTGAACTTCACACAAAAATTCTTAACCACACAATCTGTTAACTTTGCAACCAATCGATGAGGGGGCGTTTTGTGGCTGAGGATCAACTTGACAAAGGCTTGTAAATTGCTAAAGAGTTTCAACCCCACGCTCTTTAGATAGTCCTTAGCAATTATGCAAGCAACATATTGGATGTATATCGAGACCACTGGCATAACCAGAGGGTTAAGGGTTTGAAGCTTCCCTTTAGCCATATGTCACTTAGAAAATTTAACCACAATATGCACGCTTTTAAAAGTGTTTTAAACTTAACCAGAAAATAACAGGGGCTCTAAGAAATGTGATTCGATTTTGTCAAAGGGCTTCTAAATCTCAGCAATAAGCTTTTTCAAATGGTTCTACAACCTTGCAAAATGTCATCGAAATTGCGTAAAAGTGGCTGCTTTTTTCAAAAAAAAAATTACAAAACAGACCTCCATGTTTAAGATACAGACAAATTTAGCTTTTATATCATAGCCCGCTCTTTCTTAGCAAAATCCTGGTTACGCATCTGATCGAGATATTAGTTTTAAATAGAGTACAGCGGAAGCCTTTGAGCGGAACCTCCATTTTCTGAAGGTCTTGGATGTGGTTCTGAGACGAATTTTTATGCCACTGTGCAATTCTTATGATTTTAAATAAAAATCAACAATTTTTAACGCTATTTGAACAAAAGGGTGTACGTTTTTGGAGCCATTTTTAATAATATTGCCCAACTAATTAACATTATCATGTAAATCTATATCAAAGGTAAACGTTGCAAGATAAAAAATTTAAATTGCATCTTGTGGCGCATGTTTTATGTCAGACTAGCATCATATAAATGCTTTGGTGAGTCCGCACACAATGAGTCTCAATATTCTTTTATTATGAACAGCAATAAGAATAGTAATTCATAATAGCAATAATGACAAAAAGCAAAGCAGCGGTATTTATACAGCGAGTAAACAAAGAAACTCGAGAACAAAGGCAATATTAATCGAATTCATTTCGTCTTACAAAATTCGTTCATTACGCAATACCACTCATGGCAATGAGCGATATGTGCCAATACCCTGATACCGCAGACAATTACACAAGGACAAATATCAAATTATGTTCCCTCGGTCACCACAATGCTTTTGAAAGTAGGGGTTGTTCATTGTACTGTGCTGATATCATGCATCAAATAACACAGCAAAAGATTGGTGCATCTTAATTAGACGGCTAAAGCCTCCACAAAAGCTGGTTTTGTAGAATTCTGCGAAGCCAAAAGCCTGGCAACAATATTATGCAGAATTAGCACACTGACCTATAGTTTCTTGCTCATTTTGTCGCAATAACAACCACAATCGAAACGGACTTCCAAGTAATGCACCGGTGTATTAGTTGATTTAGGAAAAAAACTTTAAATGTGTAAAAAGAGTGGAACTATACAGTAGGTAAAGTTTATGACACCGTAAATTACTTTGGAGATGAGTTGAACCTAATTTATACTAAATGACGTCACCCCGCTATATCCCTTAAAAATTATCGAATTTGGGCGAATTGGAAAAATAACCCTAAAAATAAGTGAGGAGGGCATGTCCTCTCCGTGGCGCCGCCTCCAGGATGGAGCTAACTGAACAAAAACGCATTCAATCATTCCTATGATTATCTCTCGTAGACATGCCAAAGCATTTTCCGTTTTAAATGACATACGATATAAACACACGCCAAGCACTTCCGTAATTGTCCAGAACTATTGAAGGACATTTTAAACAACCCACAGCAGTTCAAAGCACATGCCCTCCATGCAGAATCGAACAGCAGTTACTTTGAAAGAGTTTGACTCAAAGCTGACAGTAGCAATTCTCGGCAGAAGATTAACAATTTTTTGAGGTTTTGTAAAGGGGTTACTTTTTGTTCATATGAAGGAGAAGTGTTTGAAAAAAATCACAATACGCACTGCAGTATGCACTGAAAATTTTGCGGCCAAACAATATTCTATCATGTTCGTTAGCCGAAATTAGTTTAATTTAATATTTTCAGTTACTTTAGTGCTTTTTTCCAAGCTAAACGCAAACAGATTACAGATTGCTTCTCTTAAAAGCTTGAAACAATCAAGGAAGACTAAGTGGAGTTAATTGAAAAAAGATGGTTAGGTGCATAGCAAATTACTAACACAAAAAATATGGCAGTTTCTGTCCCAGTAAAAAAATTCAGGCAGTTAATCTTGTGAAATATTTTTGTTTTGAGGTAATGGTACTCAAAGAATTTATTCGAAAAAATTCGCTTTTAAGAATCAACGACACACTTAATATCACTGAATAGAAAAATACTTTTTATGATAAAAAAGTCTGAATTCAACGAGCAAAATTGCTAAAACGATTAAAAATGCTGTATATACCGCTAATGCTTTACGTTTCAGTTTAATTGTAAGTTAAATACTGAAAATCTTGTCATTTAGGTTGGTCAGTTAGTGCTAATAAGAATTACAGCATGTCTATAAAAATGTGCAATACAGCCGTGTTTATAGCCTTAGCGTGGCTTTTTTGTGTAGGAGACATGGCACAGCCGCCCCAGCAATACACAAATATGGGTAAGAACAACATTTTTACTGCAGAGTAAAATTTATACTGGCTGTAAACGTTATCGAATTCATCTTTTGAATGATTGGTAAAGCCTTGAAAAAGGCTGTTTAAAATTGATTCAAACTATTTTCGTCTCACCCGTGTCAAAAATCAACGCGAGAATGAAAGAGAGTTGGGAAAATGTGGCCTTCTCTACTACTGCATTTCTAGACTTGAAAATTCCACTTAAAAAAGATTAAAAGTGAGTTCTGATTGGTTGACTGTCAAACTTTGTATGTCTGCCACCAAACGACTAATCATTGCAGAATTTGGAGAAAATAAACAAATTCTTTCTGCCAGCATAAAATTGTTTTTTGTGTTTTGATAAAAATAGCTTCTAGCGCTGCTAAATGAAATTGGGTTCTTCCTCTTGCCAAAACTGAAAACTGATCATAATAGTGCGCAGCGCAGTTAAGATTTTGAAGTAAACGTAGTCTTACGGCCAGATCACATTTCAATTGATTTAAAGAAGTCTTGGCTTTGTAGGTACGTCTAGACAGAAGTTTTGTGGTTTTTTCTTTCTTACGAATTGATTTGGGAAGAATGTGTTAATTGATTGTCTCTTGCAATCTTAAAGAGACACTGCTGGAAATCGCTTGTATTGAAGAAGTGAGAACAACTTGAGGTAATAAAGAAGTGCCTCAAATCTTTTCCCACAATTTCCCTTATTCCCAAAAATACGTATTAATCCGTTTAACTCCGCACCATTTGCAACCCCGTATT
Organism: Trididemnum nubilum; assembly: GCA_963965965.1. NCBI lineage: Eukaryota > Metazoa > Chordata > Ascidiacea > Aplousobranchia > Didemnidae > Trididemnum > Trididemnum nubilum. Next base: position 19,967,390 of record OZ014472.1, read on the forward strand.
TCGCGATTTTGTGACATCACAAAAAAGCTACTGTAGATCAGTAAGGGTTGTCTAGGTCTACAGATTACAAGTGGCAGTTGCCAAATTTTCCGATTTAGTTTCCGATTTACTCACTGCTATACCAGGCGTTTTTTAGTCTGCAAGAAATTTTGGCAAAATTATGCCTTTTGTGATGTCACAAAATTGCAAAATGCAGCGTTGCTTATGATAAGGAGTCAAACGCATTAAAACGTATTTTTGCGAATAAAGGGAATACAAGAAAAAGGCTCGGGTTATTTCTGTATTACCTCCAGCATAGTTCTCACTTCTTCAAAAAAATCAATTTCGAGCAGTATGTCTTTAAGCTTGTGCGACCCACGTACCTGCAATCACAGCCAGGGCATGGTATGGAATGGAATGGAATGGAAAATGGAATGGAATGGAACGGAAATTTCGGTATGGAATATGGAAGATGCCAGAATAGAATGGAATGGGAGATTTCAAGAATGGAATGGAAGACAATCTTCCATACTTCCATACCAATTCCATACTAGATTTTGTGCATTGTATTTACAGAAAAATACATACCGATTTCGGGTAGTGATAATGATATTGTCACAGAAGTATTGAACTTCATCTACGCATATTATTCGTCGACAAATCACAGTACTTTGGTTGTGTACATTGCGCAAACAGAGTGCGTATTGCATCATTGTAAGTACATTGCAATTTAATTGCAGCATTGATGTTACAGTTGACGACCTTGATAGATTTGACTTGATGTTTTTTTATTTTGAGGATGACAATTTGTCCAGTCGTAAAGTTTGTTTTCTTACATCGTCACAAAAACTCGTATTTGCTATTTCGTCCCCGCTTCAGCTTAATTTTAAGTATGTTTTTAGTTTTAAAGCTTTTAGTAATTTTTTTTGGTGTTAAAGCTTGGTATTTCTATTACGGTAAATGTTCTAGTTGATGTGAGGGTAAACTTGTACGGTAATCATTAAACCATAGGCATAGCCAGAAGGACCGGGCCCTCTGCCTCCCCCCCCCCTAATCGAAAAGCTACCAATGATAAAAATGAAGACACAAAGCCTATTGATTTAAGTTTCTTTTAGCATTCTTGCAGTGCAACAGTACATGCATACATACAACAGCAATTAGCGATAACTTATATTGACGACCAGAGGGCCCATGCCCTCTCAATTTAAATTTTTGCCAACCAATTTAAATGTACAAGCCGGGAGAAATTCAGTGTTTTTGTTCTAAAAGGTGCAATCTCAGGCACTCATCTAACTTCTTTATGCAATAATATGTTTTAGGCCCCCAGCTAACTTTTATATTACAATAACATGATTAGTAACCATTTATGGCATCTCATGTACCAACTTTAAATAACTTTAAATTACCAACTTCAAATAACAATTCACCTCCATCTCGTCAGTTTTCACGCGACAAAACGCTTTTGAAAAAACCTAGTTAGGGGAAATGCTTATTGAAAAAATTATTGAATTTGAATCGAGGGTGCCTGGGCTCCTGGTCGCACATATAATCCTAAAACTGGTTATTTTCATGACAAAACAATAGTCTTCAAAGGCAAATCTTCGAGCGCATTATTTAATGCTAAAAATATTGCAGAAAGCAATTAATGTACCTTGATTTGCCTGACTTGGGCTAAGTCACAAAATTTAACCCCAAAATGCAAGATTTTAGAAGTGTTTCTGACTTGACCTGAAATAAAAGGAGTGACTTTTTCAATTGGCTTTCAAACATCAAAAATTTTGTTCTTTCAAATGGCTCTGAAAACGTGCGAAATGTGATCCGAATCGCATTAAAATAGCCATTTTTTCCAAAAAATCACAATAAATCGCCCAGCGGCTGGGGGCTCCGCCCCCAGATTCTTAACTTGCGGTTGTAGTCCTTCCTCTATAGCAAATCCAGGTTACAAGCCAAATCAGACGCCCAGCTTTTGATCTTTCATTCTTTGTCCCATAAAAAGTCCCTCTTTTCAAAAACTTCTGATGACGTCATTGCATGATTTGCGGTTTAGCCCTTTCTCCGATTCAAAATCCAGGCTATGCCTATGCAATAAACCATGTGCAATATGCATACCAGATACCGGTTATTTCATCTTAGTATTGTTGGCGCACCTTCACGAGCGGTTGCTTACAACATTGCAAAGATGCAAAGCAACAAAATTTACGTTGCATTGCTTCCAGTCTAAAATTTCTTTGGTATGGAAGTATGGAATGGAATATGGAAGAAAATTTTAGTATGGAATGGAACATGTAATGGAAGATTTTTGGTATGGAATGGAAATGGAATGGAAGAAAATTGCCATTATGGAATATGGAAAAATCGTCTTCCATTCCATTTCATACCATGCCCTGATCACGGCGGCACACGTACTAGTACACAATCAAGCTTTGCTGCTTGGTGAAGACGCGTAGCAGCGCTAGAAGTTATTTTTATCAAAACACAATAAACAATTTTGCGTCGGCAGAAAGAGTTTGTCTCTTCCAGGGGTCAGCAACCTTTGGCACTTCAAGATCAAGTGCCAAAAAAATTTGCTACTTTGGTTTTAATTGCTACGTCAAAAAAATTCTTCAGGAACAATAATTCGAGGTTTATGGTTGTTAAAAAGTTGTTTTGATGTAGAAAAAGCTCAAAACAGCGATTTGGATCTATAAAGTGAACGACGTCATGTGCGAACTACAGCCTTCTCGTAGGTTTACCGTCGTCAACATAAGTGGGCTTTCGTATTCCTCAGTAGTCAGCTATTCGCTTTTTAGCTGTTAACTGTGATAGATGTAAAGAAATGTCTATGAGTACGCTTATCTGCTGATGATGTGCAGTGTTGTTTTGCTTTTGATGGAGATTCTTCTGTAGACATGATTAAAAACAAAATTCGATCATACAAGTGCCTGCATGGTTATGCTCCTACATATTTGAAAAATTTAATTAACTCTCATTCTGTTTCGGCGAGATATAGCTTGCGTGTTAATGATGATAATTGGCTGCTTCTAACGGTAACTAGCTTAAACTTTTCTAGATCCCAATCTGTGTTTTTATATGCATCACCCAATATATGGAATTCGTTGCCACCATCTTTGCGTGAAAATGAAACTTTGTACCTTTGCAAGAAACGTCTAAAAGCATATTATTTGAATTTAATCTTTGAGGATACTACCACAGTGTTGATGTAGGCGCGTAGCCGGAATTTCGCAATGGGGGGGGGCTGTTTTGGGGGTCTCGGAGCGGAAGCCCCAGCGCTTGAAAATTTTGTATTTTTTTACAAAAATAACTTATTTTTAGTGATATTTTGATATAAAATAATGCTTTGAAACGTGGCATAGAAATTGGCAGTGCAAACCTGAATAAACTGTTTGTATAAATGGGCTATGTGGGAGGTGCTTTAAAGGTAAAATTTTAGCTCTTTTGTTTACATATGCTGGTAAATCATAAAATCTTATTGTTCTAGAAAACTCACACGGAGTAATCTATTTCGTCTATATTTTATGAAGAAAAGTAATTGGGAAGGGAAGGGACTAATGGAAAATTAATTTTTTGAGGAAAGTGATTGATTGGTAATTAAGTAATACTGAATAGCCCCACAACCCTATTTCTAAGTTTATAATATGTTTGTTGACAAAACCTATGTTTAGCATTTTTACACTAGCGATCAAATCTGATTGCTTATTTTTGGCCATTTTTCAAAGTTTTCATCTTATTTGTGAGTTTTATTTTTGACAGATTAGCCCCCCCCCCTAAATATATGCTTCAAAAGATGTTTTAAATCACTTTTTAGTCCATTCCAGTACAAAAAGCAGTCTCAGAAGTGCTAAAAACGTAGTATTTTTCTTATTCTGAATTTTGGTCGACAAGCCAATGGGACGGGCTACAGCCCCCTCCTCTCCCACCCCTGGCTACGCTACTGGTTTCATGCCAGTATTTCGCTATTTATTGCTGTAAAATTAGTACATCTGTGGTGTATTAATTTTATTTCTGTAAAGCTATTTGAATGTTACTATGGCCCCTTAGTCAGATTCGTTAACACTGGTTGGCGTTATCTCAAGGGAGATATGAATTGCAGTTATTATCATTATTACTATAGCAGTTAAGTTCAAAGGAAGCAACAGCACTAAACTGCTAAAGCACAGACTAGATTATTGAAAATTGTTATGTATTTTTTTGTTTTAGTCCTATTCGTTCAGAGTTCATCATGGTTTACAAAACATTTAGTATCCTAGACTAAAAGTTAACCACTGACCTGGTGACCAGTATTAGTAACTGACAGAGCTGGCCAAATACTCAAGTTGGTCCCTAATCAGTAACTGCAACCAGTTTAGGTAATCCATGAGCCTACTCGGCAGAAATAGCAGATGCAGTAACCGCTACCTTAAATTTACTGTAAGAACTCGTACCACAAACAGTTCTGATTAATAAAACTGAGCAAGAAATACGATTTCTTGCGTATTACTGCTACTATCCAAGGATGGCAGTACGGTACGTTCAGAATTTGCGTACTACGTACCTCGCACCTTGAACCGTACCGTACCAGCGTACCGTACTTCAACTAAATTTTTGAAGCGTATCGTACCAGCGTACCGTACCCGTACTGCCATCCTTGCTTTTGACTACTCGCAACTATAACTGACTTTGAAATCACTAACCTATACATCAGCGATTTCAATTTACACATTTAGCGTCGATTTCAACTGTTTTTTGCCTCTGTGTACAAAAAACTGGAGCAATGTGCGAAAAGTCAGGGGTTTTTAATTCAAAGAGCGTACCAACGTACCGTACCCGTACCATTACAAAAAAAACGTACTGTACCAGCGTACCGTACTTCTCAGCAAAAATTTAAGCGTACCGTACCGTACTGCCATCCTTGCTACTAACGAAGCTTATTAATTTATAAACAACTGCTACCATAAATTTACTGTATGGACTCGCACAACCAACAGTTCTGATTAATAAATTTCTCAAGGAATTCATTTTCTCGAATAATAACTGCTACTAAGCTTATTACCTGTAGTGACCAGGGCATGGTATGGAATGGAATGGAATGGAATGGAAAATGGAATGGAATGGAATGGAAAATGGAATGGAATGGAACGGAAATTTCGGTATGGAATATGGAAGATGCCAGAATAGAATGGAATGGGAGATTTCAAGAATGGAATGGAAGACAATCTTCCATACTTCCATACCAATTCCATACTAGATTTTGTGCATTGTATTTACAGAAAAATACATACCGATTTCGGGTAGTGATAATGATATTGTCACAGAAGAATTGAACTTCATCTACGCATATTATTCGTCGACAAATCACAGTACTTTGGTTGTGTACATTGCGCAAACAGAGTGCGTATTGCATCATTGTAAGTACATTGCAATTTAATTGCAGCATTGATGTTACAGTTGACGACCTTGATAGATTTGACTTGATGTTTTTTTATTTTGAGGATGACGATTTGTCCAGTCGTAAAGATTGTTTTCTTACATCGTCACAAAAACTCGTATTTGCTATTTCGTCCCCGCTTCAGCTTAATTTTATGTATGTTTTTAGTTTTAAAGCTTTTAGTAATTTTTTTTGGTGTTAAAGCTTGGTATTTCTATTACGGTAAATGTTCTAGTTGATGTGAGGGTAAACTTGTACGGTAATCATTAAACCATAGGCATAGCCAGAAGGACCGGGCCCTCTGCCTCCCCCCCCCCCTAATCGAAAAGCTACCAATGATAAAAATGAAGACACAAAGCCTATTGATTTAAGTTTCTTTTAGCATTCTTGCAGTGCAACAGTACATGCATACATACAACAGCAATTAGCGATAACTTATATTGACGACCAGAGGGCCCATGCCCTCTCAATTTAAATTTTTGCCAACCAATTTAAATGTACAAGCCGGGAGAAATTCAGTGTTTTTGTTCTAAAAGGTGCAATCTCAGGCACTCATCTAACTTCTTTATGCAATAATATGTTTTAGGCCCCCAGCTAACTTTTATATTACAATAACATGATTAGTAACCATTTATGGCATCTCATGTACCAACTTTAAATAACTTTAAATTACCAACTTCAAATAACAATTCACCTCCATCTCGTCAGTTTTCACGCGACAAAACGCTTTTGAAAAAACCTAGTTAGGGGAAATGCTTATTGAAAAAATTATTGAATTTGAATCGAGGGTGCCTGGGCCCCTGGTCGCACATATAATCCTAAAACTGGTTATTTTCATGACAAACCAAAATCTTCTAAGGCAAATCTTCAAACGCATTATTTAATGCTAAAAATATTGCAGAAAGCAATTAATGTACCTTGATTTGCCTGACTTGGGCTAAGTCACAAAATTTAACCCCAAAATGCAAGATTTTAGAAGTGTTTCTGACTTGACCTGAAATAAAAGGAGTGACTTTTTCAATTGGCTTTCAAACATCAAAAATTTTGTTCTTTCAAATGGCTCTGAAAACGTGCGAAATGTGATCCGAATCGCATTAAAATAGCCATTTTTTTCCAAAAACTTACAAAAAATCGCCCAGCGGCTGGGGGCTCCACCCTCATGCCCCCTCTGTGACATGTTTGAGTTGCACTAATTTGCTCACCACGCATCTCAATTTTGATAGAATAGAAAAATTTTTAACTTGCGGTTCTAGTCTTTCCTCTATAGCAAATCCAGGTTACAAGCCAAATCAGACGCCCAGCTTTTGATCTTTCATTCTTTGTCCCATAAAAAGTCCCTCTTTTCAACAACTTCTGATGACGTCATTGCGTGATTTGCGGTTTAAGGTGAATTTACACAGTATCCGTTTTTCGTACGTTTTCGTCCGTTTTTTTTCGTTTTTGCTTCTCCTTGAAAAAGTATGCGCTTTTTCATCCGCATTTTTTTAAGTCCATATACGCACTACGTAGACTGTTATATATAGATAAAAATTTTGTTCAAAAATTTTGTTTATAAACGATAAGAGCGATATTTCGAAATAGAGCTGAAACCCTTTACAAAAAAATTTTTTCGAAAAACTTTTTTCCTGTATGTGACTGTCTGGTTAGTGCAAATATGGACACATAAAAATGCGGATGAAAAAGCGCATACTTTGTCAAAGAGAAGCAAAAACGTAAAAAAACGGACGAAAACGTACGAAAAACGGATACTGTGTAAATTCACCTTTAGCCCTCCTCCCAATTCAAAATCCAGACTACGCCTACGCATTAAACCATGTGCAATATGCATACCAGATACCGGTCGTGGCATGTTAGTATTGTTGGCACACCTTCACGAGTGATTGCTTACGACATTGCAAGGATGCAAAGCTACAAAATTTACGTTGCATTGCTTCCAGTCTAAAATTTCTTTGGTATGGAAGTATGGAATGGAATAAGGAAAAAAATTTTAGTATGGAATGGAATATGGAAGAAAATTTTAGTATGGAATGGAACATGTAATGGAAGATTTTTGGTATGGAATGGAAATGGAATGGAAGAAAATTGCCATTATGGAATATGGAAAAATCGTCTTCCATTCCATTCCATACCATGCCCTGGTAGTGACTAGGTAATTTCTTTACCGCGTAAACACACTCCCACTGTTTACACAGAATGTGGTTTTGACAGTTAGTTCGTGGATGACGATTTCGATGGCTAGACAAGTTTTGCGTATTGCGCTTTTCAAAGCTTAATAACTCCGCCAATCTTGCATAAACTTAATCGAAATTTTCAAAACTTTTAAGTTTACGCGTGTACTGTATGTAACAATAACCAGAAAATTTGTGGAGCATTTTTCGTGTCGCTTGATCTTAAAAGAACCATTTTAACCGATATTCTACGAAACAAAAATTCCTGGGAGCCGCAAAACTATTTTCACGATAAAAGAAAAACAAACAGTGCATTTTTATTTTTTCGATTTTGATAAAAAAAAAATTGTGATGTGTCGCATTTACAAAACCAGTTAATGCAATCAGACTTAATTAATATGATTTTTGCTCTTGCTTCTTAGTGCAAAGCATCTGCTCATGTGGGCTGTAAGATGCCATTTTTATCTTGACACATGATTCTAAGCCTTCATCTGCGAAATGTGTGCGATATCTGTTTTTAATGTACTTCACGTTTCGAAAAAATTGCCCATATACGTCTGTGTAACCTATGGTGTAACCAAAGATCGACAGAGATCTAAGTGCGTACTTTTTCTTGTCATCGTAAGTATCGGGAAGAGCATGCCATGTTTTCATAACCGATCGCAGCGGTTTTTTGGTGGTTTTCAATTTTACTCCAATTGTGACCCTGAGCAACATCGGCCTTCTGACGGGCTACACTTTCAAGGCAAATCAAAATATAATACAGTAGAATCAGATGTGTAACATGGATTTTGCTGAGGGGGACTAAAATCAAACGTTTAAACCTTTTATTCGAAAAATGTCTCATTTTGGCGGCGTGCTGAGCAAACTGGTGCAAAGCCAAGAGGGCAAAGCCAAGCGCGGGGGCAAAGCCCCCAGGTGCAAGGCGGTTTTTGTAATTTTTCAGAACAAAATAACCATTATAGCGCCATTTGGATCACATTTCGCACGATTGTAGAGCCATTCAAAAGAAATAAAGTGCTAAACTTGGGAAATCATTTGAAAGGATACGTAAATTGCCCAGCCTTTTCAGTTCCTCTTATTTACAAGTCAAGTCCGAAACATGTTCAAACGCTTGTATTTTGGGTTTAATTTTCTAAGTGACTTTCCTAAAAGGGAGGGAGGGCGGAAACATTTGAATTTTAAGTCAAGTCAACTCAATATATTTAACTATTGTGAGATAGGTCGGTGCTTTCAGAAAGTGCTCGATGATGTCTCAGAGCAATTAATAAAATAATAAAATACAGACCAGAAAAAGTAAAAGTTATCTAAAACCCATACCGCCTGTTTCGTTTTTCGACTCGTCAGGAGGGTATCTTATAATTCTATTTGAATAAGATACCCTCCTGACGAGTCGAAAGACGAAGCAGGCTGTAGGGGGTTTTAGATTACTTTTACTTTTTATGGTCTGTATTTTATTATTTTATCAATATATTTAACTATGTAACTCAGAATAGAAGAAGCATTATCAAGTTGTGTCAGAAAGTCGTAACAATAAAATGAATTGAGCGCAAGCACAGTATAAACATAACACCGGTAGATTCACTCGATTGTGACGTGTGTACGCATTTTTTGAGAGCCAAGCTATACTTTGGAGTCAAATTGAGGTAGTAATAGTGACATCGTAAGCGGATTGAAATTATACCAAATGATAGCATTTGCTCTGAAATTTTATGAATTTTGTTTTCAACTTACGGAGTTAAGTCCTTCCCCCTTTTCTACGGCCCTAAATGTTGAAAAAAGCAGCATTTTTCACAACTGTCGTGCTCTTGACGTAACTTGATGAAGCTTTCGTTGTGCTTTTCGTGTTTAAATAAAATTGGTGCCAGTAAATCCGTTTAAGGTTTGGCTTTGATTCACTCCATCTGTTACGTTACTTGTGTATGATGTCACAAAGTCAAAAGAGCAAAAATAACTTAAAATTGGAACTTTTCCTTCTTTCGGTTACTTTGGTTATCAGGGTTTTGCTTGCGTTTGACACCCAGCACTTTTGTTTTGCTCGAAACCTGCTCTGTATCGTCAACTAGCTTTCCTGCAATTTTCACTTTAATTACTGAAGGATTTACTAAAATATCGTTGGTTGTTTACAAGGCATGGTAAAGTTGTAACGATAAATACAGTAAGAGTATTTAAAGCCTTTGTGCTTTAAGTGATACAGTCTAATTGTCACGTCATTGTCATTAGTCAGCGATTTGCTTGATGTCTTTCAGTCCTAAACAGAACCTTTCAGCTGCAGAGAACTAACTTTAATTATTTTAATCGTTAATCGCATTTCTCAAATATGAAGATTTTACCGCTAGTATTTTGTTGTTGCGAGTACCGGAAAAAAGTCTGTCAAATTGAAAGAATAGTATCAAAACCAACTTTGGAGTCAAAAATGCCTCTCTTTCTTGTACAGTAATCTCAACGTGGCTGTGCGAAAATTCTCTATAATCTGTAAACAAACACAGTGTTGCGATATAGCTGTAGTGCTCTGTAATATGGTTGGTTAAGCCGTAGGCCTATTACTGATTCCAAGTCAATAATAATTTAACTGTAACTTCACTGCATCAATAATTTAATTGTGATGATTTGACATTGGCAATCAGAGGTGGAGCCGAGGACACAAGGCTCGAGGCCAAGGACACAACAAAAAGAAATCCGAGGCCAAGGACAAGGACAGCCTTTCCGAGGACAGACCCTCTCGAGGCCAAGGACAGGAATGCTCGAGGCCAAAGACCAAGGACACAGCCGCAAGTGTTTTCCGAAAAAAAAAAGGTCTCTAAAAAATTTTTTCAGGCAATCTCCAATTTATAGGCGTAGCCAGAATTTTGATTGGGGAGGCCTAAACCACAAATCACATGCCATGATGTAATCAAAAATTTGCCTGTTGGCACTTAAACAGGATTTTGCATACGGGGAAGGTTTAACTAATATAGTAGAAAAGTGCAAATACGTAACGTTGGAGATGTTTTGAGAAAGCCAGTGTAACTCAAACGTATCACAGACAGGGGTCTGGGGGCGATGCCCCCAGCTGTTGGGCGATTTTTTGTAATTTTTTGGAAAAAAAAACCTATTCTAATGCCATTGAATCACATTTCGCACATGTTTAGAGCCATTTAAAAGCAATAGATTTTTGACATTTGAAAGCCAATTCAAAAAAATTAAATTGTTCAATCCTCCTTCTAATTGCATTTTAAGTCCAAAACACGTTTAACATCTTGCATTTTGGTGTTAAAGTTTAATTGTACGTGATTTGGTCCAGGTAGGCGGAAGTAAGGTACATTGTCCGTGCAATATTTCAGCAGTAAATGAAAACCCACTCGAAGATTTTCCTTTGAGATGTTTTTTTGTCATGAAAATAACCAGTTATAGAAGTGCATGTTAGGCCAGGGGGGCCCAGGCCCCCTCAATTGAAGTTCAACGATTTGTTCAATCAGCATTTTCCATGGCTAATTTTTTAAAAAAGTATTTTGTGCGTAAAAACTGGCAAGGTGGAGGGGAATTAATGAATTCCTATTGAAAAATAGTACAATAGATGGTTACGCTTCCTAACCATGTTATTGCCGGGCCGAATTTACATAGCGCTGGGCCCCTGGCACTTTGGAGATTTTCGCGACATCTTTCTGCCTATTGTAGGTGAAGACCATAAAAAGTCTTAAGATTTGAGGCCGGGCCCTTAGCTGGTACTGCGCCATATTGTGGTAAATCCGGCCTTGGTTAATGCATTACGTTCATAAAAAGGCTAGATGTGATCCTGAGATAGCAACTTTTAGGACGAAAACTATCCATTTCTTCCAGGTTTACGTTTAAATTGGCTGGCAAAAATTGATTTGAGGGGGACCCAGGGCCCTTGGTCTTCAATATTGTTGTTCGCTACCGGTGTAAGCGAAAAACGATAAAAACAAACTGAAACTGAAGAGCAATAGGCTTTTTTGTCACATTTTTGTCATTGGTGAAATTTCAATTGGGTGGGAGGCCCGCTTGGCTAAGCCTATGCTCCGATTGCGGAAAACAAAAAAGGTATTTGCAAATTTTCCGTGAGGTTTCTGGCGATTTTCAACAAAATTTCAACAATTCAAAAAATAGTGCTGTCCTCGAGCCGAGGACAGGCCAATTTTTGAGGACCTAAGGCTTCGAGGCCAAGGCCCAGAACTTAAGGCTTCGAAGCCAAGGCCAAAGACTTCAAAATGAGTCCTCGAGAACTCCACCTCTGTTGGCAATTACAGTCTATCAAGTTAACTCGCCCAGGACACAACGCAGTCCTGCTGCAATCATACTTACTAGAAGGAGACCTCTCCAAACAGCGTCATGAAAGCACTTCAGAAAGAAAGAAGAGCTTTGCATATAGTCAATGGACATGTTCCTCGATGTAAACTACCAGTGCGCACTTTATCATAACTAACTTCGTTGATATAACTTCTTGAATAATTATTGTAACTTTTTATTTTAAAACTATAATATATATTTCATTATTTTGAAATGCAACAATCAGTAGCAAACGCAACATTCAATACCCTAGACAAATTCAAACCATTAACAATCGCAATAGTTAAAACTAGCAACAACATGTCCAAAACGAAAAATTTAAAAATGTAAAACAGCACTAAATAAAGCGCTGCCGTCCCAAACAAACAGGTAGGTATTGGGTATAGGTGCTGGAAGTTTTGTTGCAAGTAGGCTCTGAAAACTTTATGGCATAAGGCAGAAAATTTTGCCAAGTTTGATAAAAACCAAAGAAATCATTGGCAACGCTGCATTTCGCAATTTTGTGACATCACAAAAGGCATAATTTTGCCAAAATTCATGCATACTTAGAAGCGCGATTACCAACTGGTAGCAGTGATTACATTTCGCCTATAACCAAATCGAAAAACTTAGCTAGTGCTATTTTCACCTGTAAATCTAGACTACCAGTACTGATCTACAGTAGGCCTTTTGTGATGTCACAAAATCGCGAAATGTAGGGTTGCCAATGGTGCGGGGTAAAACGGATTAATACGTATTTTTGTGAATAAGGGAAAATATGGAAAAAGATTTGAGGCACTTCTTTATTACCTCAAGTTGTTCTCACTTCTTCAATAAAACTGATTTCCAGCAGTGTCGCTTTGAGAGTAAACTATCAATTCGTTGTCTAATAGCTACAGATAGCCGCAAAATAAGGATCAAAGAGCCATAGTTTGCCGAACCCTGATCTATTCTCTCCAAAATCTACAGTGATTAGCGCTTAGGTTGTGCACAAACAAAGTTTTACAATCAACAAATTCAGAATGCGTGTAAATACCTGTGTTGAAAAAATTGTCTTATGTTCTTAATGAATTTATGTTCGTCCAGTAAAAAAAATAAAATAATCACAAAAAAATTCACTTTTAAAGTTTATAGGTGGAATTTTCTACGTTTAAAAATAAAAGAGAAGGCCGCATTTTTTCAACTCTCCTTCACTCTCGCATTGATTCTTGACACGGGAGAGACAAAAACAGTTTAAATCAATTTTAAACAGCCGTTTTCAAGGCTATTACAATCATTCAAAACATGAATCCGATAATGTTTGAAGCCATTTTTTAATTTTGTAGCTGTCAAAACTTTATACTGTATTAGCAAAGGTGGAGTCGAGAACACAAGGCTTGAGGCCAAGGCCAACGACACAAAAAAAATCGGAGACCAAGGACAGCCCTACTGAAAACAGACCCTATCGAGACCAAGGACAAGAATGCTCGAGACCAAGGCCAAGGACCAAGGACACCACGCGGAAGTGATCTCAAAAAAAAAAGTCTTCGCTCTAAAATTTCGTATATTTTCTAGAAATTTGAAGCGTTCTCCAGGAAAAAATCTGCATTCAAAAAATTTTTCGCAAGCTCTGCGGCGTTCTTCAAGACGAAACGAAATTGGTCGTGACCTTGGACCATTTTCAACAAGTCAAAAACTAGCTCTGTCCTCGAGCCGAGGACAGGGGATTTTCGAGGACTCGCAGACTTCGAGGCCAAGGAAGTCTTCGAAGACTCCGTCTCTATGTATTATAATTACTATCGCATTGCCTACTCTTTTCTTGCTCTAACCCTAATTTTAAATAATATCGAAACTATAACGTTTTGCTGACAAGCTACACACTCTTATACGTTATCTTCACTAAATTAGCGTATACTTCCGCAAATACTATTCAAGCTCGAGGACCGAGTCAATTTGCTAAACTTCGCTGATACAAATTTCACCAAGCGTTTACTTTATCCTTCACGTTACCTTGGATGAACATTGCAGAGCGTGTAAGTACGCATGTAAAAACTTTTTTTTAAGCCAACAAGCTAATTTAACATCAAATGTTTTAGTTGCTGATGGAGCAAATTACAAAGGCTTGATAATTAACGGCGGAGAAGCCAAAGAAAGTCAATTTGAAGGAGGAGAATTTCAAGGAGTGAAAGCATATGGAACTTCTTGCAAAAACTGTTCTTACAGTGGTTCTTTCTTCAATGGTGGATCGTTTATTGGATGTGAAGCAACTGACACTAGAAATTACGGTGCATACTTTTCGGGATGCCTTTTTTTAGGAGTTGACTATTCCAATTCAGAATATCAAGGAGCTTACTTTACCGGCGCATGGATTTATGGTTCTGATTTCAGTGATTCCGATTACACAGGTGCCAGCTTCTATGGTTGCACAATCATTGGCTCCACGTTTAAAAACAGCATTCTTGTTGACGTCAACTTTAGAGGATGCGAAATCGATGGAGCAGACTTTCAAAATGTGAATTTTACAGGAGCTGACTTTGCTGGCGCTACCATTACCTATTCGATCTTTACGGGAGAAGGAATTAGCGCTGACCTAGCTCAACTTATTGACTAAAACGTGTCTTTGTTTATGATTTTCGCAAAAAACATTCGACAAAAAACTAATCAAATCAAAATCAAATCGAATCTTTCATTATACTCGCTGTATTGCGCTAAAGCGTGTAACGAGTTGGCTGGGCCCATCTCCGCGTCATTGCACTTGTAGGCAACACAGCTCCTTTCGAAAAAATGTCGCAACGGCGGAGAGTCGTTGGCAACACTGTGTCAGATTTGACCGGCCCAAGACCTGAACCTCAGACCTCCCGCTTTAGAGACGAATGCGTTACCGCTCAACCAAAGGATATGGGCCATTCTTTAAGGTTTAATCCGCGCAATAATAGTGTTCGCCACCCGCGCCACCGGCGCCAAAAAGAGGATCAGGAAATTGACAACTGAAAAACAAAGAAGTAAATCGCGGGACTTAACTTGTTTACTGGCGGTTTGGAGCAAGTTTAACCCCAACCCAAATTTTCGTGGGAGTGGGCATTTTTGCCCCCTTTCGTACCCGGCGCCAGAGTAGTGTGTTTATGGGAGGGCATAAAAATTTGGAAGGGGCACAAAAATATGTTTGGGGATGAAGACCAAACAAAAAGTCTTCATCGTAAATGCACCCATGTGGCGTAGGTCCTGTTGGTTTCTTTTGTTGCACAAATCTTTCTCGAGGAAGCAACGTTCTTCTTTGATACGGATTTTTCTCTCAAATTTGGGAG
Source organism: Trididemnum nubilum (assembly GCA_963965965.1). Lineage (NCBI taxonomy): Eukaryota > Metazoa > Chordata > Ascidiacea > Aplousobranchia > Didemnidae > Trididemnum > Trididemnum nubilum. The sequence continues at coordinate 19,982,491 of OZ014472.1, forward strand.
TGAATATAAAAAAACAGATCTTCATCGCAAATGCACCCCAGTGTCGTCAATCCTGCTGCTTTCTTTTAGGGCACAATTCTTGTTTATTAGTTCATATATTTTGCTTGGGAGGCACAAGCAGTGATTTGGAGAAGAAGGCCCAAAAATTGCCCCCTGTGGCACCATGCCTGCCTTACTTTGAAGTTTTTTGCCATCAACCCCTTCAGAAGCAAGCCTTACTCTTCAAACCAACTTTAGTTTAAGTCAAATTTATTTTAAAACAACCGACAAAAATAGGGGGAAGTTTTTAAATTTTGAGGTTTGCCGAAGTCTCTTTCCGAAATTTGATTATTTTTCGGACATTATTGAACTAAAATGACGTCGTAAGACATTGTTTGTGTTACGTAACCAACTTGACATAGGCATGTGACGTATCCCCTGAAAAAACTTCTCTCCGCGGCCCTAGTCACAACCCTCAGTTTCAGCATTTTTTTTCTAAAATTAAATTTCCTTGGAGGATTTTTGGCACAAACTTTCTTTCAAGTTGCTTTTAATTGATTGATTGATTGATCATTCTTAATTTTCTATAGTGACAAAGAAGCGATGATTACGCTTTTATTTTAGACGAAACATCTTCACCTGCTTAGGAGTTCCCGTATTTCAAGCCTTCTGATTGCTGCTTGACTTCTTTCCAAAAAAATTTGCTGCTTGTTCGAAGCCAGCAAGTACAGAAAATCATCGTAAAGCGTCTTATACAAAAACTCAATAACGCAAGCAGGGTGCGGGTTGAACCTAGATTATGCGAACAGGATGGTTGTGAAAGGACTTAATAAAATCAATAAACCGCTTAGGCTTAGAATGCAGTACCACCTGCTCTAGTTCATGCTCCAATTCTCTTTTTTAACTAAAAATAGGTATTTTTCTTTAAAATTTGTGAATTACCGCATTATTGTGACCTACTTATCCCCTCCACGATTGAATTTTACATACGATGGAACTTTGGTATGGAATTGACAGGAACTCTTGGGTTACAAAATCAACTGTGAATTTCTAGCGGGATTGCGATTAAATGTATATTAATATAAGCTAACTTTCTTGACGATTGTTTATTCGTCTCTTAATTGTGAATGGATGTCTTAGCTGTCAATACGCGATTTAGAAATGTAAGCCGCAAAAACGCCTCCCATGATAGTTATGGCTACAATAAACTCCACGCCTGCACCGTTCTGCTACTTTAGTTACTAAAATTCCATACCATGCAGAATATTTTGCCGCCATGTAACATGCACTGCGAAAGTAGGAGATAAGCACCGGGTAAGACATGAAATTCACACAATGGTTTTACATTGCAAATACGGTTGAAGACTTGTATAAGAAACTTAAAAGAACATTTAAGTCGAAGAATGTGCTGACAAGTTTTTCCTTAAAAGGTTAAGAGTTTTGATAAACAAGGAAAACTATGATTAAACGCCTGAAAAGACATACTGTTTCGGAATCAACTTTCATCTTCTACTATTCTTCAGTATACCTAGGACTACAGGATTAAAGGTATGAACAATTTGAGCATAAAGGTGGAAAAGCGAAAAAATGTAAATTTATCAGATCGTTACGGAAATAATTAAACACTCACACAATAAAAAATATTTACCACAACATTACGAAGTAGATACAGTAGCAGTACAAAATTAATACCAAAAAATCGATTTCGAAACAGCATCTCGTAGGTCTCTAAGCATAATTTTGATGGAGCGTCTAAGACTGTGGATTCTGTTTATTGAGTTATGAGCAAGCACTCAGTGCATTGTTCTATATAACGTTCAAGTCTATCTTCAACCAAATCGAGCTTTCCAAATCCTTGCTGTTATTAAGATACGAAAGCTTAAATTTTCCGTTCGGAATCGATTTTTCCCCTATAAACAATTCAGACAGAGGTGCAAATAAAACCAATTTGCCCAAAAAAATTGCACTTGCCCGACTTTCAATGGGTGTTTTGTAACAGCGTTGTTGTTAAAATAATGCTGAGAGTCAACATATTAAATTAGAAGCATTTCTAGCCAAAGTTTCAAATTGGTAATGTTTTGTTATGTACGTCACAAAACGGCACCACGTACTGAAGTAAAGGGGAAATGCATGATATTGAACTGCAATATTTTGAAAACCAAAAACGTGGAAAGCTTAATTTTTGTCAAGATGCTTTATATGCACGTATTTCCTAGTGCTTGGGTGAGCAGTGAAAAACTTCACCTGAATGCTGTTTTCTTGCGAAATCAAAAATAAAACAGTTCTAAGGCAAGCATTAAGCCATGATTTACAATTTGTCAACACAAATCATAACCGAAATCCAGAATGTGCAATCGTCTATACAAAAAACTAAAGTAGAGTATATTGGGATTTTGTCCAGTTACAGTACTAACAAATTTGACACAATTTTAAAAGCAGGGATGGCGATTAGAACATTGCAACAAGATTATATCAAAAATTATCCAAATCCCATTACTTAATTCATGCTAAAACAAAGGAAAAAGGTTGGGTAAAGCGCAATTATTTGAGCTGATTTTAAGCTCCTTCGACTTTACCTTACGCATTAACAATGGTGCAGCAGAAGTATTTTGAAATCTGCGTGCTTTGGCATAATAGTTTTTTGACGCTTTTACGCTAGCGACTAATACTCGCCAATATGGCTAACGTTTTGAAGCAAATAACTGCCGCAACTAGCATAAGGTTGCGAGGGATTTGCTTCCACAATAATACACACTATTCTACAACGCAAGATAACAGAACAGACTCAAGCAGTGGCACCTTTATCAACAAAGTCTCAAAGCTGCATTTTATAAAACCATGTACTATGAAATATTACAAAATTAAAAATATCACAGTACCGGACGGGACAGAAAAAGTTACCATATTTAAAAACCTTACTTTGGGCAATGCTGTTTCAGTTATCTACATAGTTGGAGTGAATTTATGTCGTGATTGAGTTCCCATTTGGCCGAGAATTAAACAACAGAAAAACCAGTCATGAATTTACTTTAAAATTTTTAAAAGTTAAAAAATCCCTATTTGGCCTAAAAAAAAGAGGTGTTCCATATTAAGGTTTAAAATATTGTACGTTTTTTGCCTCACTCTGTATGATTAAAAGAGCAAGACAAGCAGAAAATTGGGCCAAAAACCAAATGGGGCAGACGGCATAATCAAAAAGCGTAAGTAGAAATAATGCATAAATTGTAATTGCCAAATGTAATCCTAGCATATAAAATCAAACCCTAATCTTAACCTTTAAAAGCGCAAAGTGGTAATTGCCAAATTTAATCCTATAGCCTAAACTCTAACTCAAACCGTAATCTTAACCCTTAAAAACGCAAACGAAAAGCGTAATGACTATTAATCAAAGTTTAACGAGAATAAAACTAAAATAAGGAGTATTCATCCGCGCATTTTTCATTTATTTTTTTAAGGCTTAAGTTAGAATTAGGGTTTCGGTTGGATTTGGGTCAATTGGGTCAACATTAACAGAAAGTAGAAAAATTCCGATGAAATAGGATCTCATAATGAAAAATGCGCAGATGAATATTCTTCATTTAAGTTCTATTGTCTAGGCAAAGTAGTCACCCCGAATTTTGTCTGCCTCATTTGGCGGCGGCCAAGATGCCGCCGACAGCAACCTCTCTCCAAATTTTGTCTCGTGATTTTCTTTTTGCTCTGAAAGAAGAAAATAGTTTCAGTTCGTTGAGATTGGCTTTTATTTGAATCTAAAAATCATCAGATTAGATTTGAGTTTATGCAACCGTTGTCCATTGTTCAGCATTAAAATGCGATATTAACTCCTTCGTGCCGAAATTATGACGCAATTGCAAAAAAAATTCTTTCTCACCACTACCAGTTTCCTTTAGTCCAATAAACAAAAATTTATAATTATTTTTCTAGTACCAATAGCTCGGGAGGAATCGCCCGCTTGTGCCGAATTTGGCACATTCGTCATTTAAGAATCAATTAATATTTGCTCTTGGAAATAATAATCACTGCGTAAACAATTAAATATTGCTAAACTGAAATAAACGTTACGTTACACAAAATCAAACTCGTACACGAACATGCCAGGGATCCAAGAAGAGGATCAAGAAGAGGATCAAGAGGTCGGATCTCCCCAAAATTTTGCGACAATCGAAAAAAAATTTGGCGATTTATATCTCGAACGGCCTGATGCGGAATATTTAGACTGGGAATACAAGAAATAGCTTTCTTTGGTTTCAAAAATTTTGCTTCCCCCGCTCATTGTAGACGTTTTTTGCAATTTTTTTGAAAAGCTTGAAATTTTGATTCACGCCTAAACCAAATTTCTAGATCCGCCTTTGATTGCTCTCAATATCATAACTCAAACTTTACAAACTCAAATACAAGCAATACACTCAATATTATAACTCAAACTTTATAAACTCTATCTTTACAATCGTTTAAACTAGTTAAGCGGTAAACTTGGATTTGATACCCTGTCGGGTCAAACTAAAGACTACACAAATTGATTTTCACAGCTTTCCTGCTTGACGTTCAGCAATAAGAGGGACAGTGTGAAGCTTTCACCGTGTGTGATATAGACCGGTGGGCAGGAGACAGATTGACTTGAAGACCGAAAGGTCCCCTATTTTTTATATTTCCGGTCTAAATATGCCGGATAAGGCTGCTAAAGGCATGAATGGGCAAAATTTTTTCGATTGTTAAAAAGTTTGGGGGATCTGACCTTATGATCCCCATCTGGGTCCGCCCCTGGCAATGTTTGTGTACAAGCTTGATTTTGTGTTATATAACGTATACTTAAGTTTAGCAATAAAAAAGATATCAAATCAAATCTTTCATTAAACTTGTTGTGATACGCCGAAGCATGTAAACAGTTTGCGGGGCCCATCTCCGTGTCATTGCGCCCGGGCAACACAGCTCCTTTCAAAGAAACGTCGCAGCGGTGGCGAACCGTTGGAAACACTGTGTCCAATTTGACCGGCCCGAGATTTGAACCTCTGACCTCTCGCTCCAGAGACAAACGTGTTACCGCTCGACCAACTGGCCGATAATGAAAAGATACACATGTTTAATTGTTTACGCAGAACTCCTTGATCCACCCCTGCATCCGTACCAGGCAATATTTGTGTGCGAGTTTTTTATATTTAAACTAGATCCTAAATCGTATTTTTTATATTGGCACCTTATACAGACACCTAGGGTCTAGTGCTTTTGTTTTTTGAGAGAAATTAAATGCAACTTTGTCAAATCTAAACAAAAGTAATAAAAAGTTTCTAATATTAGGTGATCTGAACCCAAACAGTATAGGATGCAACCAGCCCCCTCATGTCAAAGACTATTTGAAGATACTGTCGAGCAATGCTGCTTTTCCCTTATCACTAAACCTACGAGAATAACCTCCACATCATCAATCTTACTCGATCATATTATAACTAACATCACTCAAAATACCTTGCTTCCTGGCATACTAAGATCAGATCTCTCCGATCATTTTGCCCCTTTTTGCTTTATTCTCTTAGACTCGAAACCATTCAAAATTACTGTGAACAAAAAATTCGATCCTTGTACAAATTCAAACCAGAAGATTATGTTTAAGAGCTTGTTTTGAAGTTGGATCAGTTTTTTTCCCATTTACCCGAGGTTTCGTCCACTAATTTTGATGCTATATATTTGAAGAATTTTACCTTACCATTAAAACAATAACAAATATACATTCCCCACTAAAATTATTTTCTTACAAACAAAAAAGATTAAATTCGAAACCATGGATCACCAACGGAATTCTAATTTCAATTAAGTGCAAAAAGCAGCTGTACTGGTCAGATTATGTAAATGGGAATGAAGTTGCTAAATCATTACACAAAATTTATGCAAATAAACTAAAGCAAATCATTCGTTTGGCAAAAAAGTTATACTTTGACAAGCAAGCTGCAATCCCATCAACAGGACTCTCGCAAAACTTGGAAAGTTTGGCGAGAATTACTTCCAAAAAAATCAATCAACAGTATACTTCATGAAATTTACGATTCAAATGGCATTTTAACCAATAATCAGGAAGAAATTACTAACCAATTTAACCAGTATTTCGCAACAATTGAAAAAAAAACTCTCAAATGACGTTTCCTGCAATCTCTCTCACAACTTTTCTTTGTATCTACAAAACTCAGTCCCTTCATCAATGTTTCTTGCGCCAACCACTACCCACGAAATTGCAGAGGTGGGCAAAGCGTAATTAGAAGCGTAAAGCGCAACTTCCGCAATCTCCGCAATTGCGGAAGTTGCGTTGCGCTTTAATTTTTTATTTTAAAACATTGCGGAAGTTGCGTTGCGGATTAAAGTGTTTAAAATTTGTTGCGCTTTAACTGCGCTGCGCTTTCATTTTTTTTCGGTTAAAAGCGCTATTTTGTACATTGAAGTTAATTTTTCTCTATTTTCATCGTAATTTTGATAAATTTCGGTCTTCTGTAGCAAATTATTAACTCTTTTTTGTCTAAAATAGCAAAAAATGCTGTATTTGCATTGTGTTGTGAAATTTCAATTGCGGAAGTTAGGTTGCGCTTTAACCTGTTACGAAAATGCCGTTCCGTAATTGCGGAATTGCGCTGCGCTTCCACTGAATCAAAAAACTCATTGCGGAAGTTGGGATGCGCTTCAGAAATTAAAAAACTAAATTACGCATTTTGCGCTGCGCTTTTACTGGTTGGAAAGATCGTTGCGCTTTGTTGCGCAGCGCTTTTAATATGATGTTATTTGTGCCCACCTCTGCGAAATTGATAGTCTTATTTTAAACTTGAAACTTAAAAAAATGAATAATGAAAATGATATTCCACCTTTTTTTTTAGAATAGCTAAGAATATCCTTTCTTTTCAACTAGCTTTTATAATAAACCATAGCTTTTCTCTAGGAATTTTTCCTAAAACTCTGAAAACTGCAAAATTTTTCCTACTTTTAAAAAAGGTAATGCAAAAAGTTTCTCGAATTATCGCCCAATCTCCTTACTTCCTTCTACTTCAAAAATTTACAAACGTGCAATTTATAATCGAACTATTTTATTTTTTGATCGCAATAATATCCTTGCTCCCAATTAATTCGGTTTTAGGAAAAGTTATTCCATAAATTACGGCATCCTTAATCTAATTACAAAATGTTATGATAATTTTCAAAACAATTTTTTTTCTAATTTAATATTGTTCGATGTAGAAAAAGCTTTTGATCTCGCGTGATATTCTTGAAGCTAGACTTCACCATTACGGTACAAAAGAAATTGCTAATGATTTGCTTGCCTCGTATCTTGCTAATCGGCAACAATATACAATTATAAATAATTGCTCTTCTAATCTGGAAAGGGTTGTTTTTGGGGTTCCTCAAGGATCAATATTAGACCCTTTACTATTCTCTATTTAAGTCAATGATCTCTGCTTTCTTTTTAACTCTGCTCCGCAGCTCTATGCTGACGACACAGCAACACTTTTACAGCACAAGAATATCATAGACTTAGAAAAAAATTCCAACTCAATGCTAGAATCAATATTTGATTGGATGAATGCAAATTTACTAACTGTTAATCCCGATAAGTCGACTTCAATCCCCTATCGCACAACTCGAAAAAAAAAATTTAGTATAAATGCTACCTATAATAACGTACTTATAGAAAATGTTTCGAGCTCTAAATATCTCAGATTAATACTCGACCAAAACTTAACTTTTGCAGAACAGATTAAAATGATTGAAACAAAAGCATCTCGCGCTGTTGGAATAATTTCCAAAATCAAACCATTTTTTCCTGTAAAGACCTTGTTCTCTAAATTACTCACTTTTGCACCTCCACCTCCTTTACGGAATAGTGATCTGGGTATCCACATTCGACTCATACAAACAAAGATTGCGTGCTCTTCAAAATAGAGCCAGCCGAATAATCACCAACGCAAGATACACAGATTCCTCGAATCCATTGTATTTTAAACTTAGTATTTTGAAACTAGATCACTTATTTAACTACGAATGTGCAAAACTAATGCATCTAAGTAATAATGGACGCTTGCCTCTTCATCTAAATCTGCAACTGAATTTTTAAAAAGTTTCAACAGTACACTCCCATTCCCCCCAGTCAAGCTAATGCAATTCACATTCCTAGATTCTCCATAGCAAAATGCCAACGATCATTTAAGTATAGGCTATAGGATCAAAAATCTGGAATAATATCCCTCAAGAATTAAAAGATTACCCGCATTCTAAATTTAAAATAACTTATAAAAAACAATTAATTCAAAAGTATGTCTCATCAACAAGCTGGCAACGCAACTCATTACTTCGTGTAGTCATTTTTTTTTTTTTTAGGTTTATTGGCTCTCAACTGCAGCTGCAACTGCTATGAATTATTGCTTACACTCCTGAAAATATCACTTCATTGCATCGATGTGATTGGGAGGGTGGCTGCTTGACTCGAAGACCTAATTGGTCCCATCGCAGTCTTCCCTTGCAGTGAAATTCTAAATCAGCAGGCAGTAGCCCGATATTTGAATTTGTTTTTTGAGACAGTACAGTGTACTCGTATTTATTTGGTTTGTTGTCTGTTTGTTTTCTTTTTGTTTTTCTTATATGCATAAAATAAACTAATAATGTCTAATGTTACCATTTCTCTCACCCTTCTTTCTCTCTCACACTCTTTTCTCCTCTCCCTTCGCCTCTCCCAATCTTTTCTTCTTTCTATCGTTCTAAACCGTATAAAGCGAATTCAGCCAAAGCATAGTAAACAGCAAGCACGAGCAGTGATGGACTCCTGATTAAAACCACCGACAAAAGCGATTTTAACAACACAATGCTCAAAATGACGATAGCGTTCTATCAGTTGACAAAACATTACCCAGTTCTTAGTGGTTTCTACGCCGCATTGAGAAAGTTTTTTCAGATAAAAACAAACTTGTGCTAATTGTGCTCGTGAAATCTCGAAACGCTGTATTCAAGAGACCAATCGCAAAACTGTGCTTGATCTTGAAGGCAGAAAAAAAAAAGAAAAAAGACAATAGATCTTGAGAATTTTTTTGTGCTTTGCATTTTTTGCATGTTTTTGTATATCTCCCCCTTGTAGCAGTCGGATTGGAGAACTCGGGAGGTTACCATTTGTCGTTGATCTCCTTGTTTCCTTGCCCTTAGCTTATGGACTGCTTACATTTCATCTTGCTTTCTGTTATGACACAACTTCATTGCTTTTTGAAAAATGCGTCTGTGGACTACATTTTGTGGGGGGAATCTTACATCGCTTCAGCTGCAGCGGTTGTCGAACCTGGCCTTGTCTGTTCTTGTCGAGCCAAGAATCGCTGAAGTTTGTATTGCAGTTGAACAGAAGCTTTGAGCATACAAATTGCAAGCGAAGACCTTGGTTTTTGGCCCGCACCCAAAAAAATTGGACTAAATTTGAGTGAAGACCTTTTTTTTGGTCTTCACCTAATTTTGGGCGTGAAATCGTACTAAATTGAAGTGAAACAATGTTCATTCCGACCTTTGTTCTTCTCAAATTTTCAGAGGTTCCTGCCCCCACTTTTCAAAATCATGCGTACGCTACTGGTCGTTTTATTCATAGCCGGTGGTAACTTATTAGTTGGAGCCGTATTACTCTAGGTTTAAGATTTGGACCTTTTACTCCTATTGCTGATTTTTTGTTTGGTTTCAAAACCGCTCGATCACTAGCTCCTTTGCTTTACTTTCTACTTCATGCAATCGACGTCAAGTCTAACATCTTTACAACGAAGTAACAAACCACCGATTTATTGCAACGTTTTATATAACTTAAGTAAAAATTTAACTGTTAACAATTTTTTGGGCTTTTTTTGATTTATATTAGTGTGAGGTTAAGTACATCTCCATAGCCAATTGATATCTATAAACAAGATCTTAAAGCATCCAGTTCCCAAAGCATTGGAACCGTCACATAATTAGTAAAAATAGGGTAGCGCTGAAATCTAACTTCCCCTAACATGCAATTCAACACAAAGAATGTGCTAGAATCATGTAATAAGTTGCTACTTGAAATGGATGAAGTTGCTGTTTGAAAACAAAATTATTTGAATTGACTTTTGCAGCAAAAAAATACAGCGTGTTATAATCCAGTTAATAGTAATTTTGCAATGGTCTTTAACTCAGTTTAAAAACTAAATTTCAACTCAATTTAAAGACATTTCAGCTAATATTATGGTTTATTGGTTTAAAGCTTTATTTACTGGAACGTCTGGTTCATGCTGTATATCTTTGAAGCTTTGAATGAAATCACGGATTAAGAAAAACCTAGAAAAGCGTTGGTGCAATCAGGCGCGTAGCCAGGATTTGGAAAAGGGGGGGCTATTTTGAAAGACTGAGAATTGTGCAAACGACCTTGACCCGAATTTTCATTGTTCTTGAATCAGTTTCACACGGTTTGTCCGAAAATTGAGACGAAATTTCTCGTACTTTCTCGTAATTGAGAGTAAATTGAGAGCAAATTCTCGTAATATTTTCGTAATTGAGAGTAAATTCAAAGGTATTTTCCGCCCAAAATCAGGTGGTCTCCAAAAAAAAAAGGTTTTTCGGCCGAAATCGAAAATTCAGACGTTTTTTCCGCCCAAAATTAGGTGGTCTCCAAAAAAAAAAAAAAGGTCTTCACCAAAATTGAGACTGACTTTTCGACCAAAATCGGAAATCCAAACCTTTCAGGGGGGGCTGTTTTCCTATGGGGGGGGGGGGGCTATTTTCGATTTTGCACAAAAAATCGGGCTCAAAACCACCAAAAACGTACGATTTTGCATACTTCACAAGCCAATGGGGGGCTCGAGCCCCCCCGCCCCCCCCCCCTGGCTACGCTGCTGGGTGCAATTGATACGTTGTCATCTTTTGCCGATCATTTTCATCATATAACCACTAGCTTTTTTTAATAAATTAATCATAGATAGACTCCACCCTTGATAAACAAGGTGCAACATGTTTAAACAAAAACAGAGCGTATGCAATCACATAAACAAAACACAGATAAATGGACTATATTAATGCTGTTCACCTCAAAAACACGCAACATGTTGATCCAAGCAAAAACAGTAATGGCAAGCAAAAACAGTAATGGCAGGTGCCTATTGTCTAAACTAGAGCACCAGTAACACTTCTTGGGCCTGTTTAGGTTATGTGTAAAATCGTAACCGTACGAACCTTATCTTACCTAATAGTAACAGAAATTCTATCTCTGTTTATTTTACGCAGAAAGTATTCCGCCTTAACAGCGCAAAATTTCTTTAAATGAACAAACCATACGATAATACGGCGAAAATTCTTCCCAGCCTAGCTTAAGATGCGTAAATTTCAGAAGATCTAAAGCTTGCTCTATAGTAGGCATAAACTTCTAAGCGTACAAGCATATCCTTGGTTTGTTCAACTGACAGCTTGTATGCTGTTAAGGCGATAAGTCAAGCGTACACAATTTCAGTTTAAAAATAAACTAAAAATACGCTATTATTACTAGAGGTTGGCCGTTATTGTGAGCCTGCGACAATCAAACAAAACTGATACATTGGATGAGGTTTGAGATTTTTTATCCTGGTAAAATATCCTTTGATGAATACTCAAATAATTACTAGAGTCGTAGAATATGAAAAAACTCAAGAACTAAGCATGCATAATATTTTTGCCCCTGGGCTTCACAAAAATTTGAAATTGAGATTTAACGTGGTGATAAGAGACGAAAAAAAGATAACTAAAATAGCGAGTAAACAACTCTGCAAATTCAAGTACGAAGCAATCAGAACAAGTGAACATTGTCGAAGGTAAGTTGACTTTAAACTTTGTAGACATTTGCATGACAGTAATGTGATTTTTATCCTCTTATTGTATGGGTCTAATCAAAATCTGTTAACCAATTGGAAACGCAGCCTATAGTGATTAATAAATACTTGAGTGAACAAAATCAAACTAAACAAAATATTTAAAATATAGCAGAGTGCGCCTTCGTTAAAACTGAAAAACAAAATGAAATACAGCCCTGTTACTTCAAAAGATCTATTTGTTTGTTAAACGTAGACTGAAAAAGCACCACAAACGCTCTTAATTAAAAAAAAAAAGCGGTTAAGAAAAGCAGGACCTGAGTGATAAAATTATTTTATACAGCAGCATACGTTTGAAACAAAACATGGCTCATCGTTAGTATTCTTATTCAGAATTTGAATCCATTTAAAAACAAACGCACAATGAAGCAGACTTTGTTCCTAACGTACGTACATCAAAACGAGATTATGAACTATTTTGTTACTAATTTGAATTCGAGATGCGACGTGTGTCCATAAGACCTTTGTTTTTTCTCGGCGATTTGCAATTGTATATCAGGATAAAGTCAATTCAATCGCTAGAAAAGACCCAAAAACAGTTGAACGTGAAAAGATGAAATTCGGATCAACATAAAGTAGATGAAAACGATATGCAATCGAGGTTTTGGTTGATCAGTCACATGACTGGATTGAAATTAGAGTCCTAAATCCCAAGTTTTGGGGTGGTCGGTCACATGATTTTAGAGTTCTAAAAAATTCAGTTCAGAAAATGTATTGATTCAATAGCTTTTAATTCGCAAACGACTAAACCCAGAAAGTTAAAATTTTACATGCAAAACGTAGAGAAAAACTACGTGCCAAACGGAGATAGATAAATCGTTGTGCTAAATGCATACCAATTTTTTCGGGGTGCTGGCCACGTGACCGCAATTTTAGAGGCCAAAAGCCGAAAAAAATGACAACTTTAAGCCGGTATATTTAAATACGTACCGAAATTGATGAAAAAAACGCTCGCAGTTTCTAAATACACTATAATACAGACCAGTGATCACTTGCTTTAAGCGATGCTCGTTTGCCTCAAATAGGATGTTTTTTTCTGTTCATTATTTCTTCTCGTTTCTGATTCCAGCTAGTCCTAAATTGTGAAGCCTAACAAAGTAACAGGTTTAAATTTTCATTAGTCGCAAATATTAGTAAAATCTAGTACCCGCCTGCGCGTGCCGCGTGGGGACAAAAATTTAAAATTTTTGACGCTTGAGCAAAACGAACAAATCTTTTTTGTGTCGGTATATATACAAAAGACATGAAACCGAGCACAATTTGGGTATGCCACCTTAGTGGTTACCAAAAAAATGAAACTTTTAACCACTATAGCTATACATTAATTTTTTTGGAAAAAGCGCAGAGCAAAAAAGGTTGAAAAATGACCATCTTTGTTGGATCGCGTTGAGCGGTCCACCCCATAATTTAAAAGTTTAAACCGCTTGAGCTAGAAAAAACTGAAATTTTCAGTGAAGATGGTTGTAAAGAAAAGATAAAAGATAACGTCGAAAGTTTTTCAAAAAACTCTTGCTTTCTCTAAAGGATGATCAAATTTGGGGGTATCACCGGTTATCTTATTAAGAGTTCAGTAACTATAGACTACTCAAATTTAAAATTTTATTATTCAAACTCATGTAAAAAGCTGAAATATTCAGAAATAATTGATATGCACTCTTGCGAAACGATGTGATTGATATTTTCGCAAATAGATTTAAAATAAAATGGTGGTGCGACAATGGGAAATCCCTTATAAGCCTGAAATCTTGAAAGTTTTAACCTTTTGAATCAAAAAAGTGATCTTTTTGGAACAGGTTGATATGAAAAAAAGATGAAAAAGAGAAAGTTTTGGAGTGCCACGGTTTTTTACTTTTCCAGCTAAAAACGTGAAATTTTCAAAAAAGGTCAATACAAAATAAAGATAACACGACAAATTTTGGGGGTGCCACGTTGCGAGGTTACCTCCAACATCCTTTGATCGATTCAGATACAAGCAAATGCTGCTAACATATTTTGAGTTAAAACTTGCCTTGAGATAAAGAAAAATCAATGATCATACCTGACATAGAAGAATGAATGAACGTGACCAAAATTACGAGTTAAGCGTTTTGTGTTTAAAATCAATATTTTCAGACAAGAACATCACCAAAGATGTTTTCGTTCAAAATTTTGTTGTTGATGATCAGTTACATTGGCCTGAGCAATGGTCAAGCACAAAGTAAGTCAAGAAAATAAAAATTACAATTTTTTATCACAAGTTCTTTGTGTTCCTGAAAGAGTTCTCAGCAATATGTGATAACTGAAACTTTTTTTGTAATAGGTAGTTTTTAACAACTATTGATAATACGGCTTTACAAATTTTAATGGAAACAGAATTAAATTCAGGTTTTTGCTTTATTATTATTCATGGTCAAAGCAAGTCATAATCCATAATCGTGACTGTAATGATTTTGACGAGATTGGGTGAACACAGTTGATCATTTTTTTAACCCAAAATAGAATTCAGAAAATATATCACTTGATGAAAACAATTATTTTTAACTTTTAATTTAAAGGGAGTGAAGTGTCCTGTTTGGCAGAGATGGAGTCCTCGAGGACGTCTTTGGCCTCGAGGACGTCCTCGAAGGTCAAGTCCTTGGCCTCAAAGGTCAAGTCCTTAGCCTAGGCCTCGAGGCATCAAGCCCTTGAAAATTGGCCTGTCCTCGGCTCGAGGACAGCAGTATTTTTTGAATTGTTAAAATTTTGTGAGCGCTTGAAAAATTTTTTGGAAAACGTTTTTTTGTGGAGATCGCCAGAAAAATTTTTGTGAAGACCTTTTTTTTTGAGATCGCCTGAAAAATTTTTGTGAAGACCTTTTTTTTTTTGAAAAGCACTTGCGCTTGTGTCCTTGGTCCTTGGCCTCGAGCATTCCTGTCCTTGGCCTCGAGAGTGTCTGTCCTCGGAAAGGCTGTCCTTGGCCTTGGATTTTTTTTGTGTCCTTGGCCTTGGCCTCGAGCCTTGTGTCCTCGACTCCACCTTTGCTGCTTGGATTGTAACCAAAAGACAAAGAAACATCTCACGAACACCTTCGCCCAAATTCAGCTTTGTACGATCTATCGTTTCTGGGATAATTCATTTCAAAGTTTAAAAAATCGCCTTAGCAGTGTTATCAGTCAATATTTAACCTTTTTCGCCACAATGTTTTAGGCATCTTTCGTTACTATTGTAACGTACGTGTCAAAAGGACGCGTCCCAATGCGGTCGACCGGCTCGCTTGAACAACCAATCGAGCTACTCTACGGATTGAGTTAATAACCATTTGATCCGATTGCACTTTCACTTGTGGCTACGTTGGAGCTGACGCAACACTATTTTCAAAGCATATAAACTTTAAGTAAAAGAGCATCCCAAACTGGGCAAAATCAGATTTTAATCGGCAAAACTGCTGAGGAGATCTCTCAAACTTTCAAAGACCTTTCAAATGAGTTGTATCAAAAAAGACACCTCATAAAAAACTGAAATTAAGTAAAGATATGTTACAGCTGTTTCTTTATCTTTTGGTCATAGTTCTATCTGGATGATCCATCCCCTTGATAATTGGGAATCGAGTGCTAACCTGAGCCCAATAATTATTTGTCTTTGAAAAAACAAAAATTGGTTACGATTCAGCATCACGAGCAGCTGGAAACTGATACTTCATAAAGAACTGCAGTATTTATTGTTAAAATTGTTCGAGTGAGTATATTTCAGCGCAAAATATTATTGTTAAAGAGAGTAAAACAATTCCTCGGCGCATTTTTTATTTGCTATTTTAAGGGGTAATATTAGAATTTAGGTTAGATTTGGGGTTAGTTTTAAGAAAAAGCAACTTGTTTAGGCTGGATTTAAACCAGAATTAATGAAGTATAGTAGATAAAAATTTCCGCTGAAATAGTCTCTTCCCAAAAAATTTCCTAAATTAAGAGTTGTGTGTATGCAATTTCAATAAACATATTTTGCTTAAGTACAAATTTCTCTTTATATGAATTTAAAAACTTCAAAGATAATGTGGAATAGAATTTTGGTGTATGCAATTTCTGCACAGGGGCATATATTGTGCCTAACTACAAATCCTAAATCATGAAAAGTGTAGGAAACAGGTTAATGAAAATCATTGATTGATGAACTAGTTATCAGTTATGATTTATAAACTTCGTGATTCATGAACACATGCTTGTTAAGAATATAGTCATATACAGGGCTTGCGAGAGGGGGGTTCAGGGGATACATCGCACCCGGGCCCTGGCCTAGGGGGTCCCGGGATCAAGGGGCCCGGAAGAGTTCAGGTTTCCGCTTTAAGTTTTGGTATCGCATCATGACACCGTAATCAAACTTGCCTTCAGCAAAAATATAAGTCAGCCTATTCGGTACAGGTAATTGGTTGTTATTTTTGCTACACAGCCTTTAGGGCATCTAACAGTGGCCGATTTGATTTAAAAAAGTGGAAAATGTATTAAAAGCAATTATACCCTTGCACCGAAATTAACGTTTTGTTACATTTCTCTTACTTGAGAGCGCTAATTCTACGGTATAGCAATGTATGAGGGCCCACATTTCCAGAGATCCAAAAGCACTTCAACCTCAGAGAGCGAAGTCAAAGCTGACATACTATACTACTATTATTAAGTAACTCACTCAATCTGTATGAGTTTAATAGGTATTTGGGTTTGTGAAGTCTATGATTGCAGATGACTTTTTAAAACTTTTATCAGTAAAATGTTTGGATTTGCAGCGTTAAAGTCATTATATTTCATAATATTGCGTCAATGTCATCATCCTCCACTTTACATATTTTCTTTCATGTATATCACGTTTTCTGCTTGTCAATTTAAGCAAGTTTGGTGCTGGGATGTTGATCAAATGCTGTACTTTACCCTCGCAAAACATAAAAAGTGCTAAAGCTTGCGGGGCTCCACCCCGGACCCCGCTGAGTGAATTCACAGCACTCCCCCAAACCCTCTAGCTGGATTTAAACCAATTTTATGACTAGTTGTGTTTTTCACAGGTCTTAACTGTACGCGAATATCGTTATCCCCTCACTTTTAAATGAAGATCTACATCCATCCGACAAAATTGATTTAATGGCATGGGTACCGATAAGACTTGGGGGGCCCAATGAGATTTGGGGGCCCGGTATCGACCTTCATACCCCCTGGAAAATTTTCTCTCTGAGGCCCTGGATATATAAAACAGGGCTGGTCTGCATGAATTGCAGAAACCGAAGACGATGGCTTTCGCCTTTAAACTGGTTTTAATTGCTTTAAGATTTAACTTGAATGTTAAATTTTACAAAAAGAAAACAACTTTAAAACTGCTTTTATTTTTAAAATGACATTCAGGGCAAAAATCTTTTTCCTCGATTTTTTCTCAAAAAATTTTAAAAGATCTGAAGACCAACTTCATCAAATTTGAGCTTTCTACAACCTTCCGTTCCTGAGATATAACAGATTGGACTTCCCCTGAAAAAGGCTTTTTCCCTTGGAAATTTTGTCAGAGTTGCCAAATAGAAACAAAATTATAAAAAATAACATAATGTTCTTGATTCTCCATAAATAGTTTGCGGCAGAGTTATTGTAAAACTAACTGCAGGCTTAATTAGAACCGTATAATTAGCTGCTTTTCAATAAATGTAAGCCAGCTTTTCCAAAATTAATTCTCTTTCGCAATACTGATAAAATGGCAACACTAAGGTAAGGAGAAAACAGCTAATTTTAAACTACAATATCTTGAAAATGGGAAAGCGTAGAAACTTCAAATTTGGTGACAATGTATTCTAGGTATATCCCAACTTTTGGTCATAGCCTTTTTAAGCTTTTCCTCCAAACTATGTCTGCTTTACTTTGCCAATTATTTTGAGAAAAATATCCTGAATTGACAGAAATATCCTAATTTTGCAAAAAATACGCATTCCATTCACAATATTACACAATTCACATAACTTCTGTAAGCTACTACACTACTCTTCTACTAAATACAGTATGAAAACCAAGTCCCGCAAATGTCTTCAAGGTGCAAATGGCCAAATAGCTCGCAGAATTATTAACGCTTGAATGGAGGAGCTTGTTCCGGAAACAATAACATTTTAACCAGACTGTATTTTCTGTATTCCAAGATTGTTGCTGCGCTTTTTGAGTACATTTTTGTATATTCCGTATAAACCGGTAAAAAAGATCGAAAGGATAGAGCGTCTACGACGGAAGGAAATTGATGTCTAATAGGGTCAGTAAGAAGCTTATTCAAAGGTTTTGTTTATTAAAATTTCAGTAGTGGACTATACATTTACACAATTTATCTACCCTATTATAATATTACTACAATATCGGTGCTAGGATTTTTTCTTTTATCATGCATCCTCCTTAGCTTGTACCAACATAGGTCAAAAGGTCTCTAAACTTATACTTAAGAATAAAGGTCTCCATAGTTCGAAAGTTTAAGTACTATTGATTTAGAACTACAAAAAAAACTGCAGTAAAATTGAAATTATGCTTATTTTGATAATGTTGTACTGAAAAAAATCTTACGTTTGAAGTTGTTGTGGTTTTGCTTTTATAAAGAATGGTTCAGACATTCGGCGTTTGATGATTGGCGTGTTGGTTGAGGAAAAAATTTGATCATTTTCGGAATTACGTAAAAAAAACCAAGCTCAAGAGTTGTAGTAACTCCATTGAAACATACTAACAGCTAATGTACATCTCCGGTTGCGGAAATCCTTCAAATAAACTTTACCTAAACTTTCAAATAAACTTTTAAATAACCTTCAAATAACCTTAAGTAAATTAAACAAGCTGAAATGTTGCGACAAAGTTGCTCCTTTCATTAAAATGAGTATTTCTGTTTTGCCCAACTAAAACTCTACTTCGTCTTTTTAGATTTGGTTGCACTTAAGTTTGCTTATTTTTGAATATACTTCACAGATGTCGCTGGAAGAGAAAATAGAGGAGAGACAATTGCTGGGGTAAATTCTAGCGGATCAAACTTAGCTGGAATAATCTTCAGGGGCAGCAACATATTTGGCTCAAACTCCAGCCGCAGCGATTTCAGCGGCAGTGACTTGCGTGGTAACAATATTTATGGAAGCATTTTCGTGGAAGCAACTTTTGCCGGATCAAAGTTTGCAGGCGGACAGTTTGCGGGATGCTCGTTTGCTTTCTCCAACTTTGCCGGAGCGGATTTCAGCGGATCATCTTTCTACGGATGCGATTTCAGAAACTCCAATTTTAATGGCGCTGACTTTAGTGGAAGCTCCATCTTTGGATGTACATTTGCGAACTCGGATTTGAACAACGCCGATTTTAGCGGATGCGAATTCATAGGTTCCGACTTTGGAGGATCAAACTTCACGGGATTCGATGTAGGTGGAAGCACAATCACAAACACGAATTTCGGTGGACTCGAACTTGATGAGTGAAAACAATAAAACCATACCAAAATTACGATACGCCTATTGCTATGAGACACTAACAGTTAACAAAAATACAAACAATTTTGTTAACAACAGAAATTCTTGCCAATAAAAACGCATAAAAAAAGCTCTTACATGTGTGTCAAATGCTTTGTAGACAACACAATTTACAAGTTAGCATGTACAAGCACAAAACATGATATACTGTACATTTGTCTGATTTTTAAAACGAGTTTCTTCATGCAATTTGTTGCTTTGGAAATCGGTGTTATTGGAAGGAGGCAAACATCTTGATAATCAAAATCACAATAAACAATGAAATAGAAATTATTACATTGCGTACGTTTTGGCCCTCTACTGGTGCCATATTACAGTCGGCAGCGTGGCCGAATAGGTAAAGGCGTCGTTTTTACGACGACCCTGATCGAATGATCTGGGTCCACCCGTCCCTAGTCACGCTGTTGCGTCCTTGGATAAGACGCTTTACGATGATTATCTCTGCTTGGTGGCTTCGAACAAGCAGCAAATTTAGTGGACAAGAATTCGAAGAAATCCACAGGAACATTGGACCATCGGAAACTCCTAAGCATGTGCGGATTCCTCCAATCACGAAGTATTCCTGGTAATGAAAAGTGTGCGGATCGTCCAACAAGTTAGCGTCTGACGCTGTCCGGTGACAGGAGGATAAATATGCGCCACAACAACAGCTACAATTATCAACATTAAACTGCATAGCGATTAACTACATCGCATGGTGGATAGACTGGTGGTCCATGACTACAAATTAATCACTTAATTATATTACAAATAGACAACTCAACAAAATAAGTTGAATCAAATTTTTTCAATACGATCGCTGCTGTATCAAGCCAAAGCGTGTGACGAGTTAGCATGATCCATCTAAGTGTGGGCAGCTCCTTTTAAAGAAATGTTGCAGCGGTGGCCAGCTTCTGGCAACACTGTGTTCAATTTGACCGGTCCAAGACTTGAACTTTAGATATGTCGCTCCAGAGACGAAAGCGTTACCGATCGACCAACTGGCCTGCTGAACTATTGAAATTCAAACGCGTAGTTTAGCTTAAATAAAAAAGTAGCGCCGCTGCCGCTACTTGCATGCAAAACAGCGGCCGCTGCCGGTTGCCACTGCCGCTACTTTAAAAAAATATCGAGCAAAAAGAACGATGGCATTCAAATACTCTACCCAATAGTGAAATTTCAACTTTATTTGCGAAAGTTACAATTCAAGCTTTTGAAGTATTGGTACAGGTTACAATTGGCATTAGCAAGCAGACTTAAACGGTAAATAAGTAAGCAAATCACAATTTAATCGGTTGTTTCCCTACTCCTTTCAAGAAAACTAGCTTTTCAGAACGCTGGTTGGTCAAACCAGCGGTTTAGAAACTACTTTAAGAAGTTACCCTTGGAAGTTACACTAGGAAGTTAATTCTTCGTCGCATTTTCTACACAAATTTAAGGCAATTGGAAATAGTTTAAATCACTTAAATAAGGAAGGTTTTATCACGATGGCATACAGTACTCAGCTTTAGTACACTTCTGTCCCGGCTCTTATAGCTCTGAAGTAGTCAATGTTTTTATCACACGCTCGGCTCTTAACCACTATAATAATTCTTGTGTGGAGATACGATAGGAAAATTTATCAATCGACCGAGTTACAAGCATTTCTTGAAATTTTGTAGAAATGGTAGGTGATTAACAGCCCAGCGATGAGTTCATCCAACTTTGATAGCAAAGAAGATCGAGCGGTTAAGAACTGTTGTTTATGAACTCGGAGTAGATACGCATGCAGTAATGACATATTCTATAGCGCGGGCAACATGCTACTCGCTGCTATATAGATACACGTTAAGTAAATGATTCACAATGCGATTCACGTTACACGTATTTTTTCGACGAGCTTAACTCCATAACTAAACTATCTTTCGAACTTATTTATCACCTGGCTTGATATAATAGTTCAATTTTCAGCGCACTATAAATTTAATTCTCAGTATTACCGTTCACTGTTGTTGCAAAATTTCTTTTGCTATGCATTGATGTATTTACTGCCTTCTTGCAGTGTGCGAAGTATGGTGTGGTCTGTGACCAGATAGCAGAGCTGGGCGTTTAAAAAACACACCGTAAAGCGCAAGCGCAAATTCCGCAACCAAAAATTTTTAAGGTCGAAGCGCAAGCGCAAATTCCGCAACCAAAATTTTTTAAGGGTAAAGCGCAAGCGCAAATTCCGCAACCAAAATTATTTTAGCTTAAAGCGCAAGCGCAAATTTCGCAACCAAAATTTTTAAGCTTAAAGCGCAAATGCGAATTTCGCAACCAAAATCTTAAAAGCTTAAAGCGCAATTGCAAATTCCGTAATGAAAATTCTAAACGTTTTAAAGCGCAAACACAAATTCCGCAACCAAAAATTGAAAATAGTACAGCGCAACTACGATTTGATTGCTTGAGGAGCGCACACAAATTTCGGTATTTAAAAAAGTTTTTGAGTGCAAATTTTTGCATAATCGAAGTTTCAAAAGCGCGCTGCAGACGATGGAATATGAAAGTACAAACATCGTATCCTCTTCAGCTAAGCTGCCTTGGAATAAACCAACTGCATTGCGTTTAACTTTTATAACTAAAGGCACCTATCTGAGACCGAAGAAAGAATTATTTTTATTGTTGAAAAAAAACAATTAAACTCTAAAGCAAAAAAATAATAAAAATAAACAGCAATAAAAATAAATAAACACCAAAACAAAAAAGCTCCACTCACTCACATTCAGAAATAATGCGTTGACTTTTTTAAACACTTTTCATTCTCATGCAGCAAAACAAACTTTTCAAAATTTTTATTCGTCAAAGACGATTGTTTCGATCGCAAAATATCAGAACCAATAACAAATAATCTCTCGACGGTGGCCGAACTAGGAATAGCAGTGTTGAATCTTTTGAATTTTTGCAACCACGCATCTTTCTTGTAGGCAGGAAAGCAATTTTTTGGTGATTTTGTCGTTTGCTCTTCCGACCCTTTTATCTAGTCTTTTTCCTATTGTAGAGGCCAAATTTTCGGCTTCTAATTACAGTACAAAAAGTATTTCGTACTTATTAAGTGAGGTAGCTTAAACTAAATACAGGGTTCAAAATTAACGCCCGCCCGCTAGCCCGAGGCAAGCTGAAATCGCTGCGGGCAAGTTAGTTTTCAGCTTAACTTCCCAGGTGGCAACTTAACAAAATACAGCGTATTAGACAACTTCAAACAAGATTAGTTAAAGACGCAATTTACTCGGTTTTGTTGCAATAAAGTAAAATTTGTACGTAGAGAAAGCTGTTCCTTGCTTTATTTTAGTAATCACTTTGTAACGATCACAATTAATGCATTGTCTAATAGTACGCACATTATATTTATCGCAATTAACACGTTTTAATCGCACGCAGATTTTTCGATTCTTGGACGCGTTTAGCAACTGTTTGGCATTTTTTTTCTAGAAAAGTTTTTGAAAAAACAATTAATTACACAATTTTGCTGTAATTGAAGAGTTTCAAATTTTGATAATTATCGTTGTAAAGCAATATCAATTTTAGTGCACACATTTACATAGCTAATTAGCTATTCGCTGATATGTAATTACTTTATATTTCACTCTGTAGCTCGCAGCATGGAGATGTGGTAGTGCTAACCATTAAGTTTGAAATTCTGATATAACAGGTTACTGATTGCAGAGTTGGAGTCGAGAATCTAACGTTCAAAGCCAAGGCCAAGGACTCAAAAAAATCCGACCTCAAGGCCAATGTCAAGGACTGACTATTTGGGGACAGATCCTCTCGAGGCCAAAAACAAGTATTGTCGACGCCTAGACCAAGGATATGATTTTTCTAAAACTGATGGTCGCAAATTTTCTATTATTTTTTAGCGCAGAAGTGTTTAAGATATTGCATTTCGTTAAATTTTTAATGATCATAATTCGAAAATGGTTGTTTGTAAAAATAACGAATGTTAGTTTATAGTTTTACCCTTTAGCGTCCGTTTTTGTTTTTTTTTCTAGAAAAGTTTTCCGGCGCTTGCCACGCTAACAGCTGTTTCAGATACCACAAGTGTTACCCTGCGCTGCATGAAAATAACGTCAAGAATTTTGCAATTTTTTTGTTATGATTATTTTGATGATCTTTTAGCTTTCTAGCTGGTGTAGTTTCCAAAATATTCGCTAGTAAAAATACGTTTGCAACAAACCACAACGGTAATTAATAATTATGATCGTTAAATATTAAATGAAATATTTACAATCAAAAAATCAATTTTTGCTGATGCATGATTGGAAAAGTTGCTGTTTGCATCACATTATCTTAACGATCGCACACAAAAACTTGATTCTCGAAACTACGCGTATTTTGCAAATTCAGTGCTTTTTTCCAAGCTAACCTCAAAACTTGGAGTAGTTTTTTTTTTCGGGCAAGATGAAATTTTCTTGGGCAGATAGACATTTGATAACATTTGCCCAACGGCCAAGTTGTCAAAAAAGTTAATTTTGATCCCTGATATAATTTTAATACATTACTCTTTGTCTTTCAGCCGTATACAGCATATAGCAGGCCTGCCCAACCTTTTTACTGGTACGGGCCACAATTGCGGGAGAAAAGTTATTGCGGGCCTCATGCATTTTTACCAAGAGTTTTTACCAAGAAATTCAGGCCTTTTGTTAGCCGCATTGATGGCTAAGACCAACGTTAGACCTTTTTATTTGCCAGAAAATGGTAAGCCTTTCCAGGAGAAAATCAAGCGCGCAAAAAGACCTCGCGGGCCACACAAAATAGCTTCGCGGGGCCAAATGTGGCCCGCGGGCTACGGGTTGGGCAGCCTTGGAATATACCTTATCTAAAGCACACGTATTACCACTAGGGATGAACATTTCAGAATACTTGGCTATTTCAGAATTAATCCAAATAGCTAAAACCGAATCCCAATCTGGCTTAAATTAACTTGATTTGCTGAAAAAGTGAACAACCAGTCAACCACCACCGATATTCAGAAAAATTTGTTAAACGACTGGTTAATTAAAGCAGTGCTTTATTGCAGAGCATGACATTGAGTGCTTTTAAATGTTCACCACTTAGTTGCATTCTGAATTCGCTCACAGTCAAGTCTGCACTGGAGAAGCATCTTTCGAAAGAAGCTGATGGTGCAGAAATGCAAAGGTTGCTTCAAATAGGAAAGTTGAAAATTTGTGGACCACCATTTCATATAGGCCTATCCATTTTAAAAGGTTAAAAAGTTTGATTTTTGGAGAGCCCCGTTTGGAAAAACGTTTTTTTATATTTGCCCACCCTGAAAATTTCATGAGTCCAGCGTGAGTGGTTAAAAAGTTTGAATTTTGGAGGGCCCGTTTGGGGCAAACCCTTATTGTGGCACCCCCAATTTTTGTAAGGTTTAGTTTATTTTTGATTTTTACCCATTTAAAAAATCTAATTCATCTAGCCCTAACGGTTTAAAAGTTCGAAATTTTGGAAAACCCGGTTGAGGGAGATCTCCCAACTCAGAGTTGTAAACAGGCCGATTAGTTCAGGCCGAACCCGGCCCGAACCCGAAAGCTATTTTGAAGCCCAAATCATGCCCGAAAAAGCCCGAAAGTTAGGTTAGGTCTGAAAAATACAGCAATTCTGCAAGGTTATTTTAATTATATTTTTGTGCACTTAAGACAAAAAGTACGTTTTAGGCCCGAAATAAGTCCGAAAATTTTGTCAAGTTTAGGCCCGAACCCGACCCGAAATGCCCGGCTCAACTTACAACTCTGTCCCAACTGGCACCCCTGATTTCTGTCATACACAAGTCCTCCTTGATATATTCAATTGCTCAAACTTCAAAAACAGCACGTTTAGCGGTTTAAAAGCTGATAGCGCAGAAGAAAACAAAACAAGAAAAAAAGTAGATAACGCAGAAGAAAATAAAACAAGAAAAAAAAATCTTTCTATCAGCAATCAGCTTGTATTAAGTATCTCGTGATCATGCTTTAAATCTGTAAAATCAAAATTTATTTATTTTTTGACAAGGACATGCAGATCAACATTTAAAAATTATTTTGTGATTGCACATCTTCGAAAAAAATTCACAATTAAAGCGCAACAAATATTAGATTTACCGATTCGCAAACACAAATTGCGCAAGCGCTGAAAAAACAGGCATAGAGCGCAACGCAAATTGCGCAAGCGCTGAAAAAACAGGCATAGAGCGCAACGCAAAATGCGCAAGAGCGGAAAAAAAAGGCATAGTGCGCAACGCAAATTGCGCAATTGCCCAACTTGCGCAATTTGCGCAACTTGCGAAACTTGCGAACTATTTTGCGCACCGCCCACCTCTGCCAGATAGCCAACAAATCATTTGTTCTACGTGATGCCAGCGTTTCGGGGAAATATCGCGAAAAACCGTCTTTGCGACCCGGCGCCAGGAGAGCGTGACTAGGGGGGGGGGGCATAAACAAATTCTTTTTGGGCGGGGGTACAAAAAGTTTAATACTTCAAATCAGAGATGGAAACCGGTCGGGTCGACCGGCCGGTTGGGTTGCCGGTCGGGTCGAGATTCTTCGACCGGCTGGTCAAGCCGGTTAAAAAACCGGTCGAATTCTCCTTTCTGGCAACTAAAAGTCATCTAAGCACCAACCGAAATACATTTATATATTTTATCATAAATAAAACTTTTTATAAAAAATCAGTATTAACAAACCACACCTTTCAAAAACACTTGTTGAATGGTTTCAAGCTGTGACTAATGTGCTGTGACCATTAAGACATGCACATCCAGGGACGTATTTACGGTGGGAGTATTGTGCCATGCCTCCCGCATTTGGGCCGCGGCACAAAGCAAAGAAATGCAAAATATACGTTAAAATCGCGTAATCAGATTCTAATAAAGCATGCATGTGGAGGAGGCTTGCGCTGCCTGGCATTTTAGCATTATTTTAATCAGCTTAAGAGTAGAAGTGGTGCAGATTTCAGATTTTTTCTACATGCTTAAATCTTGCCGTTTTGAAAAGCTTGTTTCAACTTAAATTTACCACATAGCGCACTCTACACTGGGCAAGAAAGACATAGCTCTTATTTTTGTTATATCTAACTAACCATCGCTTATTTTAAAGTAGCAGCATTTCTACAAAGTGCTGGGGCACCTTATATTTCGAATGTTTTCTAGCCAATGTCATAAGATTTAACAGTTTAGTGTTTTCAATGAAAATAACGGACGCGTTGCGTTCATCGGAATAGTTATTCATAACGACTTCGTACTACCGATGAGTTTATTTATTGGTTTGACGTTTCGCTTCTCAAACCGGGAAGCTTTTTCAAAACAATTTTTGGCAGTGCTGCCTTTGCAGTTACAAAAAATAAATGAGAAAAAAATAACAGCAAAAGATAGGTAACAGTGAAAACATACAAAGATCACAAAACTTGTACTATTATGCCCAAAAACATTAAAATGATGGTGCGATAACATTATATAATATTGAAAATTATGTCACTAACAGCGTGAAAAAAATTAATATTATTCATAGCAACTATAGGCTGCTTCACTAACAGTTTGAGAAAGTATGAAAAGGATCTATTGAAAAACATTATGTACTGGAAAAGGTTTTTAGCTCAAGAGAGATACATATTAATTGTTCCGTCCGTATATAAATCTCTGTGGAGCTAAAAAGCTTTTCCAGTACATAGTGTTTTTCAATAGATCCTTTTCATACTTTCTCAAACTGTTAGTAAAGCAGCCTATAGTTGTTATGAATATTATTAATTTTTTTCACGCTGTTAGTGACATAATTTTTCAGTATTCCTTTTTTCACGCTGTTAGTGACATAATTTTCAATATCATATAATGTTATTGCTCCATCATTTTAATGTTATTGTGTGCTATAGTACAAGTATTGTACTGTTCGTATGTTTTGCTGTTACCTATCTTTTGCTGTTATTTTTTTTTTTCTCATTTATTTTTGGTAACTGCAAAGGCAGCACTGCCGAAAAAAAGTTTAGTGTTTGCTGCTCGGCAGATTGCAAATAATCTGTCACTAATAGCTAAAAACTTGTAACTTCATTTTTTGGCCTTTTGCAAAATATCATTAGAAGGAACGTCTAATAATTTAGCTTGTGCCCTCCAGTGCTTTTCATGCTTATTTTGAGCACGTTTTGCGCTGCTCAAAACAGGTCATTCAAACCGAAACTTAACCAAAAAAGGTCTTAAAATTGAGTCATTTTTGAAAAAACGCAAAAGTTGTTTTGTCTTTTTTTCTGAGACTCCCGTCCAAAGTCATATACTTTAACACCTCACCCATGCCCCCGTTTTGAAATTTTTTCATTAGATACATTGAACAGTGAACAAAACTTTCTGTAAAAAAACCGGTCGACCGGCCGGTCAACCGGCAATGAATTTGAAATTTACCGGTCTAGCCGGGTCGAGAAAATCCTGACCGATTCCATCTCTGCTTCAAATCCAAAAATGTAGACCAAAAAAAAGACCTTCGTCTCAAAATATGCACGGATTTCTACAAATTCTAGAGTGAAAACAAAAAAAAAGCTCGTTATTGCAAAAAATGCGTGAATTTTCACAAATTCCGGGGTGAAACCACAAAAAAAAAAGGGTCTTTATTACAAAATCTGCAAAAAAACAGTTCTTGTTTACGAATTTTGGGGTGATAACCAGCATCTTGGGAGTCTCAGGCCTCGAACTGCATTTCAGTGGCACCTAGCCTGCTACTTTCTTTGGGGCACAATCCCCGTTTGGGAGGCACAATTCTTTTTCAGGGGGCACAAGCAGTGATTTGGGGGGCACTGCCCCGGTATGCCCCTCCGTGGCGTCGGGCCTCCTGCAAGTTTACAGCAATTTATCGAACTGTAACTATCGCATTTTTGTTGAAGAGATACTGCTCGAAATCGGTTTTATTGAAGAAATGAGAACTATTTGAGGTAACAAAAAGGTGCCCCAAACCTTTTTCCACAATTTTCTTTATTTGCGAAAATATGATTTAATTCGTTTGACTCCGTACGATTGTAAACCCTGCATTCGCAATGTTGTGACATTACAAAACGCATAATTTTACAAAAACTCTTGCAAACTAAGAAACGCGATAATTAACTAGAAGCAGTGAGTAGCCTAATCATCACCAAATCTGAAAACTTGGCTATTGTCACTGGAGCCTGTAATCCTAGGCTACCAGTACTGATCCACAGTACAGTACGCCTTTTGTGATGTCACAAAATTGCGAAATACAGGGTTGCCAATAGTACTAGTCATAGGTGTGCACAAGTCCGTTGATCGTTAATCCGTTAATAACGAAGCTAACTTTTTCATTATCTCGTTAATCCGTTAAAAAGTTTTTTCACGTTAATGGACTAAATTAACTTCCGTTAAGTTTTGTTAACTTCCGTTAACGTTTTTATCGTAAACATCTCGCACCATTCATTCATCGTACAGGTACAAACCAGTTTGCACTGGTAACACTTGGTGCGTATTAGCACGAGTTTTATAGAAAAAAGCTAAGAAAGGAGCTCTATTTTTTTGGCAAATAATAAGCTGCAGCCTCATAGGTCCATTAATTATTATCGCTGTAGGCAATTTCCAAAGATTTTCCGATCGTAGCTTCGTTAGTGCATTTGAACGTATTTTTATGGTAAAATTAGATTAAACTGTAAAATGTAACTTCCAAAACACATCAAGACCACCATAGCAATAAATATTGCTTTACAATCAGCTCAACAGCATCAATACGTGTTTTAGAAACGAGTGAATATAATGAATCTAAATTACATGGAAAATATTAACGAATTAACGGACTTTATTAACTTCCGTTAATTAAAGCCAAAAATAGCGGATTAACGTTAACGGAGGTGTGAAGTTTGTTAACGTACTAGTGGTTAACGAAGCTAACGTTTTGCATTATCTTGCCCACCTATGGTACTAGTCAAACGGATTAAAATGTATTTTCGTGAATAAGAAGAATTCGGAATTGTGGAAAAAGGTTTGGGGCATCTTTTTATTACCACAAATAGTTCTCATTTCTTCAATAAAACCGATTTCAAACAGCATCTCTTGACATCAGCGAAGAACATCTACATCAAAATCAACTGTCTAGTGTGTATGTGCATTCAGTACGAGTAAGAAGGGAGTGTCAGAAACCGACTGTCAAGTAGCATTACTACTTACTACTTGCTTTCATAAAAAATGATTGGTCTTGTTCTACAGTATGTGGAGTTTCAGTTGCTTGCAATTTTTCAAAACGATGGCAACTGATAAACTTTATCAACGCATTGATTTGAACGTTAATTTACGCACAGGGTTTAATTTGTCCCGCTACCAGACCACAATATTTGTTGAATTTTGGTTCAGAAAAAATAGAACCATGTACGATAAAACTCGCCTTTATTAAACACCGACAAAACGTAACATAGGTAGCATTGCTTTTTCTACTAAACTAAAATAATGTAGTAGCAAGAGCAGAGTGAGAAAAAATTGTTAAGACTCCAAACGGCATCGCGTAAAAATTTAAATCGAAAAAAGTCTGGGAAAAAGTTTATTAGTAGTAGCGGCAGCGGCAGAAAATTTGCTTAAAAAAACAGCGTTGAAGCGGTGTCGCTTTTTAACTGAAAAAACAACGGCGCTACCGTTTTTCGCTGGTGACGAAAAAAGCAGCGGCGCTGCCGCTACCGCTACTGAAAAAGTAGCAGAGCTAGTAGCGCTGCTGGTGAACAGCGCCGCTGTGCCCATCACTGCTCAATTCGGGCTTAATATACGTACTTGACTAGTGTTTTGGGCTTTTAAATGCTATGAAAGCATAGGCCTACTTCAAATAACTATGCAGCACTAAAACGACAACTTTGCTTAATCGCAGATGCCACTATTATTGCACTATTTTTATTATTATTACGTCACTATTACTCAGCAATTAGTAGTTTCATTACGAGCTGTAACAGTACACATTTTTAGATCTAATCTAGTTTTCGATCTTTTTGGTTTTGGCTTTAAATCACATTTTGGGTTCGGCCGGGCTGATGTTTTCAGGTTTGGGCTCGTACTTGTAGGCCCGTTTACAATTCTGTAATACGAAATCCGGTCCTAAGTTTGTTAAACTTAACTTGAAAAGGCACCCTTAATGCCAAAAAGTAGAGAACAAAAACGGTAACCTACGCGAAAATAAAAAAGTACAGCCCCAGTAATTAATTCATAATACTGCTGAGTGATATTGGAGTAGCTCTTGTAGTTGATATAGCTCTATACTGTTGAGTGAAATAGCTCCTTTCCAGCCATTTGTTTCTCCTTTCCAGCAATTATTTTTAAACACCCTACCAGATCTAAATAAAAGTGAATAAAAGTATGAGGTAAGCTTGAAACTTAAAAGAATTGTTTATTATTGAACCCATAACCAAGATATGAATTAACGATAGTCCTCAGACCAATTGACTGATGTTGGTAACCATTGGTCACATCTTACAACTCAGTTCTGCATTCTAGCTCACCTCAAAACAAATCCCTGATATCATAGATCACCTCATTTTACTGTGACTTATTCTTCCCTTAGAGACCTGAAGAAAACCGTGGCGTGGATTCTGAGACTTAAAAGTTGTTTGCTTGAAAAAGTGAGAATGTTCAATTTGATGTTTCTGATTTGACTGTGCGAGAACTGAGACATGCAAAAAACGAACTGATAAAATTTGTTTAAAGAAAACATTTCTTCAAATTCTTCGTTCTTCTCTCTTCAAACGAAGTAAAGTTTAAAAGCGAACTGCCCGCTTTCTGTTAAAATTTAATCCTATTCTTGTGAATTGTACTCTTCGTGTTGGCAGAAGATTGTGGAACGTTCTAGCCGACTTCATTTTAAAGCATTTTATCATACCGCCAAGTGACTATCCTTTTACCGAACTCATAATTAAGGAGCATCATTTCAAGGTAGGCCACTCTAGTGTATAATACTCTTGGTCGTCATTGCGGCAAAAATTTTGGATCAAAAATGTGAGCTTCACGATTTCCGTGTTCTGTGCAATTGCATCTTTTGTAGAAAAGTAACGCTTCTGTTAGCTCTCCAACTCATGGCAGATCTTCCCCCTGGAAGACTTCTAGTAGACAAACCATCGTTTTCGCTCGTGGAAATTGATTATTTTGTGCTATGGTGACCGAGTGAATTTATTATTTGTTCTTGTATAAATGTCTGCGGCATCCGGTTATTGGCATATATCGCTCATTGCTTTGGGTGGTATTGCGTAATGAACGGATATTGCGAGACAAAAGGAATTTAATTAATGTTGTTTTTGTTCTCACTTTTCTTTGTTCGCTCGCTGTATATATACCGCTGCTTAGCTTCATGTCATTATTAATATTAATATTATTATTATTGTTGTTATTACTGTTAGTTTATTAATACTACTTGTTGATATTAAAGAACTACGTGTTGAGACTCATGTAACCTGTTTACATGTGCACTTTTGGGAACCTGTTCTTAGTTCTAGCACGATATTTATACTGTGCTACTAGTATAAATATCATACAGTAGGTTCACTCCAAGCAAAAACCATTGTGACGCGTGTCCGCATTTTTTGAGAGCCAAGCAAACCTTTGGAGTCTAATTGACGTCATAATAGTGACATCGTGAGCGGATTCGAATTAGGCCAAATGATAGCAACTGTTCTGAAATTTTTTGAATTTTGTCTCCACCTTACGAAATCAAGTCCTTCCCCTTTTTTTATGGCCCTAAATGTTGAAGGGCACCATTTTTCACAGCTGTCATACTCTTGACGTAACTTGACGTAGCTTTCGTTGTGCTTTTCGGATCGAAATAAATTTGGTACCAATAAAATCTTTTGAGCTCGAGCTTTCATTTGCTCTATTTGTTACGTCACGTGTGTATGACGCCACAAAGTTACAAGCGTAAATATAGCCTAAAATTGGAACTTTTCGTTCTTTCGGTAACTTTAGTTATGGGGGGGTTTTGTTCGCGTTTGACACCCAACAGTTTTGTTTTTCCCGAAACTTGCTCTGTATCGTCAAGTAGCTTTCCTGCAATTTTCGTATTAATTGCTGAAGGATTCACGAAAATATCGTTGGTTGTTTGCATGGCATGGTCAAGTTATAACAATAAATGCAGCATTTAAATAGCCTTGGGCTTTAAGTGATATTACTTAATTGTTACGTGAATGCTTTTAAGTTGAAGCTGGCTGTTCCTAAATTTTCACCAATTTTCGGCCTCATTTGTTCTCAATTTTGTTGGCGAATAAAGTGACATAAATTTATTCTTGCTTAGTTGAAAATTATATTATCTTTTGGTATTAAAAATTAGCGACTTCATGTTTGACAAATCAAAAATAGCAATATAGAAAAAGTTTGAAAAAAGTCTGCTGATAGTTTACAAATCCGTTGTACCAGCCTGTGTTCTTCATTATTTATTTATTTTTTTTTTTATGCTGAAGCTGAAATGTTTGTAATTTTTTTTTTTAATTTTGAGCAAAAATGAGCTTCCTTTGGCAAAAATGAACTTCGTGTCACCACTTGTACCACCTTCGCACAGTTTTAGAGCCATTTGCAAGAACTAAATTGCCAAATGTCGGAAGTCATTTAAAAGAACTAATTTAAATTATTACGAAGCACTGCGGCTATATCGCTACAGTGTGTGTGAACAGGTTTTAGTAAATTTGGTACAGCCAGGTTGAAATTATACTCTTCGAGAGATGCATTTTTCACTCCAAAGTTGGTTTTAATAATATTCTTTCAATTTAACAGAACATGAGAACAACAACAACTGGTACACGCAACAACGAAATACAAGCGGTGGAATCTTCAAACTTGAGAAATAAAATAGTTAAAATTATAGAGTTATTTCTACGCTGCTGAAATACTATTTCGAACCAAAAAAAATGCTGTTCCGAACCAAAAGACATCAATCAAGTCGCTAACTAATGACAATGACGTAACAATTAAGTGGTATCAGCAGAGTTTTCTATTAGTTTAAAACACAAAGGCTATTAATGCTGCATTTATCGTCATAGCTTGACCACGTCATGCAAACAACCAACGATATTTTCGTAAATCCTTCAGCAATTAATACGAAAAATACAGGAAAGCTACTTGACGATACAGAGCAAGTTTCGGGAAAAACAAAACTGTTGGGTGTCAAACACGAACAAAACCCCCCCATAACTAAAGTTACCGAAAGAACGAAAAGTTCCAATTTTAGGCTATATTTACGCTTGTAACTTTGTGACGTCATAGACAAGTGACGTAACAAATAGAGCGAATCAAAGCCCGAGTTTAAACGGGTTTATTGGTACCAAATTTATTTCGATCCGAAAAGCACAACGAAAGCTACGTCAAGTTACGTCAAGAGTATGACAGCTGTGAAAAATGGTGCCCTTCAACATTTAGGGCCATAAAAAAAGGGGAAGGACTTGATTTCGTAAGGTGGAGACAAAATTCAAAAAATTTCAGAACAGTTGCTATCATTTGGCCTAATTCGAATCCGCTCACGATGTCACTATTATGACGTCAATTAGACTCCAAAGGTTTGCTTGGCTCTCAAAAAATGCGGACACACGTCACAATTGAGTGAACCTACTGTATGATATTTATACTGTAGTTCTAGTGTCTGAATTTTGCTGAGTCACACACAAAAAAGGTTTTGTGTGTGACTCAGCAAACCTTTTTTGTGTGTGACTCAGCAAAATTCAGGCACTAGAACTAAGAACTGGTTCCCAAAAGTGCACATGTAAACAGGCTAATGGCGTACGAACTCACTAAACTGGTGCCCCGTGTGAGGAGCGCCTAAAGCGGCGTTCTTTGTGAAGCTAAGAACCTTCCAACAAATCGGCTTTGAAAGGCATAAAACGAGAAGACAAAGAGAAGTATTCTCGAAGAAAGAATACAAAAAAGACAGAAAAGCTTTCAAGAAAACTTAGTTTCAGTGAGAGAAAAATTGCGGTACGAACTGATGCAGTAGGTACTGCGATATTGCATTTCAAGTACTTGACCGAACTTTTAAGCATGACTTTTAATACGTTTCAAAGCAAAATCCTGCCGTGCCTCACCGGTTTTAGAATAGTGAAGCCTCCAAGTTATGGCGAATCGTAAAAAGCGATTAAAAATAACTTTAATTTGTTGAATTTTGTTATTGTGTAAGTAAAAAACAAAAAGAAGCCAGAAACCCAATCGTTTATTTGCAAGGTCCGTGGGAATCGTTGTCAAACCACGCATACCGATGCAAATGACAGAGAGGCTTACAAACTAGCATTTCGCTGACTAAGCAAAGTTTAAGTCATCTTTTCTTTAGCCGGAACAAATGTCTTACAGTATCAGATTTGAGAAAGAGCATTTTAGAACTTTTATTATTATTATTATTGGAAATAGTTATGCAAATGGGGTGGTAGAAGGATAAACCCTCGGCCCCTATTGACAAAACCTTGATATTATTGGGTATATTACTGAACTGTTTTATGATTGTCAACCGCGTGTAAAGGTTATATAATTTTTGAATTTGTAATGCATCACGTCTGTTATCAAATTCTGATTCCTTATCTACCACAGTTAAACAGTGCAAAAAAATATAAACGTAGTTGTACCAATAATGGGTGTCCGATAATTGACCTTTTTGATGTTACATGACTTGCATTTGCAGATTTTTCTCTTACCTTTGTTTTTGCTGAATTTTTTCTCGCGTTCTAATTAATGTTATGGCTACTCCAATTCTGTTCCAGTAGAAGAAGTTTAAAGGATAAATACAAATAGCCATGACTCAACGAAATATATCTCGTGCGACCAGCAGACTTACTGAATGTTTATTTCATATTGTTGTTTTTGTATTTTTGATATTATTTGATTTCGAGCCAAGACTCGATTTATAATTTCATATTGTTGTTTTTGCATTTTTGATATTATTTGATTCCGAGCAAAGACGTGATGATTATATAGGAGTTTTATGCTAAAGGGCAAGAAGAAAGTCTTATACTCGTATATTGTGTTGTTTGCATTTTCCGCGCTAAAATGCGCTATGTCATCCTGAGAGGAACGACCAAGTTACTAATATCTGGTCGCATGGATGTAGAAAATAACATTTTTACAGTCATATTTCAAATTTTAACGCGTCAAACATTTCATCCCCAGTTTTCGTGTTTCTGCTTACTACTTTTTTTAACCCTTATCGGTTTTCTATGTTGCAGTTCTTGAAGAGTTACGTGTCTTTTTTTTTTTTTTTTTTTGTCGTGTTACGTGTCTTTTTTGTCACTCAAATCCGCATTTCTTTTAGTCGACTGATGCGTATGCTGGACAGCCTTTGGGGGCTTTCTCGTCCATCATACCCATCATTCTGAAGGGAAGGTCTGTGGTAACCGCGTGAATTTAATTTGTTCTTGAATAAATGTCTGCGGTATCCGGTTATTGGCACATATCGCTCATTGCTATGGGTGGTATTGCGTAATGAACGGATATTGCAAGACAAATAGAATTTAATTAATGCTGTTTTTGTTCTCCTTTTCTTGGTTCACTCGCTGTAGATATACGGCTGCTTAGCTTCATGTCATTATTAATATTAATATTATTATTATTGTTGTTATTACTATTAGTTTATTAATACGTCTACTTGTTGATATAAGAACTACGTGTTGAGACTAATGGCGTACGAACTCCCTATAATACCAATACTCATAACCCAAGGAAGAAGTCAAGTCAAACGGTATGGTTGCATGTTTACTTGCCCAACCGTTTGTGCTGTACATTCGGAAATATTTCATAGTCTCACCACTGATTCTTTAATTAATGCTTTACGCAGGTTCATCGCTAGGCGAGGTGCTCAGGATCATATTTACTAGGACAACTGGACCAACTTTGAGGAAGCTACCAAGATCCTTTTGGAGTGGAATCAGCACCAAATCAACGAGTATCTACGCCAACAGGAGGTTCAATAAACGTTCAATTCCCCCCACCGCCAGTCACAAGGGAGGACGTGGGAGAGAAATGACCATATCGGTGTGAAGAATTTTGTGTGCGTTATTTGAAGAAGTTGTCCAACTGCAATCACTAAAGTTGGGTGGATAATCAACTCAAGACCACTCGTACAAATAACTTTAAAACCCAGAGACGAGGAACCCCTCACTCCCAATCATCTCTTATTGTTAAAGGCTAGCACGACTGTGCCACCTGGTTTATTTGATCACAAGGGTTGTTACGTTCGTCGCCGCTGGGCTGATGTGCAATACCTGGCCGATCAATTTGGCGACGTTGGGATTGTGAGTTTCTGCCCAATTTAAACCACCAGCAAAAGTGGTTTCAACAACAACGCAATGCTCAAAAGGACATGGTAGTTCTATCAGTTAACAATGCTTTACTCCGTTCTCAACAGTTTCTAGGCCGCATTGTGGAAGTTTTTTTAGGTAAAAACGGTCTTGTACTAATTGTGCTCGTGAAATCTCGAAACGCTGTATTCAAGAGACCAATCGCAAAACTGTTCTTGATCTTGAAGGCAGAAAAAAAGAAGAAAGAAAAAAGACAATAGATCTTGAGAATTTTTTTGTGCTTTGCATTTTTTGCATGTTTTTGTGTATCTCCCCCTTGTAGCGGTCGGATTGGAGAACTGGGGAGGTTACCATCTGTCGTTGATCTCCATGTTTCCTTGCCCTTTGCTTAAGGACTACTCACATTTGATCTTGCTTTCTGTTATAACGCAACTTCACTGCTTTTTGAAAAATGCGTCTGTGGACTACATTTTGTGCGGGGGAAATGTTACATCGCTTCAGCTGCAGCAGTTGTCGAACCTGGCCTTGTCTGTTCTTGTCGAGCCGAGAATCGCTGCCATTTGTATTGCTAACACGTGATGTTTCACCTTACAAGTAACCAGCCCGTTTGCTATTACTTTTGCCTTTTCCAATTTGCATAATTGCTATTTCACATACCTTTCTGTTCGGCGTTTTGCCAGCTTGCTGCTTAGCTATTTCTTAGTTGATGTTCATTCCAGGGGCGTCGCCAGCTTAGCGAGATCAGGGGGGCAAAGCTGAAAACCGGGGGGACAAAATTTTGTCTGTAAGTTATTGGTGATTCCAAAAAAAAAAAAAAAAAGGTCTTTGCCGAAATCCGAAGGCTTTTTCTGGCCGAAATCAGACATTTAAACAGTTTTTCCAGCCAAAAACAGCAACTTTTTCCTCCCAAAAACCAGCACTCAAATCTCGATGGGGAGGCAAGAAATAAATTGGGGGGGCAAAAACAAAAATCGGGGGGGCAATGCCACCCTGCCCCCCCGCTGGCGACGCGTCTGATTCATTCTTCTTCTGACAACGGTTAAGACAGCTGCTGTAATTTCTGAGCTTTTCCCGAGTTGGACTATTTTTCATTTCTTGGATCTTCCTCGCCCTGCAACTGGCAGGACAAACTATTTGCGTACGTACAAGCGTTTATTGCTTTGTTGTTGGCTTGTTTACGATTTAGGTATTAGTTAAACGTTAAAGAAATTTTTCTACCCCGTGATAGCTATAGGGATTTATGTATTCATGTTAGCGTCTCGGCCAGCTTTAATTGTGTAATAGTCTTTCTCAGGGGCGTATTTAGGGAGGGCATTGGGCTATGCCCCCCTCTTAAAGTCGCCAGGATAGTATAATCAACATAGATTAATATTCAAAATTGCGGAATGGCCCCCTCCTTTGTAAGTTGGGAAGAAGCTTTGAGCACACAAATTGTAGGCGAAGACCTTGGTTTTTGGCCCGCACCCAAAAAAATCGGACCAACTTTGAGTGAAGACCTTTGTTTTTTTTTGGTCTTCACTTAATTTTGGGCGTGAAATCGTACTAAATTGAAGTGAAACAATGTTCATTCCGACCGTTATTCTTCTCAAATTTTCAGAGGTTCCTGCCCCCCCTTTTCAAAATCCTGCGTACGCTACTGGTCATTCTGTTCGTAGCCTGTGGTAACTTATTAGTTGGAGCCGTATTACTCTAGGTTTAAGATTTGAACCTTTTACTTCTATTGCCGATTTTTTGTTTGGTTTCAAAACCGCTCGATCACTAGCTCCCTTGCTTTACATTCTACTTCATGCAATCGACGTCAAGTCTAACATCTTTACAACGAAGTAACAAATCACCGATTTATTGCAACGTTTTATACAACTTAAGTAAAAATTTAACTGTTAACAATTTTTTGGGCTTTTTTGATTTATATTAGTGTGAGGTTAAGTACATCTCCTTGGCCAATTGATATCTATAAACAAGATCTTACAACATCCAGTTCCCAAAGCATTGGAACCGTCACATAATTAGTAAAAATAGGGTAAAAATATATAGGTAAAAATAGGTAAAAATGGTTTATTGGTTTAAAGCTTTATTTACTGGAACGTCTGGTTCATGCTGTATATTTTTGAAGCTTTGAATGAAATCACGGATTAAGAAAAACCTAGAAAAGCGTTGGTGCAATTGATACGTTTATCATCTTTTGCCGATCATTTTCATTATATACCTACAAGCTTTTTTTAATAAATCAATCATTAATAGACTCCACCCTTGATAAACAAGGTGCAACATGTTTAAACAAAAACAGAGCGAATGTAATCACATAAACAAAACACAGAAAGATGGACTATATTAATGCTGTTCACCTCAAAAATACACAACATGTCGAAATAAGCAAAAACAGTAATAACAGGTGCCCACTGTCCAAACTAGTGCACCTGTAACACTTCTTGGGTTTGTTAGGTTATGCATAAAATCGTAACCGTACGAACCTTACCTTACCCAATAGCAACAGAAATTCTAGCACAGTTTATTTTACGCAGAAAATATTCCGCCTTAACAGCGCAAAATTTGTTTAAATAAACAAACGATGCGATAATACGGCGAAAATTCTTCCCAACCTAGCTTAAGATGCGTAAATTTCAGAAGCTTTAAAGCTTGCTCTATAGTAGGCATAAACTTGTAAGCGTACAACAGGCGCGTAGCCAGGATTTGGAAAAGGGGGGGGGCTATTTTGAAAGAGTGAGAAAAGTGCAAACGACCTTGACCCGAATTTTGATTGTTCTTGAATCAGTTTCACACGGTTTGTCCGAAAATTCAGACGAAATTTCTCGAAAATTCGAAGGTTTTTTCCGCCCAAAATCAGGTGAAAAAAAAAAGGTCTTCGCCAAAATTGAGTCTGATTTTTCGGCCGAAATCCGCAATTCAAAGGTTTTTTCCGCCCAAAATCAGGCGGTTTCCAAAAAAAAAAAAAAAAGGTCTTCGCCAAAAATGAGGGCCAAATTCGGAAATTCAACCGTTTCAGGGGGGGCTGTTTTCCTATGGGGGGCTATTTTCAATTTTTCACAAAAAATCGGCCTCAAAAGCATTAAAAAGCGTGCAATTTTGCATACTTCACAAGCCAATGGGGGGGGCTCGAGCCCCTCCCCGCCCCCCCCCCTGGCTACGCTACTGGCGTACAAGCATATCCTTGGTTT
Source organism: Trididemnum nubilum (assembly GCA_963965965.1). Lineage (NCBI taxonomy): Eukaryota > Metazoa > Chordata > Ascidiacea > Aplousobranchia > Didemnidae > Trididemnum > Trididemnum nubilum. The sequence continues at coordinate 20,022,132 of OZ014472.1, forward strand.
GTTCAACTGGCAGCTTGTATGCTGTTAAGGCGGTAAGTCAAGCGTACGAAATTTCTCTTTCACTCTATTATTACAAGAGGTTGGCTATTATTATGGGCCTGCGACAATCAACCAAAAGGGACGCAATGGATGAGGTTTGAGATTCTTTATCCTGGTAAAATATCCTTTGATGAATACTCAAATAATTACTAGAGTTGTAGAATAAAACTAAGTAACTAAGCATGCATAATATTTTTGCCCCTGGGCTTCACGAAAATTAGAAATTAAGATTTAAAGTGGTGATAAGAGACGAAAAAAAGATAACTAAAATAGCGAGTAAACAACTCTGCAAATTCAAGTACGAAGCAATCAGAACAAGTGAACATTGTCGAAGGTAAGTTGACTTTAAACTTTGTAGACATTTGCATTACAGTAATATGATTTTTATCCTCTTATTGTATGGGTCTAATCAAAATCTGTTAATCAATTGGAAACGCAGCCTACAGTGTTAAATAAATACTTGAGTGAACAAAATCAAACTAAACAAAATATTTAAAATATAGCAGAGTGCGCCTTCGATACCATTGAAAAACAAATTGAAATACAGCCGTGTTACTTCAAAAGATCTATTTGTTTGTTAAATGTATAGACTGAAAAAGCACCACAAACTCTCATAATTAAAAGACAATAGCGGTTAAGTAATGTTAGATTAAAAGAGCACGACCTCAGTAATAAAATTATTTTATACCGCAGCCTACGTTTGAAACAAAACAAGGCCCATCGTTAGTATTCTTAATCAGAATTTGAATCCATTTAAAAACGAACGGGCGATAAAGCAGACAGGGGTGCCGGAATGTCGGAAGGGCAAAGAGGGCAGCTTTTTCAAAGGGCACTTTCATTACTCTACGTACAGTCATTACCACCAACATTGCTCTCTAATGCTGTCAAACAATCAAAAATTTCACAAAGTCATGGTAATGAATACCTCGCATAAACAGTAGGCCTAATAACAAACAAATCATCAATTAAGTAAGAGTAGGTTCAGCCATTGGAGTTTGGGGGCAACGCTCCCATAGCTGGAGGCAAGGGTGGATGGGGCAGAGCCCCCTGCGCTCGGAGATTTTGCAATTTTTTTTTGCAAAAATAAATTAATTTTTAGGCCTATTTTAGCAAAAATTAATGCTTTTAAAACGTGCCATAGGAATTAGCAGTGCAAAAGCATAATTAAGTTGGTTGCGCAAATGGGCTATGAGGGTGGTGGTTAATGGTAAAATATCATCCTTTTTATTACAAGCTAGTACATCACGAAATAAAAAAAGTTACAAGTTTTAACGCGATTCGTCTACATTTGCAAAAAAAGATAATTTTGGAGATCTTAATCGCAGCCCCCACAGAATATTTTACAGCTAAGTCTGAATAAGAAATGGATCTTGTTTCAATTATTGCAATGAATTTTATGTGTTAGAAGTTTTTCTTGTATTTTTCCACTTTGAGCATATTTTTCCAGTTCTTGTATTTTTTCAGTCCATACCCCTTGAATTCGATATTGGTAACGCCCGCGTCGTTCGTTCCAATTACGGCTACAAGCAAACTTAAAAACTTGAATTTCTTGAGAGTAATGTTTAGGCTTACAAACATACAATCCTTGAGTTGTAAAATTGAAATTTTGCAGCACCAAATCTTCCCAGCGTCAATTTAAATCGGCGGAACTAAATCGGATTTTACAGGCTAATCAAATGCATTTCACAAGTTTGTTCATTTATTTCACGTTATATAGAAATTATTTAACATTTGTAATTTGTTGTAAGTTAGTGACTATTTTACCGTAAATTTTTAAGTTAAAAATAATAAAACAAAATTGAAAAAAATTCATCCGCGTTTTTTTTATTTGCTTTTTTAAGGGTATCGATCAGTGCCGTCGATACAGGGAGACCAGGGGTGCTGTGCCCCCCTAACGGCTGCTTGTGCCCCCCATTTTGGTTTACTAAAAATGCTGTTTTCGGAACATTACACAACGACAAGACAACAGCCAGTGATGGAAAAAATACTGTACGTAAATCTGACGCTATACTCCGTCTTATTAAGACGCCTTTAACGAATGTGTCGCGGAAGAGATATGTAAGCCAGCAGAATCGTTCTCAGTACGTCGTTGGTGATTGTGTCATAAAGCAATACGTGAAAACTTTTTTTTTTCAAAGACCAGCTGTTTTGATTGTTAGATCATTTTCAAGATTTTGAGGTCACAGTCAGTGGCGCAACTGGGTTGAAAAACTTAACCTCAAAAAACGAGCGTTCAAACGCATTTTAGAATTGACCTTAACTAAGGGGGGCTGAAGGTGCTAAACTATTTAAGTTTTTAATATGACTTCTGAATTTTAAGAATTCGGTCATTCGTATGGCTTCAAAAAGTGCGCAATATGATTAAATTGGCATTAGAGTCTCCAGTTTTTTTGCTGTAAAATCACGAAAATTACCCAGCGGCTGGGGACTCCTCCTCCAGGCCCCGTGTCCACAGTCGCTAAATACTTAGTGACTACGCCCGTCTGTGACACGCCTGAGTTGCATCAGTTTGTTCAGCATGGGGGCTTAATTATGCAGTTTTTTGTGCAAAAAAAAAACTTTTGGTTAACCTCGCTAAGCAAAATCCTGTTTGCACGTCTGGTAGCAATCACTGCTGTAGATAGATTTTTCAAGCAATTATGGGCCGCAGACGAAACGAGCTTAGAAACGCTGCTGGCCTTATTCTGAAATTGCGTAGAATTGTAGCCGCACAAAATCTGGAGATCAGTTTTTATAAGCAAATTTTAGTGCCCCTTACTTTTGGCTAGTACCCCCTCACTTTGTTTGCTCTGGCGACGGCACTGATTAGTGGTTACGATTAAGGTTTGAGTTAAAGTTTGAAGTTACTTTTAGAGCAAGAATTTGAGTTGGGTTAAATTTAGGTTAGAGTTAATAAAAAATTAGATAAGAATTTCCGGTAAAATAGCCTCTTCCATTTCGCTATAATTGATTTAATGAACTTTTTAGTGCCGCTTAGTGAAAGTGTTTGTTTATAACAAAAAAAGATATTTTTTTGTAAATTGTATTGTATTTTTGGATAGACAAAAAACATTTTACGTTATATTTCCAGAAAGACTATTTTGGTTCACAAATCTTTAAACTTTAATTACAAGAATGTTTTTTGCAGCTCCAATACTCTCTTACGTGTTGTCAGTTTATTCGGGCAGTGCTGCCCCCCTTGCCCCCCCACCCAGGTAAACGGACAGAGGAGGCAACTGCCCCTCCCCCTTCCCCCCGTTCCGGCATCACTGGAAGCAGACTTTGTTCCTAACGTACGTACATCAAAACGAGATTATGAACTATTTTGTTACTAATTTGAATTCGAGATGCGGACGCGCGTCCATGGGACCTTTGTTTTTTCTCGGCGATTTGCAATTGTATATCAGTATAAAGTTCATTGAATCGCCAGAAAAGACCAAAAAACAGTTGAACGTGAAAAGATGAAATTCGGATCAACATAAAGTAGATGAAAGCGATATGCAATCGAGTTTTCTAGTTGATCGGTCACATGACTGGATTGAAATTAGAGTCCTAAATCCCAAGTTTTGGGGTGGTCGGTCACATGATTTTAGAGTTCTAAAAAATTCAGTTCAGAAATTTTGTTTATTTAGTAACTTTTGACTCGCAAACGACTAAACGTAGAAAGGTAAAATTTTACACGCAAAACGTAGAGAAAAACTACGTGCCAAACGGAGATAGATAAATCGATGTGCTAAATGCATACCAATTTTTTCGGGGCACCTGCCACGTGACCGCAATTTTAGAGGCCAAAAGCTGAAAAAAATGACAACTTTAAGCCGGTATATTTAAATACGTACCAAAATTGATGAAAAAAACGCTCGCAGTTTCTAAATACACTATAATACAGACCAGTGATCACTTGCTTTAAGCGATGCTCGTTTGCCTCAAATAGGATGTTTTTTTCTGTTCATTATTTCTTCTCGTTTCTGATTCCAGCTAGTCCTAAATTGTGAAGCCTAACAAAGTAACAGGTTTAAATTTTCATTAGTCGCAAATATTAGTAAAATCTAGCACCCGACTGCGCGTGCCGCGTGGGGACAAAAATTTTAAAATTTTTGACGCTTGAGCAAAACGAACAAATCTTTTTTGTGTCGGTATATATACAAAAGACATGAAACCGAGCACAATTTGGGTATGCCACCTTAGTGGTTACCAAAAAAATGAAACTTTTAACCACTATAGCTATACATTAATTTTTTTGGAAAAAGCGCAGAGCAAAAAAGGTTGAAAAATGACCATATTGTGGGATCGCGTTGAGGTGTGCACCCCATAATTTAAAAGTTTAAACCGCTTGAGCTAGAAAAAACTGAAATTTTCAGTGAAGATGGTTGTAAAGAAAAGATAAAAGATGACGTCGAAAGTTTTTCAAAAAACTCTTGCTTTCTCTAAAGGATGATCAAATTTGGGGGTATCACCGGTTATCTTATTAAGAGTTCAGTAACTATAGACTACTCAAATTTAAAATTTTATTATTCAAACTCATGTAAAAAGCTGAAATATTCAGAAATAATTGATATGCACTCTTGCGAAACGATGTGATTGATATTTTCGCAAATAGATTTAAATAAAATGGTGGTGCCACAATGGGAAATCCTCTATAAGCCCGAAATCTTGAAAGTTTTAACCTTTTGAATCAAAAAAGTGATCTTTTTGGAACAGGTTGATATGAAAAAAAGATGAAAAAGAGAAAGTTTTGGAGTGCCGCGGCTTTTTTAACCTTTTTAGCTAAAAACGTGAAATTTCCAAGAAAGGTCGATACAAAATAAAGATAGCATGACAAATTTTGGGGGTGCCACGTTGCGAGGTTACCTCCAACATCCTTTGATCGATACAGATACAAGCAAATGCTGCTAACATATTTTGAGTTAAAACTTGCTTTGAGATAAAGAAAAATCAATGATCATACCTGACATAGGAGAATGAACGTGACCAAAATTACGAGTTAAGCGTTTTGTGTTTAAAATCAATAGTTTCAAATACGAACACTACCAAAGATGTTTTCGTTCAAAATTTTGCTGCTGATGATTAGTTGCATTGGCCTGAGCAATGATCAAGGAGCAAGTAAGTCAAGAAAATAGTAATGACAATTTTTCCTTATGCTCTTGAAAGAGTTCTCAGCAATATGTGATAAAACTCCCAACCAAAAACTGCCAGCTACTTCGTCTTTTCAGATTTTTTTGCTAGAGGAGAGACAATTGCTGGGGTAAATTCTAGCGGATCAAACTTAGCTGGAATAATCTTCAGGGGCTGCAACATATTTGGCTTAAACTCCAGCAGCAGCAGTTTCAGAGGCAGTGACTTGCGTGGTAACAATATTTACGGAAGCATTTTCGTGGAAGCAACTTTTGCCGCATCAAAGTTCGCAAGCGGACAGTTAGCGGGATGCTCGTTTGCTTTCTCCAACTTTGCAGAAACGGATTTCAGCTGATCATCTTTCTACGGATGCGATTTCAGGAATTTCAACATTTCGGACTTTCCATTTTTGGATCTACCTTTGGATGTACTTTCGGTAACTCGAATTTGAGCAACGCAGATTTTGGCGGATGCGAATTCATAGGTTCCGACTTTGGAGGATCAAACTTCACAGGTTTGATGTTGGTGGAAGCACAATCACAAACACGAATTTCGATGAACTCGAACTTGATGAGTGAAAACTATAGAACCAAACCAAAATTACGATACGCCTATTGCTATGAGACACTAACAGTTAACTAAAACGCAGACAATTTTGTTAACAATAGCAATTCTTACCAGGGTGTCGAACCGTTTCAAATAACGGTTCGGGTTCAGGTTTAGCTCCGGCTCAAAATATTTTAGCGGTTCAAGTTTGGTTCGGGTTCACTTGAGCACCATTTTCGAGGTTCAGGTTTGGTTCAGGTTCACTCAAGAAAAATATTACTGGTTCAGGTTCGGTTCGGGTTCATTGACTTAAAATTTAACTGTCGTTACTCGTTTCGTCCAGAAAAAAAAAAGGAGAAATTGCTGATCCTGTTGAAGTTAGACCGGTTTAGTGATGACATCACAATGCCCATTGTCTGGTTCTTACTGCAGATCGTAGTAAAATTCGCCCATTTAAATCAGTCGTAAAATTATTACATACACGCAACTTCAAACAACCACTGTAGGTTAGTGGGTGGCGTTTTTTGTTTGATTTTACTTTTATTTCAAGGGCCAAAGCTTCGTAATTCCATTTCAGGTTATTTTCGGTGTTAAAAGTCTTTATAAATGCGTATTAAACTCATTTTAAAAAGAGCACTTTTGCATCGTAAAATAGCGTTTTAACGCTTATTCAATGACATGTGATAGTTCTGAGCAAAGTTGCAATTGGATTGTAGAATAAAAGAGTCAAAAGATATTGTGCTTCGCACCAGGATGCGGTCATACAAGCGAAAAGAGTAGTTGCAAATTCTACCGATTTCCTAAGAATAGCAATTTGGCTTCAAAATGGGAATCACGCAGCAGGTAAGCTTGTTTTATAATAAAAACTAATCACTATATGAAGTCAAGTTTTTCGATAGAAGATTAAAAGAATTTTAAGCAATATTATTTATGTTCACTTTTTTTGGTCCTCTGCAGGAACAATGGTCTAAAGCACTGTAGCTAGCTAACAGCCAGGTTCTTCAATGGAGGAGGAGTTGGGCAAGTTGACCCTAACCCTGACGAGAAGGAAAACTGTTAAGTTTTCTAATTTTATTTATTGGGCACACTTTTTGCAGGTTTTTAACTAGGCTCAATTTCTGCCAAAAGCCCTGCACAAAGGACGTGCATGGAGCGCCAGAAGTCTAGGTCCAAAGCTGGAGCGCCAGGAGCCCAGGTCCGAAACTGGAGCGCCTCGCTACCCTAGTAATGATCTTTTTTGTTTAAGTTTTAGTCCCTTTTTTGGCAAAGACACTTTTGCTTTAAGAAGTGGTTTTTAAAAAACTTTAAATACTTTCTCAGTGATGACCTGTAACCATCATATCTGAAGTACGACGTAGGTATTCTACAGTAGAGGTAGAACCCTGCCGGTAATATTTTCATTTTTGAGAATAGGGCAACTAGGTTGGGTCGTTCGTGGAGTGCCCGCTAAAACATCAATCCTGCCCAGTGGTGCACCCAGAATTTTCAAAGAGGGGAGGAGAAAATTTTTCAAAAAAGGAATACTTTCGCTGCCAAATTTTTGGCCTTTTTTACTGACAATAGGGGTTTCCACGCTATTTTCAGACAAAAATTAGCTAACTTCGTTCTCGTTTGCTAATATATTGTCAAATAAACCGATCTAATGGCTTTTTTGACGTCGCATTCGCCCCGCTTTCAAAAATTTTGGATACGTTTGTTTAAAAATGGTGACTTTAATTGACATCTTCGTCCAAAATTTCACAATATTTTTTTTCGGTTTTACTTAGGCATCTTTTGGTTTTACTTAGGCGTTTTGTGCTGCCTCGTGGCGGAGTGTAATTTAAGGAAGAAATAATTATTATAATAGCAATTTTTTTGTCTAAAAAGCCCTTTTCTCTACCAAATATCGTAAGTGACATTACTATGGGACTGGATGTAGGGGGAGTTAGCTCTCCTAGACCTTACCCCTGCAAGCCCTGCCGCGCTTACCGTATACGCCTGTAAATGCGACTTTAATTTTGCATTTACAAAATACTACAAAATCATTTACTTTGCTTTGACCTTTCTACACTATGAGTTGTTAATTAAGAGCTGTAGCCTTCATTCATTTCGAAAATTGTTGTTGACCTTTTTTTGGTCTTAGATTGTTCTTGACTTCACATTTCGCTATGTTTATGATTGTTTAGCAATTGATTTTCTGTACAGTATATCCTGTGAAGTTGTCTAGAAACGCTATTCTATGTCATAATAGTATCCTTTTTAAAATGAGTTTAATACGCATTTATAAAGACTTTTAACCCCGGAAATAACCTGAAATGGAATTACGAAGCTTTGGCCCTTCAAATAAAAGTAAAATCAGACAAAAAACGCCACCCACTAACTTACAGTGGTTGTTTGAAGTTGCGTGTATGTAATAATTTTACGATTGATTTAAATGGGCGAATTTTACTACGATCTGCAGTAAGAACCAGACAATGGGCATTGTGACGCGCCACTAAACCGGCGTGTACCAGCGCCAGCGGCATCCGGATATGGAAAAATATATTCTTACTTTTGTTAGGGGTTCAGGTTCGGTTTGGGTTCACTTGAGCACAATTTTGAGGGTTCAGGTTTGGTTCAGGTTCACTGAAGTAAAATTTTGCTGGTTCAGGTTCGGTTCGGGTTCACCAAAATGAAACGGTTCATTCGGGTTTACGGTTCGGGTTCAGGTTCGGTTCGACACCCTGATTCTTACACCGGCCAGTTGGTCTAGCGGTAACACGTTCAGCTCTGAAGCGGGAGGTCTGAAGTTTAAATCTCGGGTCGGTCAAATTAAAACAGTGTTGCCAACGGCTCGCCACCGCTGCGACATTTCTTCGAAAGAAGCTGTGTTGCCCGGGCGCAATGACGCGGAGATGGACCCCGCAAACTCGTTACCCGCTTCGACGTAATACAGCTAGTATAACAAAAGATTTGATTTGATTTGATTTGACAGCAATTCTTACCAATAAAAACGCATAAAAAAAAGCTCTTACATGCGTGTCACAATGCCGTACAGACAACACAATTTACAAGTTAGCATGTACAAGCACAAAACATATAATATACTGTACATTTATCTGATTTTAAAAACAAGTTTTTTCATGCAATTTGTTACTTTAGAAATCGGTGTAATTGGAAGTAGGCAAATATCTTAATAATTAAAATCACAACAAATCAAGAAACAGAGATTATTGCATTGCGTACGTTTTGGCCCTCTACTGGTTCCATTATTAACATTAAACTGCATAGCGATTAACTACACCGCATGGTGGACATATTGGTGGTCCATGACTACAAATTAATCACTTAATTATATCAGAAATAGACAACTCAACAAAATAAGTTGAATCATATCTTTGATTATGATTGCTGCTGTATTACACCGTAGCGTGTGACGAGCTGGCATGGCCAAACTTTGTGTGGGCAGCTCCTTTTAAAGAAATGTTGCAGCGGTGGCTGGCTGCTGGCAACACTGAGTCCGATTTAACATGTTCAAGACTTAAACCTCAGACTTCTCGCTCCAGAAACGAACAATTTGTATAACCACTGTTTTGCTCTTGGGGTTTTTTCTTCTTGCCTTAAAACAACCAAAGGTATTCCGGTGTTTAAATCTGGAGAATTTCAAAAATAAACAAATTACAGATCAATTTTTCTGTAATAGAATAGTGTTTCTCTAAAATTCTCGAGAAGTTAGGTGATTCTAGAACAGTTAATTTTAAAAATTCTTGTCATATTCTAACTCCAACTCCATATGGGGTTTGTTCCAATCATTCTACAATTTATGCGATTTTGGATATGATTACATCTACTTACGATAATATTGAGAACCAAATGTTTACTGGTCTGGTGCTGCTCGATCCAGCTAAAGCTTTTGATACAGTCGATCATGACATCGTACTCCAAAAATTGCATCACTGTGTTATTACAGGAATAGCGAATAATTTTTTTCGATCTTTTCTAAAAAACCGAACTCAACTTGTATCTACAGCTAATGAAAACTCTTCTCCCAAATCTAATAATATAGGCGTGCGTGCTTGCTTAACTCTATAAGCCTGCTTAACTCAGACCTAATTGTTATGTTGCAGCTAAAGTATTTGAAATCTGTTTTAGCTTTATCTATCTCTTGGTCTTTCACTCCTTTCTATGCTTCGAAGCATCAAAATGATGATCATAAACTTTTGAAACTAAGATTTTAAAAACCGAATCTCGGTGTGGCACGGTCTCCAGTTTAAAATTCAACTTTCTTTTTCAGCTATGCTTCTTCGACTCAGTTGACTCGTAACTTTACGCATTTTGTTTGCATTTTTATTCAGCAGATTTCATTACCCAACTAAACCTGTTTAGCACTTCTATTGTTAATATATAAAGTAGTAGTACAGAATGCATATCACATTGAATTGTGACAGTTATATATGATAGCGGAAAATTAGCGTTCCGTTAAGAAAAGCAGATAATATTGATTAGAAACATTGGCCACACAGAAAATTGGCTAAAAGTAGGCTGTATCACTTCTACCAACGAATAAAATTTGACGTAAAAAATAGAAGAAAACAATGTATAGCAAACATGGTCGTTTTCTAATTATGTTACTCGTCAAGTTCAAGTCCTTCGAAGTTCGTGTTTGTAATTGTGCTGCCAGAAACATCGAATCCTGTGAAGTTTGATCCTCCGAAGTCTGAACCAACAAATTCGCATCCGCTAAAATCAGCGTTGCTCAAATCCGAATTCGCAAATGTGCATCCAAAGATAAAGCTTCCTGAGAAATCAGCGCCATTAAATTCGGAATTCCGGAAATCGCTTCCATAGAAAGATGATCCACTGAAATCCGATCCTGCGAAGTTGGAGGATGCTAGCGAACATCCGAAAAACGATCCTCCTGCGAATTTTGCTCCAGCGAATGTGGATCCCATTAAAACGCTTCCATAATAATTGGTGCCACGAAAATCCCCGCCACTGAAATCTACGAAGCTGGCGTTTGATCCAAATACGTTGGCACCTCGATGATCGGCTCCAGCCAGTATCGTTCCACTAACATCTTGTCCAGCAACTGTTCCCCCTCTGACATCTGTTCCAGCTAAATCTGGAAATGAAATATGATTTGGTGAAGTGTTTGAAACAAAAGACAGCCTTGGTTATTCTGTTGCATTTTTTTCAGCTAATTTTGGGTACATTCTCATAAGTCATTTTAACCTTGCCAAAACTACACTCATGAATATGAGTCATTTTAACCTTGTCAATACTACAGTCATGAATACAAAATTATGAAATTTGAATCGAGCACAAAAATTTATCGCGCATGCGAATTTGTCAAAAATTTGTAAAGCCGCGTCCATATCATCAAAAATTATTGTGTGCATTCAAAATTTCCCTTGGAGAATTGACATAATTTCTATTTTCATGACTTACTTCTTCCTTGACCATTGCTCAGGCAAATGTAACTAATCATGAACAGCAAAATTTTGAACAAAAGCATCTTTGAAGGTGTTCTTATCTGAAAATATTAATTTTTAGCACCTAATGCGTTTCACTCGTGATTTCATTCATGTTTATTTTCTTATGCCTGATTGGATCTTTCGATTTGTGCTGTCGCACAGCAAGTTTATCTTAAAGTTATGCAGAAATTAGAGGCCATTATTATTATTATGTTTATTATACTTTCAATTTGATATCTCAATAATAATGTTGTACTGAATCTAATAAATCTATATTATCCAACGCTTGCGTTGCATTTTTAACACGTAGAAAACTTTTTTTTGATATTTTTGGGCTGGAAAAGTAGTTGATAAATTTTGGTTTAAAAAGGAAAATAAACTACTAAATTGATTTTGATTAAAATCAGTACAGTACGAGAAATTGACATGATCAAGTGATATCTGGGCGTGGGGACTGCAATTGTATGTTCTTTTTTCCGTCAGTTACTTCACTGCATTTTGTTTTTGTTTCAAAAGCACCCTGCAGTATTATGAATTGATTACTGACTGTACTTTTTTAATCTCACTTACCGTTTTTGTCTTCTACTTTTTGACATTTAGGGTGACTTTTCCGTTTAAATTTAACAAACTACGAAATGTTTCTACGTATTACAGAGTTGTAAACTCTGTAATAGACAAGTGCGATCCCGAACCTTAAAACATAAGCCTGGCCCAAACCCAAAAAGTGATTTAAAGCCAAAGCCGAAAAAGCCCTAAAACTAGGCTAGATCTAACAATGTGTACCGTTATAGCTCGTAATGAAACCACTCATTGCTGATTAATTGTGACGTAATAATAATTGTGCGATGTTAATTGCATTTACGATTAACAAAGTCATTTTAGTGCTGCAGAGTTATTTGAAGTACCGTATTTACTCGTTTTGTAGCCCGGGCCCTTATTTTTTTCAACCTTACTCACTGCCGGGCCCCTATTCAAACGGGCGTTTATTTAAGCACGGGCGCTTGTTATTTTCAAAGTAAAATTACCACAAAAATTATCGTTGAAGACAAATATTTCACATTTAATCTTTCTCCATATGATTTAATCATCACATAGGGTTCAATATTCTGAAGGAATGAGCAGTAGACAAATGGGAGCCATAATCAATACTACCTGTTACGTAATCAATGCTATTTGTTATGCAATTGGACGTCTAAGGCGTTAGTGTTGTCTGCTAAAACGTAATCAATGCTATCTGTTATGCAATTGGACGTCTAAGGCTGACTGTTGTCTACTAGCGCTTAAAATTCAACAGCGTTGTGACACAAGCGTTTCTTAGCAGCTTCTTATTTTCTATTGTTCTCTACCACTGAAAAATCAGCTTTTGCACCGGGCGGGTATTAAAGCACGGGCCCTTATTTATTTTTTTGTTCTGCTCACACGGGCGGCTATTCAAACGGGCCTTTAATCAAGATCGGGCGGTAAAACGAGTAAATACGGTAGGCTTTTATAGCATTTAAAAGCCCAAAACACAAGTCAAGTATGTATGTCAAGCCCGAATTGAATCCGACATTTTGCTAATTTTATCCCAAACCCTACCCGAAAAGCTGGCCCGACTTACAAGTCTGACGTATTAGAATCACAATTCTGCATTTTCAGTTTTTTCCTTTTTTTTGCTTTTAGTTGTAACAAAAGCCCACAATGTGATCTTTTGATAATTTTGTTTAGTTTGAATCTGTTTGAATTTCGCTCACTCAAGTATTTGTTCATCATCATAGGCCGCGTTTCCAACTGATTAACAAATTTTGATTAGGCACATACAATGCGAGGATAAAAATAAAGCTATTAAAATAATATTATCTAGTGTTTACAAAGTTTAAAGCCAACTTACCTTTGACGATGTTTTCTTGTTCTGATTGCGTCGCATTTGAACTTGTGGTGTTGTTTTATTCGCTATATCGATTATCTTCTTTTTTTTGTCTCTTATCACCACGTAAAATCTTATATGCAATTATTGTTAAGCCCTCGGGCAAAAACATTATGCACGCTCAGCCACCGAGTTGCTTGTTTTCTAAGTCTCTAGAAATTATTCGGATATTCATGAAAGGATCTTTTACCAGGTTGAAAAATTTCAACCTTCTTTCGAGATTTCTTCATGTTTTAGTTGATTGTCACGGTTTTATAAATAAAAGCCCGGAAGCTGCAAAACAGAAAAGAACTCGAATGGTAATAATATCCAAGAAGTTTTTAAATTTTTATAATTACAGTAAATTTCAGCTCAACTCATTTTCAAGTTTGCTATTGCAATAGATGTTGGACTTTATTTTGGAGCAAATGCGGCGATTCAATTTTCCCGATTAAAAGCATAATTTTACGCCTCCTAAGACCCGGTCAACACTGGGCGTAAAATTGGGGGGTCCGAGTTTATCTTTAGTCTATTTCAAACAAAAATTCGGTTCGCCAGGCGTTCCGCCTTGCCAGCGGACAAGCCAATTGGATTTTTAATCATTGGTTAAAAAATAAACTAAGGACACGCTTGTACGTCAATTTAGCCTGAAAAACCTGGTAAAATATTTGGCGTACGCTATCGCGTGAGCGTATTCTTCGTTTATTTATACAATTTTTTCACTGGTAAGTCTGAGTAAATTCTATGCAAAATAAATAGCGCTAAAAGTTTTGTTGGAAATAAGCTCAAGATACACTCGTACGTTTACGATTTGGTACATAATGTAGGTACGGCCTAAGAGCTAGTGCTTTTTTCGACGTTGACAAGACTGTTTTTGATTGTGTTGAAATGTGGCTATGTTTAATCGATTCAACATAAAGATGACACAGTACACAGGCCCTATGTAAAAATTAAAAGTTATTTATTTGAAACTCTGTTTCTGCAATCGGTATTATTGAAGGGTGCTTTGTTGTGGTGGAATATTAAATTTCACCGGTTAAAATTAAGAGCTATGAATTAAAAATCTCTGTTCCGGAATCGATATCATTAGTGTGTGCTTTTTTGCGGTGGATTATTAAAGTTGAACATTAATATGGTCTATGCATTATTTTGTTTATGTGATGACATTGCTCTATACGTGTCAAAGTGGTTACACCCTGCTTATCAAACGTGGAGATTATGATAAATATTGTTAAGAAAACTTTGTGCATCGATAAGATTAAGAGGATTGGCAAAGATGATAAACGTGCTAACAGCACTAATTTTTGCAGTCTACTCAATTGCGTATAGACCTACAGGGCTTGAATATATTTTAAGAGGCAAGAAATGTTTGTAAGAAACGGTTTACTTTCGGCCAAAACCGGTTTGCTTCAGGCCGCGAACCTACGCTCGAAAGTATATTTTATTTATTTTGACAAATTTTACTCGGTGATAAGATGGTTTTCTAGTAAATAGGTACTACGGCTTAATGAAGATTGTTTGAAATAAAAGGGGTATCGCATGCTCACGATTTTAACACCAATGGTCGTATACGCACTAACATGGATTCGCTGTGATGCTCCAATTATCATTTGTTTTTGTTGTTCACCGTTCGACTTATTAGATTAAAATAAACTATATTCACATTTCACAAGTTCAAACGAGTCAGTTTTGAAGTACTTTGTAGTTATAGCAGTTGGCTCAGACAATTGTCTAAATTTTTTCCACAAGGTTTTGTTACTCTTCGGATCAAAGTTAAGTCACGTTGGTGCATACGGCCACAAGTATAGCTTGGTCTGCCCTACTAACCAATTGTGAATCGATAGAGTATAAGAAAAGTTGACGAATTGGGCAGAAAATAAGAACCTTTGCCGACCGGCAAAAATTTTTTCAGACGGCGGTCGGCAATCTCTGGTCTAGTATTGATATATTGTAATTGAAACGGAGAACTCAGAGCTTTTGAAACGATGGACTTATTCCGCTGACTGGTCCTCGTAACTTTTCTGCTTTGTTTGCGTCAAAAAAGACGAGTGTCAAGCTTTCACTGGAAATGTGCAAGCAGTTGAACAATGGACAAGTGCCAGATAAACTCGAAGATTCCCAAAAAACCTAGGAAACTATTGGTAAATACAGTCTATTGGTAAATAACATAATTTTCATCAACGACTGTATTGCAATATGATGGAGACTAAGGTGGTTCAAAAAAACTTTTTTGTGATATTTTTTTCTCCAACGGGCTTAAAAGGTGTGTTTTGGTGCAAAAATAACCCAGGTAAATTTTTTTTTACTTTAATTAGCATTTAGGGGTCGCGCAACCTCAAAATGTTAGTTAAAGTCAAAGAAAATTTGCATGGGTTGTTTATGCACCAAAGCACACCATTTAAACCCCTTGGAGCAAAACATCTTGGAAAAAAGTTTTTTTGAACCACCCTAAGACCCTTGCGTTGTTTTGGTGAAATTTTACGTTGTAATCAAACTGAGTAGCAGAGTTGTAAGTCGGGCCGGGCTTTTCGGGTTTGGGCTTAAGATTTGCAAAATCTCGAGCTTAATATACATATTTGACTTGCGTTTTCTCCTTTTAAATGTTATAAAAGCATAATTCAAATAACTTTGCAAAACTGAATCACAATTTTGTTTAAACATTAATGCAATTATTATTATGTTATTATTATTATTACGTCATAACTTATCAGTAACGCGGAGTTTCATTAATTACGCAATAACCGCACATGTTTTTCGATATAACCTAATTTTCTGGCTTTTTCGGGTGTGTTTTGGCCTCAGATCACCTGTCTGGTTCGGGCTCGCACTTGTCGGCCCGTTTACAACTCTGCTGAATAGCGTTCAATCTGTAATAGCAACTTATCTATGGTTATCGCAGTTGAGGTAAGATCAGCAAATCGAATCAATAGACGTGAAACGAGTATGATTTTTTATTTATTTTAGTAAATAACGCTTTCTGTGCCCTTCTTTATTTTTTCTTGGTGATGTTACCATTAATTGCTTTAATTATATCTGCTGAAGTCGTACAATTACAACGTTGGAAATAATTCAAAAATAAGTCCAGCATATTTTATGGACTTTATCTAAATAAAAATTTTCAGCGGTTTAACTTTTGACTTAACTACGTTCGAATTACGACAGTTCAGCCGACCGGTTAGTCGAACGGTAACGCGTTTATCTCTGGAGCGAGAGGTCTAAGGTTTAAGTCACTGACCGATTAAATCGGACACAGTTTTGCCTGCGGCTGGCCACCGCTGCGACATTCTTCGAGAGGAGCTGAGCACATGCAGATGGGCCATGCCAACTCGTTACACGCTACGGTGTAATACGGCACCGACCATAATGAAAGATTTGATTCAACTAATTTTGTTGGGTTGTCTATTTCTGATACAATTAAGTGGTTAATTTTTAGTCATAGATCACCAGTTTGTCCACTATTCGATGTAGTTAATCACTATGCAGTTCAACGTTCATAATGGCACCAGTAGAGGGCCAAAACGTACCCAATGCAATAATTTCTATTTCATTGTTTATTTTGATTTTGATTATTAAGATATTTGCCTTCTTCCAATTACACCGATTTCCAAAGTAACAAATTGCATGAAGAAACTTGTTTTAGAAATCAGACAAATGTATATCGTATATCTTGCACTTGTACATACAAACTTCTAAATTGTTTTTGTCTGAGCAGCATGTGACACAAAAGCTTTTTTTGCGATTTTTTGATAAGAGTTGCTGTTGTTAACAAAGTTGTTTTTGTATTTTAGATGACTGTTAGTGTCTCAAAGCAATAGGCGTATCGTAATTTTGGTGAGGTTTAATAGTTTTCACCCATCAAGATCGAGTCCTTCGAAATTCGTGTTTGTGATTGTGCTTCCACCAACATCGAATCCTGTAAAGTTTGATCCTCCAAAGTCGAAACCTATGAATTCGCATCCGCTGAAATCTGCGTTGCTCAAATCTGAGTTCGCAAATGTACATCCAAAGATGGAGCTTCCACTAAAATCAGCCCCCGTAAAGTCGGAATTCCTAAAATCACTACCGAAGAAAGATGATCAGCTGAAATCCGTTTCTGCAAAGTTGGAGGAAGCAAACAAACATCCAGAAAACTGTCCGCCTGCGAACTTTGATCCGGCAACAGTTGCCTCCATCAAAATGCTTCCGTAAAAATTGCTACCACGAAAATCACTTCCGCTGAAATCGCTGCTGCTAGCGTGTGTGGCGAATGTGTTGCCACCCCTGAAGTCTGCTCCTGCAAAGTTTGATCCGCTAAAATTTACCCCAGCAGCTGTAGAATCTCTATCTTCCAATCCAGTGTAATCTGTAAAGTATATTCAGAAATAAGCAAACTTACGAGCAAAAAAATTTCCGCAACGGGAGAGGAATATTAATTAGCTTCATGTTTTAATGGAGTTACTAGAACTCTTCAGCATGCTTCGTTTCTTACGTAACTCCGAAAACAAAACTTTTTTTTTCTTAACCAGCACGCCAATTATCGAATGCCTAACAAAACAAAAGAACCTTAATATTTAAACAAATGGTATATGATGTCTGAACCACTCTTTATAAAAGCAAAAGCTGCAACAACTTCAAAAGTAAGAATCTTTTCAGTGCAACACTATCAAAATAAGCATAAGTTAAGCTGTAGCTCATTTCTTTTTTAGTTCAAATCACTAGTTTTTAAAGTTTGTGGTTCTGAAGCAGAGATAGAACCGGTCAGGATTTTCTCGACCTGACCGGTAAATTTCAAAATCATCGTCGGTTGACCGGCCAGTCGACCGGTTTCTGACCGGCACGGTTGACCGGTTTTTTACAGAAAGTTTTTGTTCACCGTTCAATGTATCTAATGAAAAATTTTCAAAACGGGGCATGGGTGAGGTGTTAAAGTATATGACTTTGGACGGGGGTCTCAGAAAAAAAAAAGTAAAAAAAACTTTTGCGTTTTTTGCAAAAATGACTCAATTTTAAGACCTTTATGGTTAAGTTTCGGTTTAAATGCCCAGTTTTGAGCAGCGCAAAACGTGCTCAAAATAAGCATGAAAAGCACTGGAGGGCACAAACTAAATTACTAGGCGTTCTTTCTAACGATATTTTGCGAAAGGCCAAAAAATAAAGTTACAATTGTTTAGCTATTGGTGACAGATTATTTGCAATTTGCCGAGCAGCACACACTAAACTTTTTTTTAGCCAGGGCTGCCTTTGCAGTTACAAAAAGATAAATCACAAAAAAAATAACAGCAGAAGATAAGTAACAGTAAAAACATACGAGCATCACAATTCTATTGTACCTAAAAACATTAAAATGATGGAGCAATAACATTGTGTGATATTGAAAATTATGTCACTAACAGCGTGAAAAAAATTAATAATATTCGTAACAACTAGGCTGCTTCACTAACAGTTTGAGAGAGTATGAAAAGGATCTATTGAAAAACATTATGTACTGGAAAAGATTTTTAGCTCCACAGAGATTTATATACGGACAGAACAATTAATATGTATCTCTATTGAGCTAAAAACCTTTTCCAGTATATATTGTTTTTTAATAGATCCTTTTCATACTCTCTCAAACTGTTAGTGAAGCACCCTGGTTGTTACAAATATTATTAATTTTTTTCACGCTGTTAGTGACATAATTTTTCAGTATCATAGGCGTAGCCAGGGGGGGAGCTCAGGGGGCCTGCCCCCTCCAATCAAAATACCACCAATGATAAAAAAATTAAGACAAAATAGGCTAGC
This sequence comes from Trididemnum nubilum, assembly GCA_963965965.1. Lineage (NCBI taxonomy): Eukaryota > Metazoa > Chordata > Ascidiacea > Aplousobranchia > Didemnidae > Trididemnum > Trididemnum nubilum. Next base: position 20,040,888 of record OZ014472.1, read on the forward strand.
GATGTTTAGTTGCATTTTTTTTTCAGTAATTACGCACATAACAATAATTAACAATAATATTAATGACAACGACAGAGCCTTAGGGTCCCTAAATAACAAACAGGCAACCCCGGGGCCCCTAAACGACGACCAGGAGGCCTCCGGACCCCTAACTGATAACCAGGGACCCCCAGGGACCCAACAACAACCAGGGGTTCCCGGGGCCCCTAACTGACTACCAGGGGCCCCAGGGCCTCTAACTAATGACCAGGGGGCCCCTAATTGACAACCAGGGAGCCCCTGGGCCCATAACAACCAGGAAGCCCTGGGGCCCTTAAATAACAATCTGGAGGCCCCGGGGCTCCTATAACTAACAACCAGAGGTCCCGGGGGGCCTAACTGATGCACAGGGGCCCCAGGGCCCCAAGTTAAGAACCATGGGGCCGCAGGGACTCAAACTGACAACCAAGGGGCCCCAGGGCCTCTAATTAACTACTGGGGGGCCCCACGCCCCTAACTGACAACCAGGAGGCCCCGGGGTTCCTGACTGACGACCAAGGGGCTCTTTAATTCAAATTTTTAACAATTTATTTGCAAAACCAGTGAAAAATCTAAGAGTTTTATCCTAAAAGTTGCAACCCCAGCCCCTCGTTAAACGTTATTATGAAATTAATGCTATGACACAGGCGGTAATGCAAACCTCAAATTGAAATACTACCAATGAGAAATATATTGAGAGCATACCGACTATGTTGTCCTAGTCCGGAATTGCAGTTTCTTTAATTAAGGATTTACGCGTACAAAAGTAAGTAATAATTATGACGACCACGTGTCCTCGTCATAATAATGTCATACAATCTTGTACGTTTCAAAAAAACTGTCAAGTGACTTAGCTCGAGTCCTCCACGTTTTGGAAAAAAAGATATGATAATTTTGCTTTGAATGTTTGTTTTTTTATGAAAGAACTTAAGGGCGCGATCTTATCTCATAATCATTGGCGTAGCCAGGGGGATGGCCCAGGGGGCCCGGGCCCCCTCAATCGAAATGCCACCAATGACAAAAATTTGACAAAAAAGCCTTGTTTCTTCATTTTCAGTTTCTTTTAGCATTTTTGCGTACAACAGTACACGCGTACAACAATAATTAACAATAAATTATATTGACGACCAGGGGGCCGGGCACACCCCCTTAATTAAATTTTCCACCAATATAAACGTATAACCAAGGTGAAATGAAAGGTTTTTGTCCTAAAAGTTGCTACCTCAGGCCCTCATCTAAACTTTTTATGAACGTAATACAAAAACCAGCGCCATATTTGTCCTATGGCTCAGAGCCAGGGCCCCGCGCTCAGATAGTAGGACTTTTATTAGTCTTCACTTAAATTTGACAGGAAGATGTTTGAAAAATCCCCAAATTGCCAGGGGCCTTGCGCAATCTAAATCCGGCCCGGGAATAGCATATTTAGCTAGCGTAACCATCTATTGTACCATTTTCCAATAACGATTCACCTCCACCTCGCCCGTTTTTACGAACAAAATACTTTCAAAAAAGATAGCTTAGGAAAATGCTTATTGAACAAATTATTGAATTTTAATTGAGGAGGCCTGGGCCCCTGTCGGTACATGTACTCCTATAACTGGTTAACTTCATGACAAAACAAAAATCTCTACGGAAAATTTTCGAGTGGATTATTTTTTACTGCTGAAATATTGCACGAGGCAATGTGTCTTACTTTTCCCTACATGGACCAAATCACTTGCAATTAAAATTTTACACTATAATGCAAGATTTTAATCGTGTTTTGGACTTTAATTGCAAGTAAACGGAGGATTGAAAAATTAAATTTTTCGATTGGCTGGCTTTCAAATGTTAAAAATGAAGTTCTTTCAAATGGCTGTGAGCACACAAGCGAAATGTGATCCAATGGGATTAAAATAGCTTTTTTTTCCAAAAACTTACAAAAATTGCCCAGCGGCAAGGGGGCTTTGTCCACAGACCCCCATAGCCACCGACGGCTGGGGGCGGAGCCCCCAGACCCCCTTCAATGATACGTTCGATAACACTAGCTTACTCAACACGTCTTTTAAGTTAGACATTTGCACTTTCTAACTATTAGTTTTAGCTCTCTCCCTTTACCAAAATCCTGGTTAAGTGCCTACCGGTTACGGCTTCAGATCTTCATTTCTACGATATCTTTGCCCTACAAAAAGTTCCTTTTTTGAAAATTTCTGATAACGTCATTGCATGTGATTTGTGGTTTGGGCCCCCCAATCAAAAATCCTCGCTACACCTATGTTCAGCATTCCTTTTTTTCACGCTGTTAGTGACAAAATTTTCAATATCATATAATGTTATTGCTCCATCATTTTAATGATTTGGGGTATAATTGTACAAGCTTTGTGCTGTTCGTATGTTTTTACTGTTACTTATCTTTTGCTGTTATTTTTTTGTCATTTATCTTTTTGTAACTGCAAAGGCAGCACTGCCAAAAATTGTTTTGAAAAAGCTTCCCGGTTTGAGAAGCGAAACGTCAAACCAATAAATAAACTCATTGGTAGTACGAAGTCGTTATGAATAACTATCTCGATGAACGCAACGTGTGTGTTATTTTGATTGAAAACACTAAACTGTTATGACATTGGCTAGAAAACATTCGAAATATAATGTGCCCCAGCAGTTTGTAAAAATGCTGCAACTTCAGAATAAGCCATGGTTAGTTAGATATAAAATATAAGAGCTATGTCTTTCTTGTGGTAAATTTAAGTTGAAACAAGCTTTTTAAAGCGGCAAGATTTAAGCATGTAGAAAAAATCTGAAATCTGCACCACTTCTACTCTTAAGCTGATTAAAATGATGCTAAAATGCCAGGCAGCGCAAGCCTCCTCCACATGCATGCTTTGTTAGGATCTGATTACGCGATTTTAACGTATATTTTGCACTTCTTTGCTTTGTGCCGCGGCCCAAAGTCGGGAGGCATGGCACAATACTCCCACCCTAAATACATCCCTGAATGTGCATGCCTTAATGGTCACAACCAGAGATGGGCACGCGCTACTTCAAAAGTAGCGCCGCTCCCGCTACCGCTACTTGCCCTAAAAAGTAGCGTCGCTACTCGCTACTCGTCTTCAAAAGTAGCGCGCTACCGCTACTTTACCACGAAAGTAGCGGCGCTACCCGCTACCGCTACCCGCTACTTTGAACGTGTAAATTTTTTTTCAGTGACTTATGAGTAATTGAGTATATTCTGGGATAATTAAGAAGATAAATTAGACTATCATGGACTGTCTTGTGAATAGCGTACCTTAAAAACTATACATTTTTTGAAACCAGTGCATTTTGGGTTTGGGCTGACTGTTGGTATATTTTTACGTACGTTATTTTCAACCTCATTTGCTCTTAACCATAGTTGGAATACAAAATGACGTAAATTTCATTGAGTATAAAGTGGCATATCTATTTTTGTTTAGTTAAAAGTTAACTTTTGTTTTAAATTAGATCATTATTATTGATAACCAATCAGTGGTCGAGTGCATAGAGCGTACGCTACTGTAGCGGTAGACTAGAGTTCGATTCCCGGTCGTGTCAAACCAAAGACTATAAAACTTGGTTTTCACAGCTTTCCTGCTTCACGTTCAGCAATTAAAGGGACAGTGTGAAACCTCCGAGTGTGGTAAAACATAAGCAATACACTGAAAACAATTTAATGCAATATGCGCTGCGCTATGGCGACGCGTTTCTAACTTGCTCAAGTCTCATCAGGCGGCAATAACACAATATATACATCACTTAAACAAAATATACACATTGTGGGATTGAGTTAAAATTCAGGTAGAAAATTATTACAGTATACGTAGGTAGCAGCTTGACTCGAAGACCGAAAGGCCCCTTCGCTGTCTCCAGGCCAAGGCAACTGGGTGAATGAAATGTAATCACAATTAAGCCTATACTGTAAGACAAATCATTAAAATCAACAATGGCAATATAGAAAAAGATCAAGAAAACGCCATTGATTATCTGCAAATGAGTTGAATCAGATGGTGCTCTTTAAATATTTTTTTCTGCAAAGGCTAGCTTTGGTCCAAATTTGTTTTTTAAGTTTTGAACAAAACTGAGTTTCGTGATCTTATAAAAGTAATATTGTTCTTTCAAAAAAAAAAGTATTCAATAAATTATTAACGACGTTTTTGTGATCAAAAATTGAGCGCTTATATTATTTATAGATCAGTAGTTCTCAAACCTTTCTTCAAAGCGAACCAAAGTTATCGAAAAAGTCCAACGTGTGACATTTAAACGACCATTTTTGCGGAATGTGAGGTGAAGACCAAAAAAAGGTTTTCACTTCGGGAATCCACATATTTCAGCAGGTTTGCTGAGTCATTTTTTATTATTGCTTTATGGGTTTATGCATATTTCACCCTTTGTGGAAGTCTACAAAAAGAAACCAAGCGACCCAAAAGAATTTTCAGGCGACCCAGCTTTGGGTCGAAGCCCATAGGTTGAGAACCATGGATTTAGATTGTTCAAATTACAGCTATACTTAGTATTTTTCATTAATTAGGATATACATATTTATTGTTGAAACAAAAACAAACGCAAACACCTAATCAACCCTGAACATTGCTTTGCAAACAAACAAACAAATCAAAAAAAATGGGTTTACAGCAACTACAAATCACAGTAACAGAACTGCCCAAAATTTCTTTCAAAGTTTATTTTTTTGTTTTATTTTTTTGTTATTTTATTTTGATCTTCAACTGAAATAAACCTTAATTATTTCTTTACTTAAAATTGACGGAAAAAGCTACCGCATTTCGATGAAGACCTATTTTTGGTTTTCACCTAAAATTAACGAAAAAAGTTACTGCATTTCGTTGTTTTCAAACCGCACCCCCCAAAAAATCTTTTTTGTGCCCCCTCCTTACAAGCACACTACTCTGGTGCCAGGCCAGCCTCTAATTGTCTAATGCGGCCTAAGCAAGCGCAAGTCTCTACTCCGGTGCCTTACTGTATCTTTGCATTTTTTTAGTTCGCTTTTTGCCAACAGACCTACTATCAGTTTATAATATCTAACCTATAGCTGTAGTAGACTTATACGCTATTCCTATGCGGATACAACTGCTATCAAACCACGCCCATGTGGCCATAGTTTAGCTCAGACTTTAGATGACAGTAATCACCTGTACAAATCTATTGTTGAAAATAGCAAAACGTAATAAATTCATCATTACAACGTCACAAACAAAGTTATTTCGGCATTCTCACCCGTACTAACAATTTTGTGAACTAAATATATTAATTACAATTGTATCTGTTTTTGATTTCATTAAACATATTACAACAAGCACGTGAAATAAGCAGCGGTAGCGGGTAGTTCATTTTCTAAAAGTAGTGGCGCTATCGCTACCGCTACTTGCCCTAAAAAGTAGCGTCGCTACCGCTACCCGCTACTCAGTTTCTGTAGTAGCGGCGCTACTGCCCACCTCTGGTCACAGCATATTAGTCACAGCTTGAAACCATTCAACAAGTGTTTTTGAAAGGTGTGGTTTGTTAATAACTTACTGATTTTTTATAAAAAGTTTTATTTATGATAAAATATATAAGTACATTTCGGCTGGTGCTTAGATGTCTTTAAGTTGACAGAAAGGAGAATTCGACCTGCTTTTTAACCGGCTTGACCGGCCGGTCGAAGAATCTCGACCAGACCGGTTTCCATCTCTGTTCTGAAGACCTTATTTATAAATAATGGAAAAAAAACAAAAAAACTTAAAAAAGGCTTTGAGTAAACCCATCGGGAATCAATCTCCACTCAACTGTTTCGGTGGCACATGTTGTATCCACTCGGCTAGAGATCTTTTATACCGATTAACATCGAATAAAAAAAAAATGTACTTTAAAAAGCGCACCACAAACCGCGGAATACTGAAAATATAGTCTGGTTTATGTTTTTATTTTCAAAACAAGCTCCTCAATACGAGGGTTCATAATTCTGCGAGGAATTCTTCCATTTTCACCTTGAAGGCATTTGCGGGACGTATAGTTTTCATATTTAGTAGGAGAGCTGTATAGTAAGTCACAGAAGTATGGTATTGTACGTGGAATGTGTTTTTTTTTCCAAAATAGAATATTTTTGCCAATTACGGATATTTTTCCAAGAATAACTGCACAAAGTAAAGCAGATACAGTTTGATGGTAAAAGCTTAAAGACAAAAGCAACTTTGAAGTTTTTTTTGTGAAATTTAACATTGAAGTTGAAGCTTGAAGCAATTAAAATCAATTTGAAGGTCAAAACCGTCATCTTCGTTCTCTACAGCTCATGCAGACCGGCTCTACTTTCCATACATGAATACATTCATGACAAGCATGATCATGACCAACAAACGTTCTTCATGATAACATGTTCATCAATTAATGATTTTCTTTTACTTATATCCTTCACTGTTCATAATTTAGGATTTATGGTTAGCCAAATATATGCCACTATGTGCATAGGTAGGCACAAATTCGTTAATCGTTAATCCGTTAATAACGAAGCTAACTTTTTCATTAACTTGTTAATTTGTTAAAAAGTTTTTTTTTTATGTTAGCGAAACAAATTAACTTCCGTTGACTTTTGTTCACTTACGTTAATGTTTTCATCGTTAATATCTTGCACCATTGATTCATCGTACCGGTACAAACCAGTTTGCACTGGAAACACTTTTTGCGAATTAGCACGAGGTTTATAGAAAAAGCGAAAAAAGGAGAGCTTTCTTGGGACAAATAATAATCTTCAGCATCACAGGTTTATCAATTATCGCTGTGCGCAAATTCCAAACATTTTACGTTCCCAGCTTCGTCAGTGCATATGAACCTATTCTTATCTTGACATTGGAATAGACTGTAAAATGTAACTTCAAAACACAAAAACCACCATAGCAATAAGTTTTTCCTTAACAATCAGCTCAACAGTGTCATTACGTGTTTTAGAAGAGAGTAAATGAAAAGAAATGTAAGTTACACTCAAAATGTTAACAAATTAACCGACTTCATCAGTTAAAAAAAGCTGAAAATAACGAATTAACTTTAACGGGAATATGAAATTTGTTAACGGACTAGTGGTTAACGAAGCTAACTCTTTGCATTAACTTGCCCACCTATGCCTATGTGTAATTACTTTTACCAAACTTCTATTCCACGCTATTTTTGAGGTTATTAAATTTATGTAATGAGAGATTTGTAATTAAGCAAAATATGTTTATAGTAATTGCATACACAACTCTTATTTCAAGAAAATTTTTGAGAAGAGACTATTTCACCGGAAATTTTTATCTACTAATGTATTAATTCTGATTCAAATCTCGCCGAAACTCATATTTTTATCTTAAAAAAATCCCAAATCTAACCTAAATTTTAATCTTCCCCCTTTAAAAAGCAAATGAAAAATGCTCGACGACTTTTCCCCATTTTTGTTTTACGCTCTTTTACAATAATTTTTTGCCATGAAATATATTCTTTTTCAAAATTTTAACAATAACTACAGTAATTCTTTATGGAAAATCAGTTTCTAGCTGCTCGTGATGCTGAATCATAACCATTTTTATTGTTTAAAGACAAATAATCCTTGAGCTATCGTTAGTACTGAATTCCCAATAATCAAGGGGATGGATCATCCAGCTAGATCTTTGACCAAAACACAACAAAACAGCTAAAACATATCTTCACTTAATTTCAGTTTTTTTCTGAGGTATCGTTCCTGAGACAATTCATTTAAAAGGTCTTTAAAATTTTGAAGATCTCCTCAGCAGTTTTGCCAGTTGAGGTCTGATTTTGCACTATTTGGGATTCTTTCTAACTTGTAGCAATATTTTTCTTATAGCAGTAGTTGATTTGCTAAACCTTGTGCCATATTATGCTTTGAAAATAGCTACGAAAGATACCTGAAACATTTTTGCGGAGAGGTTTAAATTTTAACTGACAGCACTGGCAAGGAGATCTTCTAATCTTACAAAGGATTTATCTCAGAAACCATAGATGGTAGAAACTTGAATACGACTTTCAATAAAGTCGATTTCATTTTAGCTTTCGCAATTAACATCTTTGGACAGAATTATTCAGCTTCGATCTATGCCTGGATTGGTAGGTGGTGAGCAGGATGTTTTAAAGACCAACGCAAATTTTTTGTTGGTGGTTTTATAAGATAATACGAACTGCTTTTGCCTGCTCAAATCTGTGTTTTTTCCGTGAAATATAAACCTCTTCCAACAGACTCAATTGAAATTGAGAACGCGCTGTGGTTACGATTTTAAAACACGAATCAGAATAGTTACGTGCGCACTGGTTGGATTCCAACAAATGTCGGCCAATGGCTTAATTGCTCTGTGGTTCAAATTGAGTCTTACTTTTTGCTTTGCATTTTGTATTAGGCTGAGTTCTGGTTGGTGGGGATCGGTGGGTTGTTGCTTAATGCATCCTAAAGTGTCGCACAACCCAAAGGCTTCAGGAACGCTTTAAAATGGCATTCAACCCAAATTTTGAAAAACTGAGAAAAAATCTTTAAAAGAATGTGTACCACCATGACCCCATTGCGATTCTTGCAACTCATCAGGTTAAGAAAGTCTAAGGGAAAAAATTTCATGTTTACCTCTTAGAATCCAAATTTCGGCCATCTTGTTGCAAGTAGATTGCGCAATAAATCAGTTTGTAACTTTTATTTCGAGTCTTGCAAAGTAGCGGGATTCTTGGAACTAGGTGAGTGCTGAAGGTATAGGCAAATAAATTAGTGGAACAACTGCTGCTTGAATTCAGAGAGGTTAGATGCTTTCCTAGAGTGTTTTGTCCGCCAAGTGCTAGCAAAGTATTTGGAATCACGGTAAGGTTTTATTGCTTTATGCGTAGTAGCCTATAGCCTATTGCTTACTATAGATAGCCTATCCGAAGAAATGATTGCATGTTGATGGCTAAAGCATCGTAACTGACTAGATCTCAGACTAAGATTGCAGTTTTTACTGAGCCAGTGAGTTTCATGCGATTATTGCGCAATTGGCTTAGGCCGAGGTCAGAAGGCCAGTTAGTTTTTCACGTAAATGTGCAATTCAAGTTTAAATGCAAAGCATTTTAGTAAGCATTTTTCGAATAGGTTTGCTGCGGTTGTCAGCAGGTACGTACGAAGCCACTACCTTGACAGTTGCTATTCTAGTCAATCATTTGGAACGATTTTGACCCACGTCCGTTCAGTTCGGTAATGTTCGGAAAGCGTTTCTCCTTAGTCTAAAGGGAAAAATAATTGCGAATATCTTACGATTTCTTGACCGAAGAGAATCAAAATTGGTGCAAAAAAATTACCAAAGTTGTTTTAAATCAGGGCTTTGAAAGAGTGAATATTTTTAGATTTTGTTTTTATCAGCTTTTTCTAGATTTACATCAGATTATTTTCAAGTTAATGTCACTCTTTGGCAAGAGGTTTTAAGTGTCAATAGGCAATATTTCCTAAGTATTGTATTGATTTTAATTTTATTGCACCACTCATCAAATAAAATAATGCCAGACACTAGCAAAAAACTCAAAATTATCTCGGTGTACCTGATGGCAGTGGCCTTGCCACAATTCTGGTCGGCCCACTGTTATGCAAAAGTCAAAGGAGTATCAGATTGCATTGCTGGAAGCTGCTTTGAAAAATTTCAATAGGACTCGCATTTTCTTAATTTGATGGAAAATAATTTCGAAAAGCTCTATAACACAAAATTTAGAAAATGCAATGCTGCAATGATATCCAATGTAATTACACCAACCAAGAATTTAAAAAAGCATTCTACTCCAGTTTTTCATTTTTGACCAAAAGCTTGGGAAAAGCCTATATTGCATTCTCACCAAATTTGTACTTTCTACCTCTTGCCATTTTCAAGGCAATAACTTTCCTCTGACTTCAGTGTCGCCATTTTTAAAGATTAACTTTTGAAAAGTTGACTTACATTTACTTGAAAAGCAGCTAATTTACAATTCTGACCCTTTGCTTTGTTTTGCCAAGAACACTGTCGAAAGGACTTATTGAGAATTGGAAAAATGCACTAACTTTTTGAAATTTTATTTGTAATTGGCAACCCTGGCAAAATTTCTAATAGGAAAAGCATTTTGCAGGGAAGTCTACATCATCAAATCTTGAAAACGGAAGATTGTCGAAAACTGAAATTTGATGAAGTTCGTTTTCAAATCTGTCAAACTTTTTGGAGAGAAAACCGAGCAAAATTTGTTTTGACCTGAATGCCGTTTTATTGCACATCAGTTTAGTTTCTTAGCATTTGCCCAGCATTTCTTGCTGATCTTTACGACAAACACAAAAAACAATGACAAAAGTTAATATGCAATTAGCTGAGTCTGTAAGGCCAGGTGCACATTTCTATAATTTGATCAACTGATTTTTGATGTTAGTTTGCTACAAATCAGTAAGCACCACCCAGCCAATACCCAATGCTGGAACAGTAACACTAAAATCCACAGGACCACAGCAAGGCCTGCACATTTAAGGTTCTGGTGTTCCTAAATGCTTCGTTGGATCTTTCTAAAGCCATGCATTTTAGCACGCTGAATGCTACAATTTTGTTGTTAATCAAATGTTTACAAGTGTTTTTAATTAAATAATTAATTGATCAGATTCAACTCAAAAGCTTAGCCAAAGACGTACACTTTCAACCATACCTTATCATAAAATAATGTGAACAGAGAGCTTCCTAAGTTCACAACAATCGGTTTCTTTATTGTTGAGATCAGATGAAGTTGGAACATAGCAACATTAATTGTAATATCATGATCAGAGCTGGAATGATCATCGTCATGCAACCCAGCAATATGGCTCTAGTTGCTCTCATCATAAATTGCGACAGCTATTCAAGACTATGTGAATATACAGTACATTCAATTACCTAGCACAGTTATTAAAAACATTTCAAAATCAGATTTTTTTTCTTTATTTATACATCTTCATTCCTAGGGTATGCGCAAGTAAATCAGAAAGTTTCCCACCATCCATGCTCTAATTTAAATTGTTGAGGGGCTTTTGCTCAGCACCAAAGTAATTTTTGAATCATCTATGCCAAATTGGTGCAAAAATTTTGTACTTAGTCGTATTGGATTTCTCTTGCGCAACCCACATGGCATACGGCAATCACGTAAAATTTATTTAACAGCAATAACCTAAAAAAATACTAGAGTTGGGTAGCCACTTAGCAGTTTGGAGACTTGCCAAGAATCTGAGAATGGATCGTTTCGCAAACACCCTATGTTTTTTCAATGATTAATTAATCTTAATTCAATTTGCAACAAGGTCGCTTTGTCCATGGATCCTACAATTACCTAATTGTAGAATTCGTACTTTGTCAGAGGATCACTGGCAACCCTACAATATTGCAGGGCTGCAACTACGGGGGGGGGCAAAAGGGGGCGACACCCCCCTAAACAAAAATTTCACCCCCCTAAAAATTCCAGCTTGCCCACCCAAAGACCCCTTTCCTTGGCGGCTGTTTTAAGATGGTGGCTTTTTTTTGGGGAAGCAACAGAAAACTAGGAAATAAGCAGAACAATTTAGCGAGATGCCCCCCTTTTCTTTTATTTGAGATCAACAGAAACTTTGGGAAAAGAAGACCAATTTGGTGTAAAGACCTTTTTTTCTTCTTTTTTTGGAGATGAACAGAAAACTCGGAGAAAAGGAGACCATCCCAAAAATTTTGGGACCACCCCAAAAATTTTGGCCCCCCCAAAATGAAATTTTACCCTCCTTAGAACAGCGTTCTAGTTGCGACACTGCTATATTGGAAGGCAGTGTCTGCTGCACCGGCCCGGTTTCCAACATCTAATCGCTGCTGCACCGGCGGCGGCCGTTGTTTTATTTGGCTGTTCAATTTACTATCTCTCAGCTGGCATCACTGCCCTAACCCTAACTCTAAGAATAAGATTTTAGAGAAAAAAAAGGAATTCGTAGATTCATAGCTCTCTAGCGCTATTTTTGGTGGGCGTATTCAGCGAATTTCTATACCCTAACCCTCAGCATTGTAGCCAGACGTTCTAACCGCTACGCCATCAGGTCTTCGAATTCATAGTTTTAAAGTGCTGTATTCAAAGCGAATCAAGGAGAAAAGCGCAATTTGATTGGCTGCCGGTGATCCAGCGATTTGATGTCGGAAACCGGGACGGTGCACTAGACACTACCATATTGGAACAGTAACGGAATGACATTATGTATAGTAATGCGATAGTAGAACTTTGGAGTACTGCAGCCTAGTAACAAAATATTTTGTATAATAATATTATCTGTTATAAGATATTGGAACGGTAACGGAATGACATTTTGTACAATAATGAAATGGCATGGTGGTTTGCGATACCGGTATTCACTTTTACGTAGTGGAGATTTTACTTCAGAGCTTGTGCTCCACAACAGATAAAAAACAAGTTGATAATTTAATTGTTTGACCAAATGAGGCTTAGATCACGTATAGGCTATTATAAAAATTATTCATAGCGATTTTGAATTACAGCTAGCATTTTGTATGGCTTAAGCTGATAAGTAGAGGACAGGGGTAGTGTCACAAAAAGTAAACTGATACTGGTATCTCGCATCAATTGGCTACCTGTAAATGGCACCATATCGGTAAACAAGAAAAGTTTACGTACAGGTCAGAGGCAGCCTAGCATCATTTTTTTTCTTGTCACTTCCTGTTTTTCAAAAAAGCCACTGCCTAATTTAACATTATTAATAGCAATTTTAAAGTAGCCTACTCTAAGGCAAGTATATTTTATGACTTAAGCTGATAAGTTTGGGAAGAGCCAAAGTAAATTGATTCCGGTATCTCACATCAATTGGCTACCGGTAAATAGCACCGTACGGTACCGGTAGCTGTTTAGTGCATAGGCCTATTAACAAGAAAACTTCACTTACAGGTCATAGGTAGCCTAGCATCACTTAGTTTCTTGTCAGTTGCTGTTTGTCATTGCAATAGTACAGAGTAGGCTCTACCAATCTTTGAATACAGCCACTAGCATCAGCATTCCCTTTAGCGGTAGAGCCTAGCCTACTGTTGAGTGGTCTCACTATTCCGTTAGGCCAGGCCTGAATAAGTACTAACCTAAACCAGGCCTACTATATGCTGTATAAAGCAGCATTTCATAATTCACCTTCAATTTCCTTTGTTATACTCCATATTTTCAAGCCTAGCCTACACCGGCGAAGCTCTAACCTGAATTGTAGCATACAGCTACAACCTGTGACGCAGGGAGTTAGTGACGTTAATTTTCGGGAGTTAGTGACGTTAATTTCTGCTTGTCAGGAGTAGAAGCTAGTCATGCAAAAGTCACGTAGGCAGCCGCATTAAAGCGTAACCCTGTATTGCCTTTTTCTCATACATTTGGTTTAAATACGACATTTTGTCTCTTCTATGCTGCAAGCTGGGTGGTCTAGTGGTTAGTACGCTTAGCTCTCGATCCGCAGTAACTGGGTTCGATTCGCGGGTGGGTTGTGCATATGTGATACAGTATGCAGGAACCTCGAAAGTGATGCATGTAATAATCTTTTTTTGCTTCTAAACCTTGCATAACAGTTAGGGTTAGGGCAGCAATGCCAGTCTGAGGGGATAGCAATTACGTAGCAGCAGCTCTTTAGCTTACAAAAGCGACATACTGTTACGCTTGAGTGCGGCTCCCTACGTAAGTTTTGCACGACTAGCTCCTCGTCTAGTCAGGGCATGGTATGGAATGGAAGACGATTTTTCCATATTCCATACCGGCAATTTTCTTCCATTCCATTTCCATTCCATACCAAAAATCTTCCATTCCATATTCCATTCCATACAAAAATTTTCTTCCATTTTCCATTCCATACTTCAATACCAAAGAAATTTTAGACTGGAAGCAATGCAACGCATATTTTGTTACTTTGCACCTTTGGAATGTCGTAAGCAACCATTCGTGAAGGTGTGCCAATAATACTATGATGCCACGTCCGGTATCTGGTATATATAATGCACATGGTTTAATGCATAGGCGTAGCCTGGATTTTGAATTGGGAGGAGGGCTAAACCGCAAATCATGCAATGACGTCATCAGAAGTTGTTGAAAACAGGGACTTTTTATGGGACAAAGAATGAAAGATCAAAAGCTGGCGTCTGATTTGGATCGTAACCTGGATTTGCTATAGAGGAAGGAGAGGTGGTGAACAAATTAGTGCAACTCAAACATGTCACAGAGGGGGCATGGGGGCGGAGCTTCCAGCCGCTAGGCGATTTTTTGTAAGTTTTTGGAAAAAAAATGGCTTTTTTAATGCGATTCAGATCACACTCCGCACGGTTTCAGAGCCATTTAAAAGAACAAAATTTTTGATGTTTGAAAGCCAATTGAAAAAGTCACTCTCTTTACTTCAGGTCAAGTCCAAAACACGTTTAAAATCTTGCATTTTGGGATTAAGTTTTGCGACTTGGCCCAAGTCAGCGAAATCAAGGTACATTGCTTTCTGTAACATTTTTAGCATTAAATAATGCACTCGAAGATTTGCCTTAGAAGACTTTTGTTTTGTCATGAAAATAACCAGTTTTAAGAATATATGTACGACCAGGGGCCCAGGCACCCTCGATTCAAATTCAATAATTTGTTCAATAAGCATTTCCCCTAACTAGGTTTTTTCAAAAGCGTTTTGTCGCGTGAAAACTGACGAGATGGAGGTGAATTGTTATTTGAAGTTGGTAATTTAAAGTTATTTGAAATTGGTACATTAGATGCCATAATTGGTTAGTAATCATGTTATTGTAATATAAAAGTTAGCTGAGGGCCTGAAACATATTATTGCATAAACAAGTTAGATGAGTGCCTGAGATTGCACCTTATAGAACAAAAACATTGAATTTCTCCCGGCTTGTACCTTTAAATTGGTTGTTAAAAATGTAAATTGAGAGGGCATCGGCCCTCTGGTCGTCAATATAAGTTATTGCTAATTGCCACTGTTGGCATGTACTGTTGCACTCCGAAAATGCTAAACGAAACTGAATAGATAGGCTTTGTGTCATCATTTTTATTATTGGTAGCTTTTCAATGGGGGGAGGAGAAGGCAGAAGGCCCGGTCCTTCTGGCTATACCTATGGTTTGGGTTTAACGACTACCGTACAAGTTTACCCTCACATCAACTAGAACATTTACCGTAATAGAAATACCAAGCTTTAACACCAAAAAAGAATTACCGGTACTATAAGCTTAAAAACTAAAAATATATATAAAATTAGGCTGAAACGGGGATGAAATAGCAAATACGAGTTTTTGTGACCATGTAAGAAAACAAAATTTACGACTAGGCATATCGTCAGCTTCAAAATAAAAGAAAAACAACAAGTCAAATCTATCAAGGTCGTCAACTGTAACATCACTGCTGCAGTAAAATTGCAATTTACTTACAATGATGCAATACGTACACTGTTTGCGCAATGTACACAACCAAAGTACTGCGATTTGTCGACAAATAATATGCATAGATATTGAAGTTGAATACTTCTGTGACAATATTATTGTCACTACCCGACATCGGTATGTATTTTTTTGTAAATACAATGCACAAAATCTAGTATGGAATTGGTATGGAAGTATGGAAGATTGTCTTCCATTCCATTCTTGAAATCTTCCATTCCATTCCATTCTGGCATCTTCCATATTCCATACCGAAACTTCCGTTCCATTCCATTCCATTTTCCATTCCATACCATGCCCTGCTGCTAGTAGAAGCTAGTCATGCAAACGCTTACGCACGAGCCATTGCCTTTTTCTCATACATTTGGTTTAAATACGACATTTTGTCAATTCAATGCTGCAAGTTGGGTGGTCTAGTAGTTAGTACACTCAGCTCTCGACCCACTGCTCGCAGGTTCGATTCGCATACGGGCTGTGCTAACGTGATACAGTTTGCAGGAATCTGGAAGGGTATGCGCATAAGTATCTTTTTTTGCTTCAAAACCTTGCATTACAGTTAGGGTTAGGGCACCGATGCCAGCCTAAGGGGATAGCAATTACGTAGCAGCAGCTTTTTAGTTTACGAAAACGACGTACCATTACACTTGAGTGCGGCTCCCTGCGTAAGTTTTGCACGACTAGTTCCTCGTATTTCTGCTACGAAGAGCTAGTCGTGCAAAACTTACGCAGGGAGCCGCACTCAAGCATAACGGTACGTCGCTTTTGTAAGCTAAAAAGCTGCTGCTACGTAATTGCTATCCCCTCAGGCTGGCATCGCTGCCCTAACCCTAACCGTAATGCAAGGTTTTGAACCAAAAAAAGATAACTACATACACCTCCATCCAGGTTCCATCACATATGCACAATCCATCCGCGAATCGAACCCAGATGCCGAGGGTCGAGAGCTAAGCGTACTAACCACTCGACCACCCAACTTGCAAATTTGCAGTGACAAAATGTCGTATTTAAACCAAATGTATGAGAAAAAGGCAATACAGGGTTACGCTTCAATGCGGCTGCCTACGTGACTTTTGCATGACTAGCTTCTACTATTTCTGCTTTGTGGAATGGATCAGTGATGTTTGAAATGATGTCACTCAGTAACCATAAAACGGAGAGAAATAATTTTTTTGCACATACCTTAGAAAATTCCATAGTTTTGATTTACTTACTTTTTAACAAAATTCAAACACCTTTCAAACATCGTTCAGTCCCTGTAGTGACTCAGAACCCAAGAAAAAAAATATTTTAGTTTTGAAGTTTTTTGCAGTTAGTGCAATGTCAGAGCAGTATATATTCCCAAATTAGTTAATTTTGTGGGAATGGGTTTGGTTTTTGCTTAAAATTATCGATTTTAGGTGTGGGCGAAAATCAAAATCACTCCGTTATTTTTCCTCAAAACAAAACTAAGCAGGTGATGCTTAGTGGTTAAATTGATCTATAATGTAACAATAGATAATTGTGGCCATTGTGATTTTCCTAAGTTGCGGCATAAAAAGAAAATGTTGTGCCCAGTTAATATTGGATATCAGTGGTAGGTTACCAGTACGCAAAAGTTCGCAGATGTAAGGGAGAAAAGTGTCATTACTAGGATAATGCTTTCCAGCAAATCGCAAATCAGCCGATGCTATTGCGCCAGAGATGTAAATGTAGAAAAAATGAAGAGCAAGTCGTGGTTTGATGACATCTTTAGTAGACCTAATCAGGCTAGTGTAGGCTACAGAACCGGTGCAGCGACGGGTGGACATGACAATTTAATTAGGGCTTACCCAAGCACCATGACGATTTGACAAACCCCATGACGATTTAATTAGGGTTTACCCAAACCCCAACCGCCTTTCCTACTTTTCCGCCTTTTAGTCATATCCCGACGGATGGGCTAGAGCTTACCGGTACTGTCGGCTGGAAGCGTATTTAGGTAAGGGATGTCGTGGCATGCCCCTCATTGTTTCGGAAGTTTCACTGCGATTGACTCTGGAGAAAAACGTTGTGTTTGTAATTCCAAAACACGTTTGTTTATTTGAGTTATGCCGTAAGTATATTTTATAATGCAAGATACATCTCATTCGGCCACCGACACTAGTAGTTCGGACTTTTGTGAAGACGATATCGATGGCGAACTTAATGGATTTTCTCGCGAGCGTTTTCGGACTAGTCTTGTTTGTCCTTATTTATATGAACCTGAATATGCAGAAGAGGAACTTCAAGCACTTGAGAATGATCAAGCTGAGGATGATCGATCGGCATGTTTCAGAAAAGAAAACACAAATTGGTACTATTTTTTGTACGGTTATCGTTTTATTGTTGCAATTTTTTAACAACGTGATTTATTTTCGTTCAAAAACCTAAAAACGCAGTGGCCAGGGGCGTATTTAGGGGGGGGCATTGGGCCATGGCCCCCCACTCCCCTTTGCAAGTTGGGCATAAGGTTTGATCACACAAAAGTCAATGTCTTGTGCGTTTCGTTTAGCCTTGCATCCTCGTTTGGGCGAAAAATCGGACCAAATTTGGGTGAAGACCGTAATTTTTTTGCTCTTCACCTAATTTTGGGCGAAAATTTGGACCAAATTTGAGTGAAGACCTTTTCTTTTTTTTTTTTTTTTTGCTCTTCACCTAAGTTTGGGCGAAAAATCGGACTGAATTTGGGCGAAACAATTTCTGATTCAGTTATTTGTTCTACTCAAATTTTCTGAAGTTTCTGGCTCCCCCCCTTTTCAAAATCCTGCGTACACTACTGGCAGTGGCATACCTATACGTTTGTGCCTGAAAGGGGAGGGGCAAAGCTTCGGATACCACTCTTCGAAGAAAAAAATCGAGTGATTGGGTGGAGTCTAAAAAAAGAATTTACCAAGAATTTGTTGTGTTTTCGTCGATATTAGAAGAAGATCTTTACAATTATTTTGATGGTTACAATGTTTGGCGCATCCCAATAAACTTTAAAATCTTGCTACTCCTAAAAGGAGTGCCCATTTCTATAACGATGACCAGGGAAGGGGGCATTAGTGCTAGATTGGGTTCTTTGAAAACACATTTTACGCTGATTTCCTATTGGGTCAAGCTATCTACCAGTTGTGGTGCGGTTCATACGAATGTCTCCTTCCAGGCCCGGCGACACGATGGGGCATTCCGGGGCCGTGCCCCCCAAATGACTCCTTGTGCCCCCCCAAGCGAGGGCTGTGCCCCCAAGAAATCACTAGAATCGGGGCTACTGGAGTGCAAATCGAGGCCCAAATTGGTATTTGCCAGGATTTCATAAAATTTTTGGGATGAAGATCTTTTTTTTTTGGAGATCACTTGTTTTCGGCCGGAAAAACTGTTTGAAGTTCTGACTTCGGTCGGAAAATTCCTCTGAATTTCAGTGAAGACCTTTTTTTTTGGTCTTCACCTTGTTCGTTTGAACCAGGGTGTCGAACCGAACCTGAACCCGAACCGTAAACCCGAATGAACCGTTTCATATTGGTGAACCCGAACCGAACCTGAACCGGCAAAATTTTACTTCAGTGAACTCGAACCAAACCTGAACCCTCAAAATTGTACTCATGTGAACCCGAACCGAACCTGAACCCCTAACAAAAGTAAGAATATATTTTTTCCATATCCGGATGCCGCTGACGCTGGTACACGCACAATAAGAGCAGTGGTGAACTTCAACAGGATCAACAATTTCTCCTTTTTTTTTTCTGGACGAAACGAGTAACGACAGTTAGATTTTAAGTCAATGAACCCGAACCGAACCTGAACCAGTAATATTTTACTTGAGTGAACCTGAACCAAACCTGAACCTCGAAAATGGTGCTCTAGTGAACCCGAACCAAACCTGAACCGCTAAAATATTTTGAGCCGGAGCTAAACCTGAACCCGAACCGTTATTTGAAACGGTTCGACACCCTGGTTTGAACTACACTGGGATGAATTTCTCGTGCCCCCGTGCCCCTCTCGAATTCACATAAATAAACTTCTCGTATTCACCAAAATTTATTTCTGCCCCCTTCCCCCCCCCCCCCGGTCACGCTATCCTGGCGCCAGTCCTGTCTGCTTCATACTAAACGCTGAGTAGTGTGGTTCATACAAACGCACTGTGCCTGGTTCATAACAGCAAAGCGGTTAAGACAAAAGCTGTAAGTATTAAAATAGCTTGCACAAAAATAACAGCTTCACTGATGTCAAGTTTTGGTATTGTACAAAATTCTTAATGCAGGTGCCGATGCTCTAACTGCTGCGTAATGAAAGAAGAATCAGAGTGCAAAAGCTGTGTTGAGTGCGAGGCTTCGAGGATGAAATGTTTGTTAAAAAGCGCTGGGGTTAAATGCATAACAAGTCATCCTGGTTTTGAAGCAGTTTACTTAAATGCGTGGGTATTGGAGACCGCTCAGTATCAGTACAAGCAAGAATTTGCGTCGGAACCAGATAGAAGCCAGAAGCATAGGTAAAGTAAAAATGAATCGTTTTAGTTTTTGTACCGAAGCGTGATCAAAAAATGACACAATTTGCTTTTTGCTGTAAATCAGTAATATTTTTCAGACAATTTAGATACTTGGCGTATCGACAGTTCGTTCGGTGGATTTATGGATACTTAGGCCGCGCCATTAGAGTACCGTTACCTTCCTGCGTCGTCACAAAGATGCGAGCAACGTATGAATCTGCTGTAGGCAAGTACGCTGGATTGGCTTTACCGAACTTGAGGAAATAATAAGTATAATGCGAAGGTAAGGTAATTTGATGTAACTTATTTCAACCAAAAGGATTTTATTCTCGTCAAACAAAAATGTTACCAAGCCCACAATATAAATAAAGTGACGCAGTACCCAAATCCAACATTCCAACCCATCGCAGGTGACAGGCAACCGAGTGGATTTAAATCAATATGCAGCCCCATGTTGAATCAGTGATTGTATGCGCTTTTTTGAAAAGAGTAGAAGTTTTTGCGTTTCCGTAGTCACTTAAAGAGGTGGCAACACGACTTTGTTAGGCTTTTTGATATAGCAGGGCCTTTCACCGCACTGCAGTCCTATTACACCTGCTCGAAGAAGAAGTATGAGCGTGAAGCAAATGCTTATCTACTGCTTGTATGAAACTGTAGAAAATTATTCAATTAGCAGGAGCACAAGCTGCATTTACACTTAAATTTTGTGAGTTGGGTTTGTGCCTCTTTTTTGTGAAACAACACCTTCAAATTCAGCTCAGAGAACCATGAATAACTTATCGGCTGGTACTTGCTATGCTGCAGTATCGTGAATATATTAGGGTGGCAGTGTCGGATGAAGGTCGTGAGAAATTGAAGGACAAAGGTAAAGGAGCAGGTATTGAATTCCAATCAGAACAGACATCGTCTGAAAGCCGTTGTTCATTTGATAGTAGTTGCAGTATCTTTCTTGCGTAATCTGCGTGTAAAAAATCAATTACCTGTACAATACGCAGAAGCAGATAGAGTATTGCAATCATAGTATTCTAGTAGCATGTTTAATGTCCCTATCGAAATCTTTTTATGCAAAGTATAAAATTTGTTCAAAACGAATTTCGTAAACTCATTCAAAAGAGGGTACTTTCGAAGTGGCTAAAAAAGGGATAAATTCGTTCAAAACCAAAGTAGAAATGGTAGAATTATAACCCAATTTTTTTCTTTCTAAGCCATTTACTTGAACCACTTTCACCAATTTTCACTTCGTTTCTTCTTGGAGCAGGTAAAATATTACTATTGGTGACAGGTCCTGCTTTAAAAAAAACCTAACGGTGTCAATTTGCAACCCCATTGGGTGACATTGGAATGCAAAACTTTTCTTACACCTTCCTATTTCCTAATACTGACCATACGTGGGTGGAGATTTTTTTCTTCTCTATGAAAACTCTCCATCTTTGTGCTTCCTCTTTGGAAAATAAACCGTTACCCTGGACAACTGATGCCTATCGCAGTTTTCATTGTAATGGAGTGCCGCTAGTAATTGTCTGTAACAAAAATTCTCATGTTTTAAAGCGAATTTGTAAATGTTTTTCAAAAACTTAATAGTAATAGCTTAACGCTCTGATTATTTGTGTTGTTCCTCCGTTCAATATACGAAAAAACATTTTTACTAAAGGATTAATTGATAAAACCAAGGTATAAGCATTGTGAAATATCCGGTCAAACAATAGCAGATAAACGCTTTCTGCGCAAGCCAAAAGGTAGAGATTCCATCTCTCACATGATATCAATAAATAAATCTTCTGCGACCAAACACTTCACTTATTGGCCAACCGTCGCAACAAGCTGCTAAGCTTATAAATAACTTACCTTATAAGCATTCCGCGAAAAGAATATGCATGCAGTTTCGGACAAAACTGTAAGATAAGGCTGTGAAAAGCTTCCAGATTAAATGTCTGGTGCATAGTGCTCAGCATCCCTACATCTCTGAGGAGTCTTTCGTTCAGGGCAAAAGAACTCCTGATGCACTTCAGAGCCTTTGAAAGCAAAATAACTTTTGAAAAAAAATAATGCGGGTATTTATTCATTTTTTTTTTGTTTTCAGACGGTGAAATCAAGACGTTGTCCCAACTCTTTCTCAGCACTAGAGTAGTATTCGACTAAGAAATTACAATGATTTTGTATGACTGCTGATACACCAATTATATTATGCCTTGTAATTATAATTACAATGTAGCATACTTCACCTAAAGCGAAACAGCTCTCTTAAGCCGTTTGCTGTAAATTCTAGGACGCTTAAAAATCGAGTTTGTAAAAAAGTTTGAGTGGCAAAAAAATTTTGATGCAGATAGACTGTATTTTATCCTAGAAGGTTTATATAAAAAGTTCTCCAAAAATTACCCTGCAGTTTTCAAGCAAATGGGGGTTAAAGTTGGGGGTTTTCAAAACTAAAAATTACATATTTTCCGCATAATGTGCTAGTTTAAATCCTTTTATCATTTCTATTTGCTTGTTTTGACAATTTTTCAGTCGCACTAACTTCTAGTTTGGTTTTAAAGTTAAATTAAGCAATCCTCCCTAGCGCTCTCTAGCACTACTAGCGGCGAAATGTTTCTTTTGTGTTTATTTAAGCTTTTAATAATTTTCCCCTTAATTTTTCAGTGATTAACCATCGATAGGAGTTTACTTCATTTGTTTGAACGTACAAAAATAACATAAACTTTTCCAAAAGCATTGGGCTACAGATAAAATTAAAAATTTATTTATTTTGGGGCCTTGTTTGACTAGAAAACAGTTAACAAAAATCAATAAAATTAACTACAAAAGCAAACATGTTTCAAATGCTTGTTAAATATTTAAAATAGGTTAATCAACTTTTAACTGCACAATTATAAACAGGATTTTTGATGAGGGTACTTTTAAAATGACGTAACCGGTCAATGATGATGTCACAAAAAAACGTAACGAATGAATGAAACGTCACAGTATAAATTGCAATATGAAGTTTTTGTCAAAATTTTGCAAAACCACGATATTTTTTGAGTTGATGAAAAGCAAAATCGCATTTTTTGGTAAAAATCAATTTTTGATGGGTGTGCTAGGTGAACTCTAACCCTAGGGTGCTTCCGAAGCAAGCAACAATTGAAGAATAAATTAGAACACTTTTGATTACTTAAGAAAGTGCAAAAAATAAAGCAAAATATGCAGGTTGCCGGTGATGTCTTAAGCTTCAACAATGTTTGGAGAAATCAAAACTTTTTCTATAATATCACCGATCACATTAATACAAATTATTTTCATTGTGGTGGTCATCAATCATCACATTCAAGTTGCACGTTACGTGTTCGATATTTGAAGCAGATCTGGAGTCGAGGACACAATGTTTGAGGCCAAGGACTGAAAAAAAAAATCCGAGGCCAAAACCAAGGACCGGCTTTTCAAGTACAGACCCTCTCGAGGCCAAGGGCAGAATTGGTCGAGGCCAAAGCCAAGGACCAAGGACAAAATTTTAAAAAAAGCTATGGTCGGCAAACTTTGACTGTTTCTAAGCGCGAAAGTGTAAGACATTACAGTTTTTCATGATAATTTGAAAATGGTAGTTTCTAAAAATAACGAATGTTATTTTGAAGTTTTACGCGTTAGCGGCAATTTTGGTTACGTTCCATAGTGGTATCGTGGTAGTAAAACAATTAAGACCGTTATGCGAAATGAGAGTAACTAACTTCTGAACATGGAAACGGTCAATTTTAAGACCTTAACTTCATCAGTTAAAACCCCAGTGTAAACGTCCTCTGAGTGATTATGGATCTCTCATCCCCACCGTTTTAGTACTTTTTCCAAAACAACCTTTATTGTTTGAACGACTTCTTTTTGTAGATTTTTAAAAATGTTATCATAGTTTTCAAACATTGTATAGCGACTACGATATTATTATCTAAAAATATTGCGAAATAGAGTAAAATAATTTATGTTTTTAAAATGATTTAAGGTGCCGTATCCAGTATTTGCAAGCTCACGTCCTTGGAAAAAACGGGGTCTGGGGGCTAGGGCAAAGTTCACATGCCTCTGTTGAACAATTTTAGTGACTTTTTTTTAATAAAAAAACTATTTTTGTGATTTTGAAAGAGGTGAAACAATTAAATTTTCAAAGCAATTTTAAAAAAGAAAATACCGGTAACGTAAAAGTTAAGTTGAAAAACTTTAGTTTTATCACATTTTCCCCAATCCTAATTTTAATTAATCTTTTTTTACGTTTTATTACACATGATATTTTTCTATAGCTCATTAATTGCCTATCGATGAATGAGGGCACGCGTTTCTGTCGCCAAACGTCACTTTGTAAAATTTAACATAAATTATTTAATGGCAAAAATAACTTGAGAATCTTAGCAGGGCTGTATCAAGGAAAAAGGCCTAGAAGAAATTTGCAATTTGTCCGGGGTCGCCCTCCCCCTCTGAAGAGCTCACAATTGTAGAAACGTAAAAATAATAAATCATTATTTTTTTCGAAAAAGGCCCAAATTTTTCATGGGAGCTTCTCCTCATCTTAATGACGTCGTGTGAAAAATTGATTGACTGCAGCGCGCATCTTTCCAGCCAGTAGCGTAGCTAGGGGGGGCAAATGGTGCTATAGCCCCCTCTCATTGGCCTGAACAGTATCCAAAATAGCCTGCTTTTAGCAGTTTTGAGGTTGGTTTTTGCCCTAAAACGGGAAATCGCCCCCCCCCCCCCAACGAAAATAGCCCCCCAAAGATCGTGAAATGAGAAGTAGAAGTGGGTGTCAGTTGACAGAAAAACGCTCTGAATTTTGGTGAAGACTTTTTTTTTGGAGATCACTCGATTTGGCAGAAAAACGCTCTGAATTTGCCTCAATCCAATTGAAACCAAATGAAAATTCGGGTCAAGTTCGTTTACGGTTGAAGCAAACTTCAAAAAAAGCCCCCCCCCCCCCTTTGCGAAATCCTGGCTACGCGACTGTTTCCAGCCATTCAAACAATTATAGTTATATTTAATTTCATGTCTCATTTTTAACTCCACATGTAGCGCTTTTTTCTGATACAGTATAGTTTATTATTTGTCGAGGACAGAGGTGGAGTCAAGGACATAACGTTCGAAGCCTAGGCCAATGATACAAAAAAATCCGAGATCAAGGCCAAGGGCTGACTTCTCGAGGCCTAGGACAGGATGCTCAAGGCCAAGAATACAAGGCGCAGGTGTTCTCCAAAACGAAAAAAAGGTGCTCGCACGAGGAAATGCCAATTTCCAAGGTAAAGTGAAAAAAGCTCATGGCCATGGATCATTTTCAACAATTTAATGTCCTCGGCCGAGAGCAGGCCATTTTCGAGGACTTGCAGGCTTCAAGGCCAAGGATTTAACCTTCAAGGCCAAAGCCAAGGACTTCAAAATGAGTCATCGAGGACTCCGCCTCTGTTATTTGGGATTCTTAGCGGCGATTTTTAACGCAAAAATTGCTCAGCAAACGTGGCTTTTTCCCAGATCACATAACAGTGGTTAGAGTGCTGCTCTTTCTTATTTCAAAAAAAATCTTCGCGATTTTTGCTCGCATACAATCAGAACAAGGTGGCTTTCTCAAGATAAGTTTTGTTAGTTATATCTCGGATACACTAACATATTCTGTGTTAATATGCTATACCTGGTACAGGCGCGTAGCCAGAAATTCACAATGGGGGGGCTGCTTTGGGGGTCTGGGGGCAGTGGCGGATTTAGGGGGGGGATGGGGGGATGCATCCCCCCCCACCGACCTAAACGTAACCAATCCGGCGAAAAATCACTCTCAATTTTGGTGAAGACCTTTTTTTTTTTTGTTTTGGAGACCACCTGAATTTGGGCGAAAAAAACGTTTGAGTTTCCGTTTTCGGCCGAAAAATCACTCTCAATTTTGGTGAAGACATCCGAATTTTTGAGGTTTTGTGCTTCAAATCCCCCCACCAAAATTTTCTGGATCCGCCACTGTCTGGGGGCAGAGCCCCCAGCCGCTGGAGGTCAAATGGGGTCTGGGGGAGAAACCCCCAGCCGCTGGAGGCACGGAGGTCTGGGGGCAGAGCCCCCAGCGCTCAATAATTTTGGATTTTTTTGCAAAAATAACTTAATTTTAGGGCTATTTTAATAAAAATAATGCTTTTAAAAAGTGGTATAGAAGTTGGCAGTGCAACATGATTCAACCGGTTGCATTTACGGGCTATGTGGGAGGTGGCTAATGATAACATTGCAGTTCTCTTGTTTACATGCTGGTAAATCATAAAATCCTATTATTCAATAAAATTCAAACGGAGTAATCTATTTCGTCTATATTTTATAAAGGAAAATAATCGGGGGGAGGCTAATGAAAAGAGATCTTAGAGAAATGATTGGTAATTAATCAACACTGAAGAGCCCCCCTCTCCTTTATTTCTGAGTTTATAACATATTTGTTAATAAAACCTATGTTTGGCGTTTTTGCACTAGCGATCAAAATTTATTGATTGTTTATTTTTGGGCATTTTTCAAAGTTTTTATTGATTTGTGACTTTAATTTTTGACAAATTAGCCTCTCCTGAAGATATGTTGCAAAAGATGCTCTAAATCACTTTTTAGTCCATTCCAGCGCAAAAAACAGCCTCAAAAGACCTAAAAACGTGGTATTTTTCTTATTCTGCGTTTTGGTTGACAGGCCAATGGGGGAGGCTATAGGCCCCCCACCCCCCCGCTTCCCCCCTGGCTGCGCTACTGCCGTGGTAACTGTATTACATTTCATTATCACGCACATGTACTTTTTTCCGAGTCCATACTCAGATAAGCACGGTCATGAGTTAGCATTAGCAACAGTGGCGGATCCAGAAAATTTTGGTGGGGGGGGATAATAAAAAGTTTAAGCACAAAACCTCAAAAATTCGGATGTCTTCACCGAAATTGAGACTGATTTTTCGCCCGAAATCGGAAATTCAAACGTTTTTTCCGCCCAAAACCAAGTGGTCTCAAAAAAAAAAAAAAAAAAAGGTCCTGTTTTTTCGGAAATTCAAACGTTTTTTCCGCCCAAAACCAGATGGTCTCCAAAAAAAAAAAGGTCTTCACCGAAATTAAGACTGATTTTTCGGCCGAAATCGTAAGGTTTAGGCTGGTGGGGGGGATGCATCCCCCCATCCCCCCCCTAAATCCGCCACTGATTAGCAACTCAAAAATGTTTGCGTCATGACCCCGGATCCCTTGTTATGGCTCTTGATGGTTTTAGGGCTTTGCGGTTTGTACCACCCGCACCGGAAATATTAGCAGAAATAAGAAAAACAATTCTACACTGCCTTTTGCCCCTCATTCTCTGATTAAAGCTTTCACACAATGCCATTTAAAATAAGGTTTACTATGACTTGGCAATCACAATATATGATATTTTTCAAATAAGGAAAAAAAAATGAATTGAAAAGCTAGAATGTTTGATTATTTTTTGTTTGGTTATTTTCCTTTTCCACCAATCAAAAAATAATGCTGTCCTGGAGCCCAGAACAGGACATTTTCGAGGACTTGTAGGCAGTGGTGTAGGAGGCGGGGGGTCCGGGGGGCACTGGCCCCCACCGCTTGGTTTTAAAGTGTCGAAATTTTGGGCAATTTTATATTATTTGGGCAATATTGCATTAAAATTTTGGGCAATTTCATATTTTTCGGGCAAGTTTGCGTCAAAATTTCGGGCAATTTAATATTCATCAAACCGTCTCAATTTCAGTAAAGACCTTTTTTTTTTTGGAGGTCACCTTAATTTGGACGGAAAAACCGATCACTTTCCGGGAAAAATTCAATGTCATTTCTCGGGGAAAAGTTTGGTGCTCCCCCAAATCCTTTTGAGCTACTACGCCCATGCTTGTAGGCTTCAAAGCCAAGGACTTGAGCTTCGAGGCCAAGGATTTCAAAATGTGTCCTCGAGGACTCCGCCTCTGATTTAAACTTTGTTAAACAGAGTGCTACTTGGCTAAAATTGAGAGAGCGTTGAACAAAATCTCAAATGACAAGTCGCAGTGTCTTCATGGGAGTTGGGTCTAGAAGTACAAATCTATTCTATTTTATCTAGGAGCCTGCACAACAATGCTAGGGCTACAAATACAAATCTACATTAGGCCTAGTTGTTTGAGAAACAATGCTATAGGTCTACATGTTTTATGCATTTTCAAATCTAAAAGTCTCGACCATTTTCGCAGCACTGTCATAAAATTACTACTGATACCTGAACACAGCAGTTTGCAACGATGTTCTGCTTGGCAGATCATATAACTTTATTATCTCTGTACCTGTAACTATAGGCTATTTTAAAGTACTGTTTTGAAACAATGCTTCATAATTTCTGCCTGGCACGTCATATCACTTTTGGTTACCAAGTACCTGGCAATCTATGCTGTGTAGACTTAGGTCTACTTTAAAGCGATGTTTCATCATGGATACTAGTATTTATTGCTAGTAATTTGCCAAAAATGTCTTTTTAAAACAAATTTAAGAACAAAATCCAACTATTGCACCCACTTAACCCAATTTAAGCTAACATAGTAAGAAAACTAACCGTTAAATCAGTGTAGCCTACCTCAGGACCTGATCCAAAGCAGTTTTTAAAAATTCGTTGAAGGGAAAGTCCCCAAGTTATTCTATTTTATGATTGGTCGATTCCGGTTGTCTGATTGTATTCATCCGCATTTTAGAAGCCAACTTTCAGGTCAAATTAAAAAAATACTGCAGAAAAATAAATGGAGAACTTTTGCATGTGAGTTTGTGAGATGAAAATCAATGTATTTAAGCAAAAAATAAGTTGCCACTCAAATTTTTTTACAAGGTGAACGCTAGAATTTGCAGCAAACGGCCTATCTTAGACATGCAATGTAAAGTTTTTTTGTCTGCTTTTAGTAATGTTTTCTGTGAATTTTAATGTTTGTCAGTTTGCTTTCGTAGTGTACCTTTTACATGGAATTCATTTTCAATTTTGTTGTAATGTAGTACTATTCTACCGTATTTCAGCCACTTCTTTCGGCGCTTTTCTGCAGAACCGAGATCGTCATGTTTACAGTGCGGGAACAACGCGCTGTCGTGATCGTGCACATTGACTACATGACGCGTAACGGACTTCCATTTTTCCACAATCACTTCTTTCGGCAATCCGTGCGATGATGCGGCACACCAATGCAAATGGTTCGTTATGCTTGAGATCCATCCGTTTATTGCAGCACAAGACTTTTTCCTACCCAACTTCACTAAACGTTTGCGTAAACCTGCAAATTCGACGCAAAAATTTGTAGCGAAGCTGGCTAGTGGCTAATGCTTGCCAACGTGTTATGTAATGGTCGTTTTACGAAAATTTGCATTCAGCATAATTGCGACATTAGTTTTCGGTACCGCATCGTATTTGAACGTTTAGGCAGTGATAAGCGGCAGCGATCGCTTTTTGTTTTGTATGCAAGTACTGGCAGCGGCGATACTTCTTTATTTTAAAGGTATACAAGCTCTTGGTGAATTCTACGGAAATACGTAATTACGTATGTTTGACTATGCTGAAGAGGAACCTGTTTTATCAACTCAACAACTTCGTAGCTTTTTGCCCCCATCTTTCCAGCACCAATAAGTGGCAGCGAAGATGCTTTTTCTGCCAAATAGCGGCAGCGGTTCTAGTTTTCAAGTAGCTGGTGCCCAGGTCTGCGTTTACGTAGTTTCTTTTATATTGGCTATTGCAGACCAAAAAGTTATGATTTCTACTAAAGAGCTTGAAAGTTTTTTGTTATGTTGTGGTTTGGCTTTAGCTCTTTCCGAACTTATTGAACTGTTTTTGGTTACTGTTTTTATTTGAATTGTTTCTAATGTAATGTATAATAATTTGTTTGTTGCAGTTATTGCTGTAATAAAAATTTTTTTGCGCTTAGAACTACAGTGTATCCATGAATTTCTAGCGGGGGATGAGCTTGGGAACCAGAGGTGGAGTCGAGGATTCAATATTTTTCAAGGCCAAAAGCACCACAAAACCAAGGCTTAGTAGTCACTTTTTAAGAACAGCCGCTCTCGAGGCCAAGGACAGAAATGATTGATTCGAAGAAGGACCTAGAACAATTTTTAAATACGATTTTTGCAAAAGCAATAGTATTATTCGAACTGAGTTTACGTTACTTTGACGTTTTATGCAGTAGAGGCAATGTTGATTACGTTCTGTAACGTTATCTCGATAACGAAAATATCACACTACGAGGTGTGGCTAAAAAGAAACGGGACTTTTGAATTTAGAAGTTTATTTAGATGCATATCATGCAATGTCCACATTGTCTAACACATACAAGTCTTAAGCCATCTCTACTTGTCCCCTTCGAAATATTCCCCATTGGCTTTGATGCACTTTTCCATTCTTTTTGACCACGCTTTGTAGCACTGTGAAAATTGTTCTTTTGTGATGGTTTTGAGGTGTCTCGTCACGCTAGTCTTGATATCCTCGACTCCTTGGAAGCGTGTCCCCTTGAGAATCCCTTTCAGCTTTGGAAAAAGAAAGAAATCGCAAGGGGCTAAGTCCGGCGAATAAGGTGGATGATGTAACGTGGTGATTTCTTTCGAGACCAAGAACTGTTTGACGCTGAGGGCTGTGTGGGCAGGAGCATTGTCGTGATGCAAGATCCAAGTTTTTCCTGCCCAGGAAGCTCTTCGTTTTTGACGAATTTTGTTGACAAGACGAGTCAGAACTTCCTTGTAAAAGTGTTGGTTAACTGTTTGCCCTTTAGGAACAAACTCATGATGCACCATTCCCTGATGGTCAAAGAAGGTGATCAGCATCACTTTCACTTGTGAACGTTGCATGCGGGCTTTTTTTGGTCTGGGTGAGGACGCACTTTTCCACTGACGACTCTGTCGTTTTGTTTCCGGATCATATTGAAAGACCCATGACTCGTCTCCTGTGATGACGTTTTCTAAGAGTTTTTCGTCTGCTTCCATCTGCTGAAGGATGTCTCGGCATGCATTCAATCGTTGAGCTTTCTGCTCCTCAGTCAAGAGCCTTGGCACCATTTTGGCACACACCTTTCGCATGCCCAAAGTGTCAACCAAAATGGTGCGGACCGTTTCTTTGTCCATCCCAACTTCATTGGCAATGACGCGAATTGTTAAGCGACGGTCACTGCGAACCAACTGCCGAACCTTTTCGATGTTGGTATCAGTTGTGGAAGTGCAAGGCCTCCCTGACTTCGGATCATCCTCCACATCCTCCCTGCCTTCCACAAATCGCTTGTGCCATTCAAAAACTCTTGTTCTGGACATGGAAGAATCTCCATAAACATCACGCAACATCTTCAAAGTCTCAGTCGCCGTTTTTCCAAGTTTGACACAAAATTTAATGTTAATTCTTTGCTCAATCGTCTTTCTGCAATTGAACTCCATATGGCCTAAAAATTCGATCAGATCTCGCACAGCAATTTTTTTCAACAAGTAATCAATCACATTCACCTATGGCTCCTAAAAAGCAAAAATAATTGCGATATTGTGTCAAAACAGCTGTTAAACAAAGAACACATGTTACGCCACACTGTAAAAGTGTTGATTACTGATGGTTAATCGTGTTGCGCAATCTGTGACCTCAGTCCCGTTTCTTTTTAGCCTTACCTCGTACATGGTGCTTGGTCGTTAGGGCACCGATGCAATCATCCCCTTAAAACTAAGATCTGGATAACGATTATGCTTCTTCAAATTCGCCGCAATTTCAATGTACTTACTGAGTTACAGCTCTAGTACTTTTAACCACATGCCAAACGTCAAACTTATGCTCGGTGGATGGCATTTCTTCACGAATATACTTCATTATTTGAGGATGCCGATCCGTAACGATTGTATTCACGTGTAACCCAGATGTTGCAGCAGTGTTCAAACATTGAATTAATCCCTGTTTTTCCATGTTGTTGCTGCCATTAACTTCATTGCCCTGCAATTATTTGTAGCTATAACTCGACGAATGTGACATATAACAAGGTTTTTAACCAATTATCCATATAATCATATCCTAATTCAAGATTAGTGTCTCTAGGCTTGCAAGTTCAGTTAATTTTAATGCAACAAGTTCATCGGTGTAACTGTACTATATTGCACTGACTGTTTTACTGCACTGTATTGCACACTTGGCAAGAAGTTCCTATTTTCAAATGCGTATCACATTGTACTTTAGGATGCAGTTATACAAAATTACCTGAACAAGCTGCAAATCAAGAACTTTGTACAATAACATTTCCATGATTGTGTAAGTCCCATACTTGACACAATGCCCTGGACTATTAGCACGCCCATCTCCAGCCAAACCAGCTCTCCCCCAATACTCTTCGCTTTCTCAATTACACTCTTTTGTTCGCTTTTCCTCAGCCAATGGATAATTGGCTTAACCCATCGCGTAACCAGTTTGTAAAATGTCCTTTCACAAATAGTAGCTACGTTGAATAGCTTGAACATTCTAAGCGCTTTCGCGCAAGGTAGCCCACTAACCATTATTGAGCCAGCGAGAAGTAAATTTTCAGCTGGTATTTTAGAAAAGTTGATGTTTGGCTGGCTTGACCATCTGCGAAAATAATTACATGCTGTTGCGCACACGTCTTAATTGAGTGGTTTGGGAACACTCCGGGTGCCAACAAAGGTGATTGGCTACATAGAAACGCGCTCGGAACTCGAATCTCAAATTCAGCTTCTTGACTCCTGCTCAATTCTCCACCAAGCCTGTAGATCAGATCGATGTTTATTCACAGCAGAAGTAAAATATTCAAAGAGCAAGCGAACGAGCAGTTTCTATTAAAAAGGTAAAATGAACACTAGCGCAGTGGCAAACTTCATTAAAAACATTACATAATTAATTAGCAAAGCTTAATCACAGAAACAATAAAAAACATCCAACTCGACATATTTTGGAGAAAACCGTCTCAAAGAATTATAATGATTTAACTCTTATCTAATTCAATTCATTTCCCAACATTAATCATAGTCAAACATTACTAATTACAATCCTTAACGTACCAAACTGTTTCGCCCAAACGACTGTAACGGTGACGGAAGAGAACACAATAACACGATGAGGACGACGGCTGACAGTATCGTAATGCGGTTTTCGAGGTTTAATTTACAATTTATATCAAAGCTTAAATTTAAGACCGTGAAATAATCAGATATTCAGATGCCGTTGAAACATTAGGTAAAAACATAACGAGTGAAAGGTGCAAACTAATTTCGATTACATCCAGAACGTGAAGCATTGAAGTTTACACAGTTTAACAATTATTAATATCTTGACATCAATATCATTAAAGATGACAGTCCAGCACGAGTTTAACTAAAGTGCAAGAAAGCAGTAGACCAAGTTAAAGTTTTACTTTTCCACACAGGAATAGAATTGTTACAAATAATATTAAAGTTATTGCAATGAAAACGTACCTTGAGAATTTCCAATGTCGCAATTTCCAATTCAACAACTCAACTCAACTTGTCAATTTTTAGAACACAAAATTAATGACGTTACCTTGACAAGATCCAACTGCTAACCAATTTTTAGATTTTACGTGAACGACAAAAAACGCTACAAAAAGGATGTGCAGTGCACAATCAAACGTAAAACGAAATTAAGGTCAGTCTTTGGGCGATAATTCTCCGCTTAATATAGTGCAGTCTGAAAATCCAATTTGCATACAAAATTACGTTCAATCTTCTATAAACCAGTTCCAAAGGTTCGAATCTCGTTGTGGCAAATCAAAATTTACGATGTAGGCGTGCAATATTTTACACATGCATTGCTGACGTGCTCCACAGCTATGCAAGTTCCTGAGCGACTTGCAATACGCACTTCACAGCGATTAGAATGGCAGCGACAACACTTATCAAACAGCTCAAGAAGACAAGACGAAAACACAATAAACTTTTCTTCATCGACTGCAGATGACGAGATTTTTGACGGTCTGCAACAAAATGTGATAAAATAACTTAGCACCGTCTTAAGATTCTCAATAACTTAGCACCATCTTAAGGTCTGAGGTTCAAATCTCAAGCCGTTAAAATCGGACACAGTGCTGCCAACGGCTTGCCATCGCTGCGACTTTACTTCAAAAGGAGCTGTGTTGCCCAGGCGCAATGACGCGGAGATGGGCCCCGCAAATTCGTTACACGCTTCGGCGTATTGCAACGAGTATAATAAAAGATTTGATTTGATGTTTTTGACTACATAGGTCTTAGCACAACTCAAACGCAGAAGAGAATAGTAATAGCGGCTAGAGAAAAATACTAAAAAAACATGATTTTGTAACGATTTAATGGGTAACATTAACTTCCTTTTTTTTTTTTTATTGGTAATGATAACACCTGGCTGGTACATATTTTGGTCAAAAAACATTTAAATACTTTACAAAATCATATACTTAAAACTTATCCTTTGGCAGCGTTGACATTGTACAGCAGACATCAAATTGGTACAGGAGAAGCAAGTTTTGGCTTATGGGACGTCATCACACCACCTAAACTATTGCGCTTTCAGAAATTGGACTGTAATCTTAGTAGACGAAGTTCATGCTAGACTGGCTGCTGACAAAGTAAACGTCATCATTAGTGCACAGTGCACATTTCTGAAACCTCAATTCCATACCACTGACACCACTCAAGAGCAAAGTTAACCAGCAACCACACCGACACGAAATTCAATTATACTGTACATTGTTTATATTTGATACGAAATCTCATCAATCTATATGGTTCTAGTGCGAAATCAGATCGTCCGGTAAACTCTTCTTACTTTCTAACTGATGACGAGCGAGACATGATACATTCTAAACTCGGGATATGGCATTTTTTTATCACACCAATAAAGCCAAGCACGAAACGTAAACAGTCATAATATGAAATCTCATCGATCTAAAAGGTTTTGCCGCGAAATAACATCCTCTGGTACCTTTCTTTACTTTCCAACCAATGAAGATCAAGACATATTACATACGAAACTACGGTTATTGCATGCGATTTTCTCAAACCCGAATGGCCAAGCACAAAACGAAAACAGCCATGACACGAAATCCCATACATCTACGTGGTTTTACAGCAAAATCGGATCGTGCGGTTCAATTTTCCTTGCTTTCTAAGTGATGACGAGCGAGACATGTTGCATTCCAAACGCGGGTAATGGCGTGTTGTTGTTGTTGTTTCTCACACCAATGATGCCAAGCACGAAATGTAAACAGACATGATACGCAATGAGTTGCTGTTCTTTTCTGCAGACGAGTTTCTCATGCGAAACCACACATGTTTGACGATGCTTTTCACACTTAACGTCATATTTACTTTAAAAGATGTTTCTAACATAATTATAAGCGCCGTAGTCATAAAAAGAAAGAATTCGTACTTGCTTGCATCCAAATCCATCTTTTCATGAAAAGTATAATCTGGATCCCCCAATGCGTCATCTTGATATGAAATGCAGGAAATATCAAATTTCGATTTTTTGGGGGTGGAGGCAAGAAAATTGCTCCCGGCATTTCGCTTCGATGGGTTCTCGAAATTTATTAATTCTGTTTCGAAACCAATAAATGGGTAAAAACATGTAACTACAATTGCCAAACTTACAAGAAATACGTTACCTGGTTCAAGCATATTGGTTGTTCTCAGATCCATGTAACATGGATTTTGAATGACATCAAACAGAGGCACAATGTCAAGCCTCGGCATATAATTCGCAAATTGGAATGAAACAGCTACCAATTTGACATTGTCCTTTCACCCTGCTTACCGTATTTACCACAATTTTGGCTGTTTTCTGTGGAAACGGCTTTGGTTACATGAAAGTTGTCATAATTGAATAGTGTATTTAGCATTACATACTAGTGGTTAGCTGAGTTGGCAATGTAATATTGCCAGGATCTATGTTTTGCTTAGATTGATAGCTCAAGATTGATGCAAAAACTCACAACGAAAAGCTGACATCTTCTCACTGTCCAATGTCCATCACAATTTAAAAAAGTATAATGGAAAAACATTGCACGCTACATCACTGACCTGTATAAAAACACCACTGTACACAATCATTTTTGGATTTGAGTTTACTTCTACTCCTTAAAAAAAAAGTGTAAGCTCATTCTTACCCATCCTTTCAATATCAGAGTTTTTAGAACCTATTGATGTTAACATTTGAAAACTCTGATGTGGAGCAGATTGTGATGAAGCATCCACCAGCATGGATTCAGTCTGGCACCCCTTGCATGCTGTTTGTTTAGAAAGGGGATCTTCGTACTGAGTGGAAGCGTCGCACATCAAAGGTCAGCTTTGTGTAGACGAACTCCTAAAACCCAAAAATATCAAATCAATGCATTTATTATAGTTTCTAAATATTGTTTAAAACTTTAAATGATTTTCATCAGCAATTTTGCCTTTTGTCTGCGATTGCAATTAGTTTGTGATACTAACCCTTTAATGATGCTTCACCCAAATTAAACATCAATGTATTTAGCATTCAATGAAAAAATTATGATTTTTAGGTATCAAACACTTATTTAAATTACTTGAAAACAAGTCTTTGTGGTTTAATACTTCACACTTACTAGCAAACATGCTAAAAATGCAGTGTAAAACAACTATATACATCAATTAGCGTAAGGCGTTAACTCATTATTTCGTTAATAACGAAGTTAAGTTTTTCATTAACGAGTTAAAAGCTTTAAAAGCTTTTGTGAGTTAACTTATTAACTATAACATTCTTTAACCTGCTTCAATGTTTACGTTAATCCTTTAAATTTCTAGGCAACACCATGCGTACTAATGCCATATTAATAGAAACAAAAAAATGAAAAAGAAAAAGGCTTCAATTCTGTGTATCTTTATTAGAAAAGTAAATACCATAGTAACAGAAATTAGAATAAGTAATTTTTATGTCGTATGGAAATGGAATCATTTTATTGGGTATCAACTGCAGGTTAATTTTGAAGATTTTTTTAAATTAACGAATTACTTTTAACTTCAACTTGCGTTACTTTTGGTTTTTAGTTAACTATTAAACTTAGTTAAAAAATTGCTTCAAAACTTCTTTGCGAATTAACTTTCAACTAAGTTAACTTACCCAACACTAATATAACTAACTATAAATAAATAAATAAATAACTAGAAGTAACTACAACTCCAACGATTGACTCCACTACCTATTATCTCTACTAACACTACTAACCCTTAATGAATATAGTAATGACTCTATCAGTTGACCCACAAGAAAATGTTTCAGCTTTTCCTGCGCTTTTTATTTCTGCTCTGAGAATTTGCCTCAGTCAATCTATTTTGAACTAGTTTTATTTTCTCCATCAGTACTCCCTTGCTTGCTTTCTTATTGGTGTTTTCTGTATTTTTTTTTTTTTCGTTTTTGATTTAAAGGGTAGAAGTTAATAGCTCTTCGTTTTTGTTCAGGCACATAGAATGAAAAAATAATTCACTCTAAATATACTAATTTTTGGTGTGCTTTTTGTGTAAACTGCTTTGATTTTGCTAAATTGCTTCTTCGACTTTCTGTAAAGCGCCTTTGATCCAATTCACTTTAGGAGATGGTGCTATACAAATTTCTGTTATTGTTATTAATATTTTTAAATGATAGGCAACTGCAAACTTTTTAATAAGTAATTTAATGTTTGGAGTTAAAAAAGCTGTCAAAAATTACCGGTACTGCAATTGACTCTTGATTGCCTTCAATCATGACTGCGTCAATACTAGCACCATTGGTATCAAATTGTAGAAATGGACATGCATCTTCTTTTAACACTAATCTTTTGGAAAAACCCGACCGAAATTGAGGGAAATTAACAAAGTCGTCTTGGGAAAAATGAGCACTACATATACCGGTATATTGTTTTTGATTGCAATTAATAGTGTTGTTTGAATTCAGCTTTCTGACAGTAGTTACACAACTGAATCCAATTCTGTTGAACCCTCAAGTCTTTGGGAAACTTGAATAAGCTTATTTGGTAAGGAATAGCAACAGAATGACATACTGCACATACTGAGATGGCATGGCAAATGGTAGTATTCTCTGATTCACTTTTACCGGTACTTAGTGGAGATTTTGCGTCAGAACTTGTGCACCACAAAAAAGAAATAAGAAAAAGGAAGATAATTTAATTGTTTGGCCAAACCATACAATACTTGTGAAAAATGAAACACATACATATGATGAACACACGAGCAAGAAAAAGTTGAAAAATAAATAGACCTGCGCCTAACTAAAACAATAAGAAAATCCACAACTAGCAGCGGATCTAGAAACTTTTGGTATTGGGGGGTTAATGAAATTTTTAAGTGTATTTACTAATTATAGTGAATACACAAACTGTGTATTTACTATAATCTAAACTTTCGGATGTTTATAATTATTGATTCTGACATTGTTTTCTCTGCATTTCGAAGTGATCTCCAAATAAAAACACGTTAGGTTTAGGCTGATGGGGGTGATGTATCCCCCATCCCCCCAAAATCCGCTCCTGTCTACAACTAACCAAGCCTACAGTACCTGACTACAACTTAATTTGTGTACGGTACTTATCTGCTTATGTAGGCTATAATTTAAAGAAAGTGGCTATTTTGCCTCCAAAGGCAAAATCTGAAATAGTACCGGTATTTTGCCTGTTTGGGTTGGGGTTGAGATCTTGAATTAGGGTTAGGGCTATTTTGGTACTGGAGGCAAAATAGCATTTACAACTATTTTGCCTGCAATGGCAAAATAAAATGAAGCTGTTTCGCCTCTAGAGGCAAAAAAGCCATTGCCCAATTTAAAATAATTAATAGCAATTTTGAATTAGCCTGCACTAAGGCAGGTATTTTCTATGACTTAAGCTGATAAGTATGGGAAGAGCCCAAAGTAAATTGATTCCGGTATCTCACATCAATTGGCTACCGGTAAATAGCACCGTACGGTACCGCATATACCGGTAGCTGTTTAGTGCATAGACCTAATAACAAGAAAACTTCACTTACAGGTCATAGGTAGCCTTGCATCACTTAGTTCCTTGTCCGTTGCTGTTTGTCATTGCAATAGTACAGAGTAGGCTCTACCAATCTTTAAATACGGCCACTAGCATCAGCATTCCCTTTAGCAGTCTACAGACTAGCCTACTGTTGAGTGATCTCACTATATCGGTAGGCCAGGCCTGAATAAGTACTAACCTAAACCAGGCCTACTATATGCTGTATAAAGCAGCATTTCATAATTCACCTTCAATTTCCTTTGTTATACTCCATATTTTCAAGCCAAGCCTACACCGGCGAAGCTCTAACGTAAATTGAAGCATACATCAACAACCTGTGATGCAGGGAGTTAGTGACGTTAATTTTCGGGAGTTAGTGACGTTAATTTTTACTTTGTGGAATGGATCAGTGATGCTTGAAATGATGTCACTCAGTAACCATAAAACGGAGAGAAATAATTTTTTTTGCACATACCTTAGAAAATTCCATAGTTTTGATTTACTTACTTTTTAACGAAATCCAAACACCTTTCAAACATCGTTCTGTCCCTGTTTAAAATCAAATAATAAAATCAGTTCATCTATTTGAATAAGAAACGAACAATGTTCCTCTGAGATCGAAATCGATTATAGCAGTACTTGGAATTTTCTTAGCCATAGATGATTTGAACATGTTTTCGACTATTTTTGAGAAAAGGCTAATTATTTCACCATTATAGTCATAAACAATAAAAATGTTTCAAACTGCTGAGGACAGTTTATTTAAACTGCATAACATTTGCACTTAAGTGATTGCAAAATTCAAGATAGTCAAATTGCTACAAATTTTAAAAAGACCTGTAAAATGCACCGTTTCAGTCTGTTGAGTATAGCATACCCAAGTTGACAATTAGCGAATTTTAGGTCATTGAGCAAAATCTGAAGAAAGCCAAAGTTTTAACAATTTTAGCAAATATAGGAAATGGTTAGAGCTTTTGTTACTGAAACGAAAGATCTGGACTAGATTCCCGATTGGGTGAGACCATAAACTATGCACCTTGATATTCACAGCTTCCCTTGCTTGTTTTTCAGCTTCAATAGAGACTGTGTAAAGCCTTAACCGTGAGTGGAAGACAGTTGAGCAAGTAGCAGCTTCATTCGAAGACCGCAATTTCCTTCGCTATCTTCTGTCCCAGGCAACTGGGTGAATAAAATGCAATTACAATTAAACACCAGTACTTTAAGCTAAAAATGGCCCAGTAAGTTAAATGACTTTAATATAATAAGATTCAAGCACACTGTACAATGGAACAGGTCACATTAGACAGCACATCAGAACTTACGTTGAGAAAATTTGTGGCTAATACAAATGAAAAATAACTTATCTGAAAAAATTTAGCAATAGAAACAGAATGATGAAAGCCTCAGAAAACTGACATATCTCAACTGATTTTTTTCGTCAATTATTTGTCAATCAAAACTCATATAAAACTTTATCTCGTAAAAAGACAAACACCATTATCGCTTACGTATGTGCCTGTGCCCGGAGCTTTCGCTACAATCAAACTCTTCGAAATACAGCTTTAAACCGTCAAAGAGCAGTACTCAAATAAACCGACCCTAGACACAAGACAGTAGAAATAAACAAATCTTAAAAAAAGTAAGAAATATTTTAGATTATAATCATTTTATCTATTGTTAGTCTTATCATTCATTTATTTATTTCAGCACTTGATACACGAGCGCATCTACATTGAGAGCAAACTTTACGATGAAAAACGTTGTAACAAACGCCGAAAAAGTTTCTATAACGTAATTATTAATTATTCTAATATAATTTAAGCCGGAATCACACGATCAAGTTTTTTGCACAATTTTCTTGCACAAATCGTCTGAAAGGCAGCGCAAGTTTATGATTCACTACTGCGGGCACCTGTTGCCAATTTTATTGCACAGCCGTGTGAGAATGAAAATCAGTGTCGAGAAAGACTAGCTGAGTTCTTGCGGCGAAATAGAACCGAGCTCTATTTTGCCAGCAAGTTTTCTAAAAGCCGCCATTTTCAACAAAGAAAGTTGAGCTTTTAGCCGTGACTTTGAAAGTATTGAGCTGCTGAAAACAAAAAAATACCGCCTATGTCAACACAAAAACCAAATGCGTCTCAATTATTTATCAAGCCAAAATGTTGCAAGGAATTTTATCGCTTTGATTAAATCAACTATGACATATTATAACTAGGGCCTGCGAATGTCAAAAAAGTCAAAATTTTTTCAGGGCTTTATTAGGCCATACCATCAAACGTATATCAACATTGGTTTTGGGTGCTACCAAGCCATGCAGTTGAGGTAGATTTTATAGGTCAAAATAAAGTCAAAATTGTGGGTTAGGTCAAAATTTGTCAAAATTGTATGTGATCAGAAATTCTTTTT
This sequence comes from Trididemnum nubilum, assembly GCA_963965965.1. Lineage (NCBI taxonomy): Eukaryota > Metazoa > Chordata > Ascidiacea > Aplousobranchia > Didemnidae > Trididemnum > Trididemnum nubilum. The sequence goes on from OZ014472.1 coordinate 20,082,066, forward strand.
CAAAAGCAAGCAAAAGATCTCTTTATTTCTTCATTTTTTTGGATATTTGAGAACCAATGAAACGTTATGAGTACGGCCATTCTAATTTTGCCCTAAAAATGTGTAATTTTGACTTTATTCTAGCTGAATTTTGACCTCATTTCGATCTAAACCGTTTTGGCCTTATTAAGCTTTAACTTTTGACTAAAAAAGTTTGTTAGACGCAGTTCGCGTAAGTTTAAAGCAGGTAACCTTCTTCGCTTTTTATTAACCCATTGAACGCCATTGGCAACTAAAGTTGCCTTCTATTTTGAGTTTTTGAGATATCTAGGTACACTAACTTAATATTGTTGCTCTTCATGTTAAAATTTGTTGCCTTCTAACCGAGGCAGCTATAAGTGAAACTAATTTTTGAAATATTGTCGAAATTGTGCAAACAATAAATTTTGACTCCATTTACGGCCATTGGCAACTAAAGTTGCCATTAAATAACTAAAAAACTACAAGAGAAAAAAATTTTTTTTTTAAATAACGTTATAAAATATTTACAATAGCATCACATTAAGAGGATTTTTTTAAATGTCAATTGTTTGATCTCGGCGTTTGATAGGTTAACAGCGTTTAGAAAGAAATATTAATCAGTCAGTATTGTGATTAAAGTAACTAATCGCTGCAGGACGAACACCCAGGAATCTGCACTCATTTTCATGTCAATTACAGTTTTTTAATAACCAGTAAATCTTGGAGTGATGTTAGCTTTTCTTAAATTTTTACGAATTTTCCGCCTCATTTGTTCTTAAATTTTTATTGGAAAAACAATTTAAACGATTTCAATCTTTTTGGTAAAAATTTGCGTTGTGTAAAACTTTTGCGAATTGCTAAGGCTGTGAAAGCAAAAACAGTACAGTCCTATTTCAAAAATCTGGTTAATTTGTTGTGATATACGGTACTGCATAATAAAAATTGACTTTTTGATTTTAGAATTGGGACATAAGTGCTCTTAGTTACTTTATTCATGCCAAGGCTGGCATTCTCAATTTGTTTTAAACTCAGAAGAATAAGTTTCGCGTTATTATAAAAGCATTTTTATAAAGAAGTTAACCAAGGCAATTGTACTGCGGCATATTGCAACTATTTGCAGAAGTTTGAGAAGCAAAACTTCATTCAAAGATGTATAAAATTGCTCATAACGTTTCATTGGTTCTCAAATATCCAGAAAAATGAAGAAAAAAACGTTTTGTTTGTTTGTAAAAAATAACTCTTGATCACATACAGTTTTGGCAAATTTTAACCTAACCCAAAATCTCGACTTTATTGTGACCTATAAAATCTACCTAAACTGGCTCCAGAGCACCCGAGACCAAAGTTGGTATACGTTTGATGATAAAATAAAGTCCTGAAAAAAATTGACTGTATTGACTTTGGCGGGCCCAAGTAATAATTAAACTTTAATAAGTATTCAGTGTGTGATCTGGTTTTAATCAAGATTTGAAAATTTGCTTCTGATCGGAAAAAAGTTTCCAGCCCAGCTTTCGCTAGTACCGAATTTGTCTTCTTCTTTCTTCATTGCCCGCTTTTCCGTGAGGGTTGCGGGGGCAGTAGCTCAAGATTAAGCCGCCACACCTCACGGTCTTCCATCACCTCCATCATTTCGCTTGGCCAAAGTCCTAAGCGATTTCATCCAAGATCCTCAATGTAATCGGTCCATCTAGTTCTAGGTCATCCAACTGGTCTTCTCCCATTTGCTTTGGCAAGTAAAGCTTGTTTGGGGAGTCTTTCCTGAGGCATTCTGCTTACATGGGTAAACCATCAAAGCTGAGATCTTTCAATTCGGAGAAGTAACGGCTCGATGTTAAGAGATTTTCGAATCTCAGAGCTACGCACCTTGTTAAACCATGTAACTCCTTCGATTTTTCGTAAAAACCTCATTTCGGACGTTTGCACTTGTGATCGCATTCTTTCGCTCATTACCCAAGATTCATGACCATAAGTGAGAATGGGAACAAAAACTGCTTTGAAAATTGAGAGCTTTGCCTTTTTCGACAATTCTCGTTTCATAACAACTGAGCAGTGCAAAGCTCGCATTACTGCACAAGCTTTGCCTATTCGGGTATCGAGTTCTTCGTCTTGCCTTCCAACACTCGTAAATGCAACCCCAAGATACTTGAACTTCTCTACCTGCTTCAGTGTCGCTCCATTCACTTGTAATACGCACTGATCAGGGTTTTTTAAAAGATGAAGTACCTCAGTTTTGGCCGTGCTTATTTTCATTCCGGCGTGTTGCATGCATCTGCAAAGCTATTTAATGCACGCTGGAGGCCAGATTCTGTGGAAGAAAGCAGAACCAAAATAATCATCAGCGAATAACAGACCACTGATTTTGCAATTTCCAATCGTGGCACACTCATCAGCTTGGCTGCATTTGTCGATCCAATTCATGTCAACAATGAAAACGAGAGGTGACAAAACGCACACTTGCCGGAGTCCAACGCCCACATGCAACGGCTTTGATTGCTTACCATTTACCCGAACACAAACCTCCGGTCTGCAGGAGAATGACTTAAAGGCGGTGAATCATCCAGCCAATTTCGGTGGTTTACAAAAGCTAAAACTGAACTATAATTTTTGATATTTTTTGTTTTGATTTTGGGGCGGCGTTAGCAAAGATATTCAACAAATACAAAAAGATGTCCCCCGGAAAAAAATTTTTGGAAACGCTGAGTTTTGATTTTCCCGCCAAAACCACAGTTCACTAAACTACTAGGCCTACTGTAATCTTATTAAACTATTAGGCCTAACTATCTATAAACTATTAGGCCAAATAATTTAGAGATAGTTAGGCCTAAACTATTCAGAAACAAACTATCTCTAAACTATTAGGCCTACCACTGTTCTCTAAACCATTAGGCCTAGTGTGGTTTTGGCGGGAAGAACAAAACTCAGAGTTTCCAAAAAACTTTTTTCGGGAGACATCTTTTTGTATTTGTTGAATATCTTTGCAACCGCAGTCCCAAAATTAAAACAAAAAATATCAAAAATTATAGTTCAGTTTTAGCTATTGTTAACCACTGGAATTGGCTGGATGATTCACCGCCTTTAATAGCGCGTAACAATTGACCATTAACGCCATACTCCTGCAAAACCTTCCAAAGTTTATCCCGAGGAACTCGGTCATATGCTTTTTCCAGATCGACAAAGCATGCAAAGAGATCTTAGCCATCCTGCCAAGATTTCTCGAAGATTTGCTTCAGAGCGAAGATTTGGTCCGTGGTACTGCGACCCGAACGAAAACCGCACTGACCATCTTCCAGTTTTGATTCCACTATTTCTCGGCATTTTCTTTCAAGGCATTTGGCATATACTTTCCTTGGCAAACTAAGGAGTGATATCCCTCTGTAGTTTGCACATTGCTTGCGATCTCCTTTCTTGAATATAGGAATAATCACACCCAGTAGCGTAGCCAGGGGGGGGGGCGGGGGGGGCTATAGCCCCCCCCATTGGCCTACCGACCAAAATGCAGAATAAGGAAAATACCACGTTTTTAGCACTTCTAAGACTCTCTTTTGCACTGGATCAGACTAAAAAATGATTTAAAGCATAGTTTGAAACGTTTATTTGGGGGGGGGGGCTAATAGGCTGCCGACCAAAATGCTGAATAGGGAAAATACCACGTTTTTAGCATTTTAAGACTGTCTTTTGCACTGGATTAGACTATTTTGAAACGTTTATTTAAGGGGGGGGGGGGCTAATGAACTGCCAACCAAAATGCAGAATAAGGAAAATATCATGTTTTTAACACTTCTAAGACTCTCTTTTGCACTGAATTAGACTAAAAAATGCTTCAAAGCATAGTTTGAAATGTTTATTTAGGGAGGGGGGAGCTAATAGCCAACCGACCAAAATGCAGAATAGGGAAAATACCACGTTTTTAGCATTCTAAGACTGTCTTTTGCACTGGATTAGACTAAAAAAAATGCTTTAAAGCATAGTTTGAAACGAACAAGAGAACTAACATAGAGAGAACTAGAGAACTAACATTTTACCATTAGCCAAGAGAAACTAACATTTTACCATTAGCCACCTCCCAAATAGCCCATTTATGCCAGCAGTTTAATCTTGTTTGCACTGCCAATTTCTAAGCCACGTTTTAAAATTATTATTTTTTAATCATAATAGCCCTAAAATGAAGTTATTTTTGCAAAAAAATGCCAAATTTTCGAGCGCTGGGGGCTCCGCCCCCAGATCCCCGTGCCTCCGGCGGCTGGGGGCTTTGCCCCCAAACCCCCAGCCTCCGGCAGCTGGGGGCTTAGCCCCCAGACCCCCATTGGCCTCCGGCGGCTGGGGGCTCCGCCCCCAGACCCCCCAAACAGCCCCCCCCATTGCGAATTTCTGGCTACGCGTCTGATCACACCTGTTTGCCAATCTCTGGGAGTTTTGCCAAACTTCCACGCAACTTAACACACTCGCGTTAACCAGAAAATTTCTTCTCCGGTCAGCGCTTTCAACATCTCGGGTCTGATTTCATCTTCACCAGCAGCTTTTCCAGATTTTAACCCTTTAATTGCCGTTGCCACTTCTGCTGCAGTGAAAACGTCGTCCTCCCCTAGATGTGTCACTTCGTGTGTGTCACGAGTCGATGCCTTTACAGGGTTCAAAAGATCTTCAAAGTATTTTCTTCATCATGAACGGATTTCATTTTCATCCGTTAGAACGTTACCGTCAGAATCCTTGATAGAGTACGTGATACTCGATCTTTTATCACGGAAACGGCGGATGGTCTGCAAAAATACTTTGTTTGCCGAAAAATAGTTGGAATCCAACCGACGACCAAACTCTTCCCATGACTTCTCCTTGGATTTCTTTACTGCCGAAGTTGCCGCTTTTCGCGCATCATTGTACCTGGATTGCAAATCAGATGACGATCTGTCCTGTAGCCAGGCCTTGAACGCATCTTTCTTTGCTCGAATAGCTTCTTTAACCTCTTTGTTCCACCAAGGTGTTCTTTTCTCACTATCGCCCGCCACTCTAAGCCGTTTTCACCCACAACTTTCAGCAGCTGATGAAATGATCGCTGATCTGAACAGCAGCCATTCCTTCTCGATGTCCTCGGAGACATCAGGAAGTTGTCTGAACTTAGATGATATACTGGATGCAAACAGTTTTCTTACTTCTTTGTCCTTTAACGCCTCTCATTTGATCCGGTAGGTCACAGACGACCTGTTGGATCTCTCGTTTGGCCAAGGTTTCGAAATTCGTTAGGAGCATACTACCAGATGGTGATCAGTTGACAATTCAGCACCTTGCTTCACTCGAACGTCCAGCACATCAGAAAACAAATCTGACGAAAGTATGCAAAAATCTATCAAAGATTTTTGATCCATACTAGGTCGATACCATGTATACTTGTGAACCTCTTTGTGCTGGAAAAAGGTATTCATGATGCGGAGTCCGTTGCTACAACAGAACTGCAATAAATTCCTTCCGTTCTCATTCAGTCCAGTGACTCCATGTTTTCCGATCACGCCCTTCCACGTATCTGTGTCTGTTCCAACATGTGCATTAAAATCCCCCACAAGGACTGTAGATTCAGTAGCTGATACTCGTAGAAGAGCATCATTTTCTTCATCCACAAGAGCCTGATATTCACTCGTGGCATTGGGGGCATATATCTGCAATAGGCACAATGACCGATCCAATACCTTGAGCTTCAACATACAGACCCGTGATCCCAAAGGAATCCAATCTGACACACAGTCTGACAAACGAGGGCTTGTGAGAATCCCCACATCCGCTTGTGCAGACATACTAGGATCACCACCAGAATAGAAGGGTTTCCATCCGCCATCCAGATCCACAGCTCCAGAGCCACGTCGTTTGGTTGAAGAAACTCCGATAATATCGATATGATACCGCTTTTGCTTCCTCAACCAATTCTAGCTCTTTTCCTGTGAGGGTGAGGATATTCCAATTGCCATAGGTGGGCACAAGTCCGTTAATCGCTAATCCGTTAATAACGAAGCTAACTTTTTCATTAACTCGTTAATCCGTTAAAAAGTTTTTTCATGTTAACGGACTAAATTAACTTCCGTTAAATTGTGTTAATGGACTAAATTAACTTCCGTTAAGTTCTGTTAACTTCCGTTAACGTTTTTATCGTTAATATCTTGCACCATTCAATCATAGTACTGGTACAAACTAGTTTTGCACTGGCAACACTTGTAGCGTATAAGCACGAGTTTTATAGACGAAAGCGAAGATAGGAGCTCTTTTTTGTGGCAGATAATAAGCTGCAGCTTCATAGGTCTATTAATTATCGCTGATCACAATTTCCAAAGATTTTCCGATCGCAGCTTCGTTAGTGCATTTGAACTTATTTTTATCTTGAAATTAGATTAGACTGTAAAATGTAACTTCCAAAACACAAAAAGACCACCACAGCAATAAATACTCCCTTACAATCAGTTCAACAGCGTCAATACATGTTCTAGAAGCGAGTGAATAAGAAAAAATGTAAATTACACGCAAAATGTTAACGAATTAACGGACTTTGTTAATTTTCGTTAATTAAAGCTGAAAATAACGGATTAACGTTAACGGAGGTGTGAAGTTTGTTAACGGACTAGTGATTAACGAAGCTAACGTTTTGCATTAACTTGCCCACCTATGCCAATTGCCCAACAGCAGTTGGTGATGGTTGACCCGTGAGTGTGCGACATTATCTCGAGTACGAATGCTCTGCGCTGCCTCCATTCGACTCTCCAAACGTGTAGCGGGCACATTGGTGGAGCTGCCACTAAAGCTGGCTGGTGGAGATTGTCGCTTATTTTTCGAACGAGCCCCTCTGCCTAAGACTCGAACGCCATAGGGGTTTCGCTGCCTGACGACCTGGGAGTCCCTAGGCGCTCCCCTGCTGGACGAGGTTCCACTCGTGAAGGTGGCCCCATCAACGTCGTTCATGTAATTTTCATTATTTGTACTCATCATGATTTGTTTTGCAGTTTAATCTAACTGCGGAGAGGTTTTATATCAGAGTTGTCCTTCTCCTAGGTTATATGCTTACCACAGCTGATGGGCATAACCAACCCAGGTTTTAAGTTTTCCGACTATTTTGATTTGAACTATTCTTCGTCTCGCTTTTCCATCAGACCTATCTGGCATGGGTAACCCTATCAGGAGAATTGAATCTCCAGCCAGTACAGCTCTGTAGATCATTGAGGCACATAGACTTTTCCACCTCGTTACATTGATAGTTCATGGAAAAGCTATGCCTTGTAGGTCTAATATGCCGAGCTATGTTATACTATGCCTACTGTGCCATAATAAGCCAACTATATGTCATACTTTGATTTCATACTATGCCTACTAAGCTACGGTGCCCACTGTGGCCTACTATACCTGTTGTGCCATAATAAGCCTACTGTATGCCATACTATGTCTACCAGGGTGCCATGTAATGCCTGCAATGTCATAATAAAGCTGCAGCACCTACTGTGGCACACTATGCTTACTAATGCTATGCTTGTTTTCCATAACAAGCCTCCTGTATATCATAATCTGCCTACTAAGGTGTAATGCTATCCCTACTATAATAAGCAGTGCCTACTGTGGGATGCTGTGCAAATATAAGCCAACTATGCCTACAGTGCCGTTGCAAGCTACAGTGTCTACTGTGACATGCTATGCTTACTAGGGTGCCATAACAAGTCTACTTAGCTTCTTCATGTTACACTATGCCTACAATGCCATACTAAGCCTACTATGACATAGTACTCCTACTAACCTATGGTGCCATAAGCCCACTAAGTATATTGTTGTTGTAGCGCATATTTATCCTCCAGTCATCAGACAGCATAAGACGCTAACTTGGTGGACGATCCGCACATTTTTTATTGCAATGACAACTTCGTGATCGGAGAAATCCGCACCTGCTTAGGAGTTTACGATGATCCAATGTTCCTGTAGATTTCTTCAAATTCTTGCCCACCGAATTTGCTGCTTGTTCGAAGCCACCAAGCAGAGATAATTATTGTAAAACGTCTTATCCAAGGACGTAAGAGCGTGACCAGGGTGCGGGTTGAACCCAAATCATTCAATCAGGGTCGTCGTAAACAATACGCCTTTACTCATTTGGCGAAGCTGCCAACTATACTATACTCGAATGCTATAGGCCTACTATGTCTACAATGTCATACTACGCCTACTATGACATACTAAGCTGTAGTTCCTACTGTGGGATACTATGCCTACTGTGCCATAATTAGCCAACTATATGTCATATTCTGATGTTGTACTTTGCCTACTAAGCTACAGTGCCCACTGTGGCATACTATACCTACTGTGACATAATTAGCATACTATGTTTATTGTGCCATAATAAGCTTACAATATAGCATACTTATATACCTATTGTACCATAATAAGCCTACAATATCTACAATGTCACAATAGCCTGCAGCATCTACTATGGTTTTTAATACTATGCGTACTGTTCCATAACAAGCCCCCTATATGCCATACTCTGCCTACTAAGGTGCCCTGCTATCCCAACTATGATATGCTAACCTCCAGTGCCTACTGTGCCATATAAAGCCAACTATGCCACTGTGCCTATTGTGACATACTATGCCTACTAGGGTGCCATAATAAGCCTACTTTATGTCATACTATGCCTAAAATGCCATACTAAGCCTTCTATGACATACTACGCCTACTGTGGTATACTATGCCTAATGTGCCATAAGGCTACTAGCCTACTACTGTATATGCCATACTATACTCGCATGCTATACTATGTCTACAATGCCATACTACGTCTACTATGACAAAGTAAGCTGCATGCCTACTGTGCCATATAAAGCCAACTATGCCACAATGCCCACTGTAACATACTATGCGTACTAGGGTGCCATAATAAGCCTACTTCATGTCATACTATGCCTAAAATGCCATACTAAACCTCCTATGACATACTACGCCTACCGTGGTATGCTATGCCTAATGTGCCATAAGGCTACTACTGTATATGCCATACTATACTCGTATGCTATACTATGTCTACAATGCCATCATGCCATACTTTGTCTACTATGACATAGTAAGCAGCAGTGCTTACTGTGCCAACCATATGCCATACTCTGCCTACAAAGCTACAGTGCCCACTGTGGCATACTATGCTTGCTGTGCCATAATCAGCATACTACGTCTATTGTGCCATAATTAGCCTACAACATGACATAACTATACCTATTGTGCCATAATAAGCCTACTATATGCCTATTTACCAAAATAAGCCTACTATATGCCATTCTATGCCTACAATGTCATACTAGCCTGTAGCGCATAAGTGGCATATTATTCTTACTAATACTATGTCCACTGTTCTATAGCAAGCCTCCTATATGCCATACTTTGCCGAACTAGGGTGTCATGCTATCCCTACTATGGCATGTTAACCTTCATTGCCTACTGATTTATATTAAGCAAACTATGCCATACGCCTAGTGTTACACTATACTATGCCAACCGTGCCATAACAAGCCTAGTATATGGGTGTCACGATCTGCGTACAGGCGTGTCATGCTAAACCTATTAGGGTGTCATGCTATGCCTACAAGGATATCGTGCTAAACCTATTAGGGTATCACGCTATGCTTACAATGCTGTGCTAAGCTGCGGCACCCACTGTGGCATGCTATGCCTACTATATGCCATACTAAGTCTACACTGCCATACTATGCCTATCGTGCCATACTAAGCCTACTACATGCTATACCATAAAAAAAAACATAATTATTCACCTACACAGGTAAAACAAATCCACTCCGGAAACCAGCCTTGCAATTCATAGACTGGAGTCGCGGCGAAGTCGGATTTTCCACTTTTTAACAGGAACTAGAGTGCCATTGTCTAAATATCAGATTGGAGTGCTATCTTAACGTTAACATTGATCCATCAATATTCTTCGCCAACCGCAAACAGTTTCAATCTATTTTTCCACCCAATGCCAACATGCAAAAATCAACCTTCCTATACCGATGCTTAAATTCATCAATTAATTTTCCTAGTCTACTTCTAATATTTATCAATCAATTTTCCTATTCAAGAGCTAACAATTGTCAATCAATTTTCCTAGCCTAATGCTAGCGTTCATCAATTAATTTTTCCAGTTAAGAGCTAACAGTTGTGAATCAAATTTCGTAGCCTAATGCTAATATTTATACATCAATTTACTTAGTCTAATGCCAACAGCCAATAATCTATCTTCTTATGCCAATGCTTACAATTAATTTTTCTTGTCTAATGCTGACATTCATCAGTTAATTTTCCTACTCCACAGCCAACTTTATCAATCAATTTTGAATTTTCCTAGCCTAATAATGGTAATATTAATCAGTTTTCCTACTCTAATGTAATATTATCAATTAATTTTCCAAGCTTAATGCTTACATTTATCAATGAATTTCCTAATCTCATACTAACATTCATCAATCAATTATCCTAGTTTAATGCTAACCTTTATCCATCACTTTTTCTAGCCTAGCATAATGCTACGGTAACATTTATCAATCAATTTTCCTAGTCTACTGCCAACATTCATCAATTAGTTTTACAAGTCTAATGCCAACATCCAGCAATTAACCTTCTTATACCAATGCTTACATTCATCAATCAATTTTCCTAGTGTAATGCTAACCTTTATCAATCAATTTTCCTTGCCTAATATCCATTCAATTTTCTAGCCTAATATCCATCAATTTTTCAAGCCTAAAGGTGAATTTACACAGTATCCGTTGTAGGAGCTATTCCGACTCTGGGGGGAATTGGCGAACCTACACCAGTGCCCGGCGAACTGCGTAGTCTGCCGACGCACTGCAGGACAAAAGCGCAACGTTTTAAATGCGCGGACAGCCCACAAACTTGAAAATATAAAACACAGATTTATTAAGGTGCGGCCTTGGTGCTCTATTACGACTACAAACACAAATTTGAAATTAATGGGCCAAATACTCGCGATTTAAATTTTGTTGCGACTTGATTCTGAAAAACAATATTCATACGATTAACAAAGTATTCAGTCGCAACTGCTATACGTAGTTCTATAAATTGTCGCAAATAGTAGTGAAAACTACAGGTTTGCAATTTCACCATTCACGATAGATAACTTTTAACCTCAAATAATGATCAGACTATTACCAATGCTGTAAACTTACAACAAATCTTTAACTGACATCGTACTCACATGCTGCTTTGTACTCAAAAGGAGAGCTCCGAAAATATGCGTCCTCTCGCGACCACGTCAAAATACAAAATGACTAAAATCGAGGAGCTACGAGCTAGACATGTGATAAACTCTATTGTTTGACCACGCCATGCAATGAAGCACGACGGGTACCGCAAATTAAACTAATCCATTCCAAACATCATTAGCAGAGACCTCTCAAAAAACACAGAACAGCTATTTGGCTGTAACATCCGTTTTTCGTACGTTTTCGTCCGTTTTTTTACGTTTTTGCTTCTCCTTGAAAAAGTATGCGCTTTTTCATCCGCATTTTTGTAAGTCCATATACGCACTAAGTATACTGTTATATATAGATAAAAATTTTGTTCAAAAATTTTGTGTATGAACGACAACAGCGATATTTCGAAATATCGCTGTACTCCTTCAAAAAAATTTTTTTCGGAAAACTTTTATCCAGTATGTGACTGTCTGGTTAGTGCGGATATGGACACATAAAAATGCGGATGAAAAAGCGCATACTTTGTCAAGGAGAAGCAAAAACGTAAAAAAACGGACGAAAACGTACGAAAAACGGACACTGTGTAAATTCACCTTAACGCTAACATTTATCAATCATTTTTCCTAGTCTAATACTAACAATTATCAATCAATTTTCCTAGTCTATTACTAACATTTATCAATCAATTCTTCAAACTTAAGAAATAAAATAATTAAAATTACAGAGTTATTTCTTTGCAGCTGAAGTGCTGTTTCGAACCAAATCAATAATCAAGAATCTACAATCAAGAAATTTTAGAATTCAGACGATATCTTTGCCCCACAAAAACTTCCTTTTTCGAAATTTTCTGATGACGCCATTGCATGTGATTTGTGGTTTGGTTCCCCCTCCCAATCAAAACTCCTGCTGGCTACGCGTATGGGTTTAAGTCTGTTCCGGACGCTAGCTATTTGTTTCCATATTTCAATTACCGTAAATTTACTTTAGTTTACCTACGGTAGCCTATTTTAGCCACAGATTAAACGCCATTCATCGATTGTAGTTCCTACTGTACTACGACGTCATAATTATTCAATGCCGGACTCTGACTTGTCTACGCGTGCCGTTTCATTCTTGAATAATGTTCTGAGAGAATCACTGCATATACTGCGGTTTAAAAATTCAAGTGTTTTTTGCACATTGCATTGCGTCGAAACATTACATTGATTGTTGTTGGTTCATTTCCGAGTGGTTACTTAACAAGAAGAAGGCAGCATATGTGTGAATTGAGGTCATTTGTTCATAGTGCCCTCGAAGTCAGTAGCAGTGGTGAGCAAGAATCATTCAACTTGTTCCTTCCGCCCCTTGGCCGGAACATAAAAGAAAAACACTTGAATCTTTACTTGAATCGAAGAAAAACAATTGGAGAAGAAAAAGACATAATTCCAACTCATCCAGGAATCCCGTACAATTTTACCGATTCCAACCCCAGCATACCGATAAGCAAGCCTAGCCTATCTGCGCTAGCCGCAAGACTATCAACAAACAATATTGTCAAGACACGAAGTCGAGCAAAGCAAGTTATTGCAGCCGCGAAACTTAGCAAGCCGTACTTCTAATCTGTCAAAGACAAAGATCAACAGCATCGCATCTTCTCAGAAAAGAAGCCTGCGATTAACCAAGCCAGGTCAGACATTAAAAATATTTGTCTGCGCTACGAACTATTTTTCTTTGCATCTCGAAAGAAGTGATAACCAACGTACTGGTAATATTCATAGAGATAAAAACTCTGAACTGTTTGAACTTAGTAATTTAGTGAATTACCGAGTAAATATCGGAAGTTTCAATAGCCTACAAATGCAATTCGAGACTTTTGTGTATGCGACGCAATTTCGAGTCTGGTTTAGGCCTAGCAATATTTCAATTGTGTACCGGTAATTATAATTTATTAACAAGCGTAGGCCTATACTTACAGTTATTAATATGGCAGAAAATTCTAGTTTGCGAGGCAGCTCTTCTACACCTACAGGGACTGATCCACGTGAACAGCATAACGCACGGGCGTTACGTGCGCAAAGGCGAGACCTGCAGTTGCAGGTTGAGGCATTTATCTCCTCGTTTTCTCATGATCATGGGGATACTGATGAACAACAAGTGCACAGAACCTATGATCATCTCACTCGACAGTTAACAGAGCTGACACAAAGTGTATCACACGAATTACAGAGTGAGGAATCTAATGATCTGTCTGAGAGACTTCAAAACTTAGGTAGCATACTTACCGGTACCTACCATCAGTGGTGCAATGAAATATCTAACACACACCTAGAATCTCATAACAAATCACCTGACATTCAGCCACACGATTCTGCTAGTAATGTAGGGTCTGGTCTCAGTAAAGCTAGTAGTAGGACTCCTTCACAACTGGCACGCCAGCAGATTGATCTTGAGTTAGAACGCCAGAAGCTGGAGCTTCAGTATAACCTTGAGCTTCAGTATCAACTCCGCAAAGCAGAACTCACAGCCAAGGAAAAACGCCTTGCTCTATCCAATCCTGGCTCACTGATAAGCAGGCATTGCCCAGTGCCAGTAAGGGCCTCTGCATCTTTCACAGACTTTGGCAACAGAGATGTGAGAACTACAGCTTTGAAAAGAAACCTTCAGACTACGCTTGCCTCAAACCTAGAACAACATGCCTCTATGGAAGCCACATCACGCAACTCAGGAAGTGCCGCCAAAGAGAACCCTAGTGTTGCATGTGGGATAGGACTTCCACTGTGTGATAGCGCAGAGCAGAGTTTCCCGATTGCAGATCATGTAGGCGGATCGTCGCACTCTAACTGTGCTCCTCCTGAGACAACACAACCTGCTCCACCTCACCCACAACAAAACTTGCATTATCTTACTGATTCTTTGCCACAACTTCCAGCATTTAAATTGCCGGACGAAGCTCAGCAAACATTTAGGGGTCAGCATCAACCCTTACAAAGGCACAATTTGCACCATGACACACCTAGAACCCGTGACTATGTGGAGAACCACGTTCATAGTGGTGCTACTCATGCTAATAAGGCTTTGGAAACATCCACAATTCTTGAAATTCCTATGGCACAAATTCATGAACAGAATAGGAAAACACCATCTCAGGATCACTTTGCACAACCACAGAATTACAACAATGGTGCACAACTTACGTTTCACAGGGATAGAACAAATCACACACACATCTCACCCGCGCCTCAGACATCACCACATTCGCAATATGCTCGAGCATCATCAACACAACAGCTCCCCAGGCAGCCTCACTTCAGCCCAGGCGGTGGAGATTCTTTGGCCAGCAGTCACAGCTACCAATTGTTGTTAGAAGAGGCTCGTGAGATTCGCTTCACTGGTCGTAAACTTCCATTCATTTTCTACTTCAACCAGATCACGGAACTGCTACATCGCTGCTCAGATCCAAACCGCAAGATGGATCTACTTCGAGCATCCTGTCAGGAACAAGCGAGAGAAGCCATCTCCGCTCTTGTTCCTCGAGTCCCGGGATGGGCCATAGACACTCAAGTTGATCGTGCTTTAGAAGGCTTGAGATTGCGTTATGGCTGCTGCAGTTTCCTGTCCGAACCCTTGGTAAAAAAAATCAGGTCTGGACCGAAGTTTAATAAGATGGACGTGAATGCTTTGGAGCAATTACTTTCTGAGCTGAATGATTGCGAACTGTACGCACGAGCATACAAGCAAACGAGCTCTCTCAACAGTTCTTTCATCTTGGATATTGCTGAACGCTTGCCTTTCTATTTCAAAACCCGCTACACTGATTATCTTGTGGATCACTGTGGAAATCCAGATGATCCCTCCTTTGACACTTTCAAGTTCTTCTTGAATCAAGAACTTAAAAGGATTAACACAACATTTGCACAACGCCTCCTAGGGTCTGCACCTGAGAGAAGCATTAAGACGAACGCACCACAAAAGGTCAAGGTTCACCAAACGAGTGCCGAGGTTAAGCAAACCACACATACACCACCACTCGTTTCACAAAACACCTTGGTTACCAGCAATACACATAGTGGAAACCAGAGACAACCTCCGGTGTGTTTCATTTGCTCTACTAAGGACACCGAATACAGGCATTTGCTAAATGCATGTAACACTTACAAGAGAATGACTTTGTCTAAGCGTTACGAAACGATCACTGCAGCTGGTCACTGCACTAACTGCCTATTGAAGCATAACCTTAACGACTGCACACAAGATTGTAAATGCCGGCAATGTGGCAAACATTACCCTCACAGACATACTACTTCTTTGCATGAACTATATGTTTATCCCCAAGAAACTAGGGGTGCTCGTGGGGCCGCTAACAGTTTGTCTCTACCTCCAGACACGGCTAGTAACAATGTTACTACTTCGAGTGCTAATATAAAACAAATACACACTAGCAACACGACAGTTCTTACACGAATTTCAGCACTCACTGTGATTAACCCACAAACTCAAGACCGCATTCAAGTATATGCCCAGCACGATCCAGGCTCTGAAGTTACTCTTGTCTCTACTTCTCTTGCTGAAGAGCTTGGTTTACATGGCACAGCACGCTCTCGAATTATCTTGCATACAGTATCTGGCAGCAAGGCATCAGACCTACAACGTGTATCATTTGAAATTGAAACTTTGCATACAGGACGAGAGATTAAGGTCCAGAACGCCCTGGTGTTAGATGCATGGGCTGATGAAAACGTTACCTTGCCACACGACTATGATCTTACAACCTACCCGCACTTTGATGAGGTGGACATTCAAGTTCTACCAGAAAGGACCAAGGTAGACATTCTTATAGGACTGGACAATTCACACCTGATGACAGCTCTGGAGGAGCGAACAGGAGCTGAAGGCGAACCCCATGCTATTCACACGCCTCTTGGGTGGATAGCATCAGGAGGAAAAAGTCCTTTCCAAGTCTCCTACCATTCTATGCAACTTTCTGTACATCCCGATGTTGACGATACTGATCAAAAGATCTTGGAACTTCAGCAAACAATTCGAGATCTCTCCATTCAAGATGAAGCAATACAGCTATCTGTTTGCGACCGCAAAGCTCAACAAATAGTGGAAGATAACACTCGAGTTGTGGACGGGAGATACGATATGCCTGTTCCATTCAAGGACACAATCGATACTCTTCCTAGCAACTTTCAACTGGCCACCAAACGCCTCTCTAGCTTGCGTCAGCGAATGCTAAAAAACCCCGAGCATATGCAAGCAGTAGCTGAAACCATGAGTATGCTAAAGCAGCAGGGCTACATAATACCCGCTGACCCTCATTTTCAAGGCAAGAAGAACTACTTACCTTATTTCCTTACAAGTCAGGATAAGCCTCGCATAGTTTATGACGGGTCTGCCACGGTTGATGGTCGGTGCATTAACGACTGCATACTTTCTGGTCCTGATCTTCTTAACTCACTTACTGACGTCTTGGCTAAGTTTAGGTTGGGTCAGTATGCACTTATGGCTGACATTACCAAGTGCTTCTTTCAAGTTCTTTTACCAGAAAAGCAGCAAGATTGTTTCCGTATCCTGTGGTACAAAGATGATGATGTTCAACAAGGACAAATTGAGTCATACAAATTCACGAGACATGTTCACCATATATCGCCTGTGCAGCCATCCGCAAAACAGCTGCAGACAACCCCACCAATGCAAGTTCTCACACGACGGAAACTGTAAAGGGCTGCATGTACATGGACGACATGCTGTTTAGCAGGGACACCCAGGATGAGGCTCAACTTGTAGCCAAAGAAGCAGTCGAACTATTGGACAGTCGAGGATTTGAACTCGTAAAGTGGACGGCTTGCAAGAAAGCTAAAGCCATCATTGCCGAAATGGACGAGGACAACTTGGCACCTCCCATACGAACATTAGATTTAAAGACTGAGGAGCCTCTGCCTGATCTTAAGGCTGTAGGTTGCGTATGGAATGCAGAAGATGACGTTTTAAAAATTCACTTCTCTCTCGAAAAACCGACAAAATATACCAGACGAATACTTCTCAGCCAGTTATCCAGCCACTATGACCCTCTCGGGTATTGTGCGCCATTGTTTCTGAAAGGTCGGCTTATACTTCAGCAGTTGGCCATAGAAGGAAAGTCGTGGGACGAGCCCATTAGCCAGCATCATGTCAAATCTTGGAACCTTTGGCTAAACACATTAGAGGAATGGAAGCATCTTTCTCTTCCGCGATGGTACTTTGAACATGCCAGCCTAATCCCCACTGACTCTGAATCCGAACCAGAATATGAGTTACATGCATTCTCCGATGCTTCAAATGAAGCATATGGTTGTGTCGTATATATACGCAGAACACTGCATCAGTCAGTGTGCATTTCACTTGTTTTTGGCAAAAGTCGTGTGGTCCTGAAACATCAACAAAACTGGCCTATTGCAAAAAAGGAATTATTTGCTGCAGTAATCTCCGTTGAACTTATGGCCAAAGCAATTGATGCATTACAACTACCGAAATGTCAAAAGTTCTTATGGTGCGATTCGAAGGTCGTACTGCAGTGGTTATCCAACCCAGAATTGCGCTTGGACAAATTTACTTCCAGACGCATTGATCGGATTCTCCTTTACTCACAACCTCATGAATGGCATTTCTGTCCGACTGACGACAATCCAGCTGACGTAGCTTCACGTCCCTTGGGCAAATCCATCTCTTTCCGGATTAATCTTTGGCTTCAAAGTGCTTCTTTTCTGAACCAGCCAGGGAACTGTTTAGTCACGCATGCTGCTCTTCACCAAGTCGGCATTTCAAATGCTGGCAAATCCAGTTTGACAACGCTTTCTGATATTATTCAAGCTGCACTCAGCTGGTATGCGCTTAAAAAGAGGGCTGCATACTTAATGGCGTTTGCTCAATACATGAGACAGAAGCACCAAAAGCAGTCGTTTCAAAAACCAATACTTGATGCCAAGTATCTAGAAACAGCCTTGCAGCGGTTGACTAGTTACGTGCAGAGAGAATGTTTTGGCAGCGTGATGGAGGGCTTGAGGGAGAACTCTCCTGATTCACTAGAAGAGATCATAAAGCAATTGACTGGACACGCTACAACTGACGCTACACGTAGAAACCTTTCGGATCTACGTTCTTTGCGATGCCTTAGACCGTATGTATGCACGGATGGAACACTTAGAATCGAAGGCAGACTAGGAAAAGCCGCTCTTCCTACAGACGAAAAATTTCCTATGGTCTTGCCTTCCAGACATTCTTTTACGCGCTTGCTGGTGTTATACTGTCATGAGGAATGTGCTCACGGCGGTATCCAATACACTTTGATGCTTACAAGAAGACAGTTTTGGATTATCAAAGGACTTTCTTCTATCAGATATTACACGAGACGCTGTAACGCTTGCATTATCAGACGAGCGCATCCCTTACGCCAACTAATGGCTGATTTGCCTGCGTTTAGAATGGCATTCAACAAGAAACCTTTTGCTAATACCGGATGTGACTACTTCGGGCCGATCCTCTACAAAGAAGGCAGGAGCGAGAAAAAAGCTTGGGGCTTACTCTTCACCTGTCTCACGATTCGAGCCATACATGTGGAAATCGTAACTTACCTCGATCTAAACAGCTTCATTTTGGCTTTTTCACGCTTCATCGATCTCAGAGGACCGGTTCGCAGTCTTTACTCAGACAATGGCTCAACTTTCAAAGCTGCTGCACATGTTCTTCCAGAACTCCTGCAATCGCAAGGACTGCAATCTTTTTTCAGGCAAAAGGAACTCACTTGGGAGTTCATTCCTCCCTATAGCCCTTCCCAGGGAGGAGCTTGGGAGTCACTTATTAAGGTTTTTAAGCAAACTCTTCTGAAAACTGTGAATCTTACACATAGTAGGCCCACACTTGTTGAGCTTCAAACATACATCTCAAACACCACCAGATTGGTAAATGACAGACCACTAACATCACAGAGTGATGATCCACGCGACTACAACGCAATTTCACCTTCATCACTTCTCACACCATCGCTAGACCCAGTCGTACCGATAGGGCAACCACACCACAAGGATCACCTACGACGGGACTGTAGGTATAACTGTGCTCTAGCTCAACAGTTTTGGGAGCGATGGGTGAAATTCTACTTACCTCAGCTGCAAAAGCGCAAGAAATGGTTTCGAACTACAGCTAATCTCCAAGTTGGTCAAATGGTGTTGGTGGGAGGTCTCGGAGAGCTGCCTAAAAGAGGGTGTTATCGCATGGGCCGAGTGGCTCGAGTTTTGCCACAAATCCGTCGAGGTCGAGCACTGGTACGTAGAGCAATTATTACTGTGTCAACCTTTAATAAAAGCACCGGAATGCAACAAGTTTCGGAGATTGAACGAGATCTTTCTAAAATTGCTCCACTTGAATTTTGCGACTAAATGTGCTATCTCAAACAAAACTTGTTGGAGTGCTGTTGTTGAACCTGTACATACATGTAAATATTGTTTGTGTGCCTTTGATTTAGTGGGCGTGCATTTTCTATGAGCCACGGTGTTAATCATCTCATTCACGACCACGAGGTGCGTCCTCCTCTTTTCTTTTGTTACATTTTGAGCCCACTTCGTTTAAAGACTCATAATGGGGGCCGCTTATGTTCCGGACGCTAGCTATTTGTTTCCATATTTCAATTACCGTAAATTTACTTTAGTTTACCTACGGTAGCCTATTTTAGCCACAGATTAAACGCCATTCATCGATTGTAGTTCCTACTGTACTATGACGTCATAATTATTCAATGCCGGACTCTGACTTGTCTACGCGTGCCGTTTCATTCTTGAATAATGTTCTGAGAGAATCACTGCATATACTGCGGTTTAAAAATTCAAGTGTTTTTTGCACATTGCATTGCGTCGAAACATTACATTGATTGTTGTTGGTTCATTTCCGAGTGGTTACTTAACAAGAAGAAGGCAGCATATGTGTGAATTGAGGTCATTGGTTCATAGTGCCCTCGAAGTCAGTAGCAGTGGTGAGCAAGAATCATTCAACTTGTTCCTTCCGCCCCTTGGCCGGAACAAAGTCCTCTCCTTGAACGAGTTCCTAGTTCCGTGACAACACCAAGCCACGGCTTCTGATCTTCCATTCTACGATATCATTACCCCCACAAAAAATTCCTCTTTCGAAGTTTCTGATGACGTCATTGCATGTGATTTGTGGTTTGGGCCCCCCCAAGCAATAACCCTGGCTACGCCTATGTCTTATTCTGCAATTATTTGACTTAATATGTTTAGTGCCAAATTTGTGATGGTTTTAATATTTTTTTTTTTTTTGATTCAAATTTAACATGTCCGCTGGCAAAAGAGCCTGTTGCATTTTTAAAAGGGCATTCAGGACGTTTTTATTTCAAAAATTGTTCAGTAAAACAATGCTGAAACAAATTTGGCAATTTTTTAGAATTTTTTTGTGCCATTTTTGGGTAACTTTGATCAAGAAATTATGAGATATTTCCAATTATTTTTCCACTTAGAAAAGGGAGAAACGCTTTACGAACGTTTCCGAATTTGAAAGAAAGTGCGTCAAAACCGTTCCAAATGACTGATCACATGTGATTGTAGTGGCGAGTCGGCAGTTTCTTGGGTGCGTGGTTGGGCTGCAGCAAACCTTATTCTGCATTAGAAATTGCTACTTTAGGCTTTTGGTTTTGGATTTGCTTTTAAGTACTTGCTGTTGGAGACTAAAGTAATTGAAACAGAAAACATTAAACTGCTTTGCATTGAAGATTGCAATTTTAAAGCCAAAAAGAGAAAATCTACGAAATAGCTACCGTAGGTACGCACGATAGGCTACCAAGTCTAAAAGTACGTTACAACTACAAAAAGTTTCTCGTGTTGCGGTGTGACTGAGATGATTGGCCTAGATCAAAACAATCAACCATAAGTTGTTAAGCCCCTCCCTAAGTACTATAGACTATGCTATTGTTCACAGATGCCTGTGCCAATCACAGCCAGCTTGATCATTTTCAATAGCCTAGGTTCAACCTAGGCACTGTAGCCAAGGAAATGTAGCAGGCTAGCTGCAGTGGCGAGGCGCTGTGTAAGCTATAAGCAACCACTCCCAAGCTATTCAATATTGCATAGGCCTATATAACCTGCACAATTTGATCGATTCAGGTAGGCTACTGGTACGTATCTCAGATCTGAAGACCAGACCTAATCAGTGTTTGTATTTCAGTTCAAATGCGTTACAACTTGAAGAACATTGGTAGTCTACCGTAATGGGTGCCATAAGTCAAAGCACTCTAGAAACAATTGGTATTTTGATAAAAATTTTATTTTATTTTTTTTTAGATTCTGGCCCAAATTTTACTAGCCTACTCTATTATCTTTGACATTGTACCGGCACAATAGGCCTATATCTAAGCAGAATATCATCTGTCACAAAATCACTTTGCGTGGCAAAACCACGGCATTAATATTATTTTATGAAGAGATTACTAGCAATTGAATATTTGCAGCTTTTAGGTGTATTTTTTGCAATACCTAGATAAATTAGTCGATAACAATGGCTAGTTATGAATCTGATAGTAGTTGTGATAGCAGTGCTTCAAGTTGCTCAAGTGAGCTTGATTTCTTGATGGCTTCAGTTGCATTCAATCGTAGTGCTCCTTATCAATTTGAACCTCAACTATCAAAAGAAGAAATTAAAAAAAAAAGTTTTTGAAAACGAACACTGTAAGTTTAAACTAATTTAGCTAAGTTCACCAGTATATGATGGAGTGTACCGTATATTTGGAGATAAATTGTGATGCAACACAAGCATCAGACATATTTAACCAGACATGCGAGACACATTGCATTGCAAAGCAGCAAAGAGCAGAATAAATTGTCGAGTATTGTGTTTTCAATAGGACATAGCAGTGCGCATGTTGCATAGTGCAGAGGCATGGATATATCAGTATTTGCTTCATGTATAGAATTTTCATTCACAATATCCCATATGAAAAGATTTGTGATCTGTGGTACCAATAGGACAGAATTGTAATGATTAATTTACAAGTTTTTTGTTTAACATTGTCAACATTGTAAAGCTTCAAAAGCATACGTGAAAATAGAAGTACATTGTGTGACAGCTGTAAACATTTTACCAAATTTGATATGATTTCTGAATATAATGTAATGTATTTCAAATAGGAAGTGGCTAGTACTACGTTACGTAACGCCCCTAAAGAGAATAAGAGAGCAAAGAGTGAGTGCTCATTTGCTCATTTACTCTTTTGTTTTTTAAATTATTGTTAGGGTTTGGGTTAGATTTTGAGTCTGGGTTAGGATTAAACTTAGGGTTAGAGTTTGGGTTAGGTTTAGGGTTGGGGTTAGGGCTAGAAAAGCAATTTTCTTATTCTTACATAACGTAACAGCAGCCTCTGCCTTTCAAATAAGAAATTTTTGAAGTTTTGCTGGTGTTATAGGCTAGCTTTGAGAAATAACTTTGGTACTACAAAAAAGACTAACTTTATTTGCTAACATTTCACCAGTTAGAATCAACTAGCTTTATCACAGCATTGCTATCCGAAGTGAAAGCACTATGCCATCAACTACTGATTGCAGAATAACAGAAAAACAATCCCACACATTGCTGTGGTAGAATAATTAGCAAAAAAAGTCAAAGTAAGACTGAAAAAAGTTCATCGTTAAAATAGGCATCATCATACAGATAAATACTGTATAAAGATGTGTACAAAAACAAATGAAAGCTGTTCGAATAAAAATAATTTTTTGGAATTGGCATCGCAGCAAAATACGATTAAACTAACATTGAAAAAGATCAAACCAGAAATTTTAACACCGGAAATTTGGCAACTTTCTTTAAACAGCAGGAAATGCTAATCGATCGTTTTGGTCGAGCACTTGGGGCTTTTCTTTGATATACCAACTTTCAGTAAAAAAATGCTGTGAGTAATCATGTTCCACTTTTAAAATTTTGACTTCAGACCAATTAATGAGATGATCATTTTCCATCAAATGCTGGCAAAGTGCTGATTTGGCGATGTGCTAGTACTAGCCTTCTTATAGCAATGCTCTGATGAAGCTAGTTTACATTTTTTTTTCGACAAATTTTTTCCTAAGTTAGCAATTACTCATAAATTGCAAATTCTTGAAGCAATTTTCTTATGAAAAGCTGTGAAAGACCAAAAATGCCATTCTGAAAAGACTGGTGAGGTCATCAAGTCTGCAGTCTCTCGTAATTACACTAACACAACACAATTAATTTTAATTTAACACAATTCCAGATAGCGTGCATTCCTACAAAAAAACACAAAACTGAACATTATGTCTCTCAGTTCACGAACAGTACCGGTACTGTAAATTTAAACAAATGCATTTTTTTGGCATAGTTATCAAAAAATTGAAGTAATAAAGCAGATATGTGAAACAGGATTATTTATCTTCAAATGTTTCAAGTAATGCAATTTTAATTTTTTTTTTGAGAATGCGCTTAATCCTTTGTTGGTATAATTTAGTAATCGAGTTAAGAGTTTGTTCCACAATTTGGTTCCACATATTTTGATTGATCTTTGAGTAAGTTTTTTGTTGACTTTGGATAAATAATTGATTCCTTTTTTTGAGTTTCTCATTTTGGAGTTATAAAAGTTTGATGCTGGGTATAAAATATTTTCGAAAAGGTGTTGGCAGCATTTTAGTTTTAAATTTACACATAAATTTCAGTGTTTCAAGATTGTATATACCGTCAATTTTTGATTTATTCCATTTGCTATACAAGAAAGAGAGTTTGACTTTTTGTTTATAGGTTTTTGACAAAATACAAATAAGTCGATTTTGCTGTACTTGAGCTTTATTGATATAAGTTGCTGGTGTTTTTCTCCAGCTAGTTATGGTGTATTGTAAATGGGGGTAGCAATACTGTAATAAACTTGCTTTAAAAGTTGGAAGTGGCTAGTGTTACGTTAAGTAACTCCCCTAAAGAGAATAAGAGAGGAAAAAGTAAACACTTGTTTGCTCGTGTACTCTTTTTATTTTTTAAATTAATGTTACGGGTTTGGGTTAGATTTTGAGTTTGGGTTAGGATTAATGTTAAGGTTAGAGTTTGGGTTAGGTTTAGGATTGGGGTTAGGGCTAGGATAGCAATTTTCTTATTCTTACGTCACGTAACAGCAGCCTCTGCCTTAAAAGTTTTGGAGTCAAATAGTGTTGCAGTGTATACATGATTCCTCCGGCTATTCGTAGCTTTTTGGAGACTTGTTGCAAATGCTCAGCCCTGTTCAAAGTTTTGTCAAGACTTTTCCCCAAGTAATTGGCTGATGTTTCTGAAAACAATTTTTTACCATCGATGTCTAGAACAAAATCATGCTGTTGGGGTTTGCTTTTGTTTGAGTACAACATGCTTTTGTAGTTGATCCTAACTAGATCCTAACTAGTGAAACGTTTGCAAATAAAGTCAGTCTTTTGAGTAGTACCTAAGTGATTTCTCCGAACTAGCCTATAACATCAGCAGAACTTCAAAATTTTCTTATTTGGTATGATTTGTTTCAGGAAGATCATCAAAAATCCGTGCAATCAGAGCAAATCGTGCAACATGAAAATCGCTGGGAAAGCACTGATTGGTGTCAGTGCCAAAACTGCAAGTTAATGCCTTATGCATACGAGTGCTTGTGTTGCCATGAGGTCAACCAAACCAAAACAATTTTGAATGATTATGAGGTGGAAGGATGTATTACCTCATTGAATGATTTTAAAGCCCATATGAATCCTTCAGTTCTTCGTACATTCTTTAAAAATAACCGGAAAAACTGGAAGAAGATAAGCAAAGGAGTTGGTCCAGATGGAACATTGTCAAATAAGTAAGTTCTTTGCAAATTTCGGCATTTCAGTCGAATAATTTTTATTCTTAATCAAAACAATGCAAATTTATTTCATTGCCCAGTAACAGCATAAAGTAGAAATGAATTAGCATTTGTTTAAGAAGGAACAGAGAAGTTGCGAAATTCAGTAGTTTAGTTTACATTTTTTGTACTACCTGCATGATTTTGATTGAAAGTCTTAATAATATGTTTATGGTTTGTTAACATTAATATATTCATGGTTAATATGCTGATTAATACTTCTTAACATGCAGTAACTGATTAAAGGGGGTGAAGCATCCAGCCAATTCCAGTAGTTTACAATAGTTAAAATTTAAATGTAATTTTGGAAGTTTTCTCATTTTGGAGCTGCAGCTACAAAGATTTCCTCATAGAATCTTTGGAAACCCTGAGTTTGTTCTCTCAATCTGAATTTCCAGAAAAAGGGATGGTTTACCGAAATTGGGTAAGTCAAGTTATGTTATTGGAAGAGAAATGTAACTTATTTTTTGTTTTTTTATGGAAGTTCAGGCTGAGAGGACAGACTCTGGTTTTCCAAAATCTTTATAGGGGGGTGTCTTTTTGTGTTTGTTGAATATCTTTGCAACCGTAGCACCAAAATCAAAACAAAACATTTCAAAAATTATCTTTTGATTTTGGCTATTGTAAACTATCGGAATTGGTTGGATGCTTCTCCGTTTAACTTTCGTGAAGCGTAAACGTAATCCTTTATGGCAATACAGTTCAGTCCTTATGAGTTCGACTTATAACAGGAAGTACTGGTGCAGTATTATTACTAAATGATAGTTCAAAAATTTTTTGCATTTACAGTTACATGGGAGCCAGTTACAATTTACGATAATGGTTCAAAAGTATTGATTGACCTTTTAAACTATGATCTGCAGCTACTTGATGCTTATGGATAACAAGTGACATCAGTTATTATTGCAGACAATATCGACTTGTAGCGTATCGGCATATTTTGGAATGGGTTTTAAAAGACGAAGTATTAGGAAGCAACAAGCGGATGACCCTTCCATCGTGTGTTGTGTCTGTTGTCCGGGAAACATTTCCAAGTGACGATGGATCTTACGCTGGATTTAAGATCTCAACTGTTGAAGATATGTAATGTAGGAGGCTGCCTATGAGGAAGATGTACCCCTGCCAATGCTGAAGTTAGTTGATGAACTAAAGCCTTCAAACGTAGTTCGGATTGATTGCGCTGCGCGCCCAAAGTTTTTATCATTTGAAAGCGCAATATTGTACTGTAGTCTGTAGTTTTAAAATATTTGTGTTTCATTTCCATCGCCATATGCGAGGTTTCTTTAGCTAATACTGTAATTATCATTTTTTCTGTCAAAATTGAGAAAAAAGATTGATTTTTTTGCAATTTTAGTGCGACAGTTGGTTTGAGGTTTTGCCGTATATATGTAACTGGTAACAAGTTTAACGAAACTGATATCAACAGCGGCTTGATATGGTGGTTGAAAATGTTATATTTTCGTCCCCTCTGGGTGGCTGCTTGACTTGAAGACCATTTGCAACCCTCCCATGCTGCTTAACACCCCCGGAGTATGTAACTGTTATACTATTAGTTATTGCAATACTGTTTTTCTTTTTCTCGCTTGTAGGTGTGAACGCAAAAAAAACATTTATCATTATCATCATCGTTGCAAACTGCGCGCATGGTCGTTTTTTTCTTTTATTATACTCGCTGTAATATGCCAAGCATGTAAGGAGTTCGCGGGGCCCATCTCCGCGTCATTGTGCCCGGGCAACACACCAACACAGCTCTTTTGGAAGAAATGTCGCAGCGGTGGCGAGCCGTTGGCAACACTGTGTTCGATTTGACCTGCCCGAGATTTGAACCTCAGACCTCCCGCTCCAAAGACGAACTTGTTGCCGCTTGACCAACTAAATTGATGAGTGGTTGGCTTATTTTGAGTAAGTGACGTTAGCGACCTCTCGCGTAAGTTGCCGACCTTTGATTCGTTTTTTTCCATTTGTACTCAGTTGGCGTAAAAGCTTAAGCGACTTTGTTAGGTTTGCCAATTTACGCTAATCAAGTAGAAGGCCTACTTAGCCTGAGTCGACATATGCTGCTTAAATTTTATCTCATGTTGGTGCTGGTTTTTCGACTTGGAGATAAACCTACGAAAAATGGAGATTTAGCAGTTTTTTACTTGTATTATTTTATTGCTCGTGAAATTACAAATTACAGTATTGTCACTGCTTTACTTTTAATTTTTTGTTGCCTACGTTTTCACAATAACATTGCAAAACCGTATAGAAAGAGCAGATATGCATTTATCAAATGCTTTGTAATTGTCGGTTGAGGTGCGTTTACACTGGATGTGAAGCGACTCAAAGCGATGTTAAGCAACCAAACTTAAACGTCATCGACAACTGCAAAAGGTTGCAACCGGTCGCAAACTTCGCGACTGGTTGCTTAACTTCAATTTGACAAAATTGTTGATGAGTGGATGGACTATTTTAAGTTATGTAAGCGACCACTGGCGTAAGTTGCCAACCTTCGCTTCGTGTCCAGTGTAAACGCAACTGTAAAGTTTGCATTTTTTCAAGCACCGTTGCTTTTCCAAAGGGATAGTTATCCGTTTACTTTACAAATTAGCAAAGCATAATTAATACATTACGATTTTTGACCAAAAACTCTATCGAGACTCAAAAAAGGGGTGGGTCGACCACTGCAAACTGCGGTGCTGTGGTTCATGAATCTTTGGCTTCTTTCACAACAACAACGCTAATTTCGTTTGGTTACACTACAAATGGTACCTTTGCTGCAATATTGAATTATGACGGCAGACTCAGATGACTGCAATTGTCTTTTCGCTGTATCGTAATAAATTTAATTGAAGTTCGACTCGTGTTGTGTTAGGAACAATGCATGTTTTGTACATATCTGCACACGAAAAGGACTTTGTATTTGAAAATGCAGGAAGAAACCAAATCATATTGCAAGAAAAAACAATGAACTCAAATAAAATCGACAGAAAAGAAATACAATCATCGGGCCATTCGCCTTCGTTTTGCAAGCAATTCTTCAAGAGGTGGAGCAGGTGTAGGTGCAATGGATACCGGTAATGCAGGTCTTGGTTCTTCAGAACCTTGTAGGGTAAGACCATCGCGTCGTGCGGTCAAAGCAAGATCAATCAGTTTAGAAATGTAATTACAAGTCTTCCTTTCATAAATGTGTTTTACGACCCACTCTTTTGCAGATTTTGAATACACTTTCTTAAATCTCAGGTTTCCTAAACAGATAGCAGAAAGTTAGTGAAACCGCGATATAAGTTGCAAATAAATTAAGAACGCAAGATATTTCGATGTGACGTTGATCAACGTGTCGTTCTCGATAGTTTTGAATTTAGTAGCACATACAAAGGGGGCAAAACTCCCTCCCCACTGACCTTTGACAAAAATGCAGATTAAAAAAATACCGCGATTTTAGCTCTTTTGAGACAGTCTTTTGCACTGGAAAAGACTCAAAAATGGTTTAAAGCACGTTTTGAAACATTTACGACGGGGACTGCAATTCGTCAAAAATAAACAATCACTTTTGATCGCTTATTGAAAAACACGAACACAGGTTTTACCCCAAAATACACAACTCAGGAATGGGGGATATTCAGTACTACTGTAGTTAATTACCATACTTGGACAAGTTAAATGCAAAACGTTAGCTTCGTAAACCACTAGTTCGTTAACAAACTTCATGCGTTTAGCTAATTCGTTATTTTCAGCTTTAATTAACGGAAGTTATTGAAGTCCGTTAATTCGTTAATATTTTGCGTGTAATTTGTATTTCTTTTCATTCACTCACTTCTAGAACACGTAACGACACTGTTTAGCTGATTGTAAAGAGAAATTTATTGCCAAGGTGGTCTTTCTGTGTTTTCGAAGTTACATTTTACAGTCTAATATCATTTCAAGATAAAAATGAGTTCAAATGCTCTAACAAAGCTGTGATCGGAAAATCTTTGGAAATTGCGAACAGCGATAATTAATAGACCTTTAGGGCTGCAGCTAATTATTTGCCCCCAAAAAAGAGCTCTCTTCTTCGTCTTTATTGTTTTTAACTCGTGCTAATATGCAACAAGTGTAACTAGTGCAAACTGCTTCGTACAGTTACGATGAATGAATGGTGCAAGAAATTAACGCTAAAATCCTTAACGGAAGTTAACAAACCTTAGCGAAAGTTAATTTAGTACATTAACATAAAAAAAATTTAACGAGTAAACGAAAAAGTTAGCTTCGTTGTTAACGGATTAACAATTACCAGATTTGTGGCCACCTATGTTAATTACCAATCACGTCTCTCTAATCTCGTTCCATTGCCTCCCAATTATCCTTCTCTTTAAAATAAACACAAAGTAGATTACTCCTCGTTAAAGTTTTTTTGAACTATAGGATTTCATGATTTACCAGTTTGTGCATAAGCGAACTGAAATTTTTAATCTTGTTTTTGCACTCCTAATTTTGATGCCACCTTTTATAAGCATTAATTTTTGTTAAAATAAGCCAATTCTTTTTGCAAAAAAATTACATCATTTTTTTAGCATTGGAGGCTCATCCCGTAGTCTCCCACATTGCAAATTTCTGGCAACGCACTTGTTTGAATTTGTCTATTCTAAAAACCAAGTACATAAAAAACGAACTTTCATTAAAAGCTTCCAAGTTTAATTCTAAAACCAGAAAACGTGCCAACAGATAGTTCTTCACGAGCTTGCAGAAAACAGAGAAACTAGATCGCCTTTTGGTTTTTTTAAAAAAGTCAAACTTAAGACACATAACTGTACTTTCGTTTTACCATGCCCAAACCTACGTTCTTTCGAAAAAGCTTTCGCTCGACCAGTATTCTCATTGTGATCCAACATTGCTAAGCGTACCCTAGCAACCATCGTGTCGTTGACGAAGTGTAACCGCTTTGGTGCAAATTTCAAGATCAAATTATGGAACACTTCCAAATTTCCTACAATCCACAGTGAATTTGCATCAAATCAATAATATTCTTCTTTCCACTCACTGTTTTGTTGAACGTGTCGAGTTCCTAGAGGCCTTCTCTGCAGCATTGCGCGAGAGCTAAGCGCTTGCAAGTTAGCACAACTTTTTACGAAAAGTTTATTGGTGACAAACGTGTCTAGTGTATACTGTTCAGCGTTCATTATTCAATTATTCATCATCGCATTTAAAATCCTTTGAGCTGGAGAAATAAACTTGACGCTTTTATAAATCCTCACTAGAGCAATCGTGCTAACCACTCACCAAATAAAGAAATTCAGTAAGGCATTATTGCAGCGAAGTTCTGATCGACGATTATTAACAATTATACGAATTGATTTGACTTATAGTTCTGTTTGAAAGTCACCTCAGTGATAAACGCCGAGTGAGTTACTGGAAAAGGGAATTAGATTGCTTAACCCATGTTTTCTCTCCAAATCCTAAAGCTTTTTTCTTTTTCTTGTAATCTGTCGTAACTAAGATTTACTTCTAGACTAAGAATTTCACTCGTTGCTGCATTTTTGACTTTGTAAAATATATTGGAGCACTGTAATCAGTCTCTGGACTAATATTTTGTGGTGAAATTAGTTGAATATCCAAAGAAGATTCAACAATTGGGGGTAGTTATTGCAAATACTAGTATGTCGAAATCAAGTTTATTACTTACCAGTGTGCTTGAACATCGTCATTTGCTTCATGTCACGTAAAAGCAAATGGTTCGTCACCATGCTACGCAGCGCTCTAAATGCATCCGAATCTTCTTGCATCCATTCTGTCGCATCTATTTGGTCTTGACTAAGGGGTTCATGTAGGCATCTAGCAGTTGACCCATCCTCGCACACCCACTCGTGGATGTTACGAATATGGTAGAGGATAGATAACCATCTCTGCCGTAATACCTAAACCAAGGTGCACAAGATATTTTAATGCAACGTCATCGTCGTGTAATAGTAAATTGAAAAGCAACCCCAAAACAAGAACTATTCGGTATCGTGCATCACTTTTGTTATCTTGAAATCCAGTCAGCAGTAAACTTGGCAATTTTTCTCAATGCCTATTCATTCTAAATCGAATCAAAATGGCTGCGGAGGATCGCCCATTATCTTTACAATTTTTTACTAACTTAACAATAAAGCGATTCGTATTATGTAGGAAAAAATGATGACAACATATTTAAGTAAGCGCAATTCGCGGCAAGAGGACCAAGATCAACAAATGAAATATATCATTAAAGAGTACGTAATTGAGTGCATCATCAAAGGTTCTATACCTGTTCATCTCCTCCACATTCCTGGCAACACCACCACAAATGATTATTAATGCTACGAGACCACCGTAACAGAACATCGTTTCCTTTTTTTTTCCCACTGCGGTGCAACTTTTTCTTCAAACCTGAACAGATTAAAACGAAAATTAAACGCTACTGAACTTAATTAAAATCAATTTGCTCTTCTTTTCCCAAACTAAATCTCACGCTGTACAAGTAACGAAAAATTAAACATCTGCAAAAAAACACAACGCAATCAAACAATAACTGAAATTATTCTTTACGTCTTTTGATAACAATAAGTCATAGTTAACAGCCGTAATTTAATTTGTATTTTTTTCTAAATGGATTGCTTTTTATACCATTCAGTAAAGATCGTAAAAAAGGTCAATCATATACATACTTTTACAGACATGCCAGATATCGAACTGGTGATGGATGTGGCCGAATTCTGTTGCCATAATCTTCCTGATAGAGGGAGATCTATCGGTCACGACCACGGCAACATTTACCCCCTTTTCGATCAGCCGGTTCAAACAAATACGAAAAGCGTCTTTTTCCATGGCTACACTGCTGGTCGACTGTGTGACTTGCAGTGTTTCCATGTCGATGATTTTGCACGAGTTCTCTTCCATGACGCTGTAGGTCATATATTTAGCCGAATGACCTGGGGTGTCGCACCTAAGTTAGTAAGGTCTTATATGGCGAAATTGCATATCTAAAGCCTTAACTTCGTATGTAAGATAGGAGATAAATTGAAGCAGCATCTTCAGTCTGTTAAGTCAGCGGAGATAACTTTCAATACACTATTTTTTGTAGAAATCTAGCATACTAGAATAACAATTGAATGATGAATATATATTATTATGCATACTGGAGTAACAAAGAAACTCGAGCCTGCATTGTTAGACTGCAGTTAAAAATTACATTACCGCATACAAAAAACAAAATTGAATCAAAACCAAGAACATTCCTAAAGTGTTTGCTTCAACGACGATCTATTAGGCCTATATCACGTACCGCCCATCTCCCATCACCGTAACTGAACTGTTTTGCTATGCTAGCTCTGCCATAATTCGATCTTGCTCTTCTTTGTAGAATTTGGAAATGGCAGGAATGAGATAGTGAGCTTGATTTTTGTAATACGTCGAATGCGAGATGAATTGGCATTTGAGTGCCCGAAAAAATCCAAAGATCTCGGTAAACGTTGATCCGCTGAATAAAATAGCAGCGGAGCACAACAAATTCACTTCCGCCATTTGCCCAATGTCTGCTGACGACTGCCAAAGCGAAGTGTGCCCACTGAAGCATTTACTTTGTAGACGCAGCTGACAACCTTTAAGTTGTTGATCAATCGATTTCATTTTATCACCGCAAATCTGAAAAAAATTCCTTTTAATATGCTGAAATATCTCACATAAATATTTTCAAGCGCACGAAAGCAAATTCTACTATCATTTTAATTTTTATGCATCTAAAATATTGTACGCTTCGGGTCCTGCGCCGGTTTCCATTTTAAGTAAACCTTTATCCTGTTTAAGAGTTACATGCTAGTTTGCGTAATAGTAGACAGAAAGATTAACATTACAAAATCGACAAATTTATACCTGGCATCGTCTAAACAGCATCCTCATGCTTTTTTCGGCCACTAAAAACATTTTTGAATGTGATAGCGTTTCCGGAATGTGAGGAGCAGATGATACCTCACTAGCGATGAATGAGGACTCCAGATGAAAAGATTGGTCAAATGGTT
This sequence comes from Trididemnum nubilum, assembly GCA_963965965.1. NCBI lineage: Eukaryota > Metazoa > Chordata > Ascidiacea > Aplousobranchia > Didemnidae > Trididemnum > Trididemnum nubilum. The sequence continues at coordinate 20,115,131 of OZ014472.1, forward strand.
CAGGTGGTGGTTGCGAGATAGATGATACACCGGTACCACCAGTACTGCAAGAACTTCCAGTGCCAGCAGATGATTGCTGAAATGTATAAAATACAAACTTAAACAAAAAAACATACACGTAATTCTGCGTTCGGTCACTTACAATGCAGTGAGTTGTTGGTAGCAACATTTTGAACTTTGCTGGTACGTTATCACATGTACTCCTTCCATTCCAAAAATAAAATAACTTTTGAAAGCAAAAAGTCAATAGAAAACTTATCTCTGGAACCAGTCAACCTTTGGAGTGCGTGAGTTTTTTTTACGTCGTGTTAGCGTCCTGCTAGCAGTATTTGCCACAAAAAGGAAATAAATGAAAAGATGCGATGTATCAGTAAAGCTCACCTTGTCAAACAAAATCTCAGTTAACACTGGTTCGTTAGCGGTGTAGACTGAAGAATCTGCTAACATCTGAAAAGAAATCGCAAAATGACAAAAGCTTACTTTTACTGCCTGTCCAAGTTTAAAGTTGTAGAAGTCATTCGTGGATACCACACTAGAAAAGAATGCAAGCCAGGTCAACTGACCGCGACAAACTCACTGCGGACAAACTGACCATGAACAAACGGTTTCGTCACAGTGATTTGATCACTGATTTCGTCACAAAGTGAGAGTTTAGGCAAGATGGCTATGGGGATAGTAAAATATGCTTATGATCGCTCTTCTCAGCTAATCAGCATCATTTGGCTCGCAGTCAGTTGTCGTGGACTCAGAAGTATCTATGACCTCATCTGGAAGAGTACCATGATATCACCAGTCATCACTTCACCAAAGACAGTACCGTACCGTAAAACCAAATTTGAAGATAAAAAAGATACTCAACTACCACTACCAGAAGTTTGAATTCCTGGTATAGCTGAAATTAGGATATACAATGCTTGCAGTGCTGTTTGATTTTGTAAATATAAAGTTTTGAATCAAAGCGATAAGATTTTAAAAGAAATTGCAATTTAAAGAAAACTTCCTTAATTGTCCCATGCTATCTAGCCTAAGGTTACCAGTGCATAAACCAAGGGAAGATATGCTAGGCAAGAAAGCATGTAATCAATTACAAACAAAACGCTTTGTAATTAAAGCAATGGACTTGTATTTTGCAAAAAACATTTATTTACCGGTGATTGATCGTTTGCAAGTTCTGGCAAGATGTGGTCGATGTCCTCAGGTGTTGGTTCAATAGAAGAAATACTTGATGCACTATCTGCAGATGACTGCTGCAAATAGGAGTATGCAGTTTAACTATAAGAATTTGCTCATTGTGATATATCATCTCAATGATATATACCGTAGTAAACAGCATCTGACTCACAAAAAAAGTAACAACTTTTTAATAGCCAGATTTTTTGACATAAAAACCTATATGGTAAGTAAAAGTTTGCTGATACCCAATATTAACCTATTGGAGAACTATTTTGATATTTTTCAAACATATCAATGTTGATTTCAGAAACAAAATTCTGCCAATGATGAAAAAATTATTGATTCTATTCATAAAAACTCTAAACGATTACAGTAGTTATACTTGTATTCAATGCTGTTTTTTTTTTGAAAATCACTTGCATGTTTTTGAAACCTTGTAACAATATCCATGTTATTACTACTCTTACTGTTTAAATGAACTTGATCATTCATAAACAGTGAATAGTGATCTAGACAAAAGTAAAATGGCGCTAATAGCGCTAAAAGCCACAGCACGCTAAAAGCTTAGTACAACCCATACTGGAAATGGCTAGGCCGAATATAACTTTACCTAGGCCTATTGCCTGATAAAAGTACTAAGTTTCTTAATAACCCAAATTTTAATGAAAAGCCCAACACTGTAACAGGCTAGTAAGAATAAACAGAAAACTTTTTCTTAAAACCAACCTCTTCTTGAATTTGCACTTCAAGCGTTTGACCTCTTCTCAACAGCAAATTATTTACCGGAACAGCACCTAATTACAAAATAGCACTAGTCTTAATAAAGGTGGTGGTTCCAATTATAGGCATAGAAGGTTAGGATTTGAATTAGATTTAGGGTTGGCACACGAGTCCACGACTTTTCGGCACAACCATTTTGGCACGGACCTTTTTTGGCGCCAATTCGGTGCTTTTTAACTAACCCTACCTCAAACCCAAACCTTAACCCTGACCCTAAATAACTGAACTGTTAAAGAGACCGAATTTGCGACAAAACGATCTGAGCTAAAAAGGACCAGCAACGAAATAGGTGGCACCAAAATAGTCGTGCTAAAAAGACGTGATCCTTGGCATACTACGTCTATTTCAGATTTAGAACTGGTAGCATACTTCTGTAAGCTAGTGCAATTAACTATGCTAGCGACAAATTATTTCAGGAGCCAGCTTTATCTTTTGGTTGCAAAATTTCCCCTTCTGGTTGCTAAAAATATTGCAAAATTTTACCCCTTAGTTTGATAATTTCACCAAGAAAAAAAAGTCTCAAATAAGGCAGTGATTAAAAATTTTACCAAACAATTTTAGCTTCAAGAGAGTAAAGCAAAAATGAGGAATATTTATCCGCGACAAAGACAGAAATTTTTGGCAATATAATGCCTTCCAATACCTAAATTACTAAAATTGAAAACAAATTTAGGTATGCACTAATAGGTACAGTATTCACTCATTTTTAAAATTCAAAAGTAGAAATTTACGGTTAAGTATTAATTTCCTACCTTTTCGTAGTTTTCTTCTTGGACTGGTGGAACAAGAAGAATTGGGAAGATCATAAAAATCTTCAAAATCAAAATGCAAACTACAAACCACAACAGATTTGAGACTTGCTAGGTTTGAGTGTGGAGGGTATTTTGGATTATTCATTGCAAGTAGCCATTTTTTAGCTTCCACAGGATCATTAGGAATGTGGTGGAAAGATAAAAATTTTTCTCGAGAACCAACACTAAAACTTTTGCTGGTACATCCATGAACTGCACAATAGCGAACCATTATGCTATGATTACAACTTAAGAAATTTGACAAATAATAGCTTGTACTGTTTAGCAAAAATATAGTCTGTAAAGTTTCAATAAAACAGATTACTAAAGTTTAAAGTAGGTATACCACAAAAGTATACTCTGTGTTTGACAAATTTCAGCTTATTGTAACATAATAATAATATGATATTTCAACTTGCTACAATATTAATATATTTGCTTCAACTTTTTAAACCAAAAATACATAGGTGGGCACAAGTCCGTTAATCGTTAATCCGTTAATAACGAAGCTAACTTTTTCACTAATTCGTTAATCCGTTAAAAAGTTTTTTCATGTTAACGGACTAAATTAACTTCCGTTAAGTGCTGTTAACGGACTAAAGTAACTTCCGTTAAGTTCTGCTTACTTCCGTTAAGGTTTTTATCGTTAATATCATGCAGCTTCGTTGTGCATTTGAACTTGTTTTTGTCTTGAAATTAGATTAGACTGTAAAATGTAACTTTCAAAACACAAAAAGACCGCCATAGCAATAAATACTTCCTTAAAATTGACTCAACAGCGCCAATACGTGTTCTAGAAGCGAGTGAATAAAACGAAATGTAAATTACAAGCAAAATGTTAACGGATTAACGGACTTTATTAACTTCCGTTAATTAAAGCTGAAAATAACGGATTAACGTTAACGGAGGTGTGAAGTTTGTTAACGGACTAGTGGTTAACAAAGCTAACGTTTTGCATTAACTTGCCCATCTATGCAAAAATAGTCTAATATTTAAATTAAAATTGACGACTGGGGACTGTGAGTCTGGAGTGTGAAGGGACCCAGGAAGAGTCTTCCAGTTCAACAGCTACCATATGCCTGTTTAGTACAACCCATAACTGGAAATGGCTAGGCCGAATATAACTTTACCTAGGCCTATTGCTTGCCATAATTTCATTATTTAAGCAAAGCTTACAAATTCTGAACTGGAATCTTAGTTTTAGATCTTAGATCTAGGCTAGTCCACTGTTCCAGCCTCCAATATCATGTAATCACTTCATTAATATGAATAGATCTGAGGTTATCTCATAGCTGTCTCTGAATGTCTGATCGGTACTACCAATGACATATGTCATTGGTACCACCTACACACTACCAGTACACAGTGCACTACAGATTGAGCTAAGCAATAAATCTGAAATAGGCCTGAGGCCAGGCCTATTTTGCTTACTAGAATGCATAACTTAGCTCCATCTTGATTCATAATACCCTGTAAGCTCTTGGCAGTTAAAACAGTACACTAAACAGCTTGAGATAAGCAATAAGTGGGCTAGGCCTACTTTGCCTCATAGGCCTACTGCACATAGCCTAGCCCTATCTTGATTTCGGATACTCTGCAAGCTTTTGGTGGTCAAAACTTAAAACACTCTTTAAACAGAAGAATTTAAACAACAATTCCAATGATGTATACCGGTATTGCGTAACTAGTAGCCTCGATACCTTCAGCACTAACCTAGCTCCCAGAAGCCCGTTAACTCGCAGACTCAAAATAGGAGAAATTCGCAGAAGAGATTTATTGCGCAACCCGCTTGAAACAAGATGGCCGAAATTTGGTTTCTAAGGGGAAAATATAAAATCTTTCCCCTTAGGCTTTCTTAACCTGACGAATTGGAGGAATTGCGATGGGTTCATGTTGATTAACGTATTTTTTAAGATTTTTTCTCCGTTTTTCAAAAATCGGGTTGAATGCCCTTTTAAGCAGTTAACATAAATTTCAGTACATGGTTTTCAGCTATTTCTGATTTTGTAAGAAACCATACAAAAACGCTCTTATTCTCGTTTAAAAATAATGAAGTTTCAAGTACTTTAACACCCAATTATTATTGAGCCCTCTAAAACCGCAAGTACCGGAAAGAACATACCTTGTTTAACATTTCTTAGTCAATCATGTAATGTTATGCAAATTTATTGGTGATAAATAACATAGCATAAAAAAGCTACGCCATACGCTAAAGAGTTCCACACAAGCAAAGGTATTTTGGAATTTTCCATTTATTTCATTTCATTGCAGGTCGAAAAAAAAATTTATGCAATTTGCAACAAAACTCAAATAGCTATTCATTACTATAGCTGTTGCTTTGCACTCTTGTGTACGTGCTCGTATCATTTTGGCAAACAAGAAATAACAATGAATCGACAAAACGCATGATTTTACTATCGCCGCGACAAATTTTAAAGAAATTTCTTAATCCTGTGTAAATGCTTTTACAGCATTAAAAATACGTGTGATAGCTTCGGCACTTTGTTTGCTAAAAAATCTAGACGCATCTGTCTGGCAAGAAGCTGTGCAAGAAAACTGCGTGTAGATGTAATAGCTCAAAAAACATTAATGCAAGAAAATTGTACAAAAAACTTGATCGTGTGATTCCGGCCTTAGGCAAAGAGGTGAATTTGCAATATCATATTAAAGCAATAAGCAGCAACTTTGCTAGATCCAACATTGTTATTACAAGCAATAGAAAGCGAACATTTTCGGATTAACACAATCAAGCCCTCATCAAGATATTATAAACAATAATACATAAACATCTGCAAAGGAAAATAGAAGGATTACGGCATCATAAATTACGTACAACTGACTAATATCGTGCATTATATGAGGAAATACTTAAAATTATTATCTAACAAAATAAAAATGCGTTTCTAGTTTTGGAGCAAAGCAATCATACTAAAATTACTGTCCAACAAGCAACAGCATGAACTTTTTGCGTGAAATAAACCAATTCAGTTAGAATAACTATTAATGGGTTAGTCAAGATGCAGTAAAATAAACAGAAAATCAAGGAAAAACTAACTTTATGATGTTATGGCGTAACAGAAAATTTGGCAACTCAGAAAAGACAAAGCAAAAAAGAGGCACCTATGGCAAAATGTGCTTATTTAGCTTGAGATTTAGTTTTTTGATCAAAAGTGTTTCTTGATTTCAATTTCATACTCCGTATGGCATCTTTTCAAAATCGGGAAAGAGTTTATGGTGTACTTTTCCTCGTGGCAAGAGGCACATGCACGTATGTGGTCTTTCATAGCACTCTTATACGGTCCAGCAAAAACCAAATGTTCTCAAGCTCTTGCAGCCAAATGTCGGGTAGTCATGCCTACGTAGACAAGGTTCGTATCACACGAACATCGAAACTGGTACCACGATATTGGAGCAGAAAGCATGCTGTGCTTATGTCAGAGGTGGAATCCTCGAAGACGTCCTTGGCCTCGAAGACGTCCTCGAGGACACAATTTGAAGTCCTTGGCCTTGGCCTCGAAGCCTCAAGTTCTGGGCGTTGGCCTCGAAGCCTTAGGTCCTCGAAAATTGGCCTGTCCTCGGCTCGAGGACAGCACTGTTTTTTGAACCGTTGAAATTTTGTTGGAAAACGCCAGAAACCTCGCGGAAAATTTGCAAATACCTTTTTTATTTTCCGCTGTTGGAGCTTAGGCTTAGCCAAGCAGCCCCCCAATTGAAATTTCACCAATGACAAAAATGTGACAAAAAAGCCTATTGTTTCTTCAGTTTCAGTTTCTTTTTAGCGTTTTTTGCTCACAACAGTAGCAAACAACAGTATTGAAAACCAGGGGCTCCGGGACCCCCTCAAATCAATTTTTGCCAGCCAATTTAAACGTAAACCTGGAAGAAATGGATAGTTTTTGTCCTAAAAATTGCTATCTCCGATCACATCCAGTCTTTTTATGAACATAATGCATTAACCAGGGCCAGATTTACCACAAAATGGCGCACTACCAGCTAACGGCGCTGCGCTCAAATCTTAAGACTTTTTATGGTCTTCATCTACATTTGGAAGAATAATGTTGTGAAAATCTCCAAAGTTCCCGGGGCCCAGAGCGATGTAAATCAGGCCAGGCAATAACATGATTAGTAAGCGTAACCATCTATTGTACTATTTTTCAATAACAACTCAGCAATTCACCTCCACCTCGCCAGTTTTTACACACTACATATTTTTTAAAAAAATAGCCATGGAAAATGCTGATTGAACAAATCGTTGAACTTCAATTGAGGGGGCCTTGGCCCCCTGGCCTAACATGCACTTCTATAACTGGTTATTTTCAATGCAAAACGAAAATCTCGTAGGAAAAATTTGCTGCTAAAATGTTGCAAAAGATAATGCACCTTACTTCCTCCTACCTGGACCAAATCATGTACAATTAAACTTTAACACAAAAATGCAAGATGTTAAACGTGTTTTGGACTTAAATTGCAACTAGAAGAAGGATTAAACAACTTAATTCTTTTAATTGGCTTTCAAATGTCAAAAATCTAGTGCTTTCAAATGGCTCTAATGATGTGCGAAATGTGATTCAATGGCATTAAAATAGCTTTTTTTTCCAAAAAATCGCCCAACAGCTGGGGGCATCGCCCCCAGACCCCCAAAGCCTACGGCTGCTGGGGGCCCCCCGTCTTTGATACGTTTAAATGTACACTGGCTTTCTCGAAACGTCTCCTAAGTTACGTATTTGCACTTTTCAACTTTATTAGTTTAAGCCCCCTCTTTTTGCAAAATCCTGGTTAAGTGCCAACAGGCAAATTTTTGATGACGTCATTGCATGTGATTTGTGGTTTTGGCCTCCCCAATCAAAAATTCTGACTACGCCTATAAATTGGAGATTGCCTGAAAAACTTTTTTGAAGACCTTTTTTTTGGAGAACACTTGCGGCTGTGTCCTTGGTCCTTGGGGTTGGCCTCGAGCATTCCTGTCCTTGTCCTCGAGAGTGTCTGTCCTCGGAAAGGCTGTCCTTGGCCTCGGGATTTTTTTTGTTTCCTTGTTACAGCACGATCGTTTATAGTTGGATTCGAACCTAAGGTTTTATATTCTGTCGTTAACACGTCCATTTACATTATTTGCATATTACTTTTGTGTTGCGCGTCTTTCATTATTCGCTCGGTAGAAACTCTGCAACGTTGTCTGAAAGACGCGCCGCTTTGCCGTTTGCTGATCACCTTTTTGTAGCAACGTTTTAATTCTAGCACGGTAGTTAAATCAGTCTTATTTTTGGACTGTAGCGTCAAGAGGTTTTTTTATTTTATGCTGTTAAATTAAGTTTTCAGTTTTAAGTGTTTACCGCCCAGCCGGGTAATTTTCGATAAACTTTTGCTGGACTGGTCTTTTTTGTTTGATTTTTTATTAATACAAGTTTGTTTTGGAATATCTTTTGTTAGCCTCTTGAGCGCAAGGACCAGACAGTGAAGACCTAAGCATTCCGCCTAGGACACAGTCATCAATCTATAACATCAAAATTTATCGTCTCCTGACCTGGTTGGATTTTTAGTTTTTGGATTCATTTGGTGATTACGGCTTAGAATCTCGCACTCATCGTTTCTTTGATTTGAATTCCATTGGCTAATAGCGGACTGCTGCCTTTTGTTGGATTCCCTCAACTGTACGACGATTATACTCTGGTTGAGAAAGATCCATTCTTCTCAATACGTTGGTTTACTGCGGCGAACTGAAGTTTCTTCGTTTTGGTTGGTCTGCAACTTGCGACCCCCTTTTTCCGGTTCCTGTCGCCTGCATTTCGGTTTCGTAAAGAATTCCAATCCTACGTTCATCGGTTTCTTCTTTCGTCGTCCTGTAGAGGTGGAGTCATCAATCTTTGGTCTGCTTCGGTGGAATTCAAGCGTCATCTACTTTTAGAAGAACTGAAATCTTGCTTGTGATCGTTAAGAACTGCACAAGGTGACGTTGTTTATTTATATTGAGTGCGAATTAGTCTTTGCTATAATTATCTCTGAGCGTATTTGTTTTGTTTTATTATGGCCACAGAAAGCCACACTTCTAAGGCATCATTGACTGGGACGCCTAAACGTAGTGGGGGTGTAGATACGATACCCACATGTACGAGTACTGACAAGGTTGCTAGATGGCGGTTAGAAGCGGCCCAGGAAAACTTACATCTGACCTCGAGGAAAACTATGCTAAGCCTGACGCTGCTAACGCTGGAGCTACGGAAACTGGGTTAGTCGCGGCAACTGCCCCTCGTAAATTGTTAGACACTAAAAGACTGATTAAGTCGTTCGAATCATGCAAAACTAAAAGTGAATTCGATTTTGAATCACGTAAATTTAACTTACTAAAATCTGATACGAAAATTTTCGCTACTCTGCGTCCGAGCTAAAGGATATTGAGTTAAACCAACTTTTATCTGAAATTGCTGATAAGTTTGAAAAATGTGTTAACTTGTTTGAAACCGTAAAAGACAAGTTTTGTGATAAAACTAATCCGTTAAATGAAAGCGAAAATGATTGTGATAATGATGATATGGGACCCGCAGATAGTGTGTCATTAATTGCCGCAAGTTCTACGAGTGTGACGTCAAGCGAATCCTCAAAAGTAAAGCAGATTGAACTTGAACGCAGGCGCTCTGAGCTTCAAGTTTTGGAAGATTTGGCTAGGTCTCGTAAAGCTAAAGCGAAAGCCGAAGCTGAGGCCGCGGCTGCTGCTGGGGCTGCCCAAGAGGAAGAGACTTTGGCTAAGTTGCGCTTGGAAGCGATTGAACTAGAAGCTGAAGAGAAGCGCATTGCGTGCGACTCGGAAGCGGGCTCTGTCGTTTCCGCACGCTCGAGACGCAGCGTTCGTTCTGCTTCGAGTGTCGTTAGTTCTAAAAGTTCGTTAATCAAAAATGCTGAGTTTAAACGCAGTGCTGAGCCTACCCATGGTACCGAGGCTGGTTCGAAACCCAAGGTCGGAGCAATGCTCTTAGAACACGTGTCGATGGAGCTACGCACAAGACGTCGGGTGACGGAGCCACGGCCAAGGTCAAGCGAACCTCAATCTAATCAACTTGAACAAAAGCGTAATAGTGTTACTAATGTTACTAACTCTATCAATGAGAAATTTAATGCTAGGTTTACAAATGATAAATCGACTGTTTTGAATCCCCAAGCTCGGGGCTTTATTCCGAAGCATTTGTCTGGTTCAAGGAACCACAACAGCGCTGCCTATCATGATGATTATGCTGAGAACTCTGGAAATGTGCAGAGATGTGTGTCTCGGCGTGTGTTAGCTGCAGAAAATCAACAAACTGTTTTACGTACTGCTGAATACGGGAACTCGGGAAATTCAAATGTCGGACCCAATCCTTGCCCTCAATTCCGAGTTAATGCGGCTACTTGGCCGAATGTGAATACCCCCGTTGCTTCGGAAAGCAACCCTAATGCTGCATTGAATGCTTACTTAAAGCGCCAAGGTAGGAATGAGTATATTAATCTTGCTACCCAAGTAGGGTATGATGGTGCAAATATTGCCTTTGTGTTCTTCGAGAATCAAGTACGTCGTCTAATGAACGAAAGTCCTTACGACGAACGTAAATTAGAAGTTCTTCGAGCAGTATGCGTTGGTCAACCGCGCGAAATGGTGAATCTGTTTTGCGCCCCCATGAAAAGTATGACCACTGCTCAACGTATTGATTTGAAAAGGCTCTTGACCGACTCCGTCAGCGTTACGGTGTGTCGAGTGGTTTAACGTCAGAGCCTAGAGTCATTGCGATACGGCATGGTGCCAAAGTAAATTTTACTGCTTCTTCACTTAAAATGTAAAATGAAGACTTAAACACTCTAGAAATCTTTGCTTACGCCCATGACGAGTACAACAAACTCTCTGGTCAATTATTGCTTGATACTGCTAACCGTTTACCGAGCGCTTTGAAGCGACGGTATCTTGACTTTCTTGACAAAAATGGTATAAGTCTGAATCAACCAAGCTTTGAATCATTACTTAAATTTGTGGTGCATGAAATTAACGTGACTACGTCTGACTACGCGCAGGCATTCTTCAAGTTGGAGGACAAGGAAAAATCTCGTGAGGCTCAAAGTGGTCGTAGTGAGTTTCGTGTCCGCCAGATGGCCCTGGATTCGGGAGTAGGTGCTCATAATGATAGTGCCGAGTCTCCTGGGTCTGCGGCTGCCGGTGGGCGTGGAGCACCTACAGATCGCAATCGTGGGACCAAGAAGCCTAATGGGCGCCCTCCTATTTGTTTTGTTTGTGCACGGGCTGACAATAGACACTATCTTGTCGAGTACGAGAAGTTTATGAAGTTACCTTCTAAGGAACGACGTCAGACTGTGATTACGGCAGGAAGATGTCTTAATTGCTTATCGACGGGACATTTAGCTGTAACTGCCCTTCTCGGTGCAAGTGCCGAAAGTGTGGTCCTAATTACCGAGCAAAGCACTCTAGTGCTATTCATGACTGCTATGAATCTCAGACCGTTGGGGCCGCTGGCGAGACCAAGTTTGCTCCTGGCAGTCCTGTTGCATCATCTGTCGCTAGCACACTCACCAATAACGTAAAAAATGTCCTAAAAGTGAGAGTTGCTGAGGAAGGTACAGTCTTGCTTCGAGCTAGCGCAGTTAGAGTGATCAATCAGACAACTGGTTGCTCGACACTGGCGTATGCTCAGCATGACACTGCCTCGCAAACGACACTCATTTCGGACTCGTTAAGAGAAGAACTTGGGCTTGAAGTTACGACAGATCCTTTTATAACTATTCGTACTCTTGCAGACCAAACTGCAAGCTGCATAGGTAAAACTGATTTCAGTCAAGAATCTCTAGTCACGGGTGACAGCTATGAAATTACTGGAAGCTCTTGTGGTGCCAGCCTTTTCTGACGATAAAAGTACTCTTCCACATGCAATGGATACCAGTAAGTTGAAACATTTCCATGGAGTGGAAGTTCCCGTCATACCCGAACGTAAGTGTGTGGACATTTTGATCGGGCAGTCTGATAAAGCACTTATTATTGTTTTGAAAGAGCTTGAGGGTTCGAACTCGAATGAACCCAACCTGGTGATCACACGACTTGGACCGATCGCTAGCGGAGGTAGAGTTCAAGGAAGCTCTAAATCTGTGAGAGCGTTGCGAGTCGAGACGATTTCTACTGACCCAGACTGCGGACTTTGTGATAAGTTGCAACAAGAGCTTCTCACGGTTAATAATGCTTTACGTGAATACAAGCTGCTTGATGAAGAGGTATTGCCATCAAAAAACGATGAGCTTACCTGCAGCTTGGTTGAACCATTTATTCGCGTTGTAGACGGTCGGTATGAAATGCCGGTTACGTTTAAACCTGATGTTCTTAAGAAACTTCCTAATAATTACGATATTGCGTTAAATCGAACATTGTCGATGCGTCGTACTGCTGCTGAAAACTCGCAGTAGAAAGAGACTTTGGCAGATACGTTTGCTGTGTTACTGAAGCATGATTGGATTGTGTCTGCGGATAAAAATGAAAACGATTCTAATAAAAAATGGTACTTACCATTTTTTGTTACTAAGACGGCTAAGCCTAGAGTTGTCTATGATGGCGCTGCTACGGTTGGTGGCGAGTCATTAAATCGGGCAGTTTTAGCCGGTGAAAACCTTTTAAATGGCTTGGTCGATGTGTTGATGCGCTTTCGTATGGGAAAATACGCTTGCGTAGCTGATGTGAGTAAGATTGCGTAGCTGATGTGAGAAGTGTTTCTTTCAAATTAAGCTTCCTCGGGATCAATAAGATTGGTTCCACATTATTTGGTTCAAGGATAATAACATAGATAGAGGTGAAATTCAAATCTTTCGCTTTACTCGGCACGTGTGGGGAATAAACTCGAGCCCTTATGTAGCACTCATGGCGCTCAATCGGCTGGCTGCTGACAACCCCACACATGCAAGTATGGTGACCCTAAATGCAATCACTCAAAACAGATATATGGATGACTTGCTGTTTGCTGGCGACACTTTATCAGACGTGGAGACCTTTGCTAGAGAAGGGATTGAGCTCTTCGAAAACGGGGGATTCAAGTTACGAAAATGGGTGACCAATGGCCACGCTAAGTCTGTCTTGCTTCGGGTTATCCAATGCGATCATGCCCCTTCAGTTGGCAAGATTGACATTGAGTCGCAGCCTTTGCCGGATTCAACGGCGCTGGGCCTTTCTTGGGACCCAGAAAGTGACACACTGAAGATTGGTGGCCGCACGTTTGTCGAGGCAGCCACGAGACGCGAGATGGCGAGTCAGCTTGCGAGTCAATTTGACCCTTTGGGTATAGTGGCGCCGCTGCTTCTGGAGGGAAAGTTAATTTTGCAAAAAGTCGCTGCGTCTGGAGTGGACTGTGACGACGTTGTATCGGATGAAGTTAAGAAAGATTGTCGGACTCTGCGTTTTCTTGCGCAATTTATTTGCGTGGCGTTAGTCCTGGTAATTGTACCAGTTGATATATACTGGTATTGGAAATTGTACCAGTACTAATGACATATTGGCAAACAATACAAAACAAAGCAAGGAGGTTTTTTTCACTCCAATTGCCCACTTTAAATTCTATAAAACATAAATAAGCATTATGAACTTTATTGATTTTATTTTCTATCCAATCTGTAGTTACAGTATTTTTTTTTTTTTTAGTATGCTTAGAGTTAGAACAATTCTAATGTTGCCTTGCATTTTCTGTACATGTTGACTGTGAGTTTTGTGTATACACTGTACAAAGTGTACATATCTTTGCAACACTTTGTTTTAATTTTGCATAAAATTTTTATCATAGAAAGTAGCAGACTGAGAAAATCTAGAAGCTGCTTTTTTAACCTTAACTTGGTGAGGTGGCAGTAGACTTAGATGACCTTTTCGTCCTTCGCTGTCTCCTCACCAAGTGACTAAATATCGCTTTGACTCTGCAAGTTTGTGTGTTGGTTTTAAAGGAATTGCATATTTCGATGCTTTGGTGATAGACCTAGAGGAAGATGCAGTTTCTTCTTGTGATATGACGTCACTTGGTAAATACAGTACTTCCTCGATTATCCGGTCTAGTCGGGACAGCATTTCTTCAAAACCTGAACGGATAAGTAAAAAAACCGCATAATTGAATTTCTTTATTTAAACCAAAACAACGCAGCAAGAAGCAGATTCGAATGCACCAAAACTTAAACGAGGTTCAACATCAAATAATGTACCGCATTGAGGGATCTCAGTACTTTTTTATTGAAAGCAATGTAAATTTGCATGATCGTTAAAATTACAGTAGGGCTATCTATTGCCCCACATTAACTGGAAAAGTGTTAGTTATATCATAAATTATTATCTGACCCAATGGACGGATAATCGAATGCCGGATAAACGAGGTACGGATAATCGAGGAAGTACTGTAAATAAATATGATGATGATGATGATGATGGTAAAGCACAAGTCAGTTTTGTGATTGGAAAATCTAAATTAGTTCTCACTCATCAAAATGGGTGGGTTATATCTCGCAAAGAGTTAGAAGCAGCTAAAATGCTAAGTGAATTGATGCTTCAAACTTCTAAAGCTTTACACAATCTCAACTGTAAAATCTTTTGTTGGACCGATTCGCAGGTAGTTCTTAAATGGATTGTGAACCCAGACCTGTCACTTGCTCGCTTTGTTAAACAACGTGTCGACAGGATTCTTCTTGTGGTGTCAGCTAGCTGTTGGCGCTACGTTAATACGAGTTTAAACCCTGCAGACGTGGGCACTCGCTCGCAGAGCTGTAAACAGCCTAGTTCGCTTGATTTGTGGCTAAAAGAACCCTCCTTTCTTTTGCTGGAGCAGGTAGATGCCGGGCCTCCTGAGCATTCGGTGGTCGTGCGCAGAACTCTGGCAAGCAGCGTAGATTTGCCTTTTGGCGACGCAGCTTTGGACAGGCTCATTGAAGCTTCTCCAAGTCTGTATACGCTAAAGAAGCGCTGTGCATATATGGCTGCATTTTCGGAGTTTGTCGTTGCGAAAGCGAAAGGAGTTGCTTTTCAAAAACCTGTTCTGAATGCTTGTTACTTGAATTAGGCCTTTGTTAATATTGTTAAGTATGTTCAATCTCAGCGGTTTGGGGCCGCTATTAAACTTTTAAGTAAAGAATCGCCTGATGAATTTGAATCTATTCTTAAACGTTTAGGCAGCAAAACTAATGATCCTGAATCTAAACGCCGCTTAAATGAATTAAAAACTTTGCGCAATTTGCGCCCTTGCGTGGATTTAGATAATTGTTTGCGTATTGAAGGTAGACTCGAAAATGCAGACTTGCCACTTGATTCTAAACATCCTTTAATTTTACCTTGAAGGCATCCTTTGACTGGACTTATTGTGCAATATCAGCATGAGCAGGCTGGACATGGTGGTCCGGCATATACGTTAATAAAAACCCGCGAACGTTTTTGGATTATTTATGGCATTTCCAGTGTAAAATTTCACATAGCAAACTGCGGAAAATGTGCTTTGTTAAAAGCTAAACCGATTCGTCAATTAAAGGCAGATTTGCCATCGTGCCGAGTTACTGTTTGCAACAAACCTTTTAAATTTATCGGACTTGACTACTTAGGCCCTTATATTTTTCGACAGAATCGCAGTGATTGCAAAGCCTGGGGTTTGCTGTTTACATGTCTTTGTACACGTTGCTTGCACGTAGAACTGGTGACAAGCCTGGATCTAAACAGCTTTCTTCTTGCTTTCACTCGCTTTGTTAATTTGCGCGGGGCAGTGGACACTTTTCATTCGGACAACGCTTCGACGTTCCGTGCCGCATCTGATAAGTTGCCAAAGTTGTTGGGGTCTTCTGAATTTGTTAACTCGTTGCGTAAGTTAAATATAAATTGGGTAAACATTCCTCCGTATGCTCCTAGCCAGGGTGGTAGTTGGGAAAGCATGGTGAAACTGTTTAAAACTGCGTTGGGTCAGGTTATGGAACAGACTCGCCGTAAACCTTCTCTTATTGAGTTACAGACTTTTTTCACCGATGCCGTAGAAATTGTGAGCGACCGCCCCCTAACTACACTTAGCGATCAGCCCAACGATTTGCGCCCCATTACACCTTCGTTCTTTTTGGGACAGCACTTGGCCCCTAACACTCCTCTTTGTGGGTTGCACGATCAGGGGGACTTTCGCAACGATTACTTGTATAACTCCACGCTAGCCCACCGTTTTTGGCTTCTTTGGATGAAATCATATTTACCCAGTCTCCAGAACTTACAAATGGCGTACACTTCAAACAAACCTTGTACCTGGATAGTTAGTCCTTGTAGGGGATGCCGAAGACCTGGCCTCAAAAGGAGCGTATAGATTGGGACGCATTCATAGCCTGCATCCACAGTTGCGTAAAGGAAAAGAAATAGTCCGTAGGGCAACTGTGGCCGTTTTGAAAAATTGCTCTACAGCAGGCAACTGTGAGATTGAATATGTTCTTCGTGATCTGGCCAAAATAGCTCCTGTCTGATTAACCATTTCATTTGTGAACTTTATTTGAGATTTTATCGTGATCTCGTGATAGCCGAATTGTGATTTTGAATTTAACGTTGTTTTTTGTGAAACTTTTGTACAATTTATTCGTGATCGTGATTTTGTGAAAGGCTATATTATACTGTGAACCCCCAACTCTAATCATAAACGTTTTATTGTTTAAAAGTTTGCCGTCTGCCCTACTGTTGCACTGTTTGTTTACATTCTTCTGATGTCATATTTTGTGATGCTACTCACGTTTCTAATAAGTCCCCTTCATAATTTGTTCACTTCATTTACTCATTTAGTAAGGTTTTAAGTCGAAGCGCGATCTGTGCTTTCACTATGTGTTTTTTGTTTGAAACTTACCCATGGATAAAATTTCAAAGGGGCCGCTTATGTTACAGCACAATCGTTTATAGTTGGATTCGAACCTAAGGTTTTATATTCTGTCGTTAACACGTCCATTTACATTATTTGCATATTACTTTTGTGTTGCGCGTCTTTCATTATTCGCTCGGTAGAAACTCTGCAACGTTGTCTAAAAGATGCGCCGTTTTGCCGTTTGCTGATCACCTTTTTGTAGCAACGTTTTAATTCTAGCACGGTAGTTAAATCAGTCTTATTTTTGGACTGTAGCGTCAAGAGGTTTTTTTATTTTATGCTGTTAAATTAAGTTTTCAGTTTTAAGTGTTTACCGCCCAGCCGGGTAATTTTCGATAAACTTTTGCTGGACTGGTCTTTTTTGTTTGATTTTTTATTAATACAAGTTTGTTTTGGAATATCTTTTGTTAGCCTCTTGAGCGCAAGGACCAGACAGTGAAGACCTAAGCATTCCGCCTAGGACACAGTCATCAATCTATAACAGTCCTTAGCCTTGGCCTAGGCCTCGAGCCTTGTGTCCTCGAATCCACCTCTGGCTTTTGTTTCCAGCTGAAAGTAACGACTGTAAATAACGATACAACATCAAAAATAAAAATTGACTTTTTGATTTTTGAATTTGGACATAAGTGTTCTTAGTTATTTTATTCATGCGAGGCTGGCATTCTTAACTTGTTTTAAAATTAGAAGAATAAGTGCCCGTCTACACTTTGCGTAAAATCGTCAGCTTACGTGCGTACCTAACCTTAGTTTGTTTCAAAGAAAAATTCTGTAAGCCCAGGCGTACCACCTTATGGGCGCTTACAAGAGTAAAATTGCCAGCGAAAAAATTTGCTAAAAGAGCAAATTTTTTTCGCCGGTACGCGTGTAAGCTCGTAAGCTCACGATTTGCGTGAAATTTTTAACACAGGTTTGTTAGGTCTCGTGGTAGGTTAAAATTAGGTTCATACGTTTTGTTGAAAAAAAGTTCATTTTTAAAAATGAAAGTATACGTGTTGGTTTGAAATAGCCTAATTTAAAGTGAAAATGGTCAATTTGCGGCTCTATAAGAAAAAAACTTGCAAAGAAGAGGTCTAGGTCGAAAGGTCCAAAAGTGAATTATGAATTGTTTGTTGTTATGTGATATTTGGTTAGCCTATTCCAAGTAAAGAAATTTGAAAATTAAAACCGATGTGTGGTGTGGCAATGCAGATCACCGCCCAGATCAAAGGGACTTGCTTAGGCCAAAACCAGTACCTGTAGGCCTACCAGTATGGTACGATAGGTCTACGTCATGGTGGTACCCGTACCTAGATGTATTATACCACATTGTTAAAGTAAACTGGTAATCTTAGCCTGATAGCCAGAGGTGGAGTCCTCGAGGACACATTTTGAAGTCCTTGGCCTCGAGGCCTCAAGTCCTCGAAAATTGGCCTGTCCTCGGCTCGAGGACAGCAGTATTTTTTGAATTGTTAAAATTTTGTAGGGCGCTTGAAAAATTTTTGTGAAGACTTTTTTTTTGAGATCGCCTGAAAAATTTTTGTAAAGACCTTTTTTTGTTTTGGAGAGCACTTGCGCTTGTGTCCTTGGTCCTTGGCCTCGAGCATTCCTGTCCTTGGCCTCTAGAGTGTCTGTCCTCGGAAAGGCTGTTCTTGGCCTTGGCTTTGGCCTTGGATTTTTTTGTGTCCTTGGCCTTGGCCTTGGCCTCAAGCCTTGGTCCTCGACTCCACCTCTGCTGATAGCTGCTGTAGGCTAGTTTACTTTAAAAGGTTGAACCTACTGGTGCACTTTGCAGGTGCAGTGATTCTGTATAACCGATAGGTAAAGTTAAAAAATTAGTCTGCCAATAAAATCTAGGCTCTAATTTTTTATATCAATGAAGCTCAAAACTATTAGAGCCTACAGTATCAGTTAGCCTACAGTAATAAAAGTAGAATTAAAATGCAATAATCTAGGCGTACTTCGGTACTAGCCTACTGATATGATGAGCTGTGCAGTAGCAGCTATATAGGCTTGTAAAATTATTCTATTAAATGATGTCCACACTTATTAATCAGCTACTATCAAGTATTGATTAGACTTTTACAAATAGTTTAATTACAGACACTTTCAAGCCAATAGGTTTGGCCTACTGTCAGTGTCAATAAGATCGTGAAATCAAAAGTTTTTTTTTCTGCAATTACTTTTCAGAATTGTAAATTAAGACTCTGTAAGCAAGTTTTTATTGTAGTGAGCAAATAGTAACTGTGAGTGCTTGGAATTTAGCAAACTTATCAATGGTATGGTACGGTACTTTGGTCCAGACTCAAAGAGACACTGATGAACATATGAAGCAATGCTGGTCTTTAATGCTTAAAGATTTCAAGAATGATGACCAATCTAACAGTGGCATTGTCAGGTTTTCAAGGTTAGTTATGTGTATTCCTAGATTGACAATCTTTACCATCAATTTGAGCTTTTATTAAAAAGAACAAAAGTTTTGGCGTTTCACAATGAAAATTAAAAAAACAAACTTGGAAGTTTTATCTACAGTAAATCATTTGCTTTTAGTTAAAATAATAATTTAAAATTAGCATTGAGTCAAAGAAAATTTGTCACTTTTAAAGTTTTTTTTAATGTGATGGTGTGACAAGACGGTATTCACATTACTGCCGCTTAACTACACAATTTCAAGTTTCTTGTTACATATGAGTAGCATTGCGTGTTTTTCTTAGGTGTAACTAAGATTTTAAAGTGTCATATTTTTCAAACCATCAGGTGCACTAATGATACTTAAATTTTTTAAGAAATCCAACTTGTGCCTTATACTCTGATGCATTTGATCTATACTTCTGGTAATGCTCTCTTACCGCCAGTTGATCAAGTGGTAATGCATTCGTCTCTGGAGTGGAGGTCTAAGATTTTAATCAGCCTGGTCAAATCAAACACAGTGTTACCAGTGGCTTTGCATCGTTGCGAAATTTCTTTGAAGGCAGCTATGTTGCTCGGGTGCAATGATGCTGTGGTGGGCCCTGCCAACTTTTTATGCGCTATATATTGCATGTATAATGAAAGATTTGATTTGATTTCTTTCATGATTTCATTTCAGAGTTAAACCAGTTATATTTTTAAAAAGTTTTTTAGAGTTTAATAAACTTAATGTAATGTAGTGCATCTTACAGTTTGGTGCACGTTGTGCCTAAAAACAAAAGCTATGGAAGCCATTTGGTGCGCTTTATGCTAGAAAATGATAATTATAGAAGCCATTTATCGATACTATGACAGCGCGCCAATTAACAGTTATATGTTCCAGTTTGCTGTGTTTTAGGGTCTAAAAAATGCTTTAATGATATCTTTGGTATTCTTTGCTTAGTGTTAAAAAAAAGTTGTTTTTTTGCTTTAATTTTGCAGACTTGATTTGATAGCTTTATTCTGTAATGTAGTACCAGTACTTTTCTGTGATTTAATGTGACCGGTTTGATGCAAGAAAATTTGACACTGCAGCGATATGGTTAGGGTTCTGCATCAAACATCTTTCGGGTCCGGTTCGGACTTAGATTTGAGTTGGCCAAGTTAATCGTTTTGTGTCAACTGGTTGCCTCTAAAAATTTTGGACTCTTCTCTGAGTGCAAGTGTTTTATGCACAATTGGTCCGTTTTTTGATGTGTCTAATGCTAATGACGGTTTTGGACACTTTGCAGAATTTTGAACTTTTTTTGGTAGAAGTAATTATTATTTGTTTTACTCTAGGTTCTCCAATGAGTAGAAGATAATTGGAAAATTGTTGGAACTGCATGATTGAAAACCAGAAGTAAAGCCATCAAATTCCATTAATGTTTGTTGTGTATTTCTACAACGTGCTTCATGGTCATCACACCCTACTGGAAATTGATCATGGTTTGGGTTAAGTGCTGTTGACTAAACATATGACATTTTCTCCTTTAGTGAAAAGTGTGAAAAGCAGAAGTAAAGCCATCAAATTCCATTAATGTTTGTTGCGTATTTCTTCAACATGCCTCATGGTCAACACATCGTAATAAAAACTGCTCATGGTTTGGGTCAAGTGCTGCTGGCTGAACTTGTGACATTTTCTTCTTTTCCCACCATGAAATTAACCAAGACGTTGGTGATTATTAATGCTTCATAGAGTTGCTGCTTGACTATTCCATGATCTAAGCATTACACATTTCCAAGTTTTATAATCAAAATGTAGGTGATGTATAATAAAATATCTGCTTTCTGAGACTGATTGGACATTGACATCATTTTTAATCTTCTGGTTATTTTTTCCTACAAGATTTGATTAAATCTATGTGACAGCTTTAGCTTTAAGCAAAACTCTTGAGATGAACTTTCCTACAAGTTTTGATTGATTCTCTGAGGTAGCTTTTGCTTTGCACTTATTTACAGTGCTGTTCATATTTCAGAGACACCCCTGTGATAATTGGTATGTTTGATGTTTGCCGCCAGTTTTTTGCTACCTATGTTGGTTAAAGGTGAGAAAGTTATATATCAATGTAAAGGGTATCTCTTCAGCATATCATCAGGAATACATTTTTGAAAAAAAAAGTTAAATTGGGCCGATGTTACCGCTTGAAACGCCACCTAGTGCTAGTTTTACAAAATTAACTTCTACCATGAATAACAATATTACAAATTATTTTCTCATTCAAACTGGCATTTTTAAAAAATAGCGTCGCTACTCATGCCCAATGTTATAATTTGGGATCATGCTACTATGTCGCTTTCGTTCGGTCATTGTGACGTCACAAATACATCAATTTTCCGTGAATTTAGTAGGGTCTTGAAATTATTGGGTCTTTGAGCCAAAAAAATGCTATTAATTAAATACTTTTACGTCCTAACGCCCCAAAGGGTAAGATTTATGCAAAAAAACTCTAGTTGTTTGTAAAACTCACTTTCTGCAAAGTTTAATGCAGGGTTGCCACATCGCAACCCCTATACACATCGTGGACCTTATTACTAGCTATCCAATTACGATTCAGAATGAATGTTTGTAGCCTTACTGAAAACATTAGTGATATGAGATATCACTTTAGTAACTCTTTTTCAAACGTGGGTGGCCTTGAAAAAGGCCGTTTATGTTGCGGAATAAAAAACACACAAGTATCTTTAATACTTTGTTGGCCATCCTTTATTTTCAATCACCATCTTGCATCTTCGGGGGAGTGAATCTACAAGTTTTGTCAATTCTTCAGGAGAAATTACTCTAAACCAAGCTGCGATAACTTGTTCAATTAGCTCCCTCTTTGTTTTGGGTTTGTTTTTGGAAATAATGCAACTTATCCTGTACCACAAATTTTCAGTTGGATTCAAGTCTGGTGATTGGGCCGGCCATTCCATTCTCTCCACCTGATGGGATTCATACCACTTCTGGACCTTCTTAGCACGATGGCATGGCGCATTATCATCTTGAAAGATCCACTGATTGTCGGAAAATAACGAGCGGGCACTTGGTAACATTTTTCTTTCTAGCACATCAATATATTTTGTGCCATTCATCATACCAGACACTACCTCAAGCCTCCCGACACCATTTGCAGCCATGCATCCCCACACCATGATGGACTGTGGATGTTTGATGGTTGGAGAGATGCAATATGGGCGATATTGCTCTTTGGGCCGTCTCCTCACATAGTTGTTCCCAGCATGATTATTTACCGTAAAAGTGGACTCGTCACTAAACAATACCCTATACCATTTTTCCACAGGCCAGTGGACATGAGAGCGAGCCCACTCCAAACGGCGCTTTCTTTGTTTATCTGAGAGCAACGGCTTACATATAGCCTTGCAACCTCTAAGACCATTTTCTAAAAGCCTTCTTCTTACTGTTGGAGCAGATAATTTTGTACCAGTGCTTTCCCTTAGGTCCCTGGATAGTTCGCTGGATGTCAACTTCCTGTTTGACAATGAAAGCCTGACGAGAGTTCGGTCCGTTCTTGTGGTGGACTTACGAGTTCTCCCTGGCCGAGGTTTGCATTTCGACTCTCCTGTCTCCTTCCAGCGTTTCAACACACCTCTTACACCTGTTCGAGATAATCCACATTCCTTTGCAATAAACTTAATAGACTTTCCTTGCTTGTGGAGATAAATTATTATCCCTCTTTTCTCTGCACATATTGCTTTAAACCCCATGATGTCTGAAGAAAATGAGGATGATCCTCTTCTAACAGGGTCCGGAGAAACTGCTATGTTTATGACGTCACAATAGCACAACGGTGGCGTGATCGTGGTGTGACCACACATTATAACATTGGGCATGAGCAGCGACACTATTTTTTAAAAATGCCAGTTTGAATGAGAAAATAATTTGTAATATTGTTATTCATGGTAGAAGTTAATTTTGTAAAACTAGCACTAGGTGGCGTTTCAAGCGGTAACATCGGCCCAATTTAACTTTTTTTTTCAAAAATGTATTCCTGATGATATGCTGAAGAGATACCCTTTACATTGATATATAACTTTCTCACCTTTAACCAACATGGGTAGCAAAAAGCTGGCGGCAAACATCAAACATGCCAATTTTCGCAGGGGTGTCTCTGAAATATGAACAGCACTGTATACACCAGTAGTAATATGTGCTTGTCTAATCTGCGCTGATATCTACGTCGATAAACAAGCAAATGAAAGGTTCCTCACTCCCGCCGAGGCATTACAATCGTAGGAGATGCCCGATGTGTTACTTTCTGAAATATTAACTGCTTTGTGCTTAGAATTTTGTACTTTTCCTTGCGACAAATTTAGTTTATTAAAGGCGGTGAATCATCCAGCCAATTCCACTGGTTTACAATAGCTAAAATTGAACTATAATTTTTGATATTTTTTGTTTTAATTTTGGGACTGCAGTTGCAAAGATATTCAACAAATGCAAAAAGATGTCCCCCCGAAAAAAGTTTTTGGAAACTCTGAGTTTTGTTCTTCCCGCCAAAACCACAGTAGGCCTAATGGTTTTTTTTCTGCCGCCAAAACCTCTTCCCGCCAAAACTATTAGGCCTAATAGTTTAGAGATAGTTAGGCCTAGTAGTTTAATACGATTACAGTAGGCCTAATAGTATAGAGAACTATGGTTTTGGCGGGAAGATCAAAACTCAGAGTTTCCAAAAACTTTTTTCGGGGGGACATCTTTTTGCATTTGTTGAATATCTTTGCAAACGCAGCCCCAAAATCAAAACAAAAAAAATCAAAAATTATAGCTAAATTTTAGTTATTGTAAACCACCGGAATTGGCTAGATGATTCACCGCCTTTAAGTTTTTGAAACGATTGAATACAGTAGTATAACAAAAGTTAATACAGACCACAAAAAAAAAAGAAGAAAAGGATCTTTCCAAGAAATTCGCTGCATTTTCTTGCCGAATGCAGACCAAAAAAAGTCCTTCATCCAAGTGCGGAGGCCTCTGGCAGTGTGGCATACGGTAAATGCGGACCTGGCTCGCGGGCCGAGTTTGAATACGACTGCCATAATTATATAATAACCAATTAAGATTCCATCCAGGTCCGGCGCCAGGATAGCGTGACTGGGAGAGTAGAAATAAATTTTGGGGAGGCACGAGAAGTTTATTTATGTGAATTCGAGAGGAGCACAGGAGCACAATTTATTCTAGTGCGGATCAAACAAACATTCGTCTCAAAATTCTTGCGATTTTTCCCGAATTCTTAAGTGAAGACCAAAAAAAAAAGGTTTTTGTACCAAAACTTTTATGAAATCTGTTGTAAATCCACAAAAATTCGTGCGGTAAACACCAATCTGGGAGTCTTAGGCCTCGATTTGCACTTCAATAGCCCAAGGTCTGTGAATTTCTTCGGGGCACAGTTTTCGCTTGGGGAGACACAATTTTCGTTTAGGGGGGCCCAAGCAGTCATTTGGGTGGGCACGGCCCCGGAATGCTCCCCGTGGCGCCAGGCCTGCTTCCATATCAAAATTTTCAATTACCAATGCAATGGATTTATCGTGTTTGGGGCCATCCAACCGGAGCAATCAATTGATCAGACCATACCACTGGCTGATGTGTAAAACCCTAATCTTAACCTTTAAAAACACAAAGTAGTAATTGCCAAATCTAATCCTATAGCCTAAAGTCTAACTCAAACCGTAATCTTAACCCTTAAAAACGCAAACGAAAAGCGTAGTGACTATTCACCAAAGTTTAACGAGAATAAAACTAAAATACGGAATATTCATCCACGCATTTTTTGTTTATTTTTTATGGCTTAAGTTAGGATTAGGGTTTGGGTTGAATTTGGATCAACATTAACAGAAAGTTGAAAAGGTCCGATGAAATTGGATCTCATAATGAAAAATGCGCAGATGAATATTCTCCATTCAAGTTCTAAATTCTCTAGGCGAAATAGTCACCCCGAATTCTGTCTGCCCCATTTGGCGGAGGCCAAGATAACTGCTAACAGCAACCTCTCTTTAAATTTTGTCTTGTGGTTTTGCTTTTGCTCTGAAAGAAGAAAATAGTTTTAGTTGGTATTTAAATCTAGAAATCATCAGATTAGATTTGAGTTTATGCAGCCGTTGTCCATAGTTCAGCATAAAAATGCGATATTAAAAGAAGGTACGCAATTATTCTTGAAATTTCGCTGTTTAATACAAAAAGTTTTTTGAAATTGAAAGTAGTTTTGGTCATCAAAAAGTTTGGAACAGTTAAAACGCATTAAAGGCTTTAAGACTAAGATTTATGTTCAATAGGTAGAACTTCCTCTATTGTGTACTTTAGTACATCATCAGTAAGCACAATAATAAGCAAACTGAAAATAAAATTAATGCGCGATTCTAAAGACGACCAAATTTCACCTTTTCAAATTTGCTTTTTTTTTCCTCTTCTTTCTGCTCCCATCTCACCCTCTTTCGTTTCAACTAAGCCCTTTCTTTCCATCTCCGCCTTTTTCTCTCTTCTTCTCTCCTTTTTCTCTGTTCCTTCGACAATAAATCAGCAAAATAAATTTTGCAGAAAAAAAAGCTTGGCGGACATTGCACTACATATCCATTACCTACATACCAACGATATCTTGTTAATCTTTGGCTCAGCAATTAGATTATCTCACTTTTTTGTTATGGTCTAATATTGGATTAAGAAAGGGTTCAAGATTTTGTTAACGAAATGCTTAACTATGATAAAACAGTGACATTAGGAGTATTAACTTAATGGTTTGTACAGTGTAAATATACTAGCTGTATCGTATGCAAAATATGAAAAGTAAGTTTAGGATAATCAAAGTTCTTTATATTGTAACCATTTCTCTCACCCTTCTTTCTCTCTCCCGCTCTCTTCTACTCTCCCTTCGCCTCTCCCAATCTTTTCTTCCTTTTCTATCGTTCTTAAACGTATAAAGCGAATTCACCCGAAGCATAGTAAACACCAAGTACAAGAAGTGATGGACTCCTGGACAATGACAAAGATAGTTTATTGTTATCTATTACATGTATCTTGGCTGGTGTAACCATTATCATGGATAAACTCGCTGACAATGAATAATTTTAAAATTTAGCCGATTAAAGCAATAACATAGCAAAAGCTCTCTTACCCTCTTTGTTGTTGCTCCTATCCAGCCATTTGTTTCTCCTTTCCAGACATTATTTTTAAACAGCTTAACAGATCTAAATAAAAATTAATAAAAGTATGAGGTAAACTTGAAACTTAAAAAAATTATTTATTATTGAACCCATAACCAAGACATAGGCGTAGCCAAGGGGGGCTCAGGGGGCCCGGCCCCCCCAATTGAAATACCACCAATGATAAAAAATTATGACACATAGCCAAGCGATGTTTAGTTGCAGTTACGGACGACGAGTGAGCCCCGGTGCCCCTAGCTAACCACCAGGGCCCCCAACTAACAACCAGGGGGCGCGTAACCAACCACCAGGGGGCCCCTAACTAACCACCATAGGGCCCCGGGGCGCCTAACCGACGACCAGGGAACCCAGGGGCCCCTACGTGAAAAACGGGGGCCCCTAATTGACAACTAGGGGCCACCAGGAACTCTAGCTAACAACCAAGGGGCCCCCAACTGACGACCAGGGGGCCTCTAACTGGCAACCAGGGGCTCCTGAGCCTCTAACTGACAAACAAGAAGCCCTGGGGACCCCTTATTGACAACCAGGGGCCCCCAGGGCCCCTATCTAACAACCAGGGAGCCCCGGGGCCCCTAACTAATAACCAGGGGGCCTCTGGGCCCATAACCGACAACCAGGGGGCCCCGGGCTTCTAACTGGCAAACGGGGGCCCTGGAGCCTCCAACTATCACACAGGAGGCCCTGGGGCCCCTAATCGAAAACCAGAGGCCCCTAACTGATGACCAAGGGTCCCGCGCCAGGAGCCCCGCAATTTAAATTTCTAACAATATACATGCAAAACCTGTGAAAAATCGAAAATTTTGCGGGACCCCTTAATTGAAATGCCACCAGAATGGCAAAAATTTAACAAAAAAGCCTTGTTGCTTCGTTTTCAGTTTCTTTTAGCATCTTTGATTACAACAGTGCACGTGTACAACAGTAATTAACAATAAATAATATCGACGAGCAGGGGGCCTGACGCACCCCTTTAATTCAATTTTTTCCAACCAATTTAAACGTATAACCAGGATGAAATCAAAGGTTTTTGTCCTAAAAGTTGCTACCTCAGGTCCTCATCTAAACTTTTTATGAACGTAATGCAATAACCAGCGCCGTATTTGCCATATGGCAGGCACAGCGCCCGGGCCCAGCGCTCAGATGGTAGGACTTTTTTTGGTCATCCGTTAAATTTGGCAGGAAGATGTTGCAAAAATCCCCTAAGTGCCAGGGGCCCTGCGCAATGTAAATCGGCACAGGAATAACATGTTTAGTAAGTGTAACCATCTATTGTATCATTTTTCAATAACGATTCAACTCCACCTCGCCAGTTTTTACGCACAAAATACTTTTTGAAAAATAGCTAGAGAAAACGCTCATTGAAAAAATTATTGTATTTCAATTGAGGGGGCTTGTGCCCCCTGGCCGTACATGTACTCCTATAACTGGTTAACTTTATTACAAAACAAAAATCTTGAAGGAAATTCTTCGAGTGGATTACTATTTACTGCTAAAATATTGCACAAGGCAATGTGCCTTACTTACTCCTACGTGGTCCAAATGACTTAAAATTAAAATTTTATGCCATAATGCAAGATTTTGAATGTGTTTTGGACTTTAATTGCAAGTAAAAGGAGGATTGAACAATTAAATTTTTTCGATTGGCTTTCAAATGTTAAAAATCGAGTTCTTTCAAATGGGTTTGAACACGTGCGAAATGCGATCCAATGGGATTAAAATAGTTTTTTTTTAACTTACAAAAATTGCCCAGCGGCTAGGGGCTTTGCCCTCAGACCCCATAGCCACCGGCGGCTGGGGGCTCCGCCCTCAGATCCCCGTTTGTGATACGTTTGAGTAAACTAGCTTACTCAACACGTCTCCTAAGTTGGACATTTGCATTTTCTAACTATTAGTTTTAGCCCTCTCCCTTTACCAAAATCCTGGTTAAGTGCCAACCGGTTACAGCTTCAGGTCTTCCGTTCTACGATATCTTTGCCCCACAAAAAGTTCTTTTTTGGAAATTTTCTGATGACATCATTGCATGTGATTAGTGGTTTGCCCCCCCCCCCCCCCCAATCAAAAATCCTGGCTATGCCTATGCCTGGTACTTCGGAAATTTTCACAAAATCTCATGTCAAATATAAGTCAAGACAAAAAAAAGTCTCACCATCTAAGAGCGAGGCCCCTGGCACTGTGCCATATGGTAAATTCGCCCCTGGTAATTGCACCACGTTCATAAAAAGGTTACATGAGAGCCTACGATAGCAACTTTTAGGGCAAAAACCCATAATTTTTTCCGGGTTTTACTTAATTACATATTAGTTGGCAAAAATTGATCAAGGAGGCCCGAGATCCCTGTTCGTCAATATTATTGTTAATTACTGTTGTAAGCGTGTATGTTTTACGTGAAAAATGCTAAAAAAAACTGAAACTGAAGATATAATAAGATTTTTGTCACATTTTTATGATTGGTGGCATTTCATTTGGGGGGGCCTGGCCCCCCTGGCTACGCTTATGCCCTTACCTTAAGCATTTGCTTTTACTTGCGGCCCTGACTTCAACTCTTCTGGGCTTGATTGAATTTGTGCAGTGCAGTCGCTACGGTGGGGGGGGGGGGCCGAGCCCCCCCCTAACGGCTGCTTTTGCCCCCCCATTTTGGTTTACTCAAAACACTGTTTTTGGAACATCACGTAACAAGACAACAATCAATGATGGAAAAAAAGAATAATGACGTTCAAACATAAATCCCCTATGACGTTTTCTCAATTGTTTGCGAAATTGCTGCAACCAATTGTTGTACATAAATCTGACGCAATAAGCCTGCA
The DNA here is from genome assembly GCA_963965965.1 of Trididemnum nubilum. Taxonomy (NCBI): domain Eukaryota; kingdom Metazoa; phylum Chordata; class Ascidiacea; order Aplousobranchia; family Didemnidae; genus Trididemnum; species Trididemnum nubilum. The sequence continues at coordinate 20,144,081 of OZ014472.1, forward strand.
GAATTGTTAACGATACTTCGTTAGTGATTATGACATGAAGCAAGACGTGAAAAAATTTTTTAAAAGAACAGCTGTTTTGATTTTTAGATCACACTCAAGACTTTGGGGTCGCAGTCAGTGGCACAACCAGGGTGAAGCGGGGGGTTAAGCCCCTTTAGCCAAGTCATTTTTTCATGGGGCTTCAAAGAATGCGAAATGTGATTAAAATATGGCGTTAAAAATTGCTATTTTTTTGTTACAAAATCACAAAAATTGCCCTACTGCTGGAAGCTCCGCCCCCTGGCCCCCATCCACAATCCCTAATTATTTAGTGACCATGCCCGTCTGTAACACGCTTGAGTGGCATCAGTTTGCTCAGCACGGGTCTAAATCAGACAATTTTCTGGCAAAACAATTTACTTTTGGTTTACTTCTTTCAGCAAAATACTGGTTGTACGTGTGATAGCATTTACTGCTGTAGATAGATTTTTCAAGCGATTATGGGCGGCAGACGAAACGAGCTAAGAAACGCTGCCTGTTTTATTTTGAAATTGTGCATGTTTGTAGCCGTAAAAGATCTGAATATCAGTTTCTGTGTGCAAAAGTTCAGTTTATTTTAGTGCCCCCCCACTTTTCGTTAGTGTCCCCTCACTTCGTTTGCTCTGGCGACAACACTGTATTTGTATGTGGCTTTTTTTGGCATCATTCAACCCTACTTTGGAAGGTTCAAAGCCAGCTGCACTGCGGTCACAATTTAATCTGCAATTTAAAAGCGCGCACACAGTGTCATTGTGCAAACTGGTTCTGTTTTTGGTTACAATCTACCGCACCGTGGAAAAGGTTCTTTTGCTAGATGCGTTTGAGTGAGGTATGCACAGGGACGATTTCATTGATGCAACGAGATTGTTGAAAACTCGTTCATCGGCTATTTTCTTCCGCCCCATAAAGCCCTAAAACTTGTTCACTTGCAGATCTATGAGCATTTCAGCGTCATCCTGCAATTGGTACTCAAAAACTCATCAAGCCAAGTTAAGGGAGTGATTGGGACAACTTCACAACTGTTATGTATAGAATTTATGCCATAAGTAAGAAATATAGAAGACATAATTTTTCTGTTCGTGAAAAGTTTTGGGTAAACTACTCCGATTTTACAAAAATTTAATTTTTGCAGCAATCCTAATCTTTGTAGACTAGACCACAATAATATTAGTTCTACTACTTTTAAAGGCGGTGAGTCATCCAGCCAATTACCGTGGTTTACATTGTAGCTAAAATTGAAATGTAATTTTTGATATTTTTTGTTTTAATTTCGGGGCTGCAGTTGCAAAGATGTTCAACAAATACAATAAGATATCACCCAAAAAAAGTTTATGGAAACTCTGAGTTTTGTTCTTCCCGCCAATACCACTGTAGGGCCTATACAAAAAGATAACCCAAAAAAAAGTTTTTGGAAACTCTGAGTTTCGTTCTTACCGCTAATACTGCAGTAGGGCCCACTGTGGTTTTGGCGGGAAGAACAAAACTCAGAGTTTCCAAAAATTGTTTTCGGGGGATATGTTTTTGTATTTGTTGTTTATCTTTGCAACCGCATCCCCAAAATTAAAACGAAAAATATCAAAAGTTATATTTCAATTTTAGCTATTGTTAACCACCGTAATTGGCTGGATGATTTCCCGCCTTCAAGTCGCCCTTTTTTCTGCTGGTAGGCCTGCATTTTGGATTTTTTTAAATTACCTCTCTTCTTACCTTTTATGATTTGTGAAGTTTTTGTCTTTCCTGCTCCATATTTTTTTGCCATCTTGCTGCCTGGAAACGTATGTCGCTGACGATTTTCGAAAAGTTATCAGAAATGCTAAACGGCAAGTTGTTCCTCACTGCGAACATTGCAAATTATGTTTCCGCATTAATAAGTTTATCGCTATCTTCAGGTCCTTTTACATTAAACTGATTATTCTTTGATTTGTGTTTTCCGCGGCAATGCTCTTTTTATGATTTTCGGAGATGACGTATTTCGTTACGTCATTTATCCCTCCTCGAGCTACGCTAATGTTTATTCTGCAAGAATATAGGGGTCGAAGTGTATTCTTTCCCTTTCCGAAAAAAAAAAATTCGCGAACAAAATTGATTAGTTTTTCAAAAAACTGATTGATTTTTAAATTCAAAAAATCTTGAGCTAAATCGTAATATTGGTAGATTTTTCGTTGAGATCAGATGATCGGGATAAATCCTTGAAATCGGTAGTCTTCCGACGAAATCGGGAGAGTTGACAGGTATGATCGGAGTCCTGGATTTTTTTTTTCGCTTAGACTTGTTAAGTCAAATGTCCAATTTTTGAATTTTTTTCTTTTTCAAAAATCTTGAGATCATTTTCTCCATTGCAAGGGGGCAATTTTCGGGATTTTATTCAAAAATAACCAGGATTTTTTTAAGTTTTTTGGTCATTGTGACCAAAATGGTTAAATTTTTGTCAGCTTTTCGCTAACAGTTTAGGTCAATGACCATTAAATAACCGAAAAAACAAACAAATTAAATTTGAATTTTTTAATGGCATGAAAGTAAGATCTAGGCTAGTACAAATGCAAAAATTTCCTAAAAATTACCGGCAGCACGTGCAATGACCAAAGCAGTTGAACATATTAGCTCGCATAGGTGGGCACAAGTCCGTTAATCGTTAATCCGTTAATAACGAAGCTAACTTTTTCATTAACTCGTTAATCCGTTAAAAAGTTTTTTCATGTTAACGGACTAAATTAACTTCCGTTAAGTGCTGTTAACGGACTAAAGTAACTTCCGTTAAGTTCTGTTAACTTCCGTTAAGGTTTTTATCGTTAGTATCTTGCAGCTTCGTTGTGCATTTGAACTTGTTTTAATCTTGAAATTAGATTAGACTGTAAAATGTAACTTTCAAAACACAAAAAGACCACCACAGCAATAAATATTTCCTTACAATCAACTCAACAGCGTCAATACATGTTCTAGAAGCGAGTGAATAAAACGAAATGTAAATTACACGCAAAGTGTTAACGGATTAACGGACTTTATTAACTTCCGTTAATTAAACCTGAAAATAACGGATTAACGTTAACGGAGGTGTGAAGTTTGTTAACGGACTAGTGGTTGGCGAAGCTAACGTTTTGCATTAACTTGCCCACCTACGTTAGCTCGCAGCCATAGCCGCTAAAAAAGTTTTTGTGGCTAATATTTATTATGGTGGGTGTCTCCTGCCAAATTTTTGCTTGCAAGTATGTATTAATTTTTTCAAACCTTGTCAGGGGTTTAATTGTTGCCAGAGGGACAGAAACCGCATCGTCAGAAAAATTTTCTAAGACAAAAGCGAAATTTTCTAGTTTCTATAAAGCAACAACTCAGTGGAAAACTAGCTACTGTAAACCATAACTGTGTGGACATAGAAGCTTAATTTAGCAATCAGTACTACTAAAAATTGATAGATCAAATAAGATCTCTTTTTATTAGCCATTTTTAATGCATGCCCAAAACACTGACATTCAGACTGCAATGACTAAAGTTGGGTGGATAATCAACTCAAGACCAATCGCACCAATAACTTTAGGCCCCAGAGCCTGGGAACTCCTCACTCTCAGTCATCTTATTTTGTTAAAGGCTAGCTTGAATGTGCCTACTGGTATATTCGATCACAAGGATTGTAACGTTTGGCGTCTTTGGGAATCGCGAGTTCCTGCTCAATTTAAACCACCGACAAAAGTGGTTCCAACGGCAACGCAATGCACAAAAGGACGATGTAGTTCTATCAGTTGACGACACTTAACCCTGTTCTCGATGGTTCCTAGGCCGCAATATGGTAGTTTTTCCAGATAAAAACGGACTTAAACGAACTGGCTCGTGAAATCTCGAAACGCTGTATTCAAGAGACCAATTGCAAAACTGTGCTTGATCTTAAAGACAGAAGAAAGAAGACAGTAGATCTTTAGAGTTTTTTCTGCTTTGAATTTTTTTGTATTTTTCTGTGCTTCATCTCTTTTTAGTAGTCGGATTGGAGAACTCGGGAGGTTACCATCTGTCGTTGGTCTCCATGCTTCCTTGCCCTTTGCTTATGGGCTACTCACATTTGGCTTTGCTTTCTGTTTTCACTCCTTTTTAAAAAATGTGTCTGTGGACCACATTTTGTGGGGCGAGATGTTACGTCGCTTCAGCTGCAGCGGGTATCGAACCTCGCCTAGTCTGCGCTTGTCAATCCGAGTATCGCTGCTTTTTGTATTTCTAATAAGACGTGATGTTTCACCTCACAAGTAACCAGCCAGTTAGCTACTTCTTTCGCCTTTTGCAACTTGTATAATTACTAATTTGCATACCTTTCTGTTTAGCATTTTGCCAGCTTGCTGCTTAGCCATTTCTTAGTTGATATTGATTCTTTTTCTGACAATGGTTAAGACAACAGATCTTTTTTCTAAGCTTTTCTCGAGTTATACTATTTTTTTATATTTCTTGGATCTTCCTGACCCTGCAACTGACAGGACAAACTATGTTTGTATGCACAAGCGTTTACTTATTGTTTTGTTGTTTGTGTGTTTACGATTTAGGTATTTAATTAAAGGTTACAGTAATTTCTCCACTCCCTGATAGTTACGGATTCATGTTAGCGTCTCGGCCCTCCTTGATTGTGCTATAGTCTTTCTGTTCTTAGTCTCTGTGGTAACTTATAAGTCCGAGCCGTATTGCTCCAGGTTTAAGATTTACCCCGTTCACTCCTATTGCCGGTTTTTTGTTTGATTCAGAAACCGCTCACTAGCTCCCTCGCTCTACATTCTACTTCATGCAATCGACGTCAACTCTAACATCTTCACGAAGTAACAAATCACCGAATTATTGCAACGTTTTATACCTACAACCGCAATAGAAATTTAACTATTAACAATTTTTAGCACTTTTTTGATTTATATTAGTGTGAGGTAAAGTAAATCTACAGAGCCAATTGAAATCTATAATCAAGACCCTACAGCATCCGTTACGCAGAAGATTGTGCCCGTCACATTCTAAGTGAAAATAGGGTAGCGCAAAAGACTAACCCTCCTTGACATGCAATTAAACACAAAGAATGTGCTAGAACGATTTATTAAGTTGCTACTTGAATTGAGTGAAGCAGAGATGGAACCGGTCAGGATTTTCTCAACCCGACCCGACCGGTAAATTTCAAAATCATCGCTGGTTGACCGGCAGGTTGACCGGCCGGTCGACCGGTTTCTGACCGTCCCGGTCAACCGGTTTTTTTACAGAAGGTTTTTCTTCACAATTCAATGTATTTAATAAAAAATTTTCAAAAGGGAAGGGGGGCATTGGTGAGGTGTTAAAGTTTGTGATTTTAGACTGGGGTCTCAGAAAAAAAACGCAAAAAAATTTTTGCGTTTTTTGCGAAAATGACTCAATTTTAAGACCTTTTTTGGTTAAGTTTCGGTTTGAAAGACCTGTTTTGAGCAGCACAAAACGCGCCCAAAATAAGCGTAAAAAGCACTGGAGCGCACAAGCTAAATTATTAGACGTATCTTCTAATGATATTTTGCGAAAGGCCAAAAAATGAAATTACAATACTTTGGCTATTGGTGACAGCTTATTTGCAATTTGCCAAGCAGTAAACACTAAACTTTTTTTCGGCAGTGCTGGCTTTGCAGTTACAAAAAGATAAATGAGAAAAAAATAACAGCAGAAGATAGCAGCCGCCGGAGGCACGGGGGTCTGGGGGCGGAGCCCCCAGCGCTCGAAAATTTTGCATTTTTTTGCAAAAATAACTTCATTCTAGGGCAATTTTGCATAAAAAAAAAATGCTTTTAAAACGTGGCTTAGAAATTGGCAGTGCAAACACCAGAGGTGGAGTCGAGGACACAAGGCTCAAGGCCAAGGACACAAAAAAAAATCCGAGGCCAAGGATGGCCTTTTCGAGGACAGAACTTTTCGAGGCCAAGGACAGGAATGCTCGAGGCCAAGGCCAAGGACCAAGGACACAGGCGCAAGCGTTCTTAAAAAAAAAAAGGTCTTCAAAATTTTTTTTCAAGCGATCTCCAATTCATTGGCGTAGCCAGAATTTTTGATTGGGGGAGGCCTAAACCACAAATCACATGCAATGACGTCATCAAAATTTTTCCAAAGAGGAAGTTTTTGTGGGACAATGATATCGTAGGATGGAAGATATGAAATCGTTATTGCCTGTTTGCACCTAACCAGGATTTTCCAAAGGAAGAGGGCTTATACTAACAATTGAAAAATGCAAATATCTAACTTTGGAAACGTGTTGAGAAAGCTTGTATAACTCCAATGTATCACAGACGGGGGTTTGAGGGCGGGGCCTCCGGCCGCCGGAGACTTTGGGGTTCTGGGGGCGAAGCCCCCAGCCGTTGGGCGATTTTTTGTAATTTTTTGAATAAAAAAGCTATTTTATGCCATTGGATCACATTTCGCAAGTGTTCAGAGCCATTTGAAAGCACTAGATTTTTGACATTTGAAAGCCAATTGAAAAAATCAAATTGTTTAATCCTCCTTTTACTTGCAATTTAAGTCCAAAACACGTTTAACATCTTGCATTTTGGTGTTAAAGTTTAATTGGAAGTGATATGGTCCAGGTAGGGGAAGTAAGGTGCATTGTCTCTGGCTACATTGCAGCAGTAAATAATAATCCACTCGAAGATTTTCCTAAGACATTTTTGTTTTGTCATGAAAATAACCAGTTATAGTATACACGTTCGCCAGGGGGCCCAGGCCCCCTCAATTGAAGTTCAATGATTCGTTCAATCAGCATTTTCCGTGGCTAATCTTTTTAAAAAGTGATTTGTGCGTAAAAACCGGGGAGGTTGGAGGTGAAATACTGAATTGTTTTTAAAAAAATGGTGCAATAGATGGTTACGTCTACTAACCATGTTATTGCCGGGCCGGATTTACATTGCACCAGGCCCCTGGCATTTTGGAGATTTTCGCAACATCTTTTGGCAAATAGGTGAGGACCAAAAAAGATCTTACGGTTTCAGCTCGGGGCCCCTAGCTGGTACTGCGTCATATTGTGGTAAATCAGGCCCTGATTAATGCATTACGTTCACAAAAAGGCTAGATGTGAGCCTGAGATAGCGACTTTTAGGACAAAAACTCTCCATTTTCTCCGGGTTATATGTGTAAATTGGCTGGCAAAAATTGAATTGAGGGGGACCCGACACCCTTGGTCTTCAAAATTCAATATTGTTAATTAGTTATACTGTTGTCAGCGAAAAATGCTAAAAAGAAACTGAAACTGAAGAAACAATAGGCTTTTTGGTCACATTTTTGTCTTTGGTGAAATTTCAATTGGGGGGACCTTGCCCCCCTCCCCTTGCCTACGCTTATGCTCCAAGTGAGGAAAACAAAAAAGGTGTTCGCAAATTTTCCGCGAGGTTTCTGGCGTTTTCCAACGAAATTTCAACTGTTAAAAAATAGTGCCGTCCTCGAGCAGAGGACAGGGCAATTTTCGAGGACTTGAGGCTTCGAGGCCAAGGCCAAGGACTTGAGGCTTCGAGGCCAAGGGCTTCAAAATGTGTCCTCGAGGACATCCTCGAGGCCAAAGACGTTTTCGAGGACTCCACCTTTGGCAAACATGATTAAACTGGTGGCATAAGTGGGCTATTTGGAGGAAACTAATGGTAAAATATTAGTTCTCTTGTTTAGATGCTGTTAAATTATAAAATCAAACGATACAATAAAACTCACTCGGAGTAATCTATTTCGTATACATTTTATAGAAAAAAGTGATTGGGGGGGCTAATGAAAAGAGATTTAGGAAAAATGATTGGTAATTAACTAATACTGAATAGCCCCCTTTTCCTTAGTTTGTAGTATATTTGTTGATGACACCTATGTTTAGCATTTTTACACTTGGGCTCAAATTTGATTGCTTATTTCTTACCATTTTTCAAAGTTTTCATTTATTTGTTAGTTTTATTTTTGACAAATTAGCCCCCCCTCCCTGAATATATGTTTCAAAAGATCTTTTAAATCACTATTTAGTTCACTTCAGTGCATAAAACAGTCTCAAAAGTGCTAAAAACGTAGTGTTTTTCCCATTCTACATTTTGGTAGACATGCTAATGGGGGGGGGGCTGGCTACGCTACTGACACTCCCACCCTAAATACGCCCCTGGATGTGCATGTCTTAATGGTCACAGCATATTAGTCACAGCTTGAAACTATTCAACAAGTGTTTTCGAAAGATGTGGTTTGTTAATACTGTTTTTTTATAAAAAGTTTTATTTATGATAAAATATATAAGTATATTTCGGTTGGTGCTTAGATGTCTTTTAGTAGCCAGAAAAAAGAATTCGACCGGTTTTTCAACCGGCTTGACCGGCCGGTCGAAGAATCTCGACCCGACCGGCAACCCGACCGGCCGGTCGACCCGACCGGTTTCCATCTCTGGAGTGAAGTTGCTACTTGAAAACAAAATTACTTGAATTATAGATTTTGCAGCAAAACAACAATTCAAGTAATTTTGCAGTGAAAAAATACAGCGAGTTATAATCGAGCTGAAAGTAATTTTGCAACGCGCATGAACTCACTTTAAAAACTAAAAAATCAACTCAATTTAAAAACATTCCAGCAAATTTTTTTACTGGAAAATTAAAAATAGTTAAAAAACCTATTTACTGAAACATGTGATTCATGCTGCATATTATTAAAGCTTTGAATGAAATCACGGATGAAGAAAAAAACAGAAAAGAGTTGGTGCAATCATAGGCGTAGCCAGGGGGAGGCCCAAGGGGCCCGGGTCCTCCCTCCCAAATTGAAATGCTACCAATGATAAAAATTTCACAAAAAATACTATTGTTTCTTCAGTTGCAGTTTCTTTTAGCATCTTTGCGTACAACAGTACACGCGTACAGCAGAAATTAACAATGATATTGATCCAGGCAGCCCGGGTCCCCTCAATTTAATTTTGCCAACCAATTTAATTGGGCCCCGTGCATTAATATTTCAATGGCCCCCAATTTAAATGAGCCCCAACAATAATATTGATCCAGGGGGCCCGGGCCCCTTCAATTTGATGTCTGCCAACCAAATTAAACGTAGAACCCGAGTGAAATTAAGGGAATTTATCCTAAAAGTTGCAAACTGAGGCCCTCATCTAACCTTTTTATGAACGTAATGCAATAACCAAGGACGGATTTAACATATCACAGTGCCAGGGCCCCCACCCTCAGATAAGACTTTTTTTGTTTTTCACCTGCATTTGGCAGGAAAATATTGCAAAAATCTCAAAGTGCCAGGGGCCCAACTCAATGTAAATCGGGCCCAGGCAATAACTTGGTTTGTAGATTTACTTTTTTTACAAACTTATTGTAGGCGTAAATATCTATTGTACATGTTTCAATGACAATTCACCTCTACGTTTCCAGCTTTTACGCAACGAAATACTTTCGAAACACATTAGCTACAGTAAGGGGAATGCTCATTGAACAAATTTTTGAATTGAGAGGACCTCGGCTATCTGGCCTTGTATATACTTCAATAAATGGTTGTTTTCATGACAAAACAATAATCTCTAAGGAAAATATTTGACTGGATTGTTATTTACTGCTAAAATATTGCAAGAGGCAAGGCACTTTACTTCCCCCTACCTGGGCCAAATTACTCACAAAATTTAATCCCAGAAGGCAAGATTTTAAGCGTGCTTTGGACTTAAATTGCAAGCAAAAGGAGAACTGAACAACTCAATTTTTTCAATTGGCTTTTAAATGCTAAAAATCTAGTACTTTCAAATGGCTCTGAATACGTGCGAAATGTGATCCAATGGTATTAAAATAGCTTTTTTTTCCATAAAATTAAGAAAAATCGCCCAGCGGCTGGGGACTTGGCCCCCAGACCCCCATAGCCACCGGCAGCTGGGGGCTTCGCCCCCAGACCCCCGTCTGTGATGCGTTTGAATTACAGTACACTTCTTTGCTCAAACACTTTCTCCGATTGAAGCGCTTAGTTCTAAAAGTACTTAAGTCCATTTTTATAAAAATTTAGTCACAAAACTTGCTTCCTTAGGTATTTTTAGAATCAAAATAAGGCATTATTCTGGCCAAGCCAGGTGAAAGTTTATGGACTTACGGACTTATTTTGGTAAGTTTTTTTTCACAGGTCCTTTTTGTAGCAGTAAACAACTCAAAACCATTGGTAACTCAATTTTCATAAAAATGACTTAATTACTTTTAGAACTAAGCGCTTCAATTTAGACATTTTCGCGTTTTAGCTATTAGTTTAAGTCCTATCCTTGAACGAGTTCCAATTAAGTTACGTGCCAACACCAGACCACGGTTTCTGATCTTCCATTCCACGATATCATTGCCCCCACAAAAAAATTCCTCTTTTGAAGTTTCTGATGACATCATTGCATGTGACTTGTGGTTTGGGCCCCCTTCAATCAAAAATCCTGGCTACGCCAATGGGTGCAATTGATACGTTTGTCTTCTTTTGCCGATCTATTTAGTCATCACTACTAACTTTTTTCAAATAGATTTATCAGACTCCACACGTGATGAAAAAGGTGCAACATGTTTAAACAAAAACTCGTATAGAGCATATGTAATCACATTAACAAAATACATAAATGGACCATATTAATGTTTACCTTTTCAAAAACACGCAACATGTTGACACAAGAAAAAACAGTCATGGCAGTGTCCACTGTCTCGACTATACTGCACCTGTAACACTTCTTAAGCCAGCCTATAGGTTATGCATAAAATCGTGACTGTACGAGCTTTACCTTACTTAATAGCGATATAAATTCTAGCGCAGTTTATTTTACGCAAAAATCACTCCGCCTTAACAGCGCAAAATTTGTTTAATTGAACAAACGATACGACAGTACGGCGAAAAATCTTCAAGGCCTAACTTAAGATGCGTAAATTCAGAAGCTTCAAAGCTTGCACTACAGTAGACATAAAATTTGAGCGTACAAGCATATCCTTGCTTGTGCAAGCATTATTTTAATCAACTGACAGCTTGTATGCTGTTAAGGCCATTAGTTGAATGTAAGAAATTTCAGTATAAAAATTAAACTAAAAATACGCGCATTATTTCACACACAGTGTAAATAATCGGTGCTTAAACGGGAAATCGAATTGACGACAGCATTTGCTCAAGACTGCTGTACGGATTATTATTACAAGAGCTTGGCTATTATTATGAGACTGCGACAATCAACCAAAACTGATCAATGAAAGAGGTTTGAGATTCTTTATCCTGATAAAAAATATCCTTTTATGAATAACCTAATAATAACTAGAGTCGTAGAGCAGGAAAAACATCAGCAACTAAGCATACACAATGTTTTTGCCCCTGGGCTTCACAAAAATTTGCGATAAGGATGTAAAGTAGTGATACGAGAAAAAAAAGATAAACAAAACAGCGAATAAAACAAGAATGCAAATTCAAGTACGACGCAGTCAGAACAAGTGAACACCGTCGAAGGTAAGTTGACTTTAAACTTTGTAAGCATTAGCATTACAGTAACATGATTTTTATCCTCTTATTGTATGGGTCTAATTAAAATCTGTTAATCAATTGGAAACGCGGCCTATAGTGATAAATAAATACTTGAGTGAACAAAATCAAACTAAACAAAATATTTAAAATATAACATAAAGGGTCTTCGTTACAACTGAAAAACAAATTGGAAATACCGCATTGTGACTTTAAAAGGTCTATTTGTTTGTTAAATGTAGACCGAAAGAGCACCTCAAACGCTCATAATTAAAAGACAAAAACGGTTCAGTACTGTAAGATTAACAAAGCACAACACTCAGTGATAAAATTATATCATACAGCAGTTACGTTTGAAACAAAACATGGCCAATCCTTAGCATATTTATTCAGAATTTAAATCAGTTTAAATACGAACGGATGTTGAAGCAGACTTTGTTCCAAATGCACGTACATTCAAACGAGATTAATTAATGATAAATTAAATTTTAATTAATTAAGATAATGGGCAATTATTCAGTTTTAATTCCTAAGATTGATTTCAAATTTAACCTTATTCAGACTAAATTTGCAGTAAAATGTTAGCAGTAAGTAGGCCAATAACTTGTAGATTTCAGCACCAGGTAGTAGATTTTATCAGTGGTAAACTTTGAAGGTTTCGAGTAGCGAGTTAGAAGCGTACTGGGTAATGGTGGTCGGTAAGTTGTAGGCAAAAAGTTATGGAGTAGCCATATTGAAGTGGAAGACATATAGCCTAGAAACAGTAAAAAAAGGGGGGCCGATTCCAATTCAGTTTTTTTTCTTTTGTTTTGGCTAATATTAGAACAAAATTGACCTTTGTCGCCTGAAGAGTGCCCAGAGCAAGGACGAAACGCGTCGCGACGGCTTCAATCCACTTATTGTCATATTGTCATTAAATCAATATTCATTTTGTGAAGCAATGTCCCAAGTGCTCTTGTCCTGAACCCCCTTAACTGAATTTGATTTACGCTCACCTAGTTAGTGGTTTGAGCACTCTCGGTTTAGGAATTTCTTGACCAGAGCTGTAGTGTCTCGAGACATGTCTCGGTCTCGAAACAGTCTCGAGGCACTATTTTTCAAAGTCTCGATCTCGTCTCGGTCTCGGCACCTCGAAGTCTCGGAAAATGGGCAAGTCTCGGCCATATTTCCAATCTGAGCGTAAAAACCCACAATAATTGTAAGCTTTTAACTGAAAAAAAAAAAAAAACAAATCCCTTCCTGTTTAAACCAAGGCTTGGCAAAGTTATACCTTAATAGCCCATGGGGATTGAATACATCGAAAAAAGATATTTTTTTGACTGAATTAATGTATTGTAAGGGTATTTTGATTCACAATAATATGGATTATGGGCAGTAGCGTAGCCAGGGGGGGGGCGGGGGGGGCTATAGCCCCCCCATTGGCCTGCCGACCAAAATGCAGAATAAGGAAAATACCACGTTTTTAGCACTTCTAAGACTCTCTTTTGCACTGGATTAGACTAAAAAATGATTTAAAGCATAGTTTGAAACGTTTATTTGGGGGGGGGGCTAATGGACTGCCGACCAAAATGCAGAATAAGGAAAATACCACGTTTTTAGCACTTCTAAGACTGTCTTTTGCACTGGATTAGACTATTTTGAAACGTTTATTTAGGGGGGGGCTAATGAACTGCCGACCAAAATGCAGAATAAGAAAAATATCACGTTTTTAGCATTTCTAAGACTGTCTTTTGCACTGGATTAGACTAAAAAATGCTATAAAGCATAGTTTGAAACGTTTATTTAGGGGGGGCTAATAGACTGCCGATCAAAATGCAGAATAAGGAAAATACCACGTTTTTAGCCAGTAGCGTAGCCGGGGGGGGGGGGGGCGCGGGGCTATAGCCTAGCCCCCCCCTATTGACATGTCGACCAAAATGCAGAATGGGAAAAACACTACATTTTTAACACTTTTGAGATTGTTTTATGCACTGGAGTGGACTAAAAATAGTGATTTAAAACATTTTTTGAAACATGTGTTCAGGTGGGGGGGGCTAATTTGTCAAAAATAAAACCAACAAATAAATAAAAACTTAGAAAAATGGTAAGAAATAAGCAATCAAATTTGATCGTAAGTGTAAAAATGCTGAACATAGGTGTCATTAACAAATATACTATAAACTAAGGAATAGGGGGGGGGGGGCTATTCAGTATTTGTTAGTTACCAATCATTTCTCTCAAATTTCTTTTCATTAGCCCCCCCCAATTATTTTTTTTCTATAAACTGTATACGAAATAGATTACTCCGTGTGAGTTTTATTGAACTATTCGATTTTATAATTTGCCAGCATCTAAACAAGAGAACTAACATTTTATCATTAGCCACCTCCCAAATAGCCCATTTATGCCACCAGTTTAATCTTGTTTGCACTGCCAATTTCTAAGCCACGTTTTAAAAGCATTATTTTTTAATCAAAATAGCCCTAAAATGAAGTTATTTTTGCAAAAAAAATGCAAAATTTTTGAGCGCTGGGGGCTCCGCCCCCACACCCCCGTGCCTCCGGCGGCTGGGGGCTTTGCCCCCAAACCCCCAGCCTCCGGCGGCTGGGGGCTTCGCCCCCAGACCCCCATTGGCCTCCGGCGGCTGGGGGCTCCGCCCCCAGACCCCCAAAACAGCCCCCCCCATTGCGAATTTCTGGCTACGCGCCTGATTATGGGTAGAGAGTGCCTGAGATATAAAACATTTCGCTACCACTGGTTTAGACAAATGTTATTACCAATAAATTTCGTATTTTTTATTCTTATACTAGTGGTACAACTGCTAGTTTTCTGCGTTTTGATAAGACGGCTGCTGCTTTTTTTGTACCGGTTTTACTTTTTGGCTTATTCCGTGTCCGGAAGATTACCGAAGTTATATCTCCTTGACTTTGTGAAAAAAGAATCAAGCAGTGAGATAGGCTGCGCCGAGTGCATTCGCATTCTACACACGAAGTAACTCGAAATATTTTGCATTATAAACAAGAAGGCCTCAAAAGCGGTTTGACGTTTGAGTTTTTCTATAGTTACTATCAAAATCCTTTTCATCAGAAACAAATCAATTAATCGGAATTTTCAAATCAACAAACATAAACTGAACTAGGAGAAATGATAGGAAGTAAGCTTGCGCTCTTCAAAGAATTAAGCTTTTCTAAACAAAAATCACTATTCTCCGAAAGAACCATCAGGACAACATTTGTGCGAAAAGACCAAAGTAATGGTACATCTATATTATCACACCTTGGGGCGATAAAGGTTTGAGTTATAACAATTAATGTGACAACATTTGTTTTGTGAATATTACAGCGGAACAGTTAGGACTGAAATATTATTTTAAGTTCTACATAAATATTCTTACTTCCATTTTGTAGCTTGCACATTTAGTTAACAAAATTTTTTGATGATCATGATAGTATTAAATCTTAAAAACCATAAGCGACGCCAAAAAGCTTTCTAATTAAAGACAAAAGTATATCTTTTAAGTAGTGTAACTTTTTTAACCAGCTTGTTCCTAATGTAATAGCGAAATGCCTGGAAATCTATATTGCAATGTGCTGGGAAGTTCACCAAATGTCCAAAATTTAGATCAAAAATATTTGGAAAATATTGCAAACGTTTGGTTTCAAAAGTCTCGTGTCTCGTCTCGGTCTCGGAAGTTCAAGTCTTGGTCTCGTCTCGAGTTTTTGCTCAAAGTCTCGGTCTCGCACCGTCAATGTCTCGTCTCGGTCTCGAAGATTTTGGCCGAGACTCCAGCTCTGCTCTTGACTATGACTCTTGTCTTACCTTTCTCAAAATTTGTACTCGCTCACTTTTTTAGTTTGAGCACTCTGAGATAGCGCTATGTGGATAGAAATTTTAATTAGAATAACGTTGGGGTCTCTTATTAAAATTTTCCATTGCGTAGAGCTCGATACGTAATGTTTTGCGATATTTTGCATTTTTCGACAATAATGGGCTATTATTCGGTTTTAATTCCTATGATTGATTTCAAATTTAACCTTATTTAGACCAAATTTGCTATGTTAGCAATAAGTAGGCCAATAACTTGTAGATTTCAGCACCAGGTAGTAGATTTTATCAGTGGTAAACTTTGAAGGTTTCGAGTAGCGAGTTAGAAGCGTACTGGGTAATGGTGGTCGGTAAGTTGTAGGCAAAAAGTTATGGAGTAGTCATGTTGAAGTGGAAGACATATAGCCTAGAAACAGTAAAAAAAGGGGGGCCGATTCCAATTCAGTTTTTTTTCTTTTGTTTTGGCTAATATTAGAACAAAATTGACCTTTGTCGCCTGAAGAGTGCCCAGAGCAAGGACGAAACGCGTCGCGACGGCTTCAATCCACTTATTGTCATATTGTCATTAAATCAATATTCATTTTGTGAAGCAATGTCCCAAGTGCTCTTGTCCTGAACCCCCTTAACTGAATTTGATTTCAAACGAGACTATGTATTTTTTTGTTACTAGTTTAATATTCGAGATGCGGACGCGCGTCCATGGGACTTTTGTTTTTTCTCTGCGATTTGCAACATATACCAGTATAAAAGTTCATTAATTCGCTGTAAAAGACTCAAAAACAGTTGAACATGAAAAGATGAAATCCGAATCAACATGAAGTTAGATAAAAGCAATATGCAATTGAGTTTTTGGGATGATCGGTAGCATGACTGGATTGAACTTTCTAAGGTTTTCTAAAAGTCATATATCCTAAATTTTTGGGCAGATCGGTCTCATGATTTTAGAGTTCTAAAAAGAATCAGCTCAGAATATTTATTTTTGTAGTAACTTTTAACTCGCAAACGACTAAACGTAGAAAGTTGAAGTTTAACACGCAAAACGTAGATAAAAACTACGTGCCAAACGTAGATAGATAAATGCGAAGTGCCAAGTACATACCCATTTTTCGGGGCGCCGGTCATCTAACCGCAATTTTAGAAGCCAAAAGCTGGAAAAAATGTACAACTTTATCTGGTATATCTAGATACGTACTGAAATTGATGAAAAAAACTCTTGCAGTTTCTAAACACACTGTAATACAGATCAGTGATCACTTGCTTTGGGCGATGCTCGTTAGCCGCAAATAATTTATTTTTTCTTTTGATTATTTCTTATCGTTTCTGATTCCAGCTAGTCCTAAATTGTTAAGCCTAACAAAGTAACAGGTTTAAATTTTCATCACTCGAAATAATAGTAAAATCTAGTACCCGCCTGCGGGTGCCGCGTGGGGACAAAAATTTAAAAATTTTTGACGCTAGAGCAAAACGAACGAATTTTTTTTGTGTGTAAGTATATATACAAAAGACATGAAACCTTGCAAATTTGGGTATGTCATATTGGGGTTACTAAAAAATTGAAAACTTTAACCACTTTAGCTAGAAATTAAATTTTTTGGAAAAAGCGCATAGCAAAAAAGGGTGAAAGATGACCGAATTTGTGGGTGCGTGTTGAGGGATCCAGCCCATAATTTAAAAGTTTAATCCGCTTAAGCTGGAAAACTGAAATTTTCGATGAAGATGGTTGTAAAAGAAACATAAGCAATAACGTCGGAACTTTTTCCGAAAAACTCTTCCTTTCTCTAAAGGATGATCAAATTTGGTGGTACCACCTTTGCAACATTAAGAGTGCAGTAACTAGACTCTCCAAATTTAAAATTTTTATATTCAAACACATTTAAAAAGCTTAAATTTTCAGAAATGAATGATATACGTACTCTTGAAAAACGATGTCGTTGTTATTCTCGCAAATAGATAAAAAAAATGACAAAAATTGGTGGTGCCACAATGGAAATCCGCTATAAGCCAAAAATTTTGATATTTTTAATCTTTTGAATCAAAAACTGATCTTTTTGAGACAGGTTGAGATAAAAAATAGATAAAAAAGCCAAATTTTGGAGTGGCGCGACTTTTTTAACCTTTTCAGCTAAAAAAGTGAAATTTTCAAACAGGTCGATGCAAAATTAAGATAACATGACAAATTATGGAGGTGCCACGTTGCGAGGTCACCTCCAACATCCTTCGATTGATTCAGATAATAGTAAATGCTACTAGCATATTTTGACTAATTATTGCCAATACTTACAAGTAACTAATCATTATAATAATCACTGGTCCTTAAGAACGATTGAAATAATCATTAGTTGCATATCAGTATTGGCAATAGTTTGTCTATGGTTAATGAAGACAACCTCTCTTCCCAAGTTAAAACAAAATTTGAGTTAAAACTTGCTTTGAGATAAAGAAAAATCCAAGATCATACCTGACATAGAAGAATGAACGTGACCGAAATTACAAGTTAAGCGTTTTGTGCTTAAAATCAATATTTTTAGATAAGAACACCACCAAAGATGCTTCTGTTCAAAATTGTGTTGTTGATGATCAGTTACATTGGCCTGAGCAATGGTCAAAGAGAAAGTAAGCCAAGAAAATAGAAATTATAATTCTTCAGCAGAAGTTCTTTATGTTCTTGAAAGAGTTCTCAGCAATAAGTTATAACTGAAACTTTTTTGGAATAGGTGGTTCTAAACAACTATTAATAATATGGCTTTATAAAACTTAATGGACACAGAAATAAATTCAGGTTTTTGCTTTATTATATTATTCACGATCCAAGCAACACATAATCGTGGCTGTAATGATTTGACGAGATTGGTTGTACGCAGGTGATCATTTTTCTAACCTAAAACTGATTCTAGAAAATATATCACCAGACAAAAACAGTTATTTTTGACTTATAACTTAAAGGGAGTGAAGCATCCAGCGTGGATTATAACCAAAAGACAAAGAAACATCTAACGCACACCTTCGCCAAAATTCAACTTTCTACGATCTATCGTTTCTGAGATAATTCATTTCAAAGTTTAAAAGATCGCCTCAGCAGTGTTGTCAGTAAAAATTTAACCTTTTCCGCAAAAATGTTTCAGGTATCTTTCGTAACTATTTTCAAATCATTTAAACTTTAAATTAGAGAGTATTCCAAAAAGCACAAAATCAGATTTCAACTGGCAAAACTGTTTAGGAAATCTTAAAAAATTTCAATGACCTTTCAAATGAATTGTCTCAGAAACGATTCCTCATTGAAAACTAAAATTAAGTGAAGATATGTTCCAGCTGTTTCTTTGTTTTCTGGTCATAGTTCTATCTGGATGATCCATCCCCTTGATTATTGGGAATTCAGTACTAACCATAGCCCAATAATTATTGGCTTTAAAAAATAAAAAATGGTTACGATTCAGCAACACGAGCGGCTGGAAACTGATACTCCATAAAGAATTACTGTAGCTTTGGTCAAAATACTGAGGGAGAGAACATTTCACCACAAAATATTATTGTTTAAGAGAGTGAAACGAAAATGAGGAAAATTCGTCCGCGCATTTTTCATTTGCTATATTAAGGGGAATATCAGGCTTTTGGTTAGATATGGGGTTAGTTTTAAGAAAAAAATACGAGTTTAGGCAAGATTTGAACCAGAATTAATCAACTAGTAGATAAAAATTTTCGGTGAAATCGTCTCTTTTCAAAAAATTCCTAAAATATGAGTTGTGTGTATGCCATTTCAATAAACATATTTTGCTTAATTACAAATCTCTCATTACATAAATTTAAAAACCACAAAAATAACGTAGAATAGAATTTTGGTAAATGCAAGTACTGCTCAGGGGCATATATTGTGCCTAACTACAAATCCTAAATTATGAAAAGTGAAGGATACAAGTGAAAGAAAATCATTGATTGATGAATGAGTTATCAGTTATGATATTTTATAAACGTTTATGAGTCATAAACATCATGTTTGTTGTAAATGTAGTCATTAATGCAAAACAGTGCCGGTCTGCATGAATTGCCGAAAACTGATTTGATTTGATTTGAAGATGATGGCTTTGACCGTCAAACTGGTTTTAATTGCTTTAAGGTTTCACTTCAATGTTAAATTTCACAAAAAAAAAACTTCAAAAGCGCTATTATCTTTAAAAGGGCAATCAGGGCGGAAATTTTTTGCTCGATTTTTCTCAAACAATTTTGACAGATCTGATGACCAACTTCATCAAATTTGAGCTTTCTACAACCCTCCGTTTTTGAGATATAACAGATTAAATTTTCCCTTAGAAATTTTGCCAGGGTTGCCAATTAGAAATAAAATTTCAAAACTTGACATCATGTTCTTGATTCTCCGTAAATATTTTGCGGCAGAGTACTTGCAAAACTAAGTACAAATAAAGAACCGTAAAACTAAGCTGCTTTTTAATAAATGTAAGCCAGCTTTCCCAATATTAATCTTCAGTTACAATACCGATAAAATGGCAACTTTAAAGTAAAGGAGAAAAGGCTGATTTTGAACTGCAATAGCTTGAAAACGGGAAAGCGTAGAAACTTCAAATTTGGTGAAAATGTATTATAGATATATCCCAGCATTTTGGTTATGCCTTTTTTAAGCTTTTCCATCAAACTGTGTCTGTTTTGCTTTGTATAGTTATTCTGGCAAAAAATATCCTAATTTGGCAAAGAAAGCGCATTCCCTTTACAATACCATACTTCCGTAAGCTACTAGGGGAAGGTGGGGTGAGTTGGACACTGAAGCTGTAAATTGCACATTACTCGAGAATGCTTGCAGATATAAAAACCGTTTTGGTATGAAATAAAATTACATGCATTTAGGTCTTCAACCACAGCCAAAAATCTTGTGTTGAACATTACCTTCAAGTCAAAGTATTCGATCCAAAAAGTGCTCTTAATTTGTCTAAACAACCCTCATATAAGGGTATGTTGGTCAACCGTGTAGGGTGCGTTGGACATAGCCCCCCTGAGAAAAATTTCTGGCTACGGGCCTGCTATACATAACAGTAGCCATTTAATTTAAGAAATTTACACCACAGTAAAACATTTAAACCAGATTTAAACCACAGCTTACATTAGTAGACTAAGTTATTCAGTCGTAATATCATTCTGCATCACTCCACTAAGACCTGGGGGGTGGGAACCAAAGCCAAGACATTATAATCGCTCTACTGCATAGGCTTAAACGAATAATAACGAAATTTAGGTGGCATGCTCATTGCTCCATTCTTCAATTCTGCTCCGAGAAAATTGCGAGCAACAAAATAGCAGGCCTACTTATCGGCAGAGCTAACAAAATATCAAAAATAACGAAATTTTCTGAGGAAAAAGTACAGTACCGGTACACCGTTAACATTTTTGGTTAAAACTTTATGGTGTAGCGTAGGAGGGATGTTCAAATATTATAAGACGCTTTCAGAAGAGGGTGCGGTTGGAAAAAGCTTTAAATGCTATGCAAAAGGATGGATATAATTAGGCCTACGTTTTAAAATTGTTAAATGAGGAGGGGTTAAAATTTCGTCATAAGATATTTGAACAAAAAGCGCGTCATATGATATTTGAACGGATCCTAGTCATGACTTAAACTTAAAACTTTAAATCAGAAAAAATTGTCACAATAAGGACTAGCCTACAAGCCAAAATTTTGGTGTAGCCAAGTCATTAGGCCTAAACCTGTGCTGAAAATACACAACACAGCCAACCTTGGAAATAGCCAACATTGTCAGCAAAATAGCACCATCGTCCAACCACCAACATAATAAAACCAGCCAAAATAGTCAACATAATATAGGCTCATGGGATAGGCTATTTATCAAAGCTTAAAGTCTAACTGCAATTTGGACATAGCATTTTATTTTCAGAGTCGCAACAAAGCACATGTGCCCATTCATTGCAAATGTATATTGCAGAGCCGGTGTTACTGTTTTTAAGCAACGAATGGCCGTGTGCAGCGCTGGAGCATGTGCAGCGCACCCACTGTTCGCCACTACGACTGTCCTCATAATTTTCCCCACAGAAACAACACTTCCAAACTTCACCTTGAGGCTGAAGAGGTAAATCGGTATCAAATTCTTCGCAATTATCATCAGATGTATTCGTTTCGAAGTTATGTCTCATGGAAAGAACTAGAGCTTCTTCTTCGTCTTCTGAACTACTTTTATCGTCTCTCAAATTCAGTCTGCGTTTTGTACCCGTATAACTCTTTGTTTGCCATGGATTATTCTTAGACTTGGGCCTGCTATCTTTTACTTTTTTCACTTTTTTCGTCAAAGCAGGCCTGGATTTTGTGTTTGTTTGTTTCTTCCTCTTCTTTGCCAACTCTTCCAGCCTTGCTTTTTCTGGAGTTGCAGTCAAAATTTTTCTGGAACCTTGACGACTGACATCGACTTTCTTTCTTCGCGTTACTTGTGGCATGGGAACAATTTCTTCTGGGCTTACATGTATGGATGAACAAGCTGCCAGAATTTTATTGTTTGAGGGTGTTTCGTTAGGCGTATTCGCTGTTGCAGCAATCGAAGATGATGGATTAGGTGTTTCTTGAGTGTTTCCAACTTCTTGGAAGGGCAGATATCTACGCGGTGTTGTCAGATGGACAGATGATGTTCCTGGATTGTTATCAGAAGCCTCTTGGGAATACATAGATGGACGTGATGTTGTATGGGCAAATAATGTTTCAGGAATGTCTTCAGCTTCTTGGGAGCACGTAAATGGATGTGGTATTGCAGCATGTGCAGATGATGTTCCTGGAATGTCTTCAGCCTCTTGCGAAAGCATAGATGGACGAGGTGCTGTATCATGGGAAGATGATGTTCCAGGAATGTCTTCAGCTTCTCCTGTGGGCATAGATGCACTCGTTATTGTAACATAGGCACTTGGAGGTTCTAGAATGATTTCAGCCTCTTCAAAAGACACCCGCATATCATTTGTTTGATCGGAATTGAGCCAATTTCTTAATCCAATTACTGAACCAGGTTGTGCAGCATCTTGGTCAGTGCTTCTCTCAATCCGATAACTATACGTTGGGTCTTCAGTTTGCTCAAGGTCGTCTTTTTCTTCTTCAGGAGGCACGGAAGAAAATCATTGTCTGTAAATATATTCGGATTATAAGGCCATATGCCTGTCGCTTTAAAACCTGATATGATGTTCCTCGGTGTCATAGCAGATAGAAAGGCCTCGTTGACAGCAGCTGCAACGTGATAAATGGTAAATCGTTCCCCTGGATGACTGCGCATCCAGCTGTCCAAAGCTTTATCGTAAAACTTTTTAAACCGCCCATAGACAGAAACGTCCAATGGTTGCATTTTATGCGTGGTGTGTGGCCAAATCGTGAGAAGAACGATGCCATTTTCACAAGCAAAATTGACCGCATCGATATTGACGTGGGAGCTATGATTGTCGATTATTAACAGTGCTGGTGTTGCTTTGGACACGCCAGTTTGAGCTGCAAAATGTTTCAAAAACTCAAGCCAAATCTCATCATTAATCCAGCCTAATCTTGATGAAAAACCATGGGAACCAGCTGGTGCTCCTCTAAGAAAAATGTTCTGGTATCTCGTTCTGGGAAATATTAAGAGTGGAGGTATGAATCGTCTCTCTTCGTTTGCTGCACAAACTGATGTGACCAGTTTGCCTCTTTCTCCTGATGCCACCGACTTGTTTTTTACCTCTGCTGTCAATGACTCCTTTCGGTCTTTGCACATTTCGGTCCCGGTCTCATCGGCATTCCATATCTGCGCAGATTGAAATTTTTGTTTATCCAGGACTTTTGCTAAATTGTCAAAAAATGTTTGTGTGATTTCGTTGTTAAAAGCTGTTGCTCTTGCAATCGAAGTTGGTTCTGGCTTACAAATCGCAAGTTCGTTCCTTTGCATGAAGAGTCGAAGCCAGTCTTTACCGGCTTTTCCTTGAATTTCCCACGAAGAGGGTACTGTAATATGATTGGCTACTGCGAATCGGTAGGCCAATCTTTTTACTTTTGAGCTAGACAGGCCATAAAATCTCTCAGATAGTAAAATAATATAGCCACAAGCTTATCGGGCATATACGAAATCAGTCGTAAATATACTACTACTTTATTTATTAAAATCGATTTCACCCCAGCGGGGCATCATCAGTTAGATCTTATTCAAATAGAATCTTTATAATAAATAATTTTAATAAATAATTTTAATAAATAAAGTAGTAGTATATTTACGACTGATTTCGTATATGCCCGATAAGCTTGTGGCTATATTATTTTTCTGATCCCTAAATGCGAAGTCGTCGAAATTTCTTCTTTCTTCTCCTGTGTGTGATTTTCAACCAAAACATGGCCTCAAACAATCTCTCAGATAGCTTGACTAAGTGAGAGGCCAATTCACGATCAAGATCTGGTGGAAGGATTTTTGAGACATTTTTGTTGTATCCCATTGTTACCGGTACAGTCGAATTATCACTCTTCTTTAATTTATCCAAGTAGCGATAGAAAGAGGTTCGTTTAAGACCAGTTGCTAATAACAGTTTGCATGCTTTAGATTTACTCAAGCCTCCATCTACCAATCGCTTTGCTGCTTCATAATCTCGAATGGTGGCTTTTCCTCTTTCCGGCTGTTTTCGTTTTCGATTCGACACCATTGCAGTGGGCCTATTTCGCTGTGGTTTCGTCTTAGGAGGCAATTAGGTCCTACACTGGCTACGCTATTAGTCAACACAGTGATAGCTATAACCATAGGTGGGCACAAGTCCGTTAATCGTTAATCCGTTAATAACGAAGCTAACTTTTTCAATAACTCGTTAATCCGTTAAAAAGTTTTTTCATGTTAACGGACTAAATTAACTTCCGTTAAGTGCTGTTAACGGACTAAAGTAACTTCCGTTAAGTTCTGTTAACTTCCGTTAAGGTTTTTATCGTTAATATCTTGCAGCTTTGTTGTGCATTTGAACTTGTTTTAATCTTGAAATTAGATTAGACTGTAAAATGTAACTTTCAAAACACAAAAAGACCTCCATAGCAATAAATATTTCCTTACAATCAACTCAACAGCGTCAATACGTGTTCTAGAAGCGAGTGAATAAAACGAAATGTAAATTACACGCAAAATGTTAACGGATTAACGGACTTTATTAACTTCCGTTAATTAAAGCTGAAAATAACGAATTAACGTTAATGGAGGTGTGAAGTTTGTTAACGGACTAGTGGTTAACGAAGCTAACGCTATGCATTAACTTGCCCACCTATGGCTATAACTTTAAAACCTGGAAAGTATCCTTAAATTTTGAAAAATATTTGCTGTGTACCCAAAGCTATGTTTTTATGTAACAGATTAGTAACTTGACCTGGATAGCCTACCCTTAAATTAAAGGTTTGATAAGTCCTTAGAAAAGTTCAACTCAAGTTTTTCACGCACTTCTTAATTACCATCAGAAAAATAGCCTCTGCATGTAAAAAATTGAAGTCAAGCAAGGGTTGCTGTATTAAAATCATAGACAAGTTTTTGTCTTATTTATAATGTCCTTTTTCCTCCCCCTAACTCTGAACACTTAATTGTGTTACCGCTTGACTAGAAGACCTTTAAGATCCCTTCACTATTTTGCAAGACCTAAGGCTAATCAGTAGGCCAATAATAACCGAGACTGTAGGCTAGAAGCGAGGTAAGCACAACTGCAAATTGTTTTTTATTTCTTAGCAACTGTAAGTTAAGCAAAGGTTCGAGCCAGCAGGCCTAGTCTTCTAATGAACCGGATACTAATATATAACTCAATCAGGAATCCACATCCACTTTGTGTGGATACGAGGGCAACCAGCAGACTACTGTATTTGCAGGATTAAGACTCAAAGTTAGTCGGGTAAATTGGACATCTGTCCAACATGCCCTACCAAAAGTCGTCCGATTTACCCTCAAGGCTGCCATATTGTTTAGACTGCTGTCAGTCTAAATCTGTTTGAGTTTAAAGGTAAGCGAAACACCCTGTTAGGTCCTTGTAGTACCTAGTCTTTATCAAATACGTTAGTTGAAAGCGACCTTTCACGACTCTCTTTCAAACAGGCGGAGAATAATTTTTCACAATATTGGTTTAGTGCCTAAAACGACTATATTTTGAACATAATTGACCACTGCAGCCATGTTTTTTACAGAAGCAACCTGAAAGTATTGGAACTGATAAAAGACACTTCTATCTTTCCAAGCGTCAAATCACGTGATAATTCCATTAGCCAATCACGAGTTAATTACGTTTGTGCAACCTACCCTCTTACCCAACTTACCCGACCTTCCCCTATACAACGCTTCTACCAAAGATGAAAACTAAGTCCCGCAAATTTCTTCGAGCTACAAATGGCAGAATGATTAATCCTCGTATTGAGGAGGTTGTTTCGGAAACAAAAACATAAACTAGACTGTATTTTCTGTATTTCTAGGTTAGTGTTGCGCTTTTTTTAAGTACATTTTTTTACATTCCTTGTAAAGCGGCAAAAAAGATCACTGGTCGAGTGCATAGAGCGTCTACTATCGAAGTAAATTGATTCCCGATGGGGTCAGTACAAAGCCTTTTCAAAGGTTTTTTCATTGCAGTTTCAGTTGTGGACTACACATTTACACAATTCATCTACCCCATTATAATATTATTACAATATCGGTACTAGCTGGTGCTTTTTCTTTTATTACGCACCCTTCTTTACTTGTACCAACATTGGTCAAAGGGTCCCTAAGCCAAAGTTTATGAATAAAGGTCTCCATAGTCCGAAAGTTTAGAATTATTGATTTACACATAAAAAAAGAAATGCAGTGCAACTTTAAATAACACTTATTTTGATAATGCTGTTCAGGAAAAATTCTTACGTTTACAATCAATTACTGTGGTTTTCGGTATTATAGAGAATGGTTCAGACATTCGGCGATTGATGATATAAGCGTGTTGGTCAAGAAAAAAACTTGTTTCGTTTACGTAAGAAAAGAAGCATGCTGAAGAGTTCAAGTAACTCCATTGAAACATAAAGCTGATGTACTTCTCCGGGTGCGAAATACTTCAAATGACCTTTACCCTGCATAAGTAGATTAAAGAAGCTGAAATGTTACAACACAATTGCAGAAGAATGGGGCCTGTTTTGTTCCTTTCATTAAAATGAGTAGTTCTGTCTTGTCCTACTAAACCTGCTACTTCGTCTTTTCAGATGTTTTTGCGCATAAGTTTGCTTATTTCTGAATATACTTTACAGATGTCGCTGGAAGAGAAAATAGAGGAGTTACAGTTGGTGGGGGAGATGTTAGCGGATCAATCTTTTCCGGAATAGACTTCAGGGGCGGCAACATATTTGGCTTAACCTCCAACAATAGCGATTTGAGCGGCAGTGACTTGCGTGGTAACAATATTTACGGAAGCATTTTCGTGGGATCAAATTTCGCCGGATCAAAGTTCGCCGGCGGACAGTTTGCGGGATGCTCGTTTGCTTTCTCCAACTTTGCAGGAGCGGATTTCAGCGGATCATCTTTCTACGGTTGCGATCTCCGGAATTCCGACTTTTCAGGCGCTGATTTTAGTGGAAGCTCCATCTTTGGATGCACATTTGCCAACTCGGATTTGAGCAACGCCGATTTTAGCGGATGCGAATTTATAGGTTCCGACTTTGGAGGATCAAACTTCACAGGATTCGATGTTGGTGGAAGTACAATCACAAACACGAACTTCGAAGGACTCGAACTTGACGAGTGAAAACTAAAAGAACGCACTAAAATCCATAGGTGGGCACAAGTCCGTTAATCGTTAATCCGTTGATAACGAAGCTAACTTTTTCATTAACTCGTTAATCCGTTAAAAAGTTTTTTCATGTTAACGGACTAAATTATCTTCCGTTGAGTGCTGTTAACGGACTAAAGTAACTTCCGTTAAGTTCTGTTAACTTCCGTTAAGGTTTTTTTCGTTAATATCTTGCACCATTCATTCATCAGACCGGTACAAATCAGTTTGCACTGGTAACACTTGTTGCGTATTAGCACGAGTTTTATAGACGAAAGCGAAGAAAGGAGTTCTTTTTTAAGACAAATAATAACCTGCAGCCTCATAAGTGTATTAATTATCGCTGATCACAATTTCCAAAGATTTTCCGATCGCAGCTTTGTTAGTGCATTTGAACTTGTTTTTATCTTGAAATTAGATTGGACTGTAAAATGTAACTTCCAAAACACAAAAAGACCACTACAGCAATAAATATTTCCTTGCAATCAGCTCAACAGCGTCAATACATGTTCTAGAAGCGAGTGAATAAAACGAAATGTAAATTACACGCAAAACGTTAACGGATTAACGGACTTTATTAACTTCCGTTAATTAAAGCTAAAAATAACGGATTAACGTTAACGAAGGTGTGAAGTTTGTTAACGGACTAGTGGTTAACGAAGCTAACGCTTTGCATTAACTTGCCCACCTATGCTAAAATCACGATACGCCAATTGCTTTGTGACCAGAAATGGGTTCCTCGAGGACGTCCGTCGAAAGGCTGTCCTTGGTCTTGGCCCCGGATTTTTTTGTGTCTTTGGCCTTGGCCTTGGCCTCTAGTTTTGTGTCCTCGACTCCACCTCTGTTTGTGACACTAAAAGTTAACTAAATACAAACAAATATGGCAATGAAACAGAAATTATGGCATTGCGTACGTTTTGGCCTTCTACTGGTGCCATTATCAACATTGAACTGGATAGCAATTAACTACATGGCATGGTGAACAGACTGGTGGTCTGTGACTACAAATTAACCACCTAATTATAGTAGAAATAGGCAAATCAACAAAATAAGTTGAATCAAATCTTTCAGTATGATTGCTGCTGCATTACGCCAAAGCGTGTGATGAGTTGGCATGGCCCATTTGAGTTAGATCAGCTCCTTTCGACGAAATGTCGCAGCGGTGGCCAGCTGCTGGCAACGCTTTTTTCTATTTGACCTGTTCAAGACTTGAAGCTCAGACCTCTCGCTCCAGAGACGAAAGCGTTACCGATCGACCAGCTGGCCGGTTGAACTATCGTCAATCAAACGTATAGTTTAAGCAAAACATTTAAAAGGCGAATGCATGAAATGGGTCTTCATATTGATTTAGAGACTACTTCGCTTCCTGAATTTTTGTTCTTTGATTATACTGTAATAGTACACTTCACCGAAAAAGCATTAAATCAAGTGTGCAGCTAGCCCAAGGAGAAAGGGATTGGGAGAGTTTGGCGCAGCTCTCCAGTACGTTATCGACTTTGGTTATAAAGCTATGTATCGCTGCCGAGCAGAAAACACATAACGTTTTTGGTTGGCAAGTCGTATCCGATCTTCATTCTAAGAATTCAACAATTAACAAAAAACTGTTTGGCAAATCGAAACAGTTGGTGCGTACGACCCCAAGTATAGCTGGGTCTGCCCTACAAAACAATTGTAAATCGGCAGAGAATAAACAAAAAAAGTCGACAAATTGGGCAGAAATTAAGAACCTTTTACTCTAACTGGAAAATTTATTCAGACTGGCGGTCGGCAACCTGTGCTCTAGTATTAATATATTGTTATTGAAACGGAGAAGTCAGAGCTAATGAAACGATGGACTTAGCCTATTTGGCTCAACTGATCCTCGCGCGCGCTTCTTTTGACCAGCCACTTACAGTAGTTATACCGGTTGTACTCGCTAGTGCTTAGCCTGTAAAGCGTTTAGCTTTAGTTCATCACTCAACATTTCGTTCTTTCGTTTCAGGTTTTGCGATTCAATCATCCCAACATTTTACGAATCTCAAGCCCAAATCCTAAAGCCCGGCCTGACTTATAACTCTGCTATTCAGTTTAATTGTGAGTTAAAATTTTACCAAAACAGCGCAAAGGTATACATATTTTTACAAAAATAGCTCAACAAAAAATTGACTTTTGGGGCCCCATTTTGAGAAGTCCCGGGGAGGTGGCACACCCAAACTATGTCAAAATATTTGTCTGTTAAATATCTGCTGATATTAAAAAAACTGGTAGCCTAGATTGAGCGGTTAAAAAAATTGATTTTTGGGGCTTTTCGGGTAAATCGCCCAAAAAACTTTCGGAGAAAAAATGTGTATGAAGCTCAACAATTTTAGGCAAAATCTAGATTTCGATATGTTGTGGTTTAGGAGAAGAAGAGCGTACAAGATTTAGGAAGAAAAAAAGGAAAAAAAAAGAAGTAAACCTTATCGTGCCAAAAGTGGGTTGGTTGGAATGGAAGTGTATCTTAAGACATATAACCGTGCGAAATATTCTTTGGCGTACTTAAGCCATTTGTGAATGAGACCGCTTTTTACGCCAAATTTGCGGGGCGTTTTTTTTGGGTCCTAAAACCAAAGTCACGGGACCACTTGCCTCAAAATTTGGTACAAACATGCTACTCATTAATCTTAAATTGCTGTCAAAAATTCCTGTAGCTCGACCTAACCGTTCTCGAGTTATAAGCAAAAGTCTGAAACTTCGCACTCATTAGTTTGAAAATGCCCGAGTAAAAACAAAAAAAAACGCGACTTGAGCGTCGGTCGTTCCAATTAAAAATACAATAGACAACTCACCAAAATAAGCTAAATCAAATCTTTCTTTGTGATCGCTACTGTATCACGCCGAAGCGTGTGACGAGTTGGCATGGCCCATCAGCGTGTGAGCAGCTTCTTTCGAAGAAATGTCACAGCCGTGGTCAGCTGCTGGCAACACTGTGTCCGATTTGACTTGTTCAAGACTTGAACCTCAGACTTCTCGCTCCAGAGACGAACGCGTTACTAATCGACCAACTGGCCGGTTGAGCTATCGTAATTCAAATATATAGTTTAGTCAAAACATTTAAAAATTGAAAACACAAATCAAGCAAGGATGGCAGTACGGTACGGTACAGTACGTAGGTACGGTACGCCTCAATTTTTGTCAAGAAGTACGGTACGCTGGTACGATATGCCTTTTTTTGTAATGGTACGGGTACGGTACGTCGGTACGCTGTTTGAATTAAAAATCCTAGACTTTTTGCACATTGAGCCGGCTTTTTGTATGCAGAGGCAAAAGACGGTCGAAGCCGACGCTAAATGTGTGAATAAAATCGCTGATTTATAGGCTAGTAATTTCAAAGTCAGTTAAAGTTGCGAGTAGTTAAAAGCAAGGATGGCAGCAGGCTTGGAAAGATTATAATTGTAATTGACAAAATTGTAATTAACTACACGATTTTGCTGTAATTGTAATTGAAAATTGTTCTGCCCATTTTCAATTACAATTACAGTACTTTATTATTCGCTACGATAGATGATAACAAGATGTGTTTGAACAATATCAATTTCCCTCCGGTTGCAAACCGGTATCGAAATTTTCTGTCGTTTGCAAGCACATCTGAAGTGACTTATAGAACATCAAAGTAGGTTAGGGATAGTCAGAGTTATTTTTAAAGATAGAGTTAATTATATTCATAGCCTAAACTTAGCACCTACTCTAATCATAACTAGCACTAACTCTAAGATAAAAAATAACTCAACATAGAATTGGTCTATGACGTCAGATGTGACTGTAACCAGTGGCAAGTAACCATTGTAGCCATAGGCATAGTCAGGATTTTTGATTGAGGGGAGCCAAACCACAAATCACAGGCAATGACGTCATCAGAAATTTTCAAAAGAGAAACTTTTTGTGGGGCAAAGATATCGTAGAATGGAAGAGCTAAAGCCGTGGCTTGTTGTTGGCAATTACCCAGGATTTTGCTAAAGGTAGAGGTACTGTAAACTAACTGTTAAAAAGTGCAATTTTCTAATTTGGGAGACATGTTGAGTAAGTTACTGGAACTCAAACGTATCACAGACGGGGATCTGGGGGCCGAACCCCAAGCCATTAGAGGTTTTGAGAGTGTAGGGGCGAAGCTCCCAGCCGCTGGGCAATTTTTTTGCAATTTTTTGAAATAAAAAGCTATTTTAATGGAATTGGATCACATTTTGCAAGTGTTCAGAGCCATTTGAAACAAATAAATTTGTAACATTTGAAGCAAAGTCAAAAAAATTAAATTGTTCAATCCTTCTTTTTTCTTGCAATATAGTCCAAAACACGTTAAAATCCTGCAATTTGTTGTTGAATTTTAGTTTTAAGTGATTTATTTGGCCCAGATAGGGGGAAGTAAGGTGCATTGGCTCGTGGAATATTTTAACAGTAAATAACAACCACTCGAAGATTTTCCTTAGAGATTTTTGTTTTTTGTGAAATTAGCCAGTTATAGGTGTACATGTACGGCTGGGGGGCCAGGCCCTCTCAATTCAAATTTAATGTTTTGTTCGAGGAGCATTTCTTCTAGCGATTTTTTTGTATAGTATTTTGTTCATAAAAACTGGCGAGGTGGAAGTGAATTGTAATGGAAAAATGGTACATTAGTGGTCACGCTTACTAACCATATTATTCCAGGGCCGGATTTACATTGCGCGAGGCATCTGGTACTTTGGGGATTTTTGCAACATCTTCCTGCCAAATATAGGTGAAGACCAACAATAAGTCTTACCATCTGAGCGCGGGGCCATGGCACTGTGTCATATGGTAAATTCGGCGCTGGTTATTGCATTACGTTCATAAAAAGGTTAGATGAGGGCCTGAGGTAGCAGCTTTCAGGACAAAACTCCTTAATTTCACCCGGGTTATACATTTTGATTGGTTGGCAAAATCGAATTGATGAGGCCCGGGGTTACTGGTCGTCAATATTATTGTTAATTACTGTTGCAGAGTTGTAAGTCGGGCCGGGCTTTTCGAGTAGGGTTCGGGCCAGGTTCGGGCCGGGTTCGGGTCTGAAATTAACAAAAACTTCGGGCTTAATTCGGGCCTGAGACGTACTTTTTGTCTTAGGTGCACAAAAATACAATCAAAATAACTTGGCAACATTGCTAAATTTTTCAAATCTAACTTAACTTTCGTTTTTTTTTCGGGTATGATTTGGTCGTTAAATTAATTTTCGGGTTCGGGCCTGAACTAGTTGCCCCGTTTACAACTCTGTACTGTTGTACGCGAGTACTGTTGTACGCAGAGATGCTAAAAGAAACTGAAACTAAAGAAACAAGACTTTTTGTCTGATTTTATTTATTGATCGCATTTCGATTGGGGGGCCCGGGCCCACTGGCCCCCCCTGGCTACGCCTATGATTATAGCTTCAATGCTATTTGTGATATTAAGATTTTGTGTGCTTTTTTGCTTGTTTGCCCTTGTGTGTATGCCAAAGCGACACCAATGGTTCTATTTTGTATGATCATGCTAAATATGTGATATTATCAGTGCTGGGTAGTACCGCAAGTTTTTTTTAAGTCCGCAGTCCGCAAATCCGCGACCAAATTTCAATTTTCTTAATCCGCAACTGCAAGTCCGCATTTGTACGTTTAAAAGCTTAGTTCGCAACCGCAAGTCCGCAACGATGTTTCAGGATTCTTGAATCCGCAACCGCAAGTCTGCAACTTCGTAATTCTTGAAGTCCGCAACCGCAAGTCCGCAACTTCGTAATTCTTAAAGTCCGCAACCGCAAGTCCGCAACTTTGTAATATTTGAAGTCCGCACCGTAAGTCCGCAGCTTTTTGTGAACCCAGTAGAAGAGTTTTGCAATCAACCATGTCCCGAACTGAGCTGCTCATAGATGATTAGCAAACATAAGTCAAAAGCTGTGGCTTGTGGGAAGTATAGCGAGCGCATGGTGGATACATTCCATGCAATAAAAGCAATTACTCACAATCGTCGATTGTAGTAAATGTACCACAGCAAGACTTGTTATTGAGCTGTTTTTTCGGATGGCAAACTCAGGGGCACCGAGAGCCGAACATGGGCCCGGGGCCAGCTCAAATATAACGGGTTTCCGGTTGTGTGAACTCCAAAACAGACGGAGAAAATGCCGCTTTAAAAAGGTCTTCACCGAAATTCTAACGTTTTTTCCGGCCGAAATTAGGTGATCTCCAAAAAAAAAGTCTTCAGTCCTCACATGCTGATTTCATAGTGTCATTTGAGTGGGCCCTCCTGAAGCCCGTGGGCCCCCTCGTGGGCCCCCTCGTGGGCCCTTTAAAGTCCATGGGTCCCAGGGTTATTGTCCCCCCCCGCCCCCCCCCTATCGGTGGCATTGGGCAAACTTAATAATTGCCCAGCCCCTCTTACTTTCAGGTCCAACTCAAAACAGATTTAAACGCTTGTAATTTTGCTTGAAGTTTTTAAGTGACTTGGATAAGTGGGGTTGTAGCCCCGAGCTCTCCTGGTTGCGCTTATGCTTATACAGTAGGTGCCTAAACTGCATGGAAGCATAATGCACAACCTACCGACGAACCCTTAAAAATGCTACAATTAAGCTAGGGATTTGGAGATTAAAAGCCATTGGATTACAGTCAGAAGCCATCAAATAGCAAAGCACAATCCGTATTTCCGCTTACAACAAGATATTCTAAAAAACAATTTTTTTTTCTGGGCAGGAAAAAGCAAACGTATTAGAAGGCAAAAAAAACATTCATATCACTAACCATATTACTAAATTTTTAGTCCTTAGTTTCTATAAATACTCTACGAACGAGATAACCACACGCTACCAGCATTGCCGTCGCCAGACCAAACGAAGTAAGAGGGCCCTAGCCGAAAATGGGGGGGGGCACTATAAAAATAGACTGAACTTATGCACATAAAAACTGATATTTTAAAGCTACAATTTTGTATTCCTCTTTGAAAAATAATATATATAAGCCCAGCAGCGTTTATTAGCTCATTTCGTACGTGGCTCGTACAATCGCTTGAAAATCTGTCTGCAGGAGTAAATGCGACCTGAAGCACAACCAGGGTTTTTCTAAGAGAGAGAAGCTTAAACCAAAAGTAAATGTTTTTTGCACAAAAATTGTCTAATTTAAGTTCCGTGCTGAACAAACCGTTGCAACTTAAGCGGGTCACAAAGGGGGCAGAGCCCCCAGCTGCTTGGTGATTTTTGCTATTTTGCGGCAAAAAACAGAGATTTTAACGCCATTTAAATCACATTTCACACGTTTGAAAACCATATCAATACTTACAGTAAATTGTTAAAATTCAGACGTCATTAAAAGATTTAAATTGTCTAGCCTCTTGAGCCCCCAGGTCAAGACCAAAACACGTTTAAACGCTTATTCTTTTTTTTGATTATATTTTCTAAATGACTTGGCTAAATGGGGCTGATGCCCTCTTAGCCCCTTACCCCAGGTTGCGCGACTGACTGCGACCTAAAATAAATCTTGAGTGTGCTCTAAAAACAACACAGCTGGTCTTTAAAAAATTTTTTTTCACGTATTGTTTCATGCCATAATCACAAACGAAATGCCGGCAACGCTTCTATTGGCATACATTCCTATTCCGCGACACATCCGTAAAGACGTGTTAATAAGACGGATTATTGGGTCACATTTATGTACTGCAGTTGGTGGCCAGCAATTTTGCAAACAATCGAGAAAACTTCAAACGAGAATTATGTTCAAAAATTATTATTCCGTTTTTTATTATTGCCTGATGTCTTGTCGTTACGTGATGCTCCAAAAAACTTCTGAGTAAACCGAAATGGGGGGGGTGGCAAAAGCTGTCGTTAGGGGGTACAGCGCCCCTGGGCCCCACCGTGGCGACGGCACTGGCTACCAGTACAAAAAATGATACAACAGTGACTAATTTTGTGAACTCACGGTAAAAAACAACAAAGTTATACTTTGAACAAGGGCTGCTAAATCGAACTTAAACTCGAAAAAAGTCGGTTGTTGTGCCGAACTCGAAAAAACAGCATGTCAACAAAAAGAAAGCGATTAAGTCAAAAAGCAGACATAGTATTTTTGTCAGCCTGAACTTGAAAAACTTGATATTTTTGCCGAACTTAAACTCGAAAAAATTAAACTGATTTCTGATGTTTAACTAGGTAAAAACATAAATATTTTACAAAAATAAAAAGGAATTTCAATATTTTATTTTGTATAATACTTGGGGAATTGCGGTCTAAAATTAAAAATAGTCCGCAACCGCAAGTCCGCAATTTAAACTGCCAAAGTCCGCAAGTTCGCATGTCCGCAACTTTTTTTGTTAGTCCGCAATTGCGGATTTGCGGACTTGCGGACTAACTTGCGGACTTGCCCAGCTCTGGATATTATTCGTAAAAATTAATATAGTGTTGAATAGTATTTGTAACTTGAAGTTGTAACGTACACAATTTCAACTTTTTTACAATTTTGATTGGGTTAAAACTTATTTTCTTTTGCACAAATAATTGCGGGATGACACCATGGTTTAGCGAAAACCACAAAGTTGCGGGAAGCAATATGAATTCTTTAACATACTTGACAATTGCTTAGAAACGAAACTAGTACTGCAAAAAAAAAGGTAAAAAAGATTGGTCGAGGAACAAGGATAGATAGAAATGGGGCTTTAATAGGTACGATATAGAACTACAAAACAAATCCACGGTGTTGACATAAGCAAAACTCGATGTTTCGTATGTAAGTGAACTGTTTGCAGTGTTTTGAGAATCTTTTCATTGTAATTGTAATTGTAATTGTAATTGAATTACAATTGCTTGAATTTGAATAATTGTAATTGTAATTGAAAATTTTCGGTTGTAATTGTAATTGTAATTAAAGCAAAAACAAGTAATTTTTCCAACTCTGGATGGCAGTACAGTACGGTACGCCTCAACTTTTACTAAGTAGTACGGTACGCCTTTTTTGTAATGGGTACGGTACGCTTCAAAAATTGAACTGAAGTACGGTACGGTTCAAGGTGCGAAGGTACGTAGTACGCAAATTCTGAACGTACCGTACAGTACTGCCATCCTTGAAATCAAGTAAGTATAGCAAGCCCGACATTTTGCGAATCTTGAGCCCGAACCCGATAAGCCCGGTCTGACTTATAACTCTGCTACACAGTTTGATTGGAAGCTAAAATTTCACCAAAACAACGCAAAGGTATACAATTATACATATAATTGAAATAACAGTCGTTGATAAAAACTACATTATTTACCAATGGACACTATTTACCAAGTTTCCTAGGTTTTTCTGCAAATCTTCGAGTTTAGCTGACACCTCTCCATTGTCCACCTGCTTGTACATTGCCAGCGAAAGCTTGACACTTGTCTTTTTTTAACGCAAACAAAGCAGGAAAGTTGCGAGAGCCAGTTGAACCAAACAAGTCCATCTTTCAATTCAATTCAACTCAAAACGATACGTTTCAATAGCTCAATTCAATTCAAACGTTTCAATAGCTCTAAATTCTCCGTTTCAATAACAATATACAGGGTGTCCATTAGAGTGCATCAATCCCCCCTCATATTCAAAATCCATGTTCTACCTAGCGTTAAAATGTTGCATTTGGGCTAGAAAGAAGCCATTTAAAATTTTTTGAAATTTTATTGGTGCCTAGGGGTCCCACCGAGGGGTCAAAATCTCAAAATTTGTCAAATTTTGAAAAAACTTACAATTACCCTACAGATAGCAATTTTAAGTGATCCTGTTGTTGATAATTGCATTCAGGATAAAATTCTGCACCATTTAGAACTTTATTCCACGTTTTTACACCAAATATGAAGCAGTAATTAACCAAAATTATTGAACTGGAACGAAATCGCTACAGCGAGTTTAAATACTATTGCCCAGAACTTCATTGTTTTAGTTGATAAAGACATGGAGTTTTTTGCAGTTGATATATCTACTGGAAAACTGTGAATATCTAGGAAGAGATATTGCATGAAGGTTCTCAGTTTATGCAACATTTGCAACTCTCAGTTTATCAGTAAAGGTTTTAGCAAAAAAGTCTAGTTTGCAAAGTAAGGTGCATTAGACATTGCTTTGATGCTGACCATTAAGTCTAACTTTGTCTGTGTTATGCTGTGACTACTTATAGCGTGGCTATTGCATACTGCGCCTAATTGGAAGAACTAGAGTACGATGTATATATCATCAATTACAATGTTGCGTGCAAATTAATTAACTAGAGTACGATATCATCAATTACAATGTTGCGTGCAAATTAATTAACTTAATAAAAATGCTATGTACAATATATTTGTAGCTGTGTGGTAATTTGTATGTGACATTGCATCTTCAACATTCAAAAGTTAGCAAGAACGAGTTCTGCAAGCACACCCTTAAATGCCTCAAAAACTCATAAAATAAGTGCTATATTTGGGTTAGGAAAAGGAATCACAGCAGCTGATGGCACAATCACAGACTCTCGATTGTCATTGTCATGCCAAGTCCTAGCTGTTTGCTGCATCATTATCAACAAGGTATATCAGAAAGCAAAACCAGGATACAGGCAGCTAAGCAGAGTTTGCTCAAGTAAGCATCTTTTACAAGAAAGCTAACATACCCATGGATGATATCAGAAATAAAAGCTTGCCAAAAAATGTTAAAACTGTTGAGACAAAAATTTAAAACTAAGAGCTATTCCAATTGCAAAGCAACCAGCAGTCAGCACCTTAACTAATCTGCAGCAACAACAGCTGGAATCGGACAAAACGTTCAAATTTTGTCACCTACTGCAGAATCATTGATTAAAGATTTTGAAGATCAACAATTTTTTCATTCTATGAAGATGAACAAAGTTGCATCATTTGCTTCTCGTGAACAAGTACTGTAAGATAAACTGAAAAGCAAGCTGCTGAGAGACAAGGCAGCCAAGCAGCAAGTAAGCAAAACTTGTTCTTCTGAGCAAAGTGCTTTGTTTTTTGGTAGTATGAGAGTCTTGAGCAGTAGTGAAGACAGTGGCAGTTAAACTGAAGCTTGTAATACTAATGTATGAAACGACAAACCAGGAAATTCTTTCACTCTTGCAACTCATAAGAATGTTGGAAAACTGGAACAGAGGCTTTTATTCCTTCCGACATTTTATGTTCACCAAAGTTAGTGGCTATGACAAAACAAATGAAAATAATGCCCGCTCAACAAATTGAATTTGCAAGCGCATTTGTTGAAGAAACTGATGGAGACCCTGCAAAAGTTAAGCTCTCATGTGCTCATGAAGACAGATCTCGAAGAAAACTTAAACAAAATCTGTTGTAACCACATCAAAAAGTCAGTGGGTTCCACCAAGTTTCGCTTCTCTGCATTGGGACTCTTAAAATTTTGCAGTTTCATAACCAAAAACATGTTAATGAAGAATGCCTTGTAGTTGCAGTGGGTACAAGAGATGAAGTCAAGCTACTTTGTGCTCCATTATTTACCACTAGCACTCATTAAAGTGCTTTATTATGATCTGGATATCAATGTCATGTTGGCAAAGCTATTCTAATCTCCGTTTTTAACGACCTAAAAGAGCTTGACTTTTCCAGGATCTCCATCAGTTTCTTCAACAAATGCGCATGTAAATTGTTAAACGGACGTAATTTTTATTCATGTTGCCATAGCCACTAACTCTGGTGAAGATAAAACGCCGGACGGAATGAAAGCTTTTGTTCCAGTTTTCCAACATTTATGAGTTGCAATAGCAAAAGAATTTCCTGGTATGTCGTTTCATACATTGGTATTACAAGCTTCAGTTTCACTACTACTGTCTTCACTACTGCTCAAGACTCTCATACTACCAAAAAACAAAGCACTTGGCTCAGATGAGACTTGATTGTGCCATCAGCTGCTGTGATTCCTTCTCCTAACCAAAATACAGCACTTCTTTTACGAGTTTACTTGTGGAACTCAATCTTCCTAACTTATTAATGTTGAAGATGCAATGTCACATACAAATTACCACACAGCTACAAATATATTGTACATAGCATTTTTATTAAGTTAATTAATTTGCACGCAACATTGTAATTGATGATATCGTACTCTAGTTAATTAATTTGCACGCAACATTGTAATTGATGATATATACATCGTACTCTAGTTCTTCCAATTAGGCGCAGTATGCAATAGCCACGCTATAAGTAGTCACAGCATAACACAGACAAAGTTAGACTTAATGGTCAGCATCAAAGCAATGTCTAATGCACCTTACTTTGCAAACTAGACTTTTTTGCTAAAACCTTTACTGATAAACTGAGAGTTGCAAATGTTGCATAAACTGAGAACCTTCATGCAATATCTCTTCCTAGATATTCACAGTTTTCCAGTAGATATATCAACTGCAAAAAACTCCATGTCTTTATCAACTAAAACAATGAAGTTCTGGGCAATAGTATTTAAACTCGCTGTAGCGATTTCGTTCCAGTTCAATAATTTTGGTTAATTACTGCTTCATATTTGGTGTAAAAACGTGGAATAAAGTTCTAAATGGTGCAGAATTTTATCCTGAATGCAATTATCAACAACAGGATCACTTAAAATTGCTATCTGTAGGGTAATTGTAAGTTTTTTCAAAATTTGACAAATTTTGAGATTTTGACCCCTCGGTGGGACCCCTAGGCACCAATAAAATTTCAAAAAATTTTAAATGGCTTCTTTCTAGCCCAAATGCAACATTTTAACGCTAGGTAGAACATGGATTTTGAATATGAGGGGGGATTGATGCACTCTAGTGTCCATAAAGTCTTGAACACTTTTCAAATTGTATTGCTAAACAACTAAAGCATATAAAATCATACAGTTTTTTGCAAAGTAAAGTTTGTTTGTTTATTAACGTTTTACATATAAAAATCTCTAGCAGTTTAAGTAATAGTCATATTTCAAGAATTTAATTTTCCATGCTATTCATAGACTTCAACATGAGCTCCATTTGTTGCTCTCAATATGCCAAGGCGATACTCAATTTCGCACCAAGTGTTCTCCAGCATTTCTTCGTTTACTGTGGCGAGAACCTCAATTATTTGTGACTGCAATGTTTCGACGTCACGTACTGGCGTTCTGTAAACTCTGTCTTTTACATAACTCCACAAGAAAAAGTCTAAAGGGGTGATATCTGGAGATCTTGGCAGCCATGGTGTTGGGCCATTTCTTCCAATCCATCGGTTTGGAAAAGTTTCATTTAAAAAGTCACGAACTATCAAACCCCAGTGTGGAGGGGGACCGTCTTGCTGAAACACAACTCTCGGCTGGAACTCTTCTAATTGAGGAACAACGTAATGTTTTAGCATATCCAGATAAATGTTTGCTGTAATGGTGGATTCAGCAAAAATGAACGGACCAATAATCTGGTTGTGCATTAAACCACACCAAACATTGATAAACCACACCAAACATGGACTGTCTCTTTCTCTTTCCTAAACCTCGCAAGGATTTCGTGAACCCCATATTCGAATGTTATGCTTATTGACTTTCCCGGATACATGAAAAGTTGCTTCGTCGGAAAAACACACACTGTTAAGGTAGCCATTGTCATCATCAATGCGCTGAAGAATTTCTTCAGCGAAAGCTGCTCGGCGAGGGCGATCATCCGGCTTAGGAGCTTGAACAATTTGTAACTTGTAAGCATGGAGCCGAAGTCGTTTATGTAAAACTTTGTGAACTGTGCTTCGAGGAATAGCAAGTTCATTTGATGAAACACGAATTGATTTCCTTGGGCTGCGATGAAATGCTACACAGACAGCATCAACAGTCTCTTCATCAGTGCTTGGCCTACCTGATCGTTTGCGATCCAAAATGCTGCCGGTTTCCATAAAATTTTTAAACCATCTCTTAATGCTGTTAGTGTGTGGAGGGTCTTGTCCAAACTCATTTCTAAATTTACGTTGTACTGCAGTTGGTGATTTCAATTCATTGTACCAAAGAACACATTGTGCTTTTTGTTGAATGGTCAACATTTTTCATAATTTGTTGCAAACTTACTCCTAACTCCTTTATTAAAAATGACACATTCGTACTCACTTTAACAATAAAATAACCTGTGAAAAATAACAAAAAAAACTTTATGGTGGTATAA
Organism: Trididemnum nubilum; assembly: GCA_963965965.1. NCBI lineage: Eukaryota > Metazoa > Chordata > Ascidiacea > Aplousobranchia > Didemnidae > Trididemnum > Trididemnum nubilum. Next base: position 20,185,127 of record OZ014472.1, read on the forward strand.
TTCACTGTCGAAAATCTAAAGTTTCTACCATATGGGGTTTTTGAGATATTAAAATTTTAAATGTGTGCAGGACTTTATGGACACCCTGTATTAATACTACAACAGAGGTTGCCGACCGTCAGTCCGAATAAATTATTCTGCCGGTCTGATAAGGTTTTTATTTTCTGCCCAATTTGTCGAATTTTCTTATACTCTACCGATTTACAATTGTTTAGTAGGGCAGACCCAGTTATACTTGGGGTCGTATGCACCAACTGTTTCGATTTGCCGAATCAATTGCTGAATGCTTAAATGAAGATCGGGTACGACTTGCCAACCAGAACCGTTTTGTGTTTTTTTCACGGCAGCGATGCGGAGTTTTATAACCAAATTCAATAACGTGTAGGAGAGCTACGCCAAACTCCCCAAATCCCTCTCACCCTGGACTAGCTGCACACTTGATTTAATGCTTTTTTAGTGAAGTTTACAATTATAATCAAAGAACAAAAATTCAGGAACCGAAGTAGTCTCTAAATCGATATGAACACCAATTCAGGACCTTTCTTCAACGTTATATGACTGTTACCCCACAGTCAATATCAAAATCCTTCGGAAAGAGGATCGAAAAACGCAATTTACCCAAGTTAAACAGCTTCATCAGGTTTCACAAAACTTGGCACTGTTCACTAGAATGCTTACAGTCACTACTCAGCTCCCAGGCTCCAAGCACGATTAAATACAGTTACAGAGCAGTGATAGCACGCTGTAGATCGCCTTCGTCTAGCAACCAAAGCCGGAAATTAAAAGACATAGGTTGGCTGCTGGCAATCTAAAGTCGTCTTGAATAACAATCAATGCAGAAGATCTTTCAATACATGGTAGCGATTTTTAGAAGACGGCCTTAGTAGATGCGTTAATTGAAAGCTTATTTTTAACAAAGGATATTAAGTACCCAGTAATTTGACTTAAGCGCTGATTAGACAATGACAAACAATTTTTTATATAAAGTAAAAGGATTGCGACACTCCAGTAATTTATTAAACACAAAATGCACAAACAAAGATTTGATTGAAATTGGTTCCTCATTCACGAGTTTAGTACAAGCAGATTATTTTTTTATGATTTGAACATCAACGTGGATTAATTTGGATTCGAAAATTAATAAAACTCCTTAGGAAAAATTTAGACAAATCTCTGGACCAACTTCTTATAACAAAGTAATTCAAAAATGACTATACTTTGAAGTGGCGAATATAGTTTATTTAATCTAACACGTCGAACGGTTTAGAAGACAAAAATTGATAATCCGAGGATGAAAGTTAATTCATGTTGGTGTTAAAATCGTGAGCATGCGATATCTCTTTTATTTTAACAATCTTTATTACGCCCATACTGCTAATTTACAAGCGAACCATCTCATAACGGCGTAGGATTTGTCAATATAAAATATATACGTTCGACCGTAGGTTTACAATTTTTGCCGAAAGCAAACCGGTTCTTATAGACAAATCTTGCCTCCTAAAATATATTAAAGCCCTGCAGGTCTATAACGCTTGTGTAGCTTGCAAAAAATGGTGCAATTAGCACGCTTATAATTTTTGCCAATCCTCTTAATCATATCGTTGCGCAAATTTTACATCTTAATCTTATCGTTGCACGTATTTATGATAATCTCCACGTTTGATAAGCAGAGTGTAACCAGTTTACCACGTATAGAGCGATGTAATCATATAAACAAAATAATAAACAGACCCCATTAATGTTCAAATCAGTTTAATATGAAATGGCAAAAAGGCACCCTCTAACGATATCGCTTGCGGAAACAGAGTTTCAAATTTATGAGTTTTTAATTTATTTTAGAAGGTAAGATATATCTGAAAGAACCGGTCTACTTTCGACAAAAAAATGTGATACCGATTGCGGAAACAGAGTTTCAACCATACAACTTCTAATTTTTAGAAAGGGCCCAGGGTACGGTGTCATGTTAAGGTTTAATCATTTAAAAATGCGCAACATATTAACATAAACAAAAAACAGTAATGCCAATGTCAGTAGAAACACCGTAGCTACCAGCAACAGTTCTTAGGCCGTATCTACATTACGTATAAAATCGTGAACATACGAGCGTATCTTGAGCTTACTTCCAACAAAACTTTTTGCGCTATCTATTTAATTTGCACCTAAATTACTCAGACTTAACCAGAGAAAAATTTGTTTTGAATAAACAAAGAATACGCTCAAACGCTTACGATAGTATACGCCAAATATTTTACCAGATTTTTTGGTCTACGATGGGCATACAAGCGTGTCCTTAGTTTATTTTAACCAACGATTAAAAATCCTATTGGCAGCTTGTCCGCTGGCAAGGCGGAACTCCTGGCGAACCAAATTTTTGTTTAAAATACACTAAAGATAAACTCGAACCCTCCCGATTTTACGCCCAGTGTCGCCCTGGCGACCCAAGAGGGGGCATGGCCCAATGCCCCCCCCTAAACACACCCCTGTGCTGAGGACAGTTAATTCAAACAGCTACACATTTGCAACTAGGTCATGGCAGAATTCAAGATGGTCAAACCGTTATTAATTTTTAAAATACGTAAATGCACCGTTTCAGTCTGTTGAGTATGGTATACCCGATACGACAATCAGCAAATTTTAAGTCATTGGTCAAAATCTGAAGAAAGTCAAAGTTCTAAAATTTTTTGCAAATATAACCGATCAGTGGCCGAATGGTTAGAGCTTCTGCTACTGAAACGGAAGACCTGGGTTGGATTCCCGGTAGGGTCAAACCAAAGACTACAAAATTAGTATTCACAGCTTCCCTGCTTGACGTTCAGCATTAAAACGGACAGTGTGTAGCCTCCATCGTGTGTGGTAGACAGATGGGCAGGTGGCAGCTTGACTCGAAGATCATAAGGTCGGCAATTACAATCAAACACCAGTAAATTAATTTCCAAAAATGGCCAAATAAAATAAAATGACTTTAAGATAACAGAATTATAGCACACCGTACAGTGGAATAGGTCACATTAGAAAGCACATCAGAACTTACGTTGAGAAAATTAGCAAGTTAATACAATTAACACAAGAACAATATTTTTCTACAAAAACTTAGTAGTTGAAACCGAACGACGAAAGTTTCAGAAAAGCGACATACCAAAGTTGATTTTTTACATTAACGTTTTGTTAATTAAAACTCAAACAAGACTTTTTCCTGTAATAAGACGAACACCATTACAGATTGTGCTATAATATGAATTTCAGATTGGAATCACTTTTAGCCACGACCAAAATATCAGTTACTGTGGCAAAAATTGCAGCCAATTTTTTGGTTGAGACTTTAAGAGCGTTTTAGGAATGATTGACTGTTAAAACTCTTTGAAGTGCGGTTACTATTATCACAATATTTTGGCAAAGCACAAATAACATTATGACATAACCTAGGAATGTGCTGTGCTTGTAAATCAGGTTGTCTGAATACGGTATCGTGAAGTACTTGATCTTTGAAGAAACTTTGGAGGATTTCACATTACGGAATTCTGGTTTTCAAAACAATTGGATTTGTGCAAAGTTTATAATTAAGTCAAGTTCCTTGCGAATTTAGTTGACAGCGGGAGATATTTATAGAGTATTCGTAGCTGAGAAACAAAATGTACTGTTGGTGGACTAGGATTTAGTACCCTTAGTAGCTGTTGTTCTAAAATACGAGTAGAGCTGCTGCCAGTGTAGATAAGGGTCGGTTTGTCTGCAGTACAGACAATGTATTAGCAGTGCTAGTTATAGGCAAGTTAATATAAGGAAAACACTGCCCTCAGGCGCGTAGCCAGGATTTCGCAAAGAGGGGAAAGGGGCTTTTTTGAAAAGTTGAGACAACTGTAAGCGAACTTGACCCAAATTTTCATTAGTCATGAATCAGATAGAGGCGGTTTTTTGTCAAAATTAGGTGATCTTCAAAAAAAAAAAGTTCTTCGCTGAAATTCAGAGAAATTTTCCGGCCGAAATCAGAAATTCCAACGCTTTTTCCAGTCGAAAACAGGTGACCTCCAAAAACAAAAAGAAAAAAAAGGTCTTCAACGACTTAGGGTGAGCTCCACAACCAAGAAACTGGCAAGTCCTTCACAACTTCGGCTCCCAAATTCCTTTGGAGGGGCTGTTTTCACTTTTAGAGCAAAAATCGGCCTCAAAAGCACTAAAAGCGTGCGATTTTGCATACTTTTTAGGAAAATGGGGGGGCCAGAGCCCCCCGCCCCTCCCCCTGGCTACGCTACTGACTGCCCCACAATCTGATGTTTGAGCAAAATTTGAATATCTCGCTTTTGATTCAATTTTATCATTTTAGGTTACTCGTTAATGTTTGACATTCATCCAATCAAAATTATTCACGTGATGTATTTTTTTTGAGATGGAAATTTCGACGACTCGAAAAACGATAAAAGGCCGCATTTTTCGACTCCAATTCATTCTCGCGTTGATTGTTGACACGGGCGAGACGAGAAAACGTACGAATCCTTTTTTTTTTTTTTTTGAAACAGCCTTTTTCAAGGCTACCAAAGTTTTCAAAAGGTCGACGATGAATCCGATTATGATCAAAGCAATCGTAACGATTGTCATGGAAAAAGTCGCTGGCAATGAATGATTTTAAAATTTAGTCTATTAAAGCAATAACAAAGCAAAAGCTCATCTTACCCAGGAGCGTACGCAGGATTTTGAAAAGGGCGGGGGCCTGAAATTTGAGAAGAACAAAGATCTGAATCAGAAATTGTTCCACCCAAAAACAGTCCCACTTTTCGCCCAAACTTAGATGAAGAACCAAAAAAAAAAGGTCTACACTCAAATTTAGTCCGGTTTTCCGCCCAAACGTGGATGCAAGCCTAAACCTAACGCACAAAACATTGCCCTTTGTGTCATCAAACCTTATGCCCAACTTGCAAAGGGAGGGGGGGCCATGCCGCAATTTCGCATACTATTCTAGTATATGCAATTATACGATCCTGGCAACCCAAAAGGGGGGCCCATGGCCCAATATCCCCCTCCCTAAATACGCCCCTGATCATACCCCTCTTTTTTGTTGCTCCGCTCCAGCCATTTGTTTCTCCTTTCCAAACATTATTTTTAAACACCCCTAACAGATCTAGATAAAAGTGAATAAAAGTATGACGTAAACTTGAAACTTAAAAGAATTATTTATTATTGAACCCATAACCAAGATATGAACTAACGATAGTCCTCAAGCCAATTAACTGATGTTGGTTACCCATTAGTCACATCTTACAACTCAGTTCTGCCTTCTAGCTCAACTCAAAACAAATCCCTGATATCATAGATCACCTTATTTCACAGCATTTATCTCTAAAAAACCTGAAGAAAACCGTGGCGTGTATTCTGAGACTTAAAAGTTGTTTGCTTGCAAAAGTGAGAATCTTCAATTTCATGTTTCCGACTTGACCGTGCGAGAACTGAGACACGCAGAAAACGACCAGGTTAAATTTGTTTAAAGAAAACATTTCTCCAAATTCTTCGTTCTTCCCTCTACAAACGAGGTGAAGTTTAAAACCAAACTGCCCGCTTTCTGTTAAAATTTAATCCTATTCTTGTAGATTGTATTCTTCGTGTTGGCGGAAGATTGTGGAACGCTCCAGCCGACTTCATTTCAAAGAATTTTATCATAATACCAAGTGACTATCATTTTACCGAACTCATAATTAAGGAGCATCATTCCAAGGTAGGCCATTCTGGTGTTGCATACGCTTGGTCGTCATTGAGGTAAACTTTTGGGATCAGAAAAGGGAGTTTCACGATTTCTGTGTTCTGGGCAATTGCATGTTTTGTAGAAAAGGAACGCTTCTGTTAGCTCTCCAACTCATGGCAGATCTTCCCCCTGAAAGACTTCAAGTAGACAAACCATCGTTTTCGCACGCGGAAATTGATTATTTTGTACCACTACTCATAACACAAAAAAGAAGTCAATTTAAGCAGTACGGTTGCATGTTTACTTGCCCAACCGTTTGTGCTGTACATTTGGAAATATTTCATAGTGTCACCACTGATTCTTTTATTAATGCTTTACTCAGGTTCATCGCTAGGCAAGATGCTCCGGATCATAATTACTCGGGCAACGGGACCAACTTTGGGGGAACTACCAAAATCCTTCGGGAGTGGAATCAGCACCAAATCAACGACTATCTACGCCAACAAGAGATTCAATAGACGATGAATTCCCCCACGGCCAGTCACATGGGAGGACGTGGGAGAGAATGACCATTATCGGTGAGAAGAGTTTTGTCTGCGTTATTTGAAGAAGTTCTCCAAACTGCAGTGACTGAAGTTGGGTGGATAACCAACTCAAGATCACTCGCACCAATAGCTTTAGACCCCAGAGACGAGGAACCCCTCACTCCCAATCATCTCTTATTGTTAAAGGCGAGCACGAATGTGCCACCTGGTTTATTCGATCACAAGGATTGCTACGTTCGTCGCCGCAGGGCTTACGTGAAATACTTGGCCGATCAATTTTGGCGACGTCAGAATTGTGAGTTCCTGCCCAATTTACACCACCGACAAAAGTGGTTTCAACAGCAACGTAATGCTCAAAAGGACGATATAGTTCTATCAGTTGACAACACTTGATCCTGTTTTTGATGGTTTCTAGGTCACATTATGAAAGTTTTTCCAGATAAAAACGGACTTGTACAACCTGTGCTCGTGAAATCTCGAAACGCTGTGTTCAAGAGAATCGCAAAACTGTGCTTAATCTTGAAGACAGAAGAAAGGGAAAAAGAAAGAAGACAATTGTTCTTTAGAATTTTTTCGTGTTTTTGGAGAACTCGGGAAATTACCATTTGTCGTTAGTCTCCGTGTTTCCTTGCCCTTTGCTTTTTGACTACTCACATTTGATCTTGCTTTCTGTTATAACGCGACTTCACTTCTTTTTGAAAAACGTGTCTGTGGACCACATTTTGTGGGGGGAAATGTTACATTGCTTCAGCTGTAGCGGGAATCAAACCTGGCCTTGTTTGTTCTTGTCAAACCGAGTATCGTTACCTTTTGTATTGCAGCTAACAGTGCTGGGCACCGCAAGTTTTTTTTAAGTCCGCAGTCCGCAAATCCGCAACCGAATTTCAATTTTCTTAATCCGCAACCGCAAGTCCGCAATTGGACGTTTAAAAGCTTAGTCCGCAACCGCAAGTCCGCAACGACTTTTCGAGATTCTTGAATCCGCAACCGCAAGTCCGCAACTTCCTAATTCTTGAAGTCCGCAACCGCAAGTCCGCAACTTTTTATGAACCGAGTGAAAAAGTTTTGCAATCAACCACGTCCCGAAGTGAACAGCTCAGAGTTGATTGGTAAAAACAAGTCAAAAGTTGTGACTTGTGGGAAGTATAGCAAACGTATGGTGAATACATTCCATGCAATAGAAGAAATTACTCACAATCGTTGATTGTGGTAAATGTACCGCAGCATGACTTGTTATTGAGCTGCTTTTTCGAATGGCAAACTTAAGAATTGAATTGCCCAGCCCCTCTTACTTTCAGGTCCAACTCAAAACAGATTCAAACGCTTGTAATTTTGGTTAAAGTTTTTAAGTGACTTGGCTAAGGGTTTTTAACCCCCAGCCCTCCTGGTTGCGCTTCTGCTTATACAGTAAATGCCTAAAATGCGTGAAAGTATAATGCACAACCCTCCGGCGAACCCTCAAAAATGCGACAATGAAGCTAGGGATTTGGAGATTGAAAGCCATTGAATTACAGTGAGAAGCCATCAAATAGCAAAGCACAATCCGCATTTCCGCTTGAAACAATATATTCTAAGAAAACAATTTTTTTCGAGGCAGGAAAAGGCAAAGGCAGTAGAAGGCAAAAAACATTCATATCACTAATCATATTACTAAATTTTTAGTCCCTAGTTTCAATAAATACTCTAGGAATGAGATAAGCACACGCAACCAGCAGTGCCATCGCCAGACCAAAGGAAGTGAGAGGGTCCTAGCCGAAAATGGACTGAACTTTTGCACATAAAAACTGATATGTTAAAGCTACAATTTTGTATTCACTTTGAAAAAAGATACATACAGTATAAGCCCAGCAACGTTTATTAGCTCGTTTCGCATGCGGCCGGTATAATCGCTTGGAAAATCTCTCTACAGGAGTGAATGCAACCAGAAGCGCAACCAGGGTTTTTTTAAGTAAAAGAGAGGGTGCTTGAACCAAAAGTAAATGTTTTTTGCACAAAAATTGTCTAATTTAGGTCCCGTGCTAAACAAACCGTTGCAACTCAAGCGTGTTACAGAGTGGGCTCAGCTAGTGGGTGATTTTCGCGATTTTGCGGCAAAAATAGCGATTTTAACGCCATTTGAATCACATTTCGCACGTTTTAAAACCATATCAATAATTACAGTAAATTGCTAAAATTCAGAAGTCATTAAACGACTTAAATTGTCTAGCCTCTTGAGTCCCCATATAAATTAGGTCAAATCCAAAACACGTTTAAACGCTTATTCTTTTTTTGGTTATATTTTCTAAATGACTTGGTCAAAGAGGGTTAATGATCCCTTAGCCTCTTCCCCCGAATTGCACCACTGACTGCGAACTAAAATAAATCTTGAATGTGCTCTAAAAAAAAACAGCAGGTCTTTTAAAGAAATGTGTTTACGTATTGTTTCAGGTTATTATCACCAACAAAATATTGGTAACGCTTCTGTAGGCATACATCCCTATTCCGCGACACATCCGTAAAGGCGTGTTAATAAGATGGATTATTGGGTCACATTTATGTGCAGCAGTTGGTGGCCAGCAATTTTGCAAACAATCGAGAAAACTTCAAACGAGAATCATGTTTGAAAATTATTATTCCTTTGTCCGTTATTGCCTGTTGTCTTGTCGTTACGCGATGCTCCAAAAAAAGCATTCTGAATGAACTAAAATGGGGGGGCACAAGCAGTCGTTTGGGGGGACGGCGCCCCTTGCCTCACCGTAGCGACGGCACTGGCTACCAGTACAAAAAATGATATCTCATTGGCAAATTTTGTAAACTTACGGTAAAAAACAACAAAGCCATAGTTTGAACCGGGGCTGCAAAGTCAAACTTAAACCCAAAAAAAGTCGGTTGTTTTGCCGAACTCGAGAAAACAGTGTTGACTCCAATTTGAATCAAGTTAGACCCGCTTGTAATAGCCTGTCTCGCCGCGCGCCGTATCCTTCATATTTCTGCAGTCATACCACACTTTGGATATAAATATAACAATGTTATTCCTCACGGAAAACCAAAAATTTGATTTATCCAAAGAAGCACGGCAAAACAAGAAGTCAATTATCAGCTAGCCAAATCAATATCAAGTAACTAAAATTTACTTGCCCAAAATTTACGCTATTGATTATACTAACACTATGCTAGACTTTACTAGACTATATTACTAAAAACTGCTTCGAGGTCTCACTGTAGAAATAGAAACATCAGCAACCAACTTACTACACATCTAACTTGATACACTAAACTACGAAAATTTGAGACACCATATCACTCGTACTGTCGAAGACTATCTAATTTGAGCACTAGTTGCAGACTTAAAGATTATGAGATGAAAGGTCTAAAGACAATACAGTTAAAATTACCACAATGACAGTTCTAGAAGAGTCTTAAAACAAGCACGAAAGGGGCTTCTAAAATGTTCTAAAAAATCAACCAACTATTTGCATAAAAGATGAGAACGCGGCATGTATTCGTTTCTCACGTTACCAAACAGCATGTCAACAAAAAGAAGGCGATTAAGTCGAAAAGCAGACTTAGTATTTATGTCAGCCTGAACTCGAATAACTTGATATTTTTGTCGAACTTGAACTCAAAAAAATTATATTGATTTCTCATGTTTGACTGGGTAAAAACATAAATATTTTACGAAAATAAAAAGGAATTTCAATATTTGTATAAAACTTGCGGAATTGCGGACTAAAATTAAAAATAGTCCGCAACCGCAAGTCCGCAATTTAAACTGCCAAAGTCCGCAAGTCCGCATGTCCGCAACTTTTTTCGTTAGTCCGCAATTGCGGATTTGCGGACTTGCGGACTAACTTGCGGACTTGCCCAGCTCTGGCAGCTAACACGTGATGTTTCACCTTACAAGTAACCAGCCAGTTTCCTACTTCTTTTGTGTTTTGTAATTTGCATAATTGTAAATTCACATAACTTTCTGTTCGGCGTTTTGTCAGCTTGCTACTTAGCTATTTGTTAGTTGATATTCATTCTTCTTCCGACAATGGTTACGACAACTGCAATATTTTCTGAGCTTTTCCCGAGTTGGACTATTTTTCATTTCTTGGATCTTCCTCTCCCTGCAACTGGCAGGACAAACTATTTTCGTATATACAAGCGTTTATTTCTTGTTTTGTTGTTCGATTGTTTACGATTTAGGTGCTTATTTAAACGTTAAAGTAACTTCTCTACTCTCTAATAGCTAGGGATTTATGTATTGATCTTAGCGTCTCGGCCCTCCTTATTGTTTAATAGTCTTTCTGTTCTTAGTCTCTGGTAACTTATAAGCTGGAGCCGTTTTACTCTAAGTTTAAGATTTAGCTCTTTCACTCCTATTGCCGGTTTTTCGTTTGGTTTAGAAACTGCTCACTAGCTACCTGGCTCTACATTCTACTTCATGTAATCGACGTCAACTCTAACATCTTTACGACGAAGTAACAAATCACCAAATTATTGCAACGTTTTATACCTACAACCGCAATAGAAATTTAACTATCAACAATTTTTAGCACTTTTTTGATTTATATTAGTGTGAGGTTAAGTACATCTCCACAGCCAATTGAAATCTATAATGGAGACCCTACAGCATCTGCTGGTTCCCAAAACATTGAGACCATCACATAATAAGTGAAAATAGGGTAGCTCTGAAATCTAACTTCCCCTAACATGCAATCCAACACAACGAATGTGCTAGAACCATTTATTAAGTTGCTACTTGAAATGGGTGAAGTTGCTATTTGAAAACAAAAATATTTGAATTGGGTTTTACAGCAAAAAAATACAGCGTGTTATAATCGAGTTAATAGTAATTTTGCAACGGTCATTAACTCAGTTTATAAACTTAAAAATCAACTCAATTTCAAAACATTCCAGTAAATATTATAGTCTAAAAACTTTATTCACTGTAACGTCTGGTTCATGCTGTGTATTATCGAAGATTTGAATGAAATCACGGATTAAGAAAAACCCAGAAAAGCGTTGGTGCAATTGATACGTTTGTCATGTTTTACCGATCACTTTGATCATGTAACTATTACCTTTTTTAAATAAATTTATCATATATAGACTCCACACTTGATAAACAAGGTGCAACATGTTTGAACAAAAGCACGTATAGAGCGTATGTAATCACATAAACAAAATAATAAATGGACCATAATAATTAATGTTCATCTCTTCAAAAACACGCAACATGTTAACACAAGCAAAAACAGTCACGGCAGGTGCCCTTGGTCTAAACTAGTGCACCTGTAATACTTCTTGGGCCTGTTTAGGTTATGAGTAAAATCATAACCGTACGAGCCTTACCTTACCTAATAGCAAAAGAAATTCTAGCGCAGTTTATTTTACGCAGAAATTATTCCGCGTGAACAGCGCAAAATTTGTTTGAATGAACAAACGATACGATAGTATACGGCAAAAATTTTTCCCCGCCTAGCTTAAGATGCGTAAAATTCATAAGCTCTAAAGCTTGCTCTATAGTAGGCATAAAATTGTGAGAGTACAAGCATATCCTTGGTTTATTCAACTAACAGCATGAATGGTGTTAAGGCGGTAAGTCAAGCGTACGGAATTTCTGTTTAAAAATAAACTAAAAATACGCTATTAGTACAAGACTTTGGCTATTATTATGAGACTGCGACAATCAACCAAAACTGATACATTGGGTGAGGTTTGGGATTCTTTATCCTGATGAAAAATATCCATTTATGAATACTCAAATAGTTACTAGAGTCGTAGAGCAGGAAAAAAACTCAGCAACTAAGCATGCATGTTTTTGCCCCAGGGCTTCACGAAAAATTGAAATTAAGATTTAACGTGGTGAGAAAAGACGAAAAAAAGATGTCTGAAACAGCAAATAAACAACACTGCAAATTCAAGTACGACGCAGTCAGAACAAGTAAATATCGTCGAAGGTAAGTTAACTCTAAACTTCGTAGACATTAGCATTACTGTAATATGATTTTTATCCTCTTATTGTGTGAGTCCAACTAAAATCTGTTAATCAGTTGGAAACGCGGCCGATTGTGATAAATAAATACTTGAGCGAACAAAATCAAACTAAACAAAATATTTAAAATATACTGTAGCATTGTATGCCTTCGTTACAACAGAAAAACAAATTGGAAATACAGCAGTGTTGCTTCAAAAAATCTATTTGTTTGTTAAATGTAGACTGAAAAAGCACCTCAAACGCTCATACTTAAAAAACAAAAGCGGTTAAGTACTGTAAGATTAAAAAGCTCAACCTCAGGGATAAAATTTTACAGCAGCATACATTTGAAACAAAACATGGCCCAGCGTTAGTATACTTATTCAGATTTTGAACGTACGATGAAGCAGACTTTGTTCCAAATGTACGTACATCCAAACGAGATATTGAATTATTTTGTTACTAATTTGGAATTCGAGATGCGGACTCGCGTCCATGGGAACTTTGTTTTTCTCTGCGATTTGCAACTTATACCAGTATAAAGTTCATTAATTCGCTATAAAAGACTCAAAAACAGTTGAACGTGAAAAGATGAAATTCGGATCAACGTGAAGTTAGATAAAAGCGATATGCAACAGATTTTTTTGGGGTAATCGATCACATGACTGGATTGGAATTAGAGTCCTAAATCCTAAGCTTTGGGGGAGATCGGAAACACGATTTTAGAGTCCTAAAAAAATCACCTCAGAAAAATTATTTATTTAATAACTTTTATCTCGCAAACGACTAAACGTAGAAAGTTGAAATTTAACATGCAAAACGTAGATAAAACTAAGTGCGAAACGGAGATAGATAAAAACGATGTGCCAAGTAATACCGATTTTTCGGGGCGCCGTTCATGTGACCGCAATTTTAGAAGCCAAAAGGTAGATTAAGTTTAGACATATTAACTAGGCTTTACTTAGCATAAAAAAAAAAAAAACTTTGAAGACTTCAGAACAAAAATAAAGCATTAGTTACAAATTTTCTGAAACTCAAAATGTCAAACGAAGCATTTTAAAAGTTGTATATTTTTTGAGATACCCTATATATACAAAAAACACGAAACCTGGCAAAATTTGAGTATGTCACGTTGGGGTTACCAAAAAACTGAACTTTTTAACCACTTAAGCTAAAAATTTTTTAATCTTTTTTAATCTTTTCAGCTAAAAAAGTGAATTTTTTAAGAAAGGTCGATACGAAATAAAGATAACATGACGAATTTCGGGGGTGCCACGTTGCAAGGTTTTCTCCAACTGTTTACCCACACTTCACCACGCGATATTTCACCACGCGATATTTCACCACGCGACTGTTAATCACGTACATTTAACCACTAGACGTGTAATCTCGTAGACCTATCAATACAACGACATTTCATCGCTCAGATATTTCATCGCCACACAGATAATCACGGGGACCTGTTAGCACGTGTGCATTTAATCACTTAATCAAAAGAGCGTGTTTATGTTGTTGGTGCTTAAAGCCATTTTAAAACTCTGTTCAAACTCTGTACCAAATCAAAAGAGCGTGTTTTTGTTGTTGGTGCTTAAAGCTATTTTCAAACTCGGTTCAAACTCTGTACCATATCAAAAGAGCGTGATTCTGTAGTTGGTGCTTAAATACATTTTCAAACTCTGTACCTACAAGCAGGTTGAGTTTTATTAGCATTTTGTAAATTACAGAAGTAAACAGCCTAAAATGAGTGGAAACAAAGTTACTTTTGGAGTTACATCACAAGGAAAACCTTTGGTAATTCGTAAACAATATAAATTTGTGAAACATCGAAAATATGCTAGTGGGATTACTTAGTGGCGTTGCAACCTTTATCAGAGTAGCAAATGTCAAGCAAGGTTAACGACCAAAAATGATAAGATTGTAACCAACTGTGATCAGGAGCATAACCATTCTGGTAACAAAGAAAATATTTTGGCGCGCCAAGCGTTGATGAAATGAAAGATAAAATGAGTGACATATCGGCTACTCCAAGTGCAGTCATTGCCTCAGTAGCCACCCAACTTGAACCAGATGTACTAATGGCATTGCCGAGGAAACAAACGCTAAAAAAGAACTTTAAATAGAAAGTGTCAGAAGCTACAGAACGATTCGGGTGCAAATTTACCTCCCCTTCCAACAGATATGTCATTTACCTTTCAAGACCAATTTCACGACCTCATACTTTTTTACTCCGGTTCAGGCAGTGCTAGGTTAGTTTTATTAGGCAAACGTGAGCTATTAGATGGATTGACTAGAGCGAAATTGTGGCTAACGGATGAAACTTTTAAGGTGGTACCACCGGTGTTATTTCAATACACACCATACACTTCGAATTAGTTCCTGGTATACACTCTGCCGCTGTTTACTGCCTTCTAGAAAGCAAAACACGAGCTGTATATGTTCGCGTCTTGGATGAAATTAAAACAATGATTCCTTTGTCAAATTCTGAGAAAATACTGTTCAATTTTAAGAGTGCAGCAATTAATGCATTTGCAGCAGCTTGTCCTAATGCTAGAATCTTGGGTTGCTACTTCCATCTGACGCAAAGTATTCTCAGAAAAGTCAATGAAATTGGCGTAAAATCAGACAACGAAAGTGATGACAACTTAGGAATTGCTGTGCGTTGTTTATTTGCATTAACTACGGTTCCATCAACAGACGCTGCTGAAGCGTTTTGAAAACTAGCTGACTACATGCCAGAACATGAAAAGATGCCGGATCTTCTAGCGTATTTTGAACATACATATATATCTGAGGTCATAGACGTCTAGGACGCAATGAATGTTATCTCAATCTGCACTTTATCCCATAGAAACATGGAATCATTTTGAAAGTGCATCGGAAGAAATTACTAGAACTACAAACTCAATCGATGGTTGGCATTACGGACTGCAAGCACTATTTCAGTGTCATCACCCAACGCGGTGGACTTTTATTAAGGGACTGGAAAAAGATATGCAAATGCAACTCGCAACATTTGTGCAAGGCGTTTCTGGATTGCACCCATTTGTTCCAAAGCGTCATTAATCGGTGAAACTGCGTGTTGCAAACGCAATGGCTCAAAATTCGCGGTGAGATTTTAGTGTATTTGCGTGGTATTGCGTATTTATCGTATAAATAAACACTTATTTTTGATGTTTTTACCTTATGACTTTTTTCTTGAGACTCTTGAGAGCGTGCTAAAGTGTCTCTGTGATTAAATTTTACAGTGATTAAACGTCTGTGTGATCGCATGTCTAGTGCTAAAGTGTCCACGTGATGAAAAATCTACATCATTAAATGTCCAGAGATTAAATAACCGTGATTAACGGCCGGGTGAATAAATGCTAGGTGAAGAAATGTCCGTATACCCCTCCACATCCTTTGATCGATTCAGATAATAATAAATGCTACTAACTTATTTTGAGTTAAAACTTGCTTTGAGATAAAGAAAAATCTAAGATCATACCTAACATAAGGAGAATGAACGTGACCGAAATTGCAAGTTAAGCGTTTTGTGCTTAAAATTAATATTTTCAGATAAGAACACCACGAGAGATGCTTCTGTTCAAAATTTTGTTGTTGATAATAAGTTACATTGGCCTGAGCAATGGTCAAGGAGCAAGTAAGTCAAGAAACTAAAAATTACAATTCTTCAAGAGAAGTTCTATATGTTCTTGAACGAGTTCTCAGCAATATCTGATAACTGAAACTTTTTTGCAATTAGTGGTTCTTAGCAACGATCGATACTTTGGCTTTATAAATTTAATTCAGGTTTTTGCTTTATTATTATTTACGGTCCAAGCAACACATAATCGTGGCTGTAATGATTTTGACGAGATTGGTTGTACGCAGGTGATCATTTTTCTAACCTAAAATAGAATTTAGAAAATATATTATCTGATGAAAACAATTATGTTTAACTTTTAACTTAAAGGGAGTGAGGTATCCAGCTTGAATTATAACCAAAAGACAAAGAAACATCTAACGCACACCTTCGCCAAAATTCAACTTTCTGCGATCTATCATCGTTTCTGAGTTAATTCATTTCAAAGTTTAAAAGATCGCCTCAGCAATGTCGTCAGTAAAAATTTAAACTTTTCCGCAAAAATGTTTTAGTATCTTTAGTAAGTATTTTCAAAGCATATTAGCTTTACTTTCGAGAGGATCCCAAATAGTGCAAAATCAAATTTCAACCGGCAAAACTGCTGAGGAGATCTTTTAAACTTTCAACGAACTATGAAAGGAATTGTCTCAGAAACGATTCCTCATTAAAAACTAAAATTAAATGAAGATATGTTTCAGCTGTTTCTTTGTTTTCTGGTCATAGTTCTATGTGGATGATCCATCCCTTTGATTATTGGGAATTCAGTACAAACCATAGCCCAATAATCATTTGTCTTTAAAAAATAAAAATTGGTTACAATTCAGTATCACGAGCATCTGGAAACTGATACTCTATGAAGAATTACTGTAGTTATAGTTAAAATATTGAGAGTGAGTATATTTCAGCGCCAAATATTATTGTTTAAGAGAGTAAAACAAAAATGAGAAAAATTCGTCTGCGCATTTATCATTTGCTATTTTAAGGGGAAATATCACAATTTAGGTTAGATATGGGGTTAGTTTTAAGAAAAAAATGCGAGTTATATGAACCAGAATTAATCAAGTAGTAAATAACACTTTCCGGTGAAATAGTCTCTTCTCAAAAAATTTCCTAAAATAAGAGTTGTATGTATGCAATTTCAATAAACATATTTTGCTTAACTACAAATCTCTCATTACATAAATTTAACAACCTCAAAAATAACGTGGAATAGATTTTTGGTGAATGTAATTACTTCACAGGGGTATATATTGTGCCTAACTACAAGCCTAAATTATGAAAGTGAAGGATACAAGTGAAAGAAAATCATTGATTGATGAACGAGTTATCAGTTATGATTTATCAACTTTGTGAGTCATGAACATCATGCTTGTTAGGAATGTACCCATAAATGCAAAACAGTGCCAGTCTGCATGAATTGCAGAAAACGAAGATGATGGCTTTGTCCTTCAAACTGGTTTTAATTGCTTTAAGCTTTCACTTCAATGTTAAACTTCAGAACAAAAAAAAATTTCCAAATTGTTTTTGTCTTTAAAAGGGCATTCAGGGAGGAAATTTTTTTAATCGATTTTTCCAAAAAAGTTTGACAGACGGACTTTAACGTGCAATGTCCCGCAAATGTCTTTAACGTGCAAATGGCAGAATTGCTTGCAGAATTATAAACCCTCGTATCGAGGAGATTGTTTCGAAAACAAAAACATAAACTAGACTGTATTATCTGTATTCCAAGGTTAGTGCTGCGCTTTCTAGAGTACCGTATATTTTTTTATATTCCGTGTAAAGCGGCGATAAAGATCACTGGTCGAGAGGATAAAGCGTCTACTACCAAAGTAAATTGATTCCCGATGGGGTCAGTACGAAGCCTTTTCAAAGGTTTTTTCATTGAAGTTCCAGTAATGGACAACACATTCACACAATTGATCGACCCTATTATGATACTATTATAATATCGGTGCTAATGCTTTTTCTTTTGTTATGCACCCTTCTTTGCATGTGTCAACATGCATCAAAAGGTCTCTAAGCCAATTTTCATGAATAAAGGTCTCCATAGTCCTAAAGTTTGAGAAGTATTGATTTAGAACTAAAAAAAAGAAATGCAATGAAACTAAATTTATACTTATTTTGATAGTGTTGTACTGAAAAAATTCTTACCTTTGAAGATGTTGTAATTATCACTTTTATAGAGAATGGTTCATACAATCGGCGTTTGATGATTGGCGTGTTGGTTAAGGAAAAAATTAGTTTCATTTTTGGAATTACGTAAGAAAAGAAGTATGCTGAAGAGTTTTAGCAACTCCATTGAAACATACAGCTAATGTACTTCTCCGGCTGCGGAAATACTTCAAATAGCCTTCACCCTGCATAAGTAGATTAAAGAAGCTGAAATGTTACAACACAATTGCAGAAGAATGGGGCCTGTTTTGTTCTTTTCGTTAAAATGAGTATTTCTGTCTCGACCAACTAAAACTGCTGCTTTGTCTTTTCAGATTTGTTTCCACATAAGTTTGCTTATATGTAAATAAACTTTACAGATGTCGCTGGAGGAGAAAAAAGAGGAGCTACAGATGATGGGATAAATTCTAGCGGATCAAACTTTGCCGGAATAGACTTCAGGGGCAGCAACATATTTGGCTCAAACTCCAGTAACAGCGATTTCAGCGGCAGTGACTTGCGTGGTAACAATATTTACGGAAGCATTTTCATGGAAGCAACTTTTGTCGGATCAAAGTTCGCCGGCGGACAGTTTGCGGGATGCTCGTTTGCTTTCTCCAACTTTGCAGGAGCGGATTTCAGCGGATCATCTTTCTACGGATGCGATTTCCGGAATTCCGAATTTAATGGCGCTGATTTTAGTGGAAGCTCCATCTTTGGATGCTCATTCGCGAACTCGGATTTGAGCAAAGCCGATTTTAGCGGATGCGAATTTATAGGTTCCGACTTTGGAGGATCAAACTTCACAGGATTCGATATTGGTGGAAGTACAATCACAAACACGAACTTCGAAGGACTCGAACTTGATGAGTGAAAACTGTAAGAGTGCACTAAAACCACGATACGCCGATAGCTTTGTTACACTAACAGTGAAATAAAATACTGTACAAGCAATTTTGTCAACAGCAGCAATTCTTACCCACAGAAACGCAAAAAAAAAGCTTTTACATGTATGTCACATGCTGTACAGACAAAAACAATTTACAAGTTTGCATGTACACGTACAAGACTTATGATATACTGTACATTTGTTTGATTTTTACAATTTGTTGCTTTGGAAATCGGTGTAATTGGAAGAAAGCAAATATCGTACTAATCACATCACAATAAACAATGAAAAAGAAAATAATGGCATTGCGTACGTTTTGGCCCTCTACTGGTGCCATTATCAACATTGAACTGCATAGCGATTATGGTGGACAGACTAGTGTTTGTGACTAAAAATCAACCACTTAACTAAATGGGAGCTTGCTGAGTAGCAACCCCTTTGAACGACCGACGCAAATATCTACAGATTTCAAAAAAAAACGCACCCTACCTTATGTCATTCAAAAAATTGATATTTGGGGTCCTGGGGGTCGCACCCCCAAACTATGTCAAAATATTTGTCTTTTAAATATCTGCTGATATAAAAAAAATTGGCATCTTAGCTCAAGCCGTTTAAAAAATTGATTTTTGGGGGTCCATTTAGGGGAGTCTCCGGAGGGTGGCACCCCCAAATTATGTTAAAAGATTTTTGTTTTAAGTATCTACTGATGTCAAAAAAAACTGGCACCCTAGCTTACGCTGTTCAAAAAAATTACTTTTGGGAGATTATTTTGGGAGGGTGGCACCCCAAATTATGCCAAAATATTTGTCTGTTAAGCATCTACTGATATCAAAAACATTGGCATCCTAAGTTAAGCTGTTCAAAAAATTGACTTTTGGGGCCCCATTTTGAGAGGTCCCCGGGGTGGTGGCACCCCCAAACTATGTCAAAATATTTGTCTGTTAAATATCTGCTGATATCAAAAAAACTGGTAACCTAGATTGAGCGGATAAAAAAATTGATTTTTGGGGCCCCATTTTTGGGGGGTTTTGGGTAAATCGCCCAAAAAACTTTCGGAGAAAAAATGTGTATGAAGCTCAACAATTTTAGGCAAAATCTAGATTTCGATATGTTGTGGTTTAGGAGAAGAAGAGCGTACAAGATTTAGGAAGAAAAAAAGGAAAAAAAAAGAAGTAAACCTTACCGCGGCCAAAAGTGGGTTGGTTGGAATGGAAGTGTATCTTAAGACATATAACCGTGCGAACTTAAGTTCTGCTTAAAAACTTAACTGCGTTCTTTGGCGTACTTAAGCCATTTGTGAATGAGACCGCGTTTTACTCCAAATTTGCGGGGCGGTTTTTTTGGGTCCTAAAACCAAAGTCACGGGACCACTTGCCTCAAAATTTGGTACAAACATGCTACTCATTAATCTTAAATTGCTGTCAAAAATTCCTGTAGCTCGACCTAACCGTTCTTGAGTTATAAGCAAAAGTTTGAAACTTCGCACTCATTAGTTTGAAAATGCCCGAGTAAAACCAAAAGAAAATGCGACGCGAGCGTCGGTCGTTCCAATTAAAATACAAAATAGACAACTCACCAAAATAAGCTAAATCAAATCTTTCTTTGTGATCGCTACTGTATCACGCCGAAGCGTGTGACGAGTTGGCATGGCCCATCAGCGTGTGAGCGGCTTCTTTCGAAGAAATGTCACAGCCGTGGCCAGCTGCTGGCAACACTGTGTCCGATTTGACTTGTTCAAGACTTGAACCTCAGACTTCTCGCTCCAGAGACGAACGCGTTACTAATCGACCAACTGGCCGGTTGAGCTATCGTAATTCAAATATATAGTTTAGTGAAAACATTTAGTTTTTTTTTTTTCACGGCTGTGAGGTAGCACTTGGTATCCTTACACCTCGCAGAAAAACATTTCCCCGAAAATCATTTGCCAGAAAAACATTTCCTGAACTTTCTTTTTCCAGAATTAACATTTGTCAGAAATCACACTTGCCAGAATGAACACTTGCCTGAAATTACATCTGCCAGAATGAACACTTGCCTGAAATTACATCTGCCTGAATGAACACTTGTTTGAAATTACATCTGCCAGAATGAACACTTGCCTGAATGTACATTAGCCAGAATGTACATTTGGCCGAAATTACATTTCCCCGAAAACTTATTTTCCACAATTTACACTTGCCAGAATGTACATTTGGCCGAAAGTACATTTCCCCGAAAACTTATTTCCCAGAATTTACACTTGCCAGAATGTACATTTGGCCGAAATTACATTTCCCCGAAAACTTATTTTCCAGAATTTACACTTGCCAGAATGTACATTTGGCCGAAATTACATTTCCCCGAAAACTTATTTTCCACAATTTACACTTGCCACAATGTACATTTGGCCGAAAGTACATTTCCCCGAAAACTTATTTTCCAGAATTTTCACTTGCCAGAATGTACATTTGGCCGAAATTACATTTCCCCGAAAACTTATTTTCCAGAATTTTCACTTGCCAGAATGTACATTTGGCCGAAATTACATTTCCCCGAAAACTTATTTTCCAGAATTTTCACTTGCCACAATGTACATTTGGCCGAAAGTACATTTCCCCGAAAACTTATTTTCCAGAATTTACACTTGCCAGAATGTACATTTGGCCGAAATTACATTTCCCCGAAAACTTATTTTCCAGAATTTACACTTGCCAGAATGTACATTTGGCCGAAATTACATTTCCCCGAAAACTTATTTTCCAGAATTTTTACTAAACAAAATTTACGTTTGGTCGAAAACACATTTCCCCGAAAACTTATTTTTCAGAAATTACATTTCCACAAAAATTCATTTTCTAGAAACTATTTTTCATTCGAAAAATTATTCTATGTTTAGGTTATTTATTTCTAGTAAACAGAACAAACTTTTAGGTGAAATTAAGAAACGTTGCGATAACAGTTAGCTTGCGGAATGAGAAATATAACCTAGCTTTTTAGTCAATTTGCTATCATAAGTTGTGCTTCAAGCGTAACGAAACTTAGCAATTAAAAATCGATGCAAGCATTTTCACAGAGGCAAAGCAAGCTTACTTTTACCCAGGTTACACTTTTTTTAGAAGAGCCAATAAATTTTAAGTTGAGCTGGCTTCTCATAGTTTTTTGCCAATTTGCTGCTTCATTTGTCCTTAATATTATTTCTTGAATTCTGAGAACGTTCATGTCAATTTAAACGACCATGTTTTTAAAGTTATTTTGGAGTCCAATTCCGAATGCTCTGTCAGCTTGAGCGAAGACTTTTTTGCAGCATCGTAAAACTGCAAAAGCGAAAAAGTACGGAGTTTTTTTTTTGACTTGAGAACATCCAAATATTTATGAGTTGCTTGCGCTGTTTGCACTCTGTAATTTTAGAATCGTTGCAATATTTTGCTTGTAAATACTGGAAAATTACTAAAATTTCATCGTTTTGAATTAGCATAGAATTTAGTTGCTTTCAAGATTTGAAATTTATTCTTTTTTGTTTCCAATCTTTTTGTTACTGATGGAGGGTGGCATTTTTTTAGATTCTGAGCAACAATGAGCCTCGGGTTTTTTTGAAATATTATTGTTACAAAAAAAATAGTGTAATTCGTCTTGCGTTCGCGACAAAATTAAATCTGCAGCTGTAGTACGAAGTACGTAGCCAAAATCTACGTCAAACAACACTTGTTGCATTCCTCGGCAAAAGATTTCGCGCTTTAGCTTACCAACACTCAAGAAAGCAGCAATGGCGTGTATCCGCAACCAGCTTCAAAGAGCTTTTGATTGAAACCTACCGAGAAAGCCACTTCTACGGAAAGCTCATTATGATGTCAATTACCGCCATTCACATTTCATACAATGTAGAGCATTTCATTCGCAGTTCATGCGAAGGTAGCAAAAAGATAAGTAATTCCTTCAGGTGACGTAACAATTAAAACCTACGAGTCTTCCTGTAGCAAATACTGACCGCATAATGCAATGCCACTCCTAGTGAATTTTCACTAAATCTAGTGAATTTTGGTCCGGTCTAGTGACCTAGTGAATTTTACGATCTAGTGAATGTTTTCGTAGAATGTGAAAGTACCTGAAAGACCTTTTTTTGTTTTTTAGACATGACCAAGAAAATTACGCGAAAACCGTGCGTCGCTGGCGTGAACACCTTTTTTGGGAGATCACCTAAAATTTCACGCAAAAACTACGACCGGTGGTGCCACTCCGAGTGAATTTTATATAGATCTAGTGAATTTTGGTCCGTTTTAGTGTCCTAGTGAAACGATCTAGAGAAATTTTTGTAACTTACCAAGTGAAGACCTTTTATTTTTTATTTTTTTGAGATCATCTAAAAAGCAGTCTCATTGTCGTGTTTTTAACTCAATTCTAAATTAAAAGCACAAAGCGTTGTGAATATTTTTGGGTTTCACAAAATTCTAGTGAATTTTGAAGAGTAGCCTGTGGCAGCATTCAGTGGCGGATCCAGAAAAATTTGGTGGGGGGGATGACAAAATTTATAAGCACGGATTTATAAGACAAAACATATAAACAAAATTTCTTATAATTTATAATTTATAAGAAATCTAACTCTATAGGCCTGATCTCAAAATTTAGGATGTTTATGATTAATCTTCTTGACGTCGCGCAAATTTGCTTGGCATATTTTTGATCAGGCGCGTGGCAAAAAATCTGCAATAAGGTGGCTGTGTACGGGCCTCCAGTGGGCGGTGGCATTTTGCGGTGTGGGAGCGTAGCCTTTAACCGCCGGAGACTGGGGGTCTGGGGGAAAAGCCCCCAGCCGCTGGAGGCACGGGGGCCTGGGGGCAGAGCCCCCAACGCTAGAAAATTTTGTATTTTTTTGGCAAAAATAACTTAATTTTAGGCCTATTTTAATAATAATTATGCTCTTAAAGCACGGCATAAAAATTAGCATTTGCAAAAGCATGTTTATACTATAGTTACATACATGGGCTTTGTTGGAGGTACCGGTAGCTATTGCTAGAATTTCAGTTCTCTTATTTACAAGCTTGTAAATTATAAAATCCTATCCCCGTAGTTCAATAAAACTCTCAAGGAGTAATCTATTTCGTCTATATTCTATAGAAAAAGATATAAATAGGGGGGAAGGGGGCTAATGGAAGGAAGTTTGAGAGAAGTGATTGGTAATTAACTGCAGTACTGTAATACTGAATAGCCCCCCTCCCATATTCCTGAGCTTACATATTTTTGATGATACCTGTGTTAAGCATTTTTCAATAAACGATCTTTTTTTCAATAAACATTTTTCAATAAGCATTTTTAAATAACATTTTCCTGCCCCCCCCCCCCTCTACGCCCCTATCCTATTGGCTTTAAAAATCAAGTCACAGTCGCACGGCCTATCGAGTATTCACTGACGGCTTTTTTTCAAATATGTAAGCTTAATATTACACATAAGCAGGATGCATGTTATGTTTAGGCTGGTGGGGGATGCATCCCCCCCTAAATCCGCCACTGGGTAAGGAACAACGTAGAATGAATGATCTTGTCGAGATTGTTGTTGGGGAGGTAGCTGTACTGCAACTGCATAGAATGAAAATTCGAATTTCCTGCTGTTGAGAATTCTCTGCTGTGTACTTTTGACCAGAGAATTTTGAGTTAATATTTGTTTGCTACCAGGCTCCTGTCAATCTTTCGAATTGAACCATTTTACCAATTTACACATTGGTGTCAGAGAAACATTCATTTTTGCTTTAAAAAAATTTTCCCTCAAGGCGCGTAATGCCTACCTCAAATCAAAATGACAGTTCCGTACGGTGTTTTTTTTTATTCTTCAAATTTATTGATACGAATAGGCCTATTTTATTGTATTATTGTATAAATATTGGGAGAAAACGCTCACCTAACGAGCTCCATTAAAGCAAGACTGTGGGCCAGTGCTTCCCAATTTTTCATCACCGTGACCTATTTTCTATTCGAAAATTTTCCATTGCCCACATCTAAATCGCTAGCTTAATCGCGATTTATCAATTTTCAGGTGATCCCCACAAAAAAAGATATGGTACTCACGCCAAAAACCGCAAATTTTGTGCTAGCTCACTCTCTAACGGGCCCCACAGCCCTAATGATTAAGACAGTTTTTTAACCAAATTTACAATTACCCAAATAGCTCTAGCCCACCACAAAATGCTCCTATGGCCCGCAGGTTGAAAACCGCTGCTGTAGGCCATACGTAAGCGTAATGGTCGTCAAATTTCATTTTCGTCTTTTCATACGTCTAAATCTGCGCTAAGGTCAGTAGCGTAGGCGGGGAAGTGATGCAGTGCCGTCGCTACAGGGGGCCATGTCCCCCGATTTCAGTTTACTCAAAATGCTGTTTTTGCAACATCACGGAAAGATAAGACAATAGTCAATCATGGAAATATAGCAATAATAAGTTTTAAGCATAATTTTCCTTTGACGTTTTCAGATCTTTTGCCAAATTGTTGGCAATCAACTGGTGTACATAAATGTGACGGAATAACCCGCCTTTTTAATGTAACACGCCTATACAAATGTGTCGCGGAAGAGGGATATAAGACTGCAGAATCGCTACCGATACTTTGTTAGTGATTATGACATAAACAATAGGTGAAAACATTTTTTTCAAAGAGCAGCATCTGTTTTTGATCTTTGAGGCACACTTAAAATTTTTAGGTCGCAGTGAGTGGAGCACCATTGTGAAGGGGCCTAGACCCTCTTAGCCAAGTCACTTAGAAAATTTAACGTCAAAATATAAGCGTTTAAAAGTATTTAGACTTGACCTGAAGTAAGGGGGAAGAGGGCTAAAGGGGTTAAGCAATTTAAGCCTTTGAAATGACTTCTGAATTTTAGCAATTTAATCATTGATGCCGCTTCAAAAGTGCGAAAGGTGATTAAAATGCCGTTAAAATTGCTATTTTTGTGCTGTAAAATCTCAAACATTGCCCAGTAGTTGGGTGGCTCCGTCCCCAGGCCCCGGTCTGTGACACGCTCGAGTTGCGTCAGTTTGTTTAGCAAAAGGCCTAAATTAGACAATTTTTGTGCAAAAATAATTTTTGCTTCACCTCTCTAGCAAAATCTTGGTTGCGCGTTGGGCAGCATTCACTGCTGCAGATAGAGTTTTCAAGCGATTACGGCAGGGCCACAACTCAGGGGGGCCAGGAGGGGCGGCGCCCCCCAAACAAAAATTTCGCCCGCCCAAACCCCAAAGCGACAATAGGAGAAAATATTGGTAGGCCAAAGTAGCCTATTGTAAGGCTGTTGATTAATGATTTGAACTGATGCGAAATATTGCGTTTCGCAAAACTTTTATAATCAGTACATTGATTGTGGTGCCACTGGCACCCGGTATGCATAAGCCTAACGCATAATCGCAATCCTTGCTTGATTTAACTGACAAGCTACAAATTGTTAAGTAAGTAAAATCTTTGAAGAATATTGCAAAATTTTATTGTGACGCAATAGCAACTATTTTACAATAAAAAAATTGACGTGAGGTGCGGTTGCGGTAGCACCATGGTAGCACGCTAGCATTAGCAATGTGTGCACGTGGTCACTTTGACCTTGGCCAAAAAGTAGTTTAGTAACTGTTGTACACTGCGTTTTGTCTTGTTTGGCAGTAATGGATAGGTTCGTCATGAGAAGTATTAGAGACCCTCACCCCGGTCCGAATCCTGCTTCTTCTGATGCTACCGATACTCCTTTCACTTAATTATCTGCACATGCATCTGGTGCCCCTGGTTATCTTAACCTTCTTGCTTCTTCACGTCCAAACTCCTATTCCCGAAAGGCAAAAATAACCGCTGCTTTTGTCCCGAATGGTTTCGAACCCATACCCGCACCAACCAATGAATTGAACTCAGCTTCAGAGGTTGCTAAAAGCTTTCTCATTTCTAAAACAAACTGCCCAGCACATATAGTCGTAGCCAGGGATCCCGCTCCCCGCCTCCAATTGAAATGTCACCAATGACAAAAATGTGACAAAAAAGCTTCTTGTTTCTTCAGTTTCAGTTTCTAGCATTTTTTGCTTACAAAAGTAATTAATAAGAATAAACGACAACCAGGTCTCCTCAATTCAGTTTTAGCCAAGCAGTTTAAATGTATATATAACCCAGGAAAAATGGAGAGTTTTGTTTTAAAAGTTCCTATCTAAGGCCCTCATTTAACTTTTTGTAAACGTAATGCAATAACTAGGGCCGGATTGACCATTATATGGCACAGTACTAGCAAGGGATTCCGCGCTCAAATGGTGAGACTTTTTTTGGTCTTCACCTATATTTGACAGGAAGATGTTGCAAAAATCGTTAAAGTGCCAAGGGCCCCGCACAATATAAATCTGGCCTGGGCAATAACATGGTTAGTAGGCATAGCTATCTATTGTACCATTATTTGGGGCCGCAGACGAAACTGAGATAAGAAACGTTGCCGGCCTTATACGTCTTTTTTTAGACCTGAATACTGCATTTTTAAATATACAGTATATTTGTAGCCGTACCAGATGTGAAGATCGGTTTTAATATGCGAAAGTTTAGTCTATTTTAGTGCCTCCCACTTTCGGCTAGTGTCCCTTCGCTTCGTTTGCCCTGGCGACGGCAATGGGGTAATGGCTATAGCTTTCTGAGAATGCAGTCTTTTGCCCTGGAAGGGACTCATAATGATTAAAGCATCTTTTGAAGCAATTATTCAGGGGAAACTGATTTGTCAGAAATAAAATACACTAATAAGTAAAAACTTTCAAACTGGCAAAAATAAGCAATCAAATTTGATCGCTTACTAAAAAATGCTGAACATGAATATTCATCAAAAAAAAAAAATTAAAACTCGGAAATAGGTATGGGGGCTTTGGGTGGTCCAAAAAAAACTTTTTTCCGATATGTTTTTCTCCAAGGGGCTTAAAAGGTGTGTTTTGGTGCAAAAATAATCCATGTAAATTTTTTTTGACTTTAATTAACATTTAGGGGTCGCGCACCCCCCCAACCCCCGCATTCTAAGCGTGCCCCCCTATATCACAAAATTGCCATATCTCATTAACTACTCGAGATAGAAACTTCAAATAAAAACCAAAAGATGCAGGAGATATAATTTTCTATAAGTGTTTAATACATTTTATTAAGCTATCTGATCAAATTTTCAAGAAAAAAAAAAAAAAACTGTTTTTACATCTTTAAAAGGTGTACTCACATCCAAGTTTTGTTTATTTTGTTCAAAAAACCCACTAAATATGATAGTCTAACATTACAATAGATGTTGTGACTCAATGCTGCACATCAGAAAAAAATAAATGCACTTCAGAAATTACGAAATGGGTATAAAATATACGAATATGCAAATGCAATTGCAATTATACGCAAAACTAAAAACAAGTTTCTAAACACAAGTGATGGATTGAATGAACTCAGTCATGTAAAAAATCTTTTGGTAGGTTGGGGAACAGCTTGGCGATGAGCTGCAACTACTTGGGACAAGTATCGTAGTAGTTCTTCGTCTCGAGTAAGGCTGCCACTGTATGCCTGAATGAGAGCAACACTTCTTTCTGCTGTATCGTTTACAACTTTCAGCTCATGTACAGTTAATTTCATTTCTGTATAATTTTTGTCTGTCAGGCAGATTGATGGAGGTTGAGACAGGAATGATTTTGCTTTTTTTTGTCCGTTTGCTTCAATCAGATCAAAAAAGCACATTGACCGTCTCGTAACGTAATTTTCTAATCCCAGTGTGCAATCAAAATCTTTCTCATTCAACCTTGCCAAGTTTGTGGTTGCAGGATTTCTTTGCAAAGTTTTAGCCATTGACTCTATAGTTTTATTTGAAACTCGGTCATCAAAGAAAGCTGAAACAACTAATCGTTCCGAAAAATACCATAAATGACAAAGCATTGATTTGGTTTCAGCTGCTCTTATAACATCGTGAGGATAGTGATTCATTTCCCTACGGAATATTAAATCATTAAAAGCTGCCAAATGTGCCAATGACGCCTAAATGCTAATGCTAGCGTGCTACCATGGTGCTACCGCAACCGCACCTCACGTCAATTTTTTTATTGTAAAATAGTTGCTATTGCGTCACAATAAAATTTTGCAATATTCTTCAAAGATTTTACTTACTTAACAATTTGTAGCTTGTCAGTTAAATCAAGCAAGGATTGCGATTATGCGTTAGGCTTATGCATACCGGGTGCCAGTGGCACCACAATCAATGTACTGATTATAAAAGTTTTGCGAAACGCAATATTTCGCATCAGTTCAAATCATTAATCAACAGCCTTACAATAGGCTACTTTGGCCTACCAATATTTTCTCCTATTGTCGCTTTGGGGTTTGGGCGGGCGAAATTTTTGTTTGGGGGGCGCCGCCCCTCCTGGCCCCCCTGAGTTGTGGCCCTGCCGTAATCGCTTGAAAACTCTATCTGCAGCAGTGAATGCTGCCCAACGCGCAACCAAGATTTTGCTAGAGAGGTGAAGCAAAAATTATTTTTGCACAAAAATTGTCTAATTTAGGCCTTTTGCTAAACAAACTGACGCAACTCGAGCGTGTCACAGACCGGGGCCTGGGGACGGAGCCACCCAACTACTGGGCAATGTTTGAGATTTTACAGCACAAAAATAGCAATTTTAACGGCATTTTAATCACCTTTCGCACTTTTGAAGCGGCATCAATGATTAAATTGCTAAAATTCAGAAGTCATTTCAAAGGCTTAAATTGCTTAACCCCTTTAGCCCTCTTCCCCCTTACTTCAGGTCAAGTCTAAATACTTTTAAACGCTTATATTTTGACGTTAAATTTTCTAAGTGACTTGGCTAAGAGGGTCTAGGCCCCTTCACAATGGTGCTCCACTCACTGCGACCTAAAAATTTTAAGTGTGCCTCAAAGATCAAAAACAGATGCTGCTCTTTGAAAAAAATGTTTTCACCTATTGTTTATGTCATAATCACTAACAAAGTATCGGTAGCGATTCTGCAGTCTTATATCCCTCTTCCGCGACACATTTGTATAGGCGTGTTACATTAAAAAGGCGGGTTATTCCGTCACATTTATGTACACCAGTTGATTGCCAACAATTTGGCAAAAGATCTGAAAACGTCAAAGGAAAATTATGCTTAAAACTTATTATTGCTATATTTCCATGATTGACTATTGTCTTATCTTTCCGTGATGTTGCAAAAACAGCATTTTGAGTAAACTGAAATCGGGGGACATGGCCCCCTGTAGCGACGGCACTGCATCACTTCCCCGCCTACGCTACTGACCTTAGCGCAGATTTAGACGTATGAAAAGACGAAAATGAAATTTGACGACCATTACGCTTACGTATGGCCTACAGCAGCGGTTTTCAACCTGCGGGCCATAGGAGCATTTTGTGGTGGGCTAGAGCTATTTGGGTAATTGTAAATTTGGTTAAAAAACTGTCTTAATCATTAGGGCTGTGGGGCCCGTTAGAGAGTGAGCTAGCACAAAATTTGCGGTTTTTGGCGTGAGTACCATATCTTTTTTTGTGGGGATCACCTGAAAATTGATAAATCGCGATTAAGCTAGCGATTTAGATGTGGGCAATGGAAAATTTTCGAATAGAAAATAGGTCACGGTGATGAAAAATTGGGAAGCACTGGCCCACAGTCTTGCTTTAATGGAGCTCGTTAGGTGAGCGTTTTCTCCCAATATTTATACAATAATACAATAAAATAGGCCTATTCGTATCAATAAATTTGAAGAATAAAAAAAAACACCGTACGGAACTGTCATTTTGATTTGAGGTAGGCATTACGCGCCTTGAGGGAAAATTTTTTTAAAGCAAAAATGAATGTTTCTCTGACACCAATGTGTAAATTGGTAAAATGGTTCAATTCGAAAGATTGACAGGAGCCTGGTAGCAAACAAATATTAACTCAAAATTCTCTGGTCAAAAGTACACAGCAGAGAATTCTCAACAGCAGGAAATTCGAATTTTCATTCTATGCAGTTGCAGTACAGCTACCTCCCCAACAACAATCTCGACAAGATCATTCATTCTACGTTGTTCCTTACCCAGTGGCGGATTTAGGGGGGGGATGCATCCCCCACCAGCCTAAACATAACATGCATCCTGCTTATGTGTAATATTAAGCTTACATATTTGAAAAAAAGCCGTCAGTGAATACTCGGTAGGCCGTGCGACTGTGACTTGATTTTTAAAACCAATAGGATAGGGGCGTAGGGGGGGGGCAGGAAAATGTTATTTAAAAATGCTTATTGAAAAATGTTTATTGAAAAAAAGACCGTTTATTGAAAAATGCTTAACACAGGTATCATCAAAAATATGTAAGCTCAGGAATATGGGAGGGGGGCTATTCAGTATTACAGTACTGCAGTTAATTACCAATCACTTCTCTCAAACTTCCTTCCATTAGCCCCCTTCCCCCCTATTTATATCTTTTTCTATAGAATATAGACGAAATAGATTACTCCTTGAGAGTTTTATTGAACTACGGGGATAGGATTTTATAATTTACAAGCTTGTAAATAAGAGAACTGAAATTCTAGCAATAGCTACCGGTACCTCCAACAAAGCCCATGTATGTAACTATAGTATAAACATGCTTTTGCAAATGCTAATTTTTATGCCGTGCTTTAAGAGCATAATTATTATTAAAATAGGCCTAAAATTAAGTTATTTTTGCCAAAAAAATACAAAATTTTCTAGCGTTGGGGGCTCTGCCCCCAGGCCCCCGTGCCTCCAGCGGCTGGGGGCTTTTCCCCCAGACCCCCAGTCTCCGGCGGTTAAAGGCTACGCTCCCACACCGCAAAATGCCACCGCCCACTGGAGGCCCGAACACAGCCACCTCATTGCAGATTTTTTGCCACGCGCCTGATCAAAAATATGCCAAGCAAATTTGCGCGACGTCAAGAAGATTAATCATAAACATCCTAAATTTTGAGATTAGGCCTATAGAAAACCCGTGCTTATAAATTTTGTCATCCCCCCACCAAATTTTTCTGGATCCGCCACTGAATGCTGCCACAGGCTACTCTTCAAAATTCACTAGAATTTTGTGAAACACAAAAATTTTCACAACGCTTTGTGCTTTTAATTTAAAAATGAGACTGCTTTTTAGATAATCTCAAAAACAAAAAAAATAAAAGAGTCTTCACTTGGTAAGTTACAAAAATTTCTCTAGATCGTTTCACTAGGACACTAAAACGGACCAAAATTCACTAGATGTAAATAAAATTCACTCGGAGTGGCACCACCGGTCGTAGTTTTTGCGTGAAATTTTAGGTGATCTCCCAAAAAACGGTCTTCACGCCAGCGACGCACGGTTTTCGCGTAATTTTCTTGGTCATCTCTAAAAAACAAAAAAAAGGTCTTTCAGGTATTTTCACATTCTACAAAAACATTCACTAGATCGTAAAATTCACTAGGTCACTAGACCGAACCAAAATTCACTAGATTTAGTGAAAATTCACTAGGAGTGGCATTGCATTATGCGGTCAGTATTTGCTACAGGAAGACTCGTAGGTTTTAATTGTTACGTCACCTGAAGGAATTACTTATCTTTTTGCTACCTTCGCATGAACTGCGAATGAAATGCTCTACATTGTATGAAATGTGAATGGCGGGAATTGACATCATAATGAGCTTTCCGTAGAAGTGGCTTTCTCGGTAGGTTTCAATCAAAAGCTCTTTGAAGCTGGTTGCGGATACACGCCATTGCTGCTTTCTTGAGTGTTGGTAAGCTAAAGCGCGAAATCTTTTGCCGAGGAATGCAACAAGTGTTGTTTGACGTAGATTTTGGCTACGTACTTCGTACTACAGCTGCAGATTTAATTTTGTCGCGAACGCAAGACGAATTAAACTATTTTTTTTTATAACAATAATATTTCAAAAAAACCCGAGGCTCATTGTTGCTCAGAATCTAAAAAAATGCCACCCTCCATCAGTAACAAAAAGATTGGAAACAAAAAAGAATAAATTTCAAATCTTGAAAGCAACTAAATTCTATGCTAATTCAAAACGATGAAATTTTAGTAATTTTCCAGTATTTACAAGCAAAATATTGCAACGATTCTAAAATTACAGAGTGCTGCTTCAAACAGCGTAAGCAACTCATAAATATTTGGATGTTCTCAAGTCAAAAAAAAAACTCCGTACTTTTTCGCTTTTGCAGTTTTACGATGCTGCAAAAAAGTCTTCGCTCAAGCTGACAGAGCATTCGGAATTGGACTCCAAAATAACTTTAAAAACATGGTCGTTTAAATTGACATGAACGTTCTCAGAATTCAAGAAATAATATTAAGGACAAATGAAGCAGCAAATTGGCAAAAAACTATGAGAAGCCAGCTCAACTTAAAATTTATTGGCTCTTCTAAAAAAAGTGTAACCTGGGTAAAAGTAAGCTTGCTTTGCCTCTGTGAAAATGCTTGCATCGATTTTTAATTGCTAAGTTTCGTTACGCTTGAAGCACAACTTATGATAGCAAATTGACTAAAAAGCTAGGTTATATTTCTCATTCCGCAAGCTAACTGTTATCGCAACGTTTCTTAATTTCACCTAAAAGTTTGTTCTGTTTACTAGAAATAAATAACCTAAACATAGAATAATTTTTCGAATGAAAAATAGTTTCTAGAAAATGAATTTTTGTGGAAATGTAATTTCTGAAAAATAAGTTTTCGGGGAAATGTGTTTTCGACCAAACGTAAATTTTGTTTAGTAAAAATTCTGGAAAATAAGTTTTCGGGGAAATGTAATTTCGGCCAAATATACATTCTGGCAAGTGTAAATTCTGGAAAATAAGTTTTCGGGGAAATGTAATTTCGGCCAAATGTACATTCTGGCAAGTGTAAATTGTGGAAAATAAGTTTTCGGGGAAATGTACTTTCGGCCAAATGTACATTGTGGCAAGTGAAAATTCTGGAAAATAAGTTTTCGGGGAAATGTAATTTCGGCCAAATGTACATTCTGGCAAGTGTAAATTCTGGAAAATAAGTTTTCGGGGAAATGTAATTTCGGCCAAATGTACATTCTGGCAAGTGAAAATTCTGGGAAATAAGTTTTCGGGGAAATGTACTTTCGGCCAAATGTACATTGTGGCAAGTGTAAATTGTGGAAAATAAGTTTTCGGGGAAATGTAATTTCGGCCAAATGTACATTCGGGTAATAGTAAATTGTGGAAAATACGTTTTCGGGGAAATGTAATTTCGGCCAAATGTTCATTCTGGCAAGTGTAAATTCTGGAAAATAAGTTTTCGGGGAAATGTAATTTCGGCCAAATGTACATTCTGCCAAATGAGCATTCGGGCTAATGTGCATTCTGGCAAGTGCATGTTCAGGAAAGTATAATTTCTGGAAAGTGCACGTTCAGGAAAATGTAATTTCTGGCAAATGCACATTCAGGAAAATGTAATTTCTGGCAAGTGTATGTTCAGGGAAATGTAATTTCTGGAAAATGCACGTTCAGGGAAATGTATGTTCGGGATAATGTAGTTTCGGCCAAGTGTTTTTCGGGGAAATGTAATTTCTGGAAGGTGTGTTTTTCGGGGAGGTGTATAGGATCCGTAGCACTTACCTCACATATCTGCTATCCCATTAGGCTAGTGTTTCATCAGCATCTGAATTCACACGTAGCCTATCTTGGCATCCCACCCGAACCTTCAAACCACACACGAGGGCAATTTCTACACTTGCCATCGTACCCTCTTCTCAGATTACTCTGATCTAAGTCTGACAACAAGGTCACCAGAAAGAGGATTCTCGACCAGTATCACACTGGCACTTCACTTAGCTCAACCGCATTGCCCTAGTATCACTAAGCATGGACACCATATATGACATCACATTAGCAATTTACCACAATAGTACGCTATATGCATATTTCAAACTTGTTTGTTATCATCAGGCGTACATAACTGTGTAAATGCCTACTAAAAATTTTGAACCCCAAAAGCCAAACTTAACCTACTTGTCGGTAACCGGTAAAGCAAATTGCTATATACAACGCCAGTCAACGCCCATACGAATAAATTTTCATTTACTCGTATGTGCTTTGAAAATTCAGAAGTTACATAGCAGACTTGAAACATAAAATTTTTTTTTTTCACGACTTCAAGTCAGCTAGTCTCCTTGTTTCAAGTCTGCTATGTAACTTCTGAATTTTCAAAGCACATACGAGTAAATGAAAATTTATTCGTATGGGCGTTGACTGGCGTTGTATATAGCAATTTGCTTTACCGGTTACCGACAAGTAGGTTAAGTTTGGCTTTTGGGGTTCAAAATTCTTAGTAGGCATTTACACAGTTATGTACGCCTGATGATAACAAACAAGTTTGAAATATGCATATAGCGTACTATTGTGGTAAATTGCTAATGTGATGTCATATATGGTGTCCATGCTTAGTGATGCTAGCGCAATGCGGTTGAGCTAAGTGAAGTGCCAGTGTGATACTGGTCGAGAATCCTCTTTCTGGTGACCTTGTTGTCAGACTTAGATCAGAGTAATCTGAGAAGAGGGTACGATGGCAAGTGTAGAAATTGCCCTCGTGTGTGGTTTGAAGGTTCGGGTGGGATGCCAGGATAGGCTACGTGTGAATTCAGATGCTGATGAAACACTAGCCAAATGGGATAGCAGATATGTGAGGTAAGTGCTACCTCACAGCCGTAAAAAAAAAAAAAACCTTATGTTTCAAGTCTGCTATGTAACTTCTGAATTTTCAAAACATTTAAAAGTTGAAAACACAAATCAAGCAAGGATGGCAGTACGGTACGATACAGTACGTAGGTACGGTACGCCTCAATTTTTGCCAAGAAGTACGGTACGCTGGTACGATATGCCTTTTTTTGTAATGGTACGGGTACGGTACGTCGGTACGCTGTTTGAATTAAAAATCCTAGACTTTTTGCACATTGAGCCGGCTTTTTGTATGCAGAGGCAAAAGACGGTCGAAGCCGACGCTAAATGTGTGAATAAAATCGCTGATTTATAGGCTAGTAATTTCAAAGTCAGTTAAAGTTGCGAGTAGTTAAAAGCAAGGATGGCAGCAGGCTTGGAAAGATTATAATTGTAATTGACAAAATTGTAATTAACTACACGATTTTGCTGTAATTGTAATTGAAAATTGTTCTGCCCATTTTCAATTACAATTACAGTACTTTATTATTCGCTACGATAGATGATAACAAGATGTGTTTGAACAATATCAATTTCCCTCCGGTTGCAAACCGGTATCGAAATTTTCTGTCGTTTGCAAGCACATCTGAAGTGACTAATAGAACATCAAAGTAGGTTAGGGATAGTCAGAGTTATTTTTAAAGATAGAGTTAATTATATTCATAGCCTAAACTTAGCACCTACTCTAATCATAACTAGCACTAACTCTAAGATAAAAAATAACTCAACATAGAATTGGTCTATGACGTCAGATGTGACTGTAACCAGTGGCAAGTAACCATTGTAACCATAGGCATAGTCAGGATTTTTGATTGAGGGGAGCCAAACCACAAATCACAGGCAATGACGTCATCAGAAATTTTCAAAAGAGAAACTTTTTGTGGGGCAAAGATATCGTAGAATGGAAGAGCTAAAGCCGTGGCTTGTTGTTGGCAATTACCCAGGATTTTGCTAAAGGTAGAGGTACTGTAAACTAACTGTTAAAAAGTGCAATTTTCTAATTTGGGAGACATGTTGAGTAAGTTACTGGAACTCAAACGTATCACAGACGGGGATCTGGGGGCCGAACCCCAAGCCATTAGAGGTTTTGAGAGTGTAGGGGCGAAGCTCCCAGCCGCTGGGCAATTTTTTTGCAATTTTTTGAAATAAAAAGCTATTTTAATGGAATTGGATCACATTTTGCAAGTGTTCAGAGCCATTTGAAACAAATAAATTTGTAACATTTGAAGCAAAGTCAAAAAAATTAAATTGTTCAATCCTTCTTTTTTCTTGCAATATAGTTCAAAACACGTTAAAATCCTGCAATTTGTTGTTGAATTTTAGTTTTAAGTGATTTATTTGGCCCAGATAGGGGGAAGTAAGGTGCATTGGCTCGTGGAATATTTTAACAGTAAATAACAACCACTCGAAGATTTTCCTTAGAGATTTTTGTTTTTTGTGAAATTAGCCAGTTATAGGTGTACATGTACGGCTGGGGGGCCAGGCCCTCTCAATTCAAATTTAATGTTTTGTTCGAGGAGCATTTCTTCTAGCGATTTTTTTGTATAGTATTTTGTTCATAAAAACTGGCGAGGTGGAAGTGAATTGTAATGGAAAAATGGTACATTAGTGGTCACGCTTACTAACCATATTATTCCAGGGCCGGATTTACATTGCGCGAGGCATCTGGTACTTTGGGGATTTTTGCAACATCTTCCTGCCAAATATAGGTGAAGACCAACAATAAGTCTTACCATCTGAGCGCGGGGCCATGGCACTGTGTCATATGGTAAATTCGGCGCTGGTTATTGCATTACGTTCATAAAAAGGTTAGATGAGGGCCTGAGGTAGCAGCTTTCAGGACAAAACTCCTTAATTTCACCCGGGTTATACATTTCGATTGGTTGGCAAAATCGAATTGATGAGGCCCGAGGTTACTGGTCGTCAATATTATTGTTAATTACTGTTGCAGAGTTGTAAGTCGGGCCGGGCTTTTCGAGTAGGGTTCGGGCCAGGTTCGGGCCGGGTTCGGGCCTGAAATTGACAAAAACTTCGGGCTTAATTCGGGCCTGAGACGTACTTTTTGTCTTAGGTGCACAAAAATACAATCAAAATAACTTGGCAACATTGCTAAATTTTTCAAATCTAACTTAACTTTCGTTTTTTTTCGGGTATGATTTGGTCGTTAAATTAATTTTCGGGTTCGGGCCTGAACTAGTTGGCCCGTTTACAACTCTGTACTGTTGTACGCGAGTACTGTTGTACGCAGAGATGCTAAAAGAAACTGAAACTAAAGAAACAAGACTTTTTGTCTGATTTTATTTATTGATCGCATTTCGATTGGGGGGCCCGGGCCCACTGGCCCCCCTGTCTACACCTATGATTATAGCTTCAATGCTATTTGTGATATTAAGATTTTGTTTGCTTTTTTGCTTGTTTGCTCTTGTGTGTATGCCAAAGCGACACCAATGGTTCTATTTTGTATGATCATGCTAAATATGTGATATTATCAGTGCTGGGTAGTACCGCAAGTTTTTTTTAAGTCCGCAGTCCGCAAATCCGCGACCAAATTTCAATTTTCTTAATCCGCAACTGCAAGTCCACATTTGTACGTTTAAAAGCTTAGTTCGCAACCGCAAGTCCGCAACGATGTTTCAGGATTCTTGAATCCGCAACCGCAAGTCTGCAACTTCGTAATTCTTGAAGTCCGCAACCGCAAGTCCGCAACTTCGTAATTCTTAAAGTCCGCAACCGCAAGTCCGCAACTTTGTAATATTTGAAGTCCGCACCGTAAGTCCGCAGCTTTTTGTGAACCCAGTAGAAGAGTTTTGCAATCAACCATGTCCCGAACTGAGCTGCTCATAGATGATTAGCAAACATAAGTCAAAAGCTGTGGCTTGTGGGAAGTATAGCGAGCGCATGGTGGATACATTCCATGCAATAAAAGCAATTACTCACAATCGTCGATTGTAGTAAATGTACCACAGCAAGACTTGTTTTTGAGCTGTTTTTTCGGATGGCAAACTCAGGGGCGCCGAGAGCCGAACATGGGCCCGGGGCCAGCTCAAATATAACGGGTTTCCGGTTGTGTGAACTCCAAAACAGACGGAGAAAATGCCGCTTTAAAAAGGTCTTCACCGAAATTCTAACGTTTTTTCCGGCCGAAATTAGGTGATCTCCAAAAAAAAAGTCTTCAGTCATCACATGCTGATTTCATAGTGTCATTTGAGTGGGCCCTCCTGAAGCCCGTGGGCCCTTTAAAGTCCATGGGTCCCAGGGTTATTGTCCCCCCCTGCCCCCCCCCTATCGGTGGCCCTGGGCAAACTTAATAATTGCCCAGCCCCTCTTACTTTCAGGTCCAACTCAAAACAGATTTAAACGCTTGTAATTTTGCTTGAAGTTTTTAAGTGACTTGGATAAGTGGCAGAGGTGGAGTCGAGGACACAAGGCTCGAGGCCAAGGCCAAGGACACAAAAAAAATCCGAGGCCAAGGCCAAGGCCAAGGACAGCCTTTCCGAGGACAGACACTCTCGAGGCCAAGGACAAGAATGCTCGAGGCCAAGGCCAAGGACCAAGGACACAAGCGCAAGTGCTCTCCAAAAAAAAAAAAAAAAGGTCTTCACAAAAATTTTTCAAGCGATCTCCACAAAAAAACGTTTTCTAAAAAATTTTTCAACCGCTCCGCAAAATTTTAACAATTCAAAAAATAGTGCTGTCCTCGAGCCGAGGACAGGCCAATTTTCGAGGACTTGAGGCCTCGAGGCCAAGGACTTCAAAATCTGTCCTTGAGGACGTCCTCGAGGCCAAGGACGTCCTCGAGGACTCCACCTCTGATAAGTGGGGTTGTAGCCCCCAGCTCTCCTGGTTGCGCTTATGCTTATACAGTAGGTGCCTAAACTGCATGGAAGCATAATGCACAACCTACCGACGAACCCTTAAAAATGCTACAATTAAGCTAGGGATTTGGAGATTAAAAGCCATTGGATTACAGTCAGAAGCCATCAAATAGCAAAGCACAATCCGTATTTCCGCTTACTACAAAATATTCTAAAAAACAATTTTTTTTCTGGGCAGGAAAAAGCAAACTTAGTAGAAGGCAAAAAAACATTCATATCACTAACCATATTACTAAATTTTTAGTCCCTAGTTTCAATAAATACTCTACGAACGAGATAACCGCACGCTACCAGCATTTCCGTCGCCAGACCAAACGAAGTAAGAGGGCCCTAGCCGAAAATGGGGGGGGGCACTATAAAAATAGACTGAACTTATGCACATAAAAACTGATATTTTAAAGCTACAATATTGAATTCATCTTTGAAAAAAGATACATATAAGCCCAGCAGCGTTTATTAGCTCATTTCGTATGCGGCCCGTACAATCGCTTGAAAATCTGTCTGCAGGAGTAAATGCGACCTGAAGCACAACCAGGGTTTTTCTAAGAGAGAGAAGCTTAAACCAAAAGTAAATGTTTTTTGCACAAAAATTGTCTAATTTAAGTTCCGCGTTGAACAAACCGTTGCAACTCAAGCGTGTCACAAAGGGGGCAGAGCCCCCAGCTGCTTGGTGATTTTTGCTATTTTGCGGCAAAAACAGAGATTTTAACGCCATTTAAATCACATTTCACACGTTTTAAAACCATATCAATATTTACAGTAAATTGTTAAAATTCAGACGACATAAAAAGATTTAAATTGTCTAGCCTCTTGAGCCCCCAGGTCCAGACCAAAACACGTTTAAACGCTTATTCTTTTTTTAATTATATTTTCTAAATGACTTGGCTAAATGGGGCTGATGCCCTCTTAGCCCCTTACCCCAGGTTGCGCGACTGACTGCGACCTAAAATAAATCTTGAGTGTGCTCTAAAAACAACACAGCTGGTCTTTAAAAAATTTTTTTTCACGTATTGTTTCATGCCGTAATCACAAACGAAATGCCGGTAACGCTTCTATTGGCATACATTCCTATTCCGCGACACATCCGTAAAGACGTGTTAATAAGACGGATTATTGGGTCACATTTATGTACTGCAGTTGGTGGCCAGCAATTTCGCAAACAATTGAGAAAACTTCAAACGAGAATTATGTTCAAAAATTATTATTCCGTTTTCCATTATTGCCTGATGTCTTGTCGTTACGTGATGCTCCAAAAAACTTCTGAGTAAACCGAAATGGGGGGGGTGGCAAAAGCTGTCGTTAGGGGGTACAGCGCCCCTGGGCCCCACCGTGGCGACGGCACTGGCTACCAGTACAAAAAATGATACAACAGTGACTAATTTTGTGAACTCACGGTAAAAAACAACAAAGTTATACTTTGAACAAGGGCTGCTAAATCGAACTTAAACTCGAAAAAAGTCGGTTGTTGTGCCGAACTCGAAAAAACAGCATGTCAACAAAAAGAAAGCGATTAAGTCAAAAAGCA
Source organism: Trididemnum nubilum (assembly GCA_963965965.1). Lineage (NCBI taxonomy): Eukaryota > Metazoa > Chordata > Ascidiacea > Aplousobranchia > Didemnidae > Trididemnum > Trididemnum nubilum. The sequence continues at coordinate 20,225,970 of OZ014472.1, forward strand.
GACATAGTATTTTTGTCAGCCTGAACTTGAAAAACTTGATATTTTTGCCGAACTTGAACTCGAAAAAATTAAACTGATTTCTGATGTTTGACTGGGTAAAAACATAAATATTTTACAAAAATAAAAAGGAATTTCAATATTTTATTTTGTATAATACTTGGGGAATTGCGGTCTAAAATTAAAAATAGTCCGCAACCGCAAGTCCGCAATTTAAACTGCCAAAGTCCGCAAGTTCGCATGTCCGCAACTTTTTTTGTTAGTCCGCAATTGCGGATTTGCGGACTTGCGGACTAACTTGCGGACTTGCCCAGCTCTGGATATTATTCGTAAAAATTAATATAGTGTTGAATAGTATTTGTAACTTGAAGTTGTAACGTACACAATTTCAACTTTTTTACAATTTTTAATTGTGTTAAAACTTATTTTCTTTTGCACAAATAATTGCGGGATGACACCATGGTTTAGCGAAAACCACAAAGTTGCGGGAAGCAATATGAATTCTTTAACATACTTGACAATTGCTTAGAAACGAAACTAGTACCGCAAAAAAAAAGGTAAAAAAGATTGGTCGAGGAACAAGGATAGATAGAAATGGGGCTTTAATAAGTACGATATAGAACTACAAAACAAATCCACGGTGTTGACATGAGCAAAACTTGATGCTTCGTATGCAAGTGAATTGGTCGCAGTGTTTTGAGAATCTTTTCATTGTAATTGTAATTGTAATTGAATTGCAATTACTTGAATTTGAATAATTGTAATTGTAATTGAAAATTTTAGTCCGTAATTGTAATTGTAATTAAAGCAAAAACAAGTAATTTTTCCAACTCTGGATGGCAGTACAGTACGGTACGTAAGTACGGTACGGTACGCCTCAACTTTTGCTAAGTAGTACGGTACGCCTTTTTTGTAATGAGTACGGTACGCTTCAAAAATTGAACTGAAGTACGGTGCGGTTCAAGGTGCGAAGGTACGTAGTACGCAAATTCTGAACGTACCGTACAGTACTGCCATCCTTGAAATCAAGTAAGTATAGCAAGCCCGACATTTTGCGAATCTTGAGCCCGAACCCGATAAGCCCGGTCTGACTTATAACTCTGCTACACAGTTTGATTGGAAGCTAAAATTTCACCAAAACAACGCAAAGGTATACAATTATACATATAATTGAAATAACAGTCGTTGATAAAAACTACATTATTTACCAATGGACACTATTTACCAAGTTTCCTAGGTTTTTCTGCGAATCTTCGAGTTTAGCTGACACCTCTCCATTGTCCACCTGCTTGTACATTGCCAGCGAAAGCTTGACACTTGTCTTTTTTTAACGCAAACAAAGCAGGAAAGTTGCGAGAGCCAGTTGAACCAAACAAGTCCATCTTTCAATTCAATTCAACTCAAAACGATACGTTTCAATAGCTCAATTCAATTCAAACGTTTCAATAGCTCTAAATTCTCCGTTTCAATAACAATATATTAATACTACAACAGAGGTTGCCGACTGTCAGTCCGAATGAATTTTTCTGCCGGTCTGCTGAGGTTCTTATTTTCTGCCCAATTTGTCGAATTTTCTTATACTCTACCGATTTACAATTGTTTAGTAGGGCAGACCCAGCTATACTTGGGGTCGTATGCACCAACTGTTTCGATTTGCCGAATCAATTGCTGAATGCTTAAATGAAGATCGGGTACGACTTGCCAACCAGAACCGTTTTGTGTTTTTTTCACGGCAGCGATGCGGAGTTTTATAACCAAATTCAATAACGTGTAGGAGAGCTACGCCAAACTCCCCAAATCCCTCTCACCCTGGACTAGCTGCACACTTGATTTAATGCTTTTTTAGTGAAGTTTACAATTATAATCAAAGAACAAAAATTCAGGAACCGAAGTAGTCTCTAAATCGATATGAACACCAATTCAGGACCTTTCTTCAACGTTATATGACTGTTACCCCACAGTCAATATCAAAATCCTTCGGAAAGAGGATCGAAAAACGCAATTTACCCAAGTTAAGCAGCTTCATCACGTTTCACAAAAACTGGCACTGTTCACTAGAATGCTTGCAGTCACTACTCAGCTCCCAGGCTCCAAGCACGATTAAATATAGTTACAGAGCAGTGATAGAACGCGGTAGTATCGCCTTCGTCTAGCAACCAAAGCCGGAAATTAAAAGACATAGGTTGGCTGCTGGCAATCTAAAGTCGTCTCGAATAACAATCAATGCAGAAGATCTTTCAATACATGGTAGCGATTTTTAGAAGACGGCCTTAGTAGATGCGTTAATTGAAAGCTTATTTTTAACAAAGGATATTAAGTACCCAGTAATTTGACTTAAGCGCTGATTAGACAATGACAAACAATTTTTTATATAAAGTAAAAGGATTGCGACACTCCAGTAATTTATTAAACACAAAATGCACAAACAAAGATTTGATTGAAATTGGTTCCTCATTCACGAGTTTAGTACAAGCAGATTATTTTTTTATGATTTGAACATCAACGTGGATTAATTTGGATTCGAAAATTAATAAAACTCCTTAGGAAAAATTTAGACAAATCTCTGGACCAACTTCTTATAACAAAGTAATTCAAAAATGACTATACTTTGAAGTGGCGAATATAGTTTATTTAATCTAACACGTCGAACGGTTTAGAAGACAAAAATTGATAATCCGAGGATGAAAGTTAATTCATGTTGGTGTTAAAATCGTGAGCATGCGATATCTCTTTTATTTTAACAATCTTTATTACGCCCATACTGCCAATTTACAAGCGAACCATCTCATAATGGCGTAGGATTTGTCAATATAAAATATATACGTTCGACCGTAGATTTACAATTTTTACCGAAAGCAAACCGGTTCTTATAGACAAATCTTGCCTCCTAAAATATATTAAAGCCCTGCAGGTCTATAACGCTTGTGTAGCTTGCAAAAAATGATGCAATTAGCACGCTTATAATTTTTGCCAATCCTCTTAATCATATCGTTGCGCAAATTTTACATCTTAATCTTATCGTTGCACGTATTTATGATAATCTCCACGTTTGATAAGCAGAGTGTAACCAGTTTACCACGTATAGAGCGATGTAATCATATAAACAAAATAATAAACAGACCCCATTAATGTTCAATCCAGTTTAATATTGAATGGCAAAAAGGCACCCTCTAACGATATCGCTTGCGGAAACAGAGTTTCAAATTTATGAGTTTTTAATTTATTTTAGAAGGTAAGATATGTCTTTAAAGACCGATTTACTTTGGGCAAAAAATTGTGCTACCGATTGCGGAAACAGAGTTTCAACCATACAACTTTTAATTTTTAGAAAGGGCCCAGGGTACGGTGTCATGTTAAAGTTTAATCAATTAAAAATGCGCAACATATTAACACAAACAAAAAACAGTCATGTCAAGTCATTAGAAACACCGTAGCTACCAGCACCAGTTCTTAGGCTGTATCTACATTACGTATAAAATCGTGAACGTTCGAGGGCACCTTAAGGTGCGTTTAGACTGGCGCGAAGCAACGCGAAGCGAAGATTGGCGACCTTCGCCAACCTTCGCGAGTGGTCGATTACGTCACTCGCGAAGGTTGCCAACCTTTGCGAGTCTTCGCGAGTGGTTGCTAATCTTTGCGACTGGTCGCTTCCTAGGCTAATTTTAATAACTTACTTTTAAAATGTATTCAATGAGCAGAAAGCTTTGTGTACTTTATTATTGAAGCGCTATTATAATAATCACAGGTTCTTTTTCGTCATAAAGCGCTGGAATTAACGGTAAAACGAAGTTTGAGCTTATATTATGTAATCACGCAATAAACGTGAAGAAGAGTCTAGACTAATAGCTCAGGTAACAAAACAATCTTGAGAAAAAAGTTTGTAAAGTATAAGTGAAAAACGAAGTACAGTAGATCGAATTGGGAAATAAAAAAACTAGTCATTTCTTCAATAACGTAGTAGTGCGTAGCCTATTTACTAGCTATCAATGATTTGTTTAGTTCCTTCCACTGAAAACTTGCCGTAAACTGTTTTGACGATGACAGTTCTGGTTTTAATACAGAAACGCAAAAAGCTGGAAGCAGATGTCAAAAGTTCTCTTTAGGTGCAGAATAACGGGACGATGTGAAGAGCTTAGACAAAAAAACCAGAGCCAGGATAAAATGAATCATTCTATTTCGAGACGTTTCGACTTAAACTAAAGTCATTATCAATCTATAAAAATCATGACGTTAGAATTGTTGAAAGACCATCAATATAGACCAAAACGATAAACCGGAGGTAGCAGTTAATAACCGGGTCAGGGGTAAAATCTAAAACTAAACCAAAATAGAAATGGAAAAAACATGTTGGTAATTTGCCACAGATAACCCAAATTTAATGAATTTAAGTAAAAAAAAACCTTCTAACCACGATGGTTAAAAAATAAAAAAAAATAAAAAAAATTTACAAAACTTACCTTGGGTATTATAATTTCAAGTGAAGACCTGGTTATTAACTTATTTCTCTTTAAATCTGTACTGTACTCTCAATAAAATTTGGCGCTAAATTCAAAGATCTTCAGGTCAAACTGGCAACTCACTTACAGTTTAGAGACAAGACTAATAACGGAACTAATCAAGTACACTTATGGAACAGTAAAATTTTCAAGAACTAAGATATTTAACAAATCAGAGCTCTAAAATTTCTCTCAAAAAATTAACGGTGCTTACTAACCTGTGCACTTTTGCATTTAAATCATAAAGGTAGTTAAGTGATACGCAAAATATTCAGTAATTTTCATAATATGACATCATAAAGAGACAAGGTCAAGCGGAAAAAAAAAAAAAGGAAAGGAACATGCGACAGACATTAATTCCAAAAGAGAGGGTAAAAAAAATAAATAAATAAATAAATACTAATGGAAGGGGAAGAAAGGACAAAAAAAAAAAACTTAACAGAATTGACAAAATGTTCGAGCCACATTAGCTATTGAATACATATAGTGGAAATGAAGATCCATCTACATTAATATCTGGTTGATATTGCTGAATTAATAAAGTCTCTTTTATTAATAATTCCTTCGTGTTGTGAGCTGAACATAAAACATCTGGATCATTGAAATCAATAATATGGTTGGGATTTTCAAGGAGATGTTTGGTGACATCTGAATGCTGGTTGGGACTAGTTGCAGGATTATGCTCGTGTAACCGTGATTGCAAATTACGTCGGGTTTGACCAATGTAGACACTACCACAAGAACAAGTCAGTTTGTATACGACATTGTGACGATAAAGCTTAGGTTGCAGTTCTTTGTGCTTAAACATGTCACCAATTTTATAGCAATCATGCACAACATTTAAACTTAATTTTCCTGACAATTGGCGTCGAAAAAACGATTTTAATTCTTTTTCTATATGAAGAGATGTATTGCCAATGAAAGGTAATCGTAAGACTAAACGAGTAGCTTGTTTATCCACCTTCTTTGATAAGTTAAGATCGGAATGCTTGTTGTTTAAAAAACGACGTATTTGATTTTGAATGAAGGGTAGTGGATAGCCATTTCTAAGTAGCATATCCGTAATTATTTCAAATTCAATATGCATTGCCTTATACGAATTGCAAATTCTCTTTAGGTGTTTACTCAGTTAACAAATCCTTAAACGCTTTTACCATCCATGTCTCATTATGGTAGTGGTAGATCTACCCATATCTTGTGGAGTGTAGACCAATAGGCTACTCTACAGGTACATTTAAAGCATAAATTATGTTGTTGTTTTTGATGTGATTTTTCTTTTTCAGGCAAGCATGTTATGATACCTGTAGTAAGCTTAAACAGTTGTTTGTATTTGTTATTTAGTGCTGTTTATGAAGACTCCCAATGTTAACGCTATGAGTGAAACTGAAAGCTGGATTTGTCATCAGTTATGTACCGGTAGTGGATTTTTTGCTTGTTGTGCAATGGATTGCTGTGTTGATTTGCTGGAGAAAGCAAAAAAACATTGCAGTTTTTGCATGATTTGACACTATCATCCAAGGACAAGAATTTAGCACAGTAATGCCAGCAGTTGCTTTGAGGAAAAGTCAGCTTCTATAACTAAGTTTGGTGTTTTACTCGCTGGCGGAGCGCGTATCGATGTTTAGTGCGAAGTTAAATGCTTTTGAGAGCATTTTATTAGTTTGCATTTTCTTGCGGTATCAGTAGGCTACGTTGCGACGGTCTCGTTTACCTCAAAGGGCTTCGCTCCAAACCACCGTTTGTAAGATACAGACAAACTTATAGCTGTAAGGTTAAGCCCCCTCTTCTTAGAAACTTTTTGGTTATGTCCCTGATAAAAAAAAACATTTAGATTTTTTTATGAGAAAATTGTTACTCAAGCATCTGAATAAAAGTGTTGTTAGTTCTCACATTTTCATGTAACTGACGCTTCCTTCCCCAGTCCAATTATTTTTTTTTATAAATGCTGTATCAAGTTTTTTGCTTAATGGTGACTAATGAGAATGGAACAATATTAATGAACTTGCTTGGCGGATACTTCTCTACCAATAATAGTAACCTCAGCAAAAAAATAGAACTCACTTTCTACTGGTTAGATATGTATTGGCTTTCTAGTTCATCTAAATACACTGACTGTAATTGTAATGATTGAACTTCAGACCTATAATAGTTTACTTTGTCACTTTATTCACCATGTAAAGCAGTTAAATTTTAAAAGGCAGTAAAAATATTTTAAAATTTATAAACAACTAAATTCAGATATTACACTAAGACACAGTAAATGAATATTTAACACACTTGGCACGTCTATTTTCATCACATAGGACTAGAGTGAAAAATCACTACCAGATTACAACATTCATGATTATAAAACTTGGGGTAGTCCAAAACCATTGCTTCCAGTTAAACTTGATCACGGTCACAAACCTTCAGAAACAAGAAGACTTTTAAGAGGACATTCAAAGGAAAAAATTCCATGTTTGTAGCTATTCAAAGAAGGGACTACTAATTAGGCCAATCCAAAAATTCATTAGAAACTTTTTGATTTTTTGTATCTATCTAGCTCTTGTATGTAGCAGTGTAGCTTGAAACCAATTCTAAGTACAGTTTTATTTTCCAAGTTGACTTGGTCAAGTAGGCTAGACAGTGAAAAAACTTTTGCGAGTTTTCCAGTATTCAAGGAATTGCTCGATTGTGGTTACTTTTAAAACAACAAGCTAACAAACAATGGGTAAAAACACTATTAACACATTCAAAACTAGCCTGTTGGTGGGTTATTTTATATTGTGAAAAAACAACAACACCATGTTAGTTTAAGTTTACTTTAAGACAAAAAAGCAAAAGCTGCTCAGCAAAAAGAACCACTGGACTGATACAATAGCTTCTGCTATGCTGCACAGAATAAAAAGTTTTGTTTTAAAAGCTAGATGTCGTGGGGCTAGGCCTACTGCTTTGGTGTATTCATTACAATGAAGCTCCGAGATCAAGCATAGCTATGAAAAATCACTCTACAATTTACAGCCTTAGCTGTCTAGATCCAAATTAACTTGGCTAGCCTAGGGCTATCGCGAATCTAACTTTGCCAACAACCTATTCTTTGGACTGATAAATAGGCGCTAAACCATACAAATATACTATTTACATTATTTTCTAGCAAACTGCGATCGTAAAAATCTGATCAGTGATTTAGTAGGTTATCTTACTACAGCCTGCAAGCAAGCGATGTTGCGCAACTGCTCGCGAAGGTTGCGACCGGTTGCAACCTTTCGCAAGCTGTCGATGACGTCAAATTTTGGTTGCTTCGCGTTGCTTTGCGTCCAGTCTAAACGCACCTTTAAGCTTACTTCCAACAAAACTTTTTGCGCTATCTTTTTTGCTCCTAAATTACTCAGACTTAGGGCGTGTACGTCTACCCTGTGCGTAAAATTGTCAGCTTACGAGCGTAACCTTAGTTTGTTTTGAAGGAAAATTCCGTAAGCTCAGCCTTACCACATTACCGGCGCACCACCTTACAAGAATAAAATTGCCAGCGAAAAAAATTTGCAAAAGGAGCAAATTTCGAAATTTCGAAAACTGGTTTGCCAGTTCTCCAGGTAGGTTAAAATTAGGTTCATAAAGTTTTGTTGAAATAAAGTTGATTTTCAAAAGAGAAAGTATGCCTGTTGGTTTGAAATAGCCTAATTTAATATGAAAATGGTCAATTTGCGGTTCTGTAAAAAAAAAAACTTGTCGATAGGCTCTGCAAAAAAGAGGCATGTGTCGATAGGCCCAAAAGTGAATTATGATGAATAATGAATTGTTTGTTGTTATGTAGCATTTGGTTAGCCTATTCCTAGTAAAGAAATTTGAAAAATAAAACCGATGTGTGGTGTGGCAATGCAGATCACAGTCCCGACCAAGGGGACTTGCTTAGGCCAAAACCAGTACCGGTAGGCCTACCAGTATGGTACTTTAGGTCAACGTCTTGGTGGTACCCGTACCTAGCGTGTATTATACCACATTGTTAAAGTAAACTGGTAATCCTAGCCTGATAGCTGCTATAGGCTAGTTTACTTCAAAAGGTTTAACCTACTGGTGCACTTTGCAAGTGCAGTGATGCTGTATAACAGATACTGGTAAGCAAGCAACTTAATATCCTAGGCTACTGTCAAAAATCACGCAAAGTTTAAAAATTAGTCTTCCAATAAAGTTTAGGCTCTGAGTTTTTATATCAATGAAACTCTAAACTATTAGAACCTACAGTATCAGTTAGCCTATTGTAATAAAATCAGAATTAAAATGCAATATCCTGGGCATACCCCGGTACTAGCCTTCTGATGTAATGGGCTGTGCAGTAGCATCTATATAGGCATGCACAATTATTTTATTTAAAGATATCCACACTTAATATTCAGCAACTCTCAGGTATTGATTAGACTTTTACAAATAGTTGAATTGCAGACATCCTCAAGCCAATAGGTTTGGCCTACTGTCAGTGTCGATAGGATAGTGAAATCAAAAGCTTTTATATTCTGAAATTACTTTCCAGAGTTGTAAATTAAGGCTCTATTAGCAATTTTTTATTGTAGTGAACAAATAGTAACTGTGAATTAGCATTAATAACAAATTTATCAATGATATGGTACTTTTGGTCCAGACTCAAAGAACCTTGTTGACGAACTTGTGAAGCATTGTTGATCTTTAATACTCAAAGATTTAAAGAATGATGACCAATCTAAAAGTAGCATTGCCAGGTTTTCAAAGTTAGTTATGTGTATTCCTAGATTGACAATCTTTACCAGCTCTTTGAGCTTTCATTAAAAAAAAAGACGTTTTCATAATGAAAATAAAAAACAGACTTAGAGGTTTTATCTATATCATTTGCTTTTAGCACAGGTGGGCACAAGTCCCTTAATCCTTAATCTGTTAATAACGAAGTTAACTTTTTCATTAACTTGTTAATCCGTTAAAAAGTATTTTCATGTTAACGGACTAAATTAACTTCCATTAAGTTCTGTTCACTTCCGTTAAGGTTTTCATCGTTAATATCTTGTACCATTCGTTTATCGTACCGGTACAAACCAATTTGCACTGATAACACTTGTTACTTATTAGCACGAGTTTTATCGAAAAAAGTGAAGAAGGAGCTCTTTTTTGTGGTAAATAAATAAGCTCCAGCCTCAGAGGTCTAATATAATTATCGCTGTTCGCAATTTCCAAAGATTTTTCGATTGCAGCTTTGTTAGTGCATGTGAACTTATTTTTATCTTGAAATTAGATTGGACTGTGAAATGTAACTTCCTAAACACAAAACGACCACCATAGCAATAAATATTTCCTTACAATCAGCTTAACAACGTCAAAAGGTGTTCTAGAAGCGAGTGAACAAAAAGAAATGTAAATTGCACGCAAAATGTTAACGAATTAACGGACTTTATTAACTTCCGTTTATTAACGCTGAAAATAACGGATTAACGTTAACGGAGATGTGAAGTTTGTTAACGGACTAGTGGTTAACGAAGCTAATGTTTTGCAATAACTTGCCCACCTATGGCTTTTAGTTAAAATAATCATTTAGAATTAGCAGTGGGCCAAAGAAAATTTGTCACTTTTAAAGATTTTTTCTAATGTGATGACATGGCAAGGCTATATTCACCAGAGGTGGAGTCGAGGACACAAGGCTCGAGGCCAAGGCCAAGGACACAAAAAAAATCCGAGGTCAAGGCCAAGGATAGCCTTTCCGAGAACAGACCCTCTCGAGGCCTAGGACAGGAATGCTTGAGGTCAAGGCCAAAGACCAATGGCACAGCCGCAAGTGTTCTCAAAAAAAAGGTCTTCAAAAAAGTTTTTCAGGCGATCTCCAATTCATAGACGTACCTAGGATTTTTGATTGGGGGAGGCCTAAACCACAAATTTCTTGGTATGACGTCATCAAAAATTTTCAAAAGAGGAAGTTTTTGAGGAACAAAGATAACGTAGGATGAAAGATCTGAAATCGTTGCCTGTTGGCACTTAACCCGGATTTTGCAAACGGAGAGGGCTTAAACTAATAGTTGAAAAAGCTAGCGTAGCTCAAACGTATCACAGAAGGAAGTCTGAAGGTAAGGCCTCCAGCCGACGGAGACTTTGGGGTCTGGGGGCAAAGCCCCCAGCCGTTGGGCGATTTTTTGTAATTTTTTGGAAAAAAAAGCTATTTTAATGCCATTAAATCACAATTTTGCAAGTGTTCAGAGCCATTTGAAAGCACTGGATTTTTGACATTATTGAAAGCCAATTGAAAAAATTAAATTGTTTAATCCACCTTTTACTAGCAGTTTAAGTCCAAAACACGTTTAACTTGTTGCATTTTGGACTTAAATTTTAATTGTAAGTGATTTGGTCCAGGTAGGGGAAAGTACGGTGGACTGTCTCTTGCAACATTTTAGCAGTAAATAATAATCCACTCAAAGGTTTTCCTAAGAGATTTTTGTTTTGTCATGAAAATAACCAGTTATAGGGATACATGTTCGGCCAGTGGGCCCAGGCCCCCTTAGTTGAAGTTCAAAAATTTGTTCAATCACAGATCAGCATTTTTCATGCAAATTTTTTTTTAAAGTATTCTGTCCGTAAAAACCGGCAAGGTAGAGGTGAATTACTGAATTGTTATCGAAAAACGGTACAATAGATGGTTACGCCTACTAACCATGTTATTGCCGGGCCGAATTTACATCGCGCTGAGCCCCTGGCACTTTGGAGATTTTCGCAACATCTTTCTGCCAAAAATAGGTGAAGACCAAAAAAAGTCTTACGATTTGAGCGTGGGGCCCCTAGCTGGTACTGCGTCGTATTATGGTGAATCCGGCCCTGGTTAATGTATTACGTTCATAAAAAGGCTAGATGTGAACCTAAGATAGCAACTTTTAGGGCAAAAACTCTCCATTTCTTCTGGGTTAGGCTATACGTTTAAATTGGCAGGTAAAAATTGAATTGAGGGGGCATGGTGTCTGTGGTGTTCAATATTGTTGTTAGTTACTGTCGTAAGCGAAAAATACTAAAAAGAAACTGAAACTGAAGAAACAATTGACTTTTTTGTGACATTTTTGTAATTGGTGAAATTTTAATGAGGGGGAGGGTGGGCCTCCTGCTTCCCCTTGACTACGCCTATGCTCCAATAAATGAAAACAAAAAAGGTATTTGCAAATTTTCCGCAAGGTTTCTGGCGTTTTCCAACAAAATTTCAACTGTTCAAAAAATAGTGCTGTCCTCGAGCCGAGGACAGGGCAATTTTCGAGGACTTGAGGCTTCGAGGCCAAGGACTTGACCTTCGAGGCCAAGACCAAGGACTTCAAAATGTGTCCTCGAGGACGTCCTCGAGGCCAAGGACGTCCTCGAGGACTCCACCTCTGGTATTCACATTACTGCAACTTAACGACACAATTTTAAGTTTCTTGTTACATATGAGTGGTATTGTTTGTTTTTCTTAGGTGCAACTAAAATTTTAAAGTGTCATACTTTTCAAACCATAAGGTGCACCAATAATAATTAAAGTTTTTAAGAAATCCAACTTGCGCCTTATACTCTGATGCATTTAATCTATACTTCCGGTTATGCTCTTTTATGGCCAGTTGATCAAGTGGCAATGCATTCGTCGGTGTAGTGGAGGTCTGAGATTTAAATCAGCCTGGTCAAATCGAACACAGCGTTGCCAGCGACTTTGTATCACTGCGACATTTCTTTGAAGGCAGCTATGGTGCTCGGGTGCAATGATGCTACGATGGGCCCAAGCCAACTTTTTATGCGCTTCGACGTATTAAAGCATGTCTAATCAAAGGTTTGATTTGACTCCCTTCATGATTTCCGTCGGAGTTAAACCATTTAGATTTTTAAAGTTTTTTAGAATTTAATAGATTTAATGTAATGTCGTGCATCTTATAGTTTGGTGCACTTAGTGCCTAAAAACAAAAGCTATAGAAGCCATTTGGTGCGCTTTATGCTAGAAAATAATAATTATAGATGCCATTTATCGATACTACGACAGCACGCCAAATAACAGTTATATGTTCCAGTTTGCTGCGCCTTATGGTCTAAAAAATCCTGTTGTGATATTTCTGCTAGAATTAATTTTGATAGAATAAATTATTCTTTGATTAGTGTTCAAAAAAGTTGTTTTTTGCTTTAATTTATGCTTATTTGATTTGATAGCTTTGTTCTGTAACGTATTTTCTGAGATTTTAATGTTACCGCTTTGATGCAAGAAGAATTGACGCAGCAGCGATTTTGTTAGGGTTTTGCGTCAAACATCTTTCAGGTCTGGTTCAGACTAAGATTAAAATTAGTTAAATTAATCGTCTTATGTCAACTGGTTGCCTCTAAAAATTTTGGACTCTTCTCTGAGTGCAAGTGTTTTATGTATAATTGGTATTTTTTTGATATATCTACTGCTAATTACGGTTTTGGAAACTTTGCAGAATTTTGAACTTTTTTTGGTAGGAGTAATTATTATTAGTTTTACTCAAGGTCCTCCAATGTGTAGAAGATAATTGGAAAATTGTTGAAACTGCAAGATTGAAAACCAGAAGTAAAGCCATCAAGTTCCATTAATGTTTGTTGTGTATTTCTACAACATGCTTCATGGTCATCACACCCAACTGGAAATTGCTCATGGTTCGAGTTAAGTGCTGTTGAGTGTTGACTAAATATAAGAAATTTTCTGCTTTAGTGAAAAGTGTGAAAAGAAGAAGTAAAGCCATTCAATTCGAATAATGTTTGTTGCGTATTTCTTCAACATGCCTCATGGTCAACACACCATAATGAAAATTGCTCATGGTTTGGGTTAAGTGCTTGCTGTTAGCTAAACTTGTGACATTTTCTTCTTTTCCCACCATGAAATCAACCGAGATGTTGGCGATTATTAATGCTTCATAAAGTTCCTGCTTGACTTTTCCAGGATCCAGGCATTACTCATTTCCAAGTTTTATAATCGAAATGTTGGTGATGTATGATAAAATATCTGCTTTCTAAGGCTGATTGGACATTGACATAATTTTTAATCCTTTGGTTATTTTTTCCTACAAGTTTTGATTAAACCTATGAGACAGCTTTTGCTTTACACTTATTTATACATCAATAATAATTTGCGTTTGTCTAATCAGCGCTGATATCTACGTGAAGCAGCAAGCAGATGAAGGGTTTCTCACTACCTCCGAAGCATTACAATCGTAAGAGATGCCCGATGTGTTAGTTTCTGAAATCTTAACTGCTTTGAGCTTAGAATTTTGTACTTTTTCCAGAAACGAATTTAGTTTGTTGAGTTTTTCAAAACACTGAATCCAGCTGTATTACAAAAGTTGCAATATCTATCTTATTGAGAGAATACAAAAGTTCTTTCTCAGAGTACAGTAAACTTATTGAATGCTCTATTTGTGCAATCAATTTTCTGCAATTTCAGTGGTAATAGTATTACTGAGGTATAGAGTAATTGAAATTTTTAGCTACCATAGTTTGCCCTATTTTTGTTTTATGTTTAATGGAAGTGCAATTAGCTGGACATCTGTGATATTTCTCTCAATCTTCGGCAAAAGCTAGGGTAAGCATTTCTCCGAATAAGTTTAGGTTTAGCAGGTGAGGGATTGAGTCCAAAACTTTTATTATCAAATTCTTGTGCGTTACTGTGGTGCAAAACTACCAGAGAGGTAGAAAAAAAAAGCGTTCAGTAGAAGCTTTTGTGTGAAAAAAGAAAAGATAAATACTGTAATAAGCATATGTTAACAAAAATTTTAGTTATGAAGTCAGGAGTTATAATGCAATTGAATCTGATTGATTACAAGGAGTTAACACAAACCGATTGGGGGGAGGAGTCAACATAATAATAATAAAATGCGTGTTGCTTTTGCAGAAGAGATGAAATGCGGAAAAGATTGTAGTTTAATGTGATATTGCATCACTTATTTACGCATTATTCGCGTAGTCAAACCGTTTGACAATTCGAGAGAATAACTTATACCGGCATGCTCGCATCATGCAGCGTCTCTCGTGTTTCCAGGGGTGGACTGGATAAAGCTTATATAAAAGTTGATATGAGAGAGGGGCGAAAGACGCTCAAAATTTGGCTTAAACGGACACGGGACAGAGGTGGAGTCAATGGCACAAGGCTCCAGGCCAAGGACTCAAAAAAAATATCCCAGGCCAAAGACAGCCCTTCTGAGAACAGACCCTTTCTAGGGCAAGGACACAGGCGCAAGTGTTCTCAAAAAATAATAATAAGGTCTTCAAAAATTTTTTTCATGCGTTTAAAAAAAAGGTCTCCATAAAAGTTTTTCAGATGATCTCCAAAAAACAAAGTCAGAAACTCTCCAAAAAAATAAGGTCTACAAAAAAATTTTTTACGCGATCTGCAGAATTTTAAGGATTCGAAAAATACTGCTGTCCTCGAGCCGAGGACAGGCAATTTTTGAGGACTTGAGGCTTCGAGGCCAAGGACTTCAAAATGTGTCCTCGAGGACTCCTCCTCTTCAAACGGAATGTAACAGTAGAACTGAAAAACAGTTGAAAGCTAAAAACAAAATGTACCTTGCAAAACATTGCGATCAGATTTTTCCACCGAGTCACCCTCCGCTAAGAGGAATTCAAAAGAGAAAGAACCGGACCTTTGAAACCAGCCTCTAGTGCCCATCAGTGGCCTATGATTTTTGTAATTTTGTGGTATTCACCAAGTTGCTTTAGCTAGGAGACAGCAAAGGAACCTTATGGTCTTTGAGTTAAGCTGCCACGTCTTGTCTACCACACACTGTGAAGTCTTCACGCTGTCCATTTTTCTTGCTGAACGCTAAACAAGGAATCGAACCAAAAGACGATCGATCACTGATCAGTGCAAATTTTTTTTTATTTCTTCATCCAACAAGAACTTCGCTACCTAATAGCCACCACAACACTCTTGATTGGCCATACGTTATGTTTTTTTGTGAGGAAGGTAAAAAAAATTCACGTTAAAATTATCAAAAAGACAATACTACTTCTCGTGATGCATAATCTGACCCATATTTAACCGAAACAACAAAGAATTGTAATAAATATGTGATTTCCGTAATCCAATTCAGCACAATATTATGGCCACACACAAATAAGCTGTTAAGCCGTTACTCTTGTAAACGCCATTTTGCGTAGTGTAGACACCTTCGACGTACGAGCGTAAAAATTTTTGTAATTTTGTACGCACAGTGTAGACAGGCCCTTAACCAGCGAAAAATTTGTAGTGAATGAACAAAGAATACGCTCAAACGCTTACGACAGTATGCGCCAAATATTTTACCAGGTTTTTCGGTCTATGATGGGCGTACAAGCGTGTCCTTAGTTTATTTTAACCAACGATTAAAAATCCTATTGGCAGCTTGTCTGCTGGCAAGGCGGAACGCCTGGCTTACCAAATTTTTGTTTAAAATACACTAAAGATAAACTCGGATCCTTCCGGTTTAAGCCCAGTGTTGATCGGACCTTAGGAGGCGTAAAATCATGAAACTATTAATTGGCAAAATTGAATCGTCGCATTTGCTCCAAAATAAAGTCCAACCTCTATTCCAAGAGCGAACCTGAAAATGAGTTGAGCCGAAATTTACTGTGATTATGAAAATTTAAAAACTTTTCGGATTATTACTACCATTTGATTTCTTTTCTGTTTTGCAGCTTGCTGGCTTTTATTGAAGACTGTGACAACCAACCAAAACATAAAGAATTCTTGAAAGAAATTTGAGATTCATCAACCTGGTAAAAGATCCTTTTATGAATATTCAAATAATTTCTAGAGAGAAAAAAAAACTCAGAAACTGAGCGTGCATAATGTTTTTGCCTGAGGGCGTAACGATAATTGCATTTAAGATTTAACGTGGTGATAAGAGGCGAAAAAAGAGAAGAAATCAACATAGTGAGTAAAAAAACAACACCAAAAATTCAAGTATGACGCAGTTAAAACAAGTAAACACCGTCAACGGTAAGTTAACTTTAAACTTTGTAAACACTAGAATGTGGTCGAGAGATTGTCCACTGCATAAACAACACAGGTGCAATATCACTTAGGATATATGACGATGTCTCGTGAACTATTGAATTAGTTCTGCCTATATAAATATTGTATTCGCACTGGATGAATTGTCTATCGTTGTCCTTTAACTCACTGCCCCCTCATGCACTTGGTCCCCTAGCCCATTTTATTTAATTCATTTTCGTCCCTGTCTATTAGCCCACTCGGTCCCCTGTCCAGAGTTAATTTTATTCCATTTTTTTTCTTGGGTTACCATGGTTTAATTTGCAATTATTTTTCACAATCATATTTTGATTTTAATTTTATGGGCTAGTTTATAGTAGTCAGATTTTGAATTTCGGGTTGTAGGCCAGCAACTTTAGTTTTTGAATTTCGGCTTGAACGTCAGCCCTGCCGATGAGCGTTAGTATTACGCGAAACTCGAGTCCAGAGCAGTACGTGGGAAAAAATTTAGGTCTGCCTTTTTAGTAGTTGAAGTTACGAGATGAAGACAATAGCCTAGTATACCGATAGCTTAGTTATTCAAATATACCAGTTGAGTTAGCCAAATTCCGTGATCAAAAACTCTTGGAATTGTGTCGACTCCTCTTCACACTGATGATAAAGTCATTTGACTTCGAAACACGGGAAAGCTCCAGCGATGGGGGCTCCGCCTCATCTGCGTCCCTAGGGGTTGAAATGATTACTCATTTAAACGTGGAGACAGCATTAAGGTGTTGTCAAATGAAGTAGGATTGTAAGACGCGATGTCTCTGCAAACAATTAAATTAGTTCTGCCTATTTCACATTAGGAATATTATTATAGTAATATTATTCTTATTTTTTCATTGTATGTGCCTGATTGAAATTTGTTAATCAGTTGGAAACGCGGCTTATAATGACGAATAAATACTCGAGTGAGCAAAATTTAAACAGATTCAAAGTAAACAAAATTATCAAAATATCACATTGTGGGCTTTTGTTACATCTGAAAGCAAAAAGAAGGAAAAATTCAAAACGAAGAATTGTGGTCCTAACACGTCAGGTTGTACGTTTGACCAGATTTTCGGGTCGGGTTTGGACTAAGATTGGCAAAATCTCGAGCTCAATTTGAGCTTGATATACGCACTTGACTTGCGTTTTGGGCTTTTAGATGCTTTAAAAGCATACTTCAAATAACTATGCAGCACTAAAACGACGACTTTGTTTAATCGTAAATGTGATTATTATTGCACAATCATTATTATTATTACGTCAATATTAATCAGCAATGAGTAGTTTCATTAGGAGCTGTAACTGCACTATACACATTTTTACATCTAACCTAGTTTTCGGGCTTTTTTGGCTTTGGCTTCAAATCACTTTTTGGCATAGGTGGGCACAAGTCCGCTAATCGTTAATCTGTTAATAACGAAGCTAACTTTTTCATTAACTCGTTAATCCGTTAAAAAGTTTTTTCATGTTAACGGACTAACTTAACTTCCGTTAAGTTCTGTTCACTTCCGTTAAGGCTTTTATCGTTAATATCTTGCACCATTCATTTATTGTACCGGTACAAACCAATTTGCACTGGTAACCCTTGCTGCGCACTGGCACGAGTTTTATAGAAGAAACGAAGAAAGAAGCTCTTGTTAGTGGCAAATAATAAGCTGCAGCCTCAGAGGTCTATTAATTATCGCTGTTCGCAATTTCCAAAGACTTTCCAATCGCAGCTTCGTTAGTGTATTTGAACCTATTTTTATCTTGAAATTATATTAGGCTGTAAAATGTAACTTCCAAAACACAAAACGACCACCATAGCAATAAATATTTCCTAACAATCAGCTCAACAGCGTCAATACGTGTTATAGAAGCGAGTGAATACAAAGAAATCTAAATTACTCGCAAAATATTAACGTATTAACGGACTTTACTAACTTCCGTTAATTAAAGCTAAAAATAACGGATTAACGTTAACGGAGGTGTGAAGTTTGTTAACGGACTAGTGGTTAACGAAGCTAACGTTTTGCGTTAATTTGCCCACCTATACTTTTTGGGTTCGGCCGGGCTTATGTTTGTAGGCTCGCACTCGTACTTTTTGGCCCGTTTACAACTTTAATACGCAAATCAGGTTATTAGTTTGTTAAATCTAACTTGAAAAGGTACCCTAAATGTCGAAAAGCAGAAAACAAAAACGGTACGCGAGATTAAAAAAGTACAGCTTCAGTAATGAATTCATAATACTGCAGTGTGCTTTTGAAACAAAAACAAAATGCGTTGATATAGTTAAGCTTCTGACGCAAAAAACGGCATGCAGCTGCAAAGTCCCCACGCCTTAGATATCGCTTGATCATGTCACATTCTCGTACCATGCTGATTTTAATTAAGATCAATTACAGTAGTTTGTTTTCCTCTGTATGACAAAACAAATCGAAAAATCCAACCAGGCATAGGAAAATAAACTTGAATGAAATCACGAGTAAAACGCATTAGGTGCTTAAAATCAATATTTTCAGATTCAAAGACTAACTTTGTTGCTGAGGTTTCGCTAGTTAGAAACAACTAGCTTCTTCAGAGCACTGCTACCAGTAGTGATGGCAGTGCTCTGAAGAAGCTAGTTGTTTCTAACTAGCGAAACGTCAGCATTAAACTTAGTCTTTTAAGTAACGCCTGAGTGATTTCTCAAAGCTAGCCTAGAACACCAGAACTTCAGAAATTTGTTAGAATAAACTAGGGATGATTTTTGTATCAACCACTTCACTAAGTTTTATTTCATTTTTAGATTTAGCTGGAACAGATGTCAGAGGGGGAACAGTTGTTGGACAAGAGGTTAGTGGAACGATATCGGCTGGAGCCGATCATCGAGGTGCCAAGGTATTGGGATCAAAGGTCAGCTTCGTAGATTTCAGCGGCGGAGATTTTCGGTGCAGCAATTATCACGGAAGCGTTTTAATGGGGTCCACATTCGTTGGAGAAAAATTCTCTGGAGGATCGTTTTTCGGATGTTCACTCTCATCCTCCAACTTCGCAGGATCGGATTTCAGTGGATCATCTTTCTATGGAAGCGATTTCTGGAATTCCGAATTTAATGGCGCTGATTTCTCAGGAAGCTTTATCTTTGGATGCACATTTGCGAACTCGGATTTGAGCAACGCAGGTTTCAGCGGATGCGAATTTGCAAGTTCAGACTTCGGAGGATCAAACTTTACAGGATTCGATGTTTCTGGCAGCACAATCACAAACACAAATTTTGCAGGGCTTGAAATTGAAGAGTAAAATCAGTAAAAAACAAATATGATTGTTTTACATTGTTTTCTTCTAACTATACGCAATTCTTGGACTTAGCTTTATCGTCATACTTATATTTTGGTAGAAATGATACAGCCTACTTTTGGCCAATTTTCTGTGTAACCAGTAATTCTAATCGATATTATCTGCTGTTCTGAAGAGAATGCTAATTTTCCGCTATCATGTATAACTGTCACAATTCAGTGTGCTTTGTTTTGTTCTACTACTATAAATATTAACAACAGAAGTGCTGAACAGTTTTAGTTGGTTAATGAAATCTGCTGAATAAAAATGCAAACAAAATGTGAACAATTACGAGTCAACAATATCGAAGAAGCATAACTAAAAAGCGAAAGTTGAATTTTAAACTGGAGACCATGTAACACCGAGATTCAGTTTTCAAAATCTTAGTTTCGAAAATTTCTAAAAATCGTTTTGAAGCATCGAAGCACTGAAAAGAGTGAAAGCCTAGATAAACAAAACAAAAATAGCTTTCAAATACAGGGTGTCTGAATATAAATGTAACTCATTTGAAAGTTAATACTTCCGTCAATATTAATGGTATCATGCTATGTTTTTGAGGGTTTATAGATCTTAGCTTAACATTTTGAAATCAATAAAAAAAAGTCATGGTCAATGGAAGAAAAGACATGTTGCGTTACAGACTACTTGGATACAAAGTCGTTCAAAATTTGGGCAGGCAAAATACTGCAGACGCTTCAGTTTTAACAACTATCACCATAAATTTCAAATTAGCCGCTGGGTACAGAAATTTACAGAATCTAGATCATTAATTAAATCCACAAAGAGAGGACAACCATCCACCAGCGGCAGAACATTGACAGCAAAGTCTTCAGAAAAGGTGAATGCTGTGAGACATTTCGTTGGGATAAGTCCAAAAAAGTCTATTCGAAGACGTAGCCAAGAGATAGATAAATTTTCTCGTGCATCAGTCAACAGAATCCTAAGGATGGACCTTCAACTCCACCCATACAGGATTCCAATTATACAAGCTCTCACATTTGAAGGAGCTGAAAACTGAAAAAATTTGAAAACAAACTTAAAACTGAACCAGAGTTTCTCAATAGCGTCTGGTTCAGCGACAAAGCACACTTCTCCATCTACGGTCACGTCAATAGCAAGAACTCGTTATTTTGGGGACTGCATACGTCAGATGAAGTGCTGCAGGAGCCGCTGCGCTTTGTCAAGTGCACGGCTTGGGTGGCGATCTCAAAGCATGGAATCATTAGACCATTTTGGTTCGAGAATGATGATGGGCTAACTGTCACTGTCAATAAGGAGCATTACGTTAAGGTGCTCAATAAGTTCTGGTGGGCTCTTTTTGCTCATGGAATGTCAAACTGAAGAGCAATGGTTTCAACAAGATGGGACAACTCCTCACATCGCAAACCTTACCATGGAGTGGCTGGATCATCACTTTCCGGATCGGTTGATCAGCAGACGACGTAAACAGGAAAGGTTACCACACTCACCAGATCTGAACCTCCCCAACTTTTATCTTTGGGATTTTTTGAAAGACAATGTTTGCAAAAACAATCCGAAATCAATGGCAAAGCTGAAGATGGCCATAACTAATCAGATTCGTGGGATACAAAAGGAAGAATGCGTCAGGGTTATTAATAATTTTGCTCGATGACTCCAAGTATGCTCTAAGCGTAGAGTCGGACATTTTAAACATGTTCTGTAAAATTTTTGGAATTTTTGTGATGACTTCTTGAGTTAATGCTGGTTTTTATTGTTGCTTCATCAGCTTTCAGAAAAACTAAACATCTTTAAGATTTTTTCTGCCTAGTTTAAGAGATATCAGCAAATCAATGGGTCACATTTATTTGGAGACACCCTGTAGCTTAGCAACAACATATCAATCAGGTCTGAGTTAAGCAGATGTGTGTGAGTGTTTTTCTTGAAAAGCACTCGAAATGATCCAGACAACAACTCTACATGATTTGAGATTTCTAAGATCTTTAAGCAAACCGTTACTAAAAGCCTACAGTTCAAAGTCTAAGCTTTTCCGTTCAGGAATTTCGTTTATGTTGCCATTTTTTCAAAACGTAAAAATTAACTGCTTCAAAAAAGTAAACACGTACACAAAGAAGGTGGAACAATTAGCGTTTAAACAAAATCAGTCAAAAATGCGGTGAAATCAAACAATAAAATCAGTTCATACTATTAGAATACGAAACTGGCAATGCTCCTTTGGGTTCAAAATCGATTTCAGCATTACGTGAAATTTTATTAACCCTTTCCGGGCCAAATTAATTTCTAGCAGTAGAAAAAAATTTACATTTGGTGAAAATGATTCCTTCACTAGGCAAAGAAAAATTTTGGTGCCATTTTCGCTGTAACGATTTCGCATATGTAATTGCCCAGAAGTTGCACGATTCATACATAATCAGATGTATCAAAAATTTTAATTTCAATATTTTAAAGAAACGAAAAGACAGGAAAATCAAAATAGTGAAGGCATTTAATGCAGTAAAGCAAGAATTAAGCTCGTAAACATGGTTTCAGAATTATACACTGAGCATTGGTACATGCTTCTGCAAGATACGATACAATTTCAAGGCACCATACAATACAAAAAAAAAATCAGAATTATCTGCATCTATACCATTAGGCCCATCTCTTTATCAAACTGACATTACTTAGATCTATCATAACCACTGAACTAGTAAATACCGGTTCTCACTACTACTAACAATCAGTAACAAGGAGTCAATTGGTCATAAAAATACCCCAAAACAGCTGAATTTTACATTAGAGACCTATACCAGTGTTGTAGATACCGCAGCTAAGCTACGATTGTTTGATGATAGTTTTTTGAGTCAGACCTGTTGCAGCATTTTACTACCACATGCGGGCAGAAGTTGCAAATAAGCAACAACAATTTGACCAACTCCCTGTGAACCTAGTAAAAAGTCATGTCCTCAATTTTTGATATCAATGGTTTCTTCCATAGGTGGGCACAGCTAACGTAAAAATTAGCTCCGATAACAGCTATTCCGCTAATCAAAAAGATTAGCTTCGCTAACGCTAATCCGCTATCACGAATTTTTTGTTAGCGGAAGCTAACGCTAATTCGCTAATCCGCTAATTAACCATAAAAGTACAATACGAGACGGAAAAAACAAAAAATCAATTTCGTAACTTGTACCAATCATTTTAATATCGCATTTTTCATTTGATCAGCCAAATCTAGACATATAGCACCTCCAAAATTTCCAAATTCCAAGTTTATTCAATAGGAAAATATTGTCACGGTTTTGGGCTCGTGCCCGAATTAGCATATTACTGAAATAAGCACAGGACTGAAATAAGCACATCACCAAAATAAGCACTTCTACCTCGTATAATTAAAACAAATAATCAAAAGAGAAGTCTGAAGCTTTATCCCTTAATTTTTCATTTCAGCTTCTCACAACAGTACTGTTTTCTTGAAAATATTCCTGAAAAAAATACAACAAACGGTAGTCTACTGAATTTTTTTCAACAGTAGTGGGGAATTAAGTTTTTTCCTGGCCAAGCTCTGCTTGTCGCTTCTCAATAACTTTAAAAATAATAAAAATGGGAGTTTTGTATAACTACTCTAGTACTATATATACAATATACAGAAAAAGCATGCTAGCAATACAATAAAACCACACACAGGATCTTAAAGGGATTTTATCATGTTTTTTTGAAGTAACAGTAAGTGTTGTTTTAAAAAAAATAAACATATACAATAAGATTTTTAGTGATTTTCCCATCTTTTTATGAGTTTCGTTTCAAAAATTTGTGTTCATGCAATTTCGCCAAAGAATGTACTGTTAGTCTCCGAAAACCAAAGTTGCCTTAATAAGGTAACAATGGCCTTTGCTGTCTTGCAATCGAGCTTCCGCCCTTTTCACACCCATTGTAAAATTCTACACTATCGTTTAGGGTCCACGACTTTTAGGCGCGGACGTTTAGGCGTGGGACGTTTAGGCGCCGCCGATTATGCGCCGGGACTTTTAGGCGCCTGGACTTTTATGCGCCGAGACTTTTAGGCGCCAGAGGTAAAAAATTTTTTTTTCAAAGTTTTCAAAAATTTTTTGAAAAAAAATTTTTTTTCAAAAAAAATTTTTTTTTCCAAAAAAAGTTTTTTTTTTCAAGAAAAAGATCTTTTTTCACAAAAACAAGTTTTTTTCCAAAAAAGCACTTTTTTCTACAAAAAATGTTTTTCTTCCCAAAATTTTTTTTTTCTTTCAAATGACAGTCTTTTTTCAAATAAAAACTTTTTCCAACACTTTGATTAAAATGTTAATGTTTTCGAAGCTTTTCATCAGTTGTTTGTCAAGAAGAATCGTCAGAATAGAGAGTGCAGGAAAAGGAATGGCTATAGGAAAAACCCGAGCAGTGATTGGCTGGAAAAGGATTGCTGAGAGAGCGTCATTTGTGTAGAACCTTTAAGCTGAACAAGAATTCTTTTTGTCAGCAGAGGGCGGGGTTTGAAGTTTTGATAAAAGTGACTTCAAAAGCAGATAGATGGAAGCAGAGCGGAAAAAGTTTTACAAAAATTTGATTTCTTATTGCATTTTTTTCAATAACAAAGAATGTTTTCCATTACTTACTTGCAAAGTTTTTTTTACCTAATCCAGACGCATGCGATCTCCAGCCAGCGGTCTCAAATTTTGCGGCGCACAGACACGAGTTGCTTGTGCAATATTGGCACACGCAGCAAGCCGTGTGACGTTTCATGGTTATTTTGAGTCTATCTCTACCAAACAATACAGTACAAACTTTTTCAGGAGCTAAGGATTCATCTCTCGGCAGATTCCTATTTATAGTCTTTACATCTTGTTGTAAATATAGTAAAAGCAATGTTTAAATTGATATTTTTCAGCTTAATCTTTACACCTTGTTGTAAATACACTTATAGTAAAAACAAGGTTAAATTCTTGAAGTCAACTTCTTCAGAAATCAGCCTGAGAGCGAAGTTTGCGTTTGACTAAAACTCATTTTATTTGAGCTTTAAAATTGACAAATTGATTGCTTTTGCGACTTCTGGAGCAGCACAGATCAGCTCAAATTTTGTCCCGGGATACAGCACGATAATGAGTGTAACTTGTTTACACTTACGCAGCGACTTTTCCATGTTTTAACTTACCGGTATATGTATATTTTTCTCCCGTATGTACGGTAAAGACCAAAAAAAATCAAAGAAAAAGGTTTAGTTGTTTTAATTGACTTGGTGTTTCACCAGAGCTCCGCTCTTCAACACTTTTAAAGGCGGTGAATCATCCAGCCAATTCCGGTGGTTTATAATAGCTGAAATTGAACTATAATTTTTGATATTTTTTGTTTTAATTTTGGGACTGCAGTTGCAAAGTTATTCAACAAATACAAAAAGATATCCCCCGACTAAAAGTTTTTGGAAAATCTGAGTTTTGTTCTTCCCGCCAAAACTACAATAGGCCTAATAGTTTAGAGAACTGTAGTTTTGGCGGGAAGAACAAAACTCAGAGTTTCCAAAAACTTTTAGTCGGGGAATATCTTTTTGTATTTGTTGAATAACTTTGCAACCGCAACCCCAAAATTAAAACAAAAAATATCAAAAATTATAGTTCAATTTCAGCTATTGTAAACCACCGGAATTGGCTGGATGATTCACCGCCTCTAAGTACTTGCTTAAGAGCAATGTAAAACTGTTCAAATTATCAATTTTCAAGACTTCTCGAGTTGCTAAAATTTACCCCATCGCAATGACCTTTTTTGGCTATGCAGGCAAAATGTAAAAAAAATTAATCTAAGAAATTTTATTTGCAAAAATGAAAAGGAATAAGCGTCTGCTTCAAAAGAGCAAAACACCAAAAAACTCACAAGAACAAGACGGGAATCTAAAAATCTGTCACTTGAAAAAGCTCAAAAATGACGTCATAGTTCACTGAGGATAGATTTTAATAGATTTTAAAACTGCCTACCACTTCATTCACGCGAAGTAAACTAATTGATGAAACATGGTAATGACAGGAGTGACGGCTCAAATGTGAATATGTACTCTCGCATGGATGCAATTATCAGCATGAAAGAAAGCGGAAAACAACAATAAAAGGTAACAATAAACATAGACAAAAGACGTAGTAACTACAAGAGAGAAGAGCTTGATTGATTGATTATACTTATTTATTTAATGGCACTAACATACAATTTTAATCAAATGAGCTGTAATTACGTCAGAAGAAGCATTGCAGTCGTAGCCAATTCAATAAAAAAACAATATCTTGGCACAAACTAGGGAAGCAGCACTACGAATAACGTTATACCATGCATCAAGTCAAGGTAGTATGGCTGGAGTTATCAATACGATGCATTGATGCAATACACCTTTAAGAAAACGAAAAACAAAGCACTTCGATTTGCAGAGGTGGGCAAAGCGCAACCTCCGCAATTGCGGAAGTTGTGTTGCGCATTAATTTTTTTATTTTGAAACATTGCAGAAGTTGCGTTGCGGACTAAAGTCTTTAAAATTTGTTGCGCTTTAATTGCGCTGCGGTTTTAATTTTTTTTTTCGGTTAATAGCGCAATTCTATACATTGAACTTAATTTTGCTTCATTTCGATCGTAATAGTGATAAATGTCTGCCTTCTTTAGCAAATTATTTACTCTTTTACTGTCTAAAATCGCAAAAATGCCGTATTTGCATTGTGTTGTGAAATTTCAATTGCGAAAGTTAGGTTGCGCTTTAACTTGGTACGAAAACGCTGTTTCGCAATTGCGGAATTGCGTTGCGCTTCAACTGAACGAAAAAGTTCATTGCGAAAGTTGAGCTGCGCTTCAGAAATTAAAAAAAATAAAACTGCGCATTTGCGCTGCGCTTTTACTGGTTGAAAAGATCGTTGCGCTTTGTTGAGCTGCGCTTTTGGTATAATGTTATTTGTGCCCACCTCTGTCGACTTGAAATACTTACGGAGCAAAATTCGAGCTATGTACAATATGCACAAAACTATTCAAGGTATCTCCAATTTATCTACACCGCACGGTAAGCGTAGCTTAAAATTAATCGCATCAGACAACAAAACTATAATGAACTCTATAAGCATTCTCTATTTTTACTCT
Organism: Trididemnum nubilum; assembly: GCA_963965965.1. NCBI lineage: Eukaryota > Metazoa > Chordata > Ascidiacea > Aplousobranchia > Didemnidae > Trididemnum > Trididemnum nubilum. The sequence continues at coordinate 20,252,775 of OZ014472.1, forward strand.
GTTTTTAATTACTCCTGAAAGATGAATCCTTAGCTCCTGAAAAAGTTTGTACTGTATTGTTTGGTAGAGATAGACTCAAAATAACCATGAAACGTCACACGGCTTGCTGCGTGTGCCAATATTGCACAAGCAACTCGTGTCTGTGCGCCGCAAAATTTGAGACTGCTGGCTGGAGATCGCATGCGTCTGGATTAGGTAAAAAAAACTTTGCAAGTAAGTAGTGGAAAACATTCTTTGTTATTGAAAAAAATGCAATAAGAAATCAAATTTTTGTAAAACTTTTTCCGCTCTGCTTCCATCTATCTGCTTTTGAAGTCACTTTTATCAAAACTTCAAACCCCGCCCTCTGCTGACAAAAAGAATTCTTGTTCAGCTTAAAGGTTCTACACAAATGACGCTCTCTCAGCAATCCTTTTCCAGCCAATCACTGCTCGGGTTTTTCCTATAGCCATTCCTTTTCCTGCACTCTCTATTCTGACGATTCTTCTTGACAAACAACTGATGAAAAGCTTCGAAAACATTAACATTTTAATCAAAGTGTTGGAAAAAGTTTTTATTTGAAAAAAGACTGTCATTTGAAAGAAAAAAAAAATTTTGGGAAGAAAAACATTTTTTGTAGAAAAAAGTGCTTTTTTGGAAAAAAAACTTGTTTTTGTGAAAAAAGATCTTTTTCTTGAAAAAAAAACTTTTTTTGGAAAAAAAAAAATTTTTTTTGAAAAAAAATTTTTTTTCAAAAAATTTTTGAAAACTTTGAAAAAAAAATTTTTTACCTCTGGCGCCTAAAAGTCTCGGCGCATAAAAGTCCAGGCGCCTAAAAGTCCCGGCGCATAATCGGCGGCGCCTAAACGTCCCGCGCCTAAACGTCCGCGCCTAATAGTCACGGTCCGATCGTTTATGCCTAGCGGCAAGCAGGGAAGCTGCGAATGCCAATGTTAAAACCTTTGGGTTTGAGCCGACTCGGATCACACCTGGTCTATTCTTGTTCAGAGGCAAATACTCGATCTACTGGGCTATCTCAGACGTCCTAGCTGGGCCTCAATAAGTATCAGCAGTCTACCCGGCTTATATGAGAACTGAATTAGGCGTATTTCTGAAATTTTAATTTGATGCTCGTACAGTATTGAAGCTTTGAGAGTGAAAGTGAGAAAAATTATTTTCATCTAACCTTATGCTAAAATACAGAAGTACAAAATCAATGCTAAAAATATTTAAATATACTACTTTTAAAAAGCAAAAAATACAATTTAGCAAAAAAAAAAGCATTAAAATATAATTTCAGCAGAAAAAAAGCGTTGTTGTGTAGCAATCCTCATCATTAAATCACTGCTTTTCTGCTTCCATATCAGCAAGAAGAAGTTGGTTTCCTTTCATAAAAAGTAACTTTTCAAAGTTTTGATCAGATAGCGTTGATCTTTTCGCTCGCAAAACGTCTTTTGCTGAACAAAATAACCGTTCAACTGCAGCGCTTGAAGGTATTGCAGTGTTGTATTTTATGAACAAGTCAATCAGCACTTTTTCATTAAAGAAAACTGCATCGTCAAATGAATCATGAGAATAGGCGTCAAGCCATTTCTTTACAATATCTTTTGCTTTGTGAGTTGCTGTTTGAAGGTTTGCGACGGCCTCAGCGTGTTGGGTGATGGCGCCGAAAAAATCGTCCTCTTCATTTTCGCTGCTCGTGTTTTTTTCATCGCTTGTTTGCTCCTGTCGCAGTTGGTTCCTTACTCCCTTCTCAACGGCTGAAATCATAGCCTGTTTGACTCTTAAAAACAGGCCAAAGTCCTCTTTTTCGATCCAAAACAACCGAAATTTGGGGTGAAACGCGGCAGCAAGTAGACAATGTTCGTCATCTAAAAGCTTCCCAAACCTTTTCCTAATGCCAGCCAAAAGGGCATCTAAGAGTGGGCTACAATAAGCAAGGCCTTTAGATTTTACTTCTTTTAACTTTATCTCGGTGGCTGTTACAATCGGCAACAATGATCCGAAATACGCTTGATTTTCCCCTTGAATTTTTTCCAAAGCTTTAGCCAAGCTCGACATTACCAAGGCGTACTCTTTTAGTAGTTTAATCTCGGATTCCGAGAAAAGGTGCAATTTTAGTAGGCTCATAACCTTGTGAACACATCCCCTGTTTTTTTGCAAAAGCTCGTTCAGAATAACAATAGAGTCGTAAGTGGAATTCCATCTTGTGCTGGAAGGCACCACAAGCCTCCTTTTCATTTCATTTAAAATTAAATCTGCCGCTACGGTACTACGGTTTTGGGGATTCCACAATGCCTGTGCTTTGGCCATTGCTTTTCTGTACATACTTTTGAATAGGCCATCATCAAGGGCGTTGTCAGCATCTACAGTAGCGACTAAGTTAAACGTACGCGCTGCACATCTCGTGTGAACAGGCAATTCGTACGTGTCATCTGCAGTGATATTCTCGAAAGAGTCCTCGACCACAGACTCAATAGAAATATACTCCAAACAGTTTTCTTCACCACTGGCATCCTCTTCCGTGTCAACGATCAAATCTTCATCCACAATCGGCTCAACAATGTCTGGCAAAACGTCTGCTGCATTGCTGAATTGAATAAATGCTTTTGCAAAGTTCTTAGCGTTATCAGTGGTAGTTCTGGTCACTTTGTCTTGCAACAGGTTAAACTTTCAATGGACACTGGATATCGTCTCTGCCAAAACATCATACGTGTGGTGCCCTTTAATGCGACAACAAGCAAGAACAGCGTGCTTTCTTGATCGTGTTTTTAAGTCAAACCAATGGACCGTCATTCCTAAGTATGATTTATGATGAGCAGTCCAACAATCTGCCGTTGTGGAAACCCAAGGCACTTGTTCCAAAACTCTGCAAATTACAGCATTGGGAATTAGGATTAAGAAAAAGTACACAATTTTTATGTCTAACTGACATTCTAACCATGAAATTTGACACGAATCTTATCTTTGGAGGTCTTTGTCTACTGGATGAAGCATTGTGTCAATGCGCCATGAAACGCCATTGAAACATGAAAGGTGGCAATTTCCACCTCGTAAAGGTGGCCAGTGGGCACCCAATCATCACAGAGTTGGCCACAATTGCTGGCTGGTTGGTCGCCTCTTACAATGATCGTTACAACAAACTAAAATGTATAACTAATTTTTGGGTACTGTTTAGTGGCGTGCTACTATACAGGGTGTCCAGAAGTCATGCATTATGTTACTAAACTATACCGGTTGATGCATCTATCAATGCATAGAATGAACAATCAGAGCAACTAATATGATGACTTTGATTAGCATTAATAACATTGTTATTCATAATGGTATGTACAGTATTTCATAACAATCTATATACATGATGTGCGATTCCTGGGACACTCTATAGTATAATATCTTGCTATAGCATTAGGATATCATATTTACAGACAGACAACGACAGTAACCTACAAGCTATATAATATATACTGTATACTCTATTTGATTTGTTGCGACGTGTGTCAGTTAAGATAATTAGTCTTTAAACAACTTATACCTCAAGCACATAATGTAACGGTGGTAGGGCAGTTCAATCAAATTTGACATGGCAGTAAACAAGCTTTTTCGCTCATTATTCAGAATGTATTGCGACTTGCGAGATGACGCCATTATGTAGAAATATAATTTATATTCTATGCTATAGTTGTACGAGATTCGTCTTTTTCCATAGAAAAATTTTTTGAATGCAGACCCAAAACTTCTTGAAAACAGGAAAAAACGTACTGGACCTCATCAAAAACCATAAAATATGAACCTACATCCATGAAACTTAAATAACAGTTAAATATTCAACAAACTTGCCTGACGAGATAACTTTGTAGTTCATCATACCGTTTGCTCACCCTTCTCCCCAGAGTGCGGCGAGATATCACACTTGTTTTAGGGTTTTAGTGTTTTCACTAATTCGAAGAAAGAAGAGGACTCCACTACATTGAAGGCAATCATGTTGCATACAAAAAAATCCACGATTTTTGTATCTACTTGTTTCTGACTTCCCGCATTTCGACAAAAAGAGCCACGGCGACTTGTTAAAGTTTCACTTACGGTTAACTGTACTTGAGTCTTCTTCGGTGGAGGTTCATCTGTCTGAGAACAGATTTTATTTAAATGTTTACCTCTACTAGATCCCGCCTTTATTGTTTCTTCAAATTGCTTTGCTCGAGTCGAATGTTTTTTCTTGATGTGGGATTTCAGGTTGAAGAGACTGGATGCATGCGCTTTTATAACAGTTTCTTTAGGTTTACACAAAATGCATGCTAACTGTAATTGCGTTTTATCTTTGTTTACAGCCTTCAACGTAAAGTACTTTTTCAAGTGTGGCCATGGATGTTGTGCATTGATATCCGCATCGATAACAGTAGCAGTGGCGCCCAGTGCTTGTGATTGATCTGGCCGTTGTGATAATCCACTGGTGGTCGGTTGTTCTTCGGCCTGGGAGTCATCAGAATCAGTGCTAATGATTGTAGATTTGTCCATTTACTGCACAACTACATACAGTTATACATATAATCAATTCTGCCAAAAAAAATTACTTTATTTTATACATAGTTGATCCACTGCTATCCAGAGTTCTAAACCATCAAGACTTGAAAATTTTGTCTGTTATGTAGCTTATGATCAGTGCTGCTGTCTTAAACAAGTAAGAGGATGGGTTCTAAACCCATGACTCTCAACCGCAGCTCTTGAAGCCGCATGCGGTTCCCAACTGTCCTTCCTGTGGCTCTCACTAACTCCATGAAAATTATCCCAAGTCAATTTCAAATTTGGGCCGAAAATCGGCGCTACAAAATGACGAACACTTCTTTTTTATTTCTTTTGTCGTCGTTTAAAATTGACCGAAAAATGACATAACGAATTGGCGGAAAACTTTTTTTTTCTTTTATGGTCTTCATTCTTCACCTAAATTCGGCAGAAAAATATCCCAACGAAGCGGCAAACAACTTTTTTTAGGTTTAGTTTTCACTTAAAAAATTGGATTAAATGCATGCCGCTCCTAGCAAACTCAAGGTTGAAAATTCGGCTCTGTAACCAAAAAAGGTTGAGAACCACTGTTTTAAACAGTAAACAGTGGCAGGCGCTTAACTAGAATTTTGCTGGGAAAGGAGGAAGATTGAACCAAAAGATTTTTTATTCTAAAAATGCTTCAATGGGACAGTGTGCTAAACAGACTATAGCGCAACACAAGTGCATCAAAAGCGTCCAGTTTTTGTGATTTTTCGGGAAAAATAGGAATGTTAACGTTATTTGGATAAAAATTTGCTTGTTTTTTTAGAGCCATTTGGAAGAATTCATGTGCCGAGATTTGGAAGCCAGTTTAAGAATTAAATTGCCCAGCACCTTCAATCCCCCTCTTACTTAAAGATCACGTCTAAAACACGTTTGAACGCTTCCAGCTTTGGGTTAAGTTTTTTGGGGTCACTTGGCTAAGAGAAAGAGGGTGGTTTATTTTTATCTCTGCGCCACAAGTTAGTGTGAAGGATCTATCCAGTAGCAAGTGGGTAGGATTCAGGTTTGCAGTAAATCAGAAATTGTCAAGAAATTTATTGCATTTTCTGCCACTTTCAAATTTAGTAGCTTTTTTATCACTTTTAGCAGACACAATTTATACTGACTGTAGGCCTACTTGGGGCTAGGGACTACACCTGATCTCATGCATCCTGAAAAACAACGGATAAAGCAAGTAGGCTGAGCCTATCTTCGACGGCAGCACTGCCTTTGTTATAATCCTTTATAAACTAAACGTGATTGTGCTATAAACAGGGCTGCCATAATTCTAACATTTGATCTTATTTTGATGGTCTGTGTCTTAGAAAATATTTTAGTCCTTACTCCTTATTTCTAAGAAATGTTCTTATTTTTGTTTTATTTTAGGGTAGAGGTTCTCACACCGGGCACTATTAGATTGATCAATTTGAATAATTAGCAAGAAATAACTTGTAGACTGTATAAGATGACCTTTTCTTCTTTTTTTTTTAAACGTTTGAAACTTCGCATAAAATCGAAACAAGACCATGAAAAATATTTCAGATATCGCCTGAAAAGTGGCAAAGTATCGTGGACTCAGACGCTTCGAATTTTTTTTTTGAGATCATTTAAAAGTTTGTGGTCAAAGGCCACGGAAAATTATTTTCAAATTAAAAAGAGCCACGGTGATAATAAGATTATGAACCCCTGAACTAAACCAAACCAATCTATAAATAATTTTCCCTGTTGTCCTTATTTTGGGGTTCATATAGATGGCAGCCCTGGTTATAGGCGATGTTCACCTATAAGCCTTTTTAATAGTTCAGAGTTTAGATTCAATTTACATGGTTTGTTCCTATGAAAAATGCGTTTGCCCAACCACTTTATTGCACTCTTCAGTCAGACTGCTAAGCAGTAACCACAACGGGCATAGCCTACTGTTCGGCCTCAAAAACCAAGGCAATCCGGCAACGTACTGTAGCTGGCTTTAACTGCACCTTTGCTTCCAGATACAATATTTTAATCATCCTGCTATCTCTTTCTAAAGTAAGCTGCATTATGCTCGCTTTGCATAAAAAATGAAAGAGCTTGGTGCTAAATTGATAATCCATCCGGAACGAAAGCCCGCTGGCCAACACAAACTAACTGAAGTTCGACATGACATGAACAATTAATCGTACTTTTTCGAAATGCTGGTTTCAAAATTTTGACCTCGTATTGGCTCGTGATTGCACAAGGCGAGCATTATGATGTCATAGACTGGAGTGATAAAACAACTCGAGAAAAGCATTATCGTATCGAAGCACGATGTTTGCGGCAATAATATTGATCTAAAAATGCCTTACACCGTATACTTGAAGTAGATATTTATTTGCCAAGCAAAAACGGCTAAATGTGGTAAATTTTAGACTTTGCTTTATTAAAACCACGGTTGCAACTATTTTTTTCTAGCGGATTAGCGGATTGGCTAAAAAAAATTAGCTTCGATAACCAGTCCGTTAACATTTTTGAACGTTAGCGGAACCGCTAATCCGCTAATGAAAATGTTAGCTTCGCTAATTAGCGGAATAGCGGATTAGCGGTTTGTGCCCACCTATGGTTTCTTCACACCTTCCAGGGATACTTCCTATTCTAAGTTATTAACTTTGACATGCGCAGCTGCCACAATTTTACCATTACATAAGACCACTTAGCCATGAAAATTGACAGCACTGAACCTGCCTGACAAAATCTTCGAAAATTTTGCAGTTTATCGATATAGCGGATTAGAAATTGTTAGAGAAGCGCAACAAAGCACTGTAGTGGTAGAAAACGAAGAAAAAAATTAAAAAAATTGAAAGTGGCAGAAATTAATACACGCGAAAAATCATGTTCCATATATGCAACATGTGCCCGGAAAGAGTTAAATATACATAGATTTTAACATGTATTTGACTGGTTTTGTGAAAATGCTGATTATTTCACTATTACTCATAGCCAATAAAAATGTTTCAAACTGCTGAGGACAGTTAATTCAAACTGCAATACATTTGCAACTAGGTCATAGCAGAATTCAAGATAGTTAAACCGTTATTAATTTTTAAAAATACGTAAAATGCACCGTTTTAGTCTGTTGAGTATGGTATACCCAATTCGACAATCAGCAAATTTTGAGTCATTGATCAAAATCTGAAAAAAGGTAAAGTTTTAAAGATTTTAGAAAATATAACCGATCAGTGGCCGAGTGGATAGAGTGTCTGCTACTGAAACGGAAGACCTGGGTTAGATTCCCGGTAGGGTCAAACCAAAGACTACAAAATTAGTATTCACAGCTTCCGTGCTTGACTTTAAGCATTAAAACGGACAGTGTGTAGCCTCCATCGTGTGTGGTAGACAGATGGGCAGGTGGCAGCTTGACTCGAAGATCGTAAGGTCTGCAATTACAATTAACCACCAGTAAATTAAATTCCAAAAATGGCCAAATAAGACAAAATGACTTTAACATACCAGAATTATAGCATACCGTACAGTAGAATAGGTTACATTAGAAAGTACATCAGAACTTTTGTTGAGAAAATTGGTGAGCTAATGCAAATAAAACATGAACGATATTTTTTCTGGAAAAATTTAATTGCTGAAACCGAACGACGAAAATGGCAGAAAATCGACTGACCAAAATAGATTTTTTACATTAATGTTTTGCAAATCAAAACTAAAACAAAACTTTTTCTTGTATTAAAAAGGAACTCCGGCCTAGCGAGGATATATATCATAAAATACACCACAAAATTCTAATACTTTTGCAAAAAAAACGAACTCGCTACGTTTTATAGTTTTGATGAAATCCGAAAAAAACTGCGTGAACCGCAAGTCTGATGACGTAGGTGTGTAGTTTACTTTTCGCTCATAGTCACTAATCTCAGGCCTAAAGATTGCGAGTAGGTTGAATATTTTAGCAAAGAATGCAATACAATCGCTTCTGCTTACGAATTTTTAGTCGTAACTAGCAATTTTATGTCCAAACAATATAATGTACAGATACAATAAAGTACACACCTACGTCATCAGACTTGCGGTTCACGCAGTTTTTTGCGGATTTCATCAAAACTATAAAACGTAGCGAGTTCGCTTTTTTTTTGCAAAAGTCTTAGAATTTTGTGGTGTATTTTATGATATATTTAGCCTCGCTAAGCCGGAGTTTCCCTTTAAGGCAAACACCATTATCATGTGTATATATAAGTCAAACATTGGTGCATGCGTCCCGGGGCTTTCGTTATACGGTCAAACACTTCAAAAAAAAGTTTCAAACCCTCAAACCGCACAACACGAATAAATTAAATCCTAGACCATTGGTTTTCAATCTAGAGCCCCTATGGGGGTTGCCAGCCTTTTTTCTAGGGATCATAAGAGCTTTTGATGGTTAGCAGAAAAATTAAATTATTTATTTACTGATTGTGCTATAAGGTGCATTTCAGGTCAAAATCACTCTTAGTCGTGGCCAAAATATCAGGCACTGTGGCAAAAGTTACAGCCAACTTTTTGGTTAAGACTTTTAGATTGTTTTAGTAATGATTGACAGTTAAAACTCTTTGAAGTGCGGTTATTATTATTAAATATTTTGGCAACGCACTAATAGCATTATGACATAACCAAGGAATGTGCTGTACTTGTAAATCAGGGCCCACATCAGAGAACGTGTTAGCGAGCTCGTAAAGGCCATTCTCGCTTGCTAAAAGGCGGTAACAAACAAAAAATCTTCGTAGAAAAATTGCCATTTCCAAACCATCGCGCCCAACATGCGTTAAAACCGCTCGCTTGAATTTTTTTGCGAGATGTTCGTAATCTGTGTTAGTGCGTAACAAATATCTCATTGTGACGTCAGATGCATTTTTACTTCAAAATTATGCGTTTTAGCGAACTGTATGTACTGCATTGTTATGAAAAAGTTACTTTGAGCCATGCCTTATTTATTCTAAGCTTGCAGATTCCTCGATTGATAATAATTGGTTAATGAGGGACAGAATTTAATTATTTTTTTCGATCAATGTTAAAAAGAACAATTTCTTCCATATCACGATTTTTTTAATGACGTAAGCGCCTTTGAGTTTGTTGGTGGGTAAACTTATAGGTTAACAGTAATTTTGGGTTTCAAAATTTTTCAAAAGTGCAGAAATCGATGTACATTTTTCTTTTTTAGAACTGGAAATTCTTGAGTTGAGACTGGCTGATTTTAAATTTTTGCCGCTTTTCATCTTCATTTATACTTAATTTTTTTATAAATTTTGAGAGCATTGATATCATTTTTAGCGGCCATGTTTGTAGCACTGTTTAATTTCTATTGCTCTGTTTGCTTACGTAAAGGCTTTTTTCCTGCTTTGCAGCATCGTAAATTTGCAAAAGAGAAAAAGTAAGCTTTTTTCAAGTTGAACAATTGCCAAAAAATTTTCTCAATTGCTTGCGCAGAGCAAGAGCGCTTTACAATCTTGGAATAGTAGCAATTTTGCTTGCGAACACAAGAACATCACAAAAATTTTATCGTTTTGAATCAGCACAAAATTTAGTTCCTTTCGTTGATTTGAATTTTTTGTTCGTTTGTTTTTGGTTCATTTTGCTGCCAAGGCTGGCATTGCTTTTTTATTTTTTGTAATTAAATTTTGAGCAAAAAGGAGCCAGGATAAATATGCGCTACAACAACAAAATATAGCCATTTTACATGTGCACTTTTGGGAATTAGCACTTAGTTCTGTGCCTGAATTTTGCTGAGTCACACACAAAAAAGGTTCTGAATTACGTTTCTGAATTAGGAATTGTATGTGACTCAGCAAAATTCAGGCACTAGAACTAAGAACTGGTTCCCAAAAGTGCACATGTAAATAGGCTAATACTGTGGTAGGCTTTTGGCACCATAGGTTAATAGGAGTACCTACTATGTCATAGTAGACTTAGTATGGTATAGTGTAACAAGAAGTAGACTTGTTATGGCACCCTAGTAAGCATAGCATGTCACAGTAGGCACTGTACCTTACTACGGCACAGTAGGCAAAGTTGGCTTATTGTTGCACAGTATACCACAGTAGGCACTGCAGCTTAGTATATTATAGTGGGGATAGCATTACACCTTAGTAAGAAGATTATGACATACAGGAGGCTTTTTATGGAAAATAGGCATAATATTAGTAAGCATAGTGTGCCACAATAGGTGCTGCAGCTTTAGTATGACCTTGTAGGCATAACTTGGCACCCTGGTCGGCGTAGTATGGCATACAGTAGGCTTATTATGGCACAACAGGCATAGTAGGCTACAGTGGGCACAGTAGCTTAGTAGGCATAGTATGACATCAAAGTATGACATATAGTTGGCTTATTATGGCACAGTAGGCATAGTATAACATAGCTCGGCATATTAGACCTACAAGGCATAGCTTTTCCATGAACTATCACCGTAACGAGGTGGAAAAGTCTATGTGCCTCAATGACCTACAGAGCTGTACTGGCTGGAGATTCAATTCTCCTGATAGGGTTACCCATGCCAGATAGGTCTGATGGTAGAAGCGAGACGAAGATAGTTCAAATCAAAATAGTCGGAAAACTTAAAACCTGGTTTGGTTATGCCCATCAGCTGTGGTAAGCATATAACCTGGAGAAGGACAACTCTGATATAAAACCTCTCCCCAGTTAGATGAAACTTCAAAACAAATCATGATGAGTACAAATAATGAAAATTACATGAACGACGTTAATGGGGCCACCTTCACGAGTGGAACCTCGTCCAGCAGGGGAGCGCCTAGGGACTCCCAGGTCGTCAGGCAGCGAAACCCCTATGGCGTTCGAGTCTTAGGCAGAGGGGCTCGTTCGAAAAATAAGCGACAATCTCCACCAGCCAGCCCTAGTGGCAGCTCCACCAATGTGCCCGCTACACGTTTGGAGAGGCGAATGGAGGCAGCGCAGAGTATTCGTACTCGAGATAATGTCGCACACTCACGGCTCAACCATCACCATCTGCTGTTGGGCAATTGGAATATCCTCACCCTCACAGAAAAAGAGCTAGAATTGGTTGAGGAAGCAAAGCGGTATCATATCGATATTATCGGAGTTTCTTCAACCAAACAACGTGGCTCTGGAGCTGAGGATCTGGATGGCGGATGGAAACTCTTCTATTCTGGTGCTGATCCTAGTATGTCTGCACAAGCAGATGTGGGGATTCTCACAAGCCCTCGTTTGTCAGACTGTGTGTCAGATTGGATTCCTTTGGGATCACGGGTCTGTATGTTGAAGCTCAAGGTATTGGATCAGTCATTGTGCCTATTGCAGGTATATGCCCCCAATGCCACGAGTGAAAATCAGGCTTTTGTGGATGAAGTAAATGATGCTCTTCTACGAGTATCAGCTACTGAATCTACAGTCCTTGTCGGGGATTTTAACGCACATGTTGGAACAGACACAGATACGTGGAAGGGTGTGATCGCAAAACATGGAGTCATTGGACTGAATGAGAAAGGAAGGAATTTATTGCAACTCTGTTGTAGCAACGGACTCCGCATCATGAATACCTTTTTCCAGCACAGAGAGGTTCACAAGTACACATGGTATCGACCTAGTATGGATCAAAAATCTTTGATAGATTTTTGCATAGTTTCGTCAGATTTGTTTTCTGATGTGATGGACGTTCGAGTGAAGCGTGGTGCTGAATTGTCATCTGATCACCATCTGGTAGTATATTCCTTACGACTTTCAAAACCTTGGCCAAACAAGAGATCCAACAGGTCGTCTGTGACTTACCGAAGCAAATGGGAGGCTTTGGAGGAAAAAGAAGTAAGAAAACAGTTTGCATCCGGTATATCGTCTAAGTTCAGACAACTTCCTGATGTATCCAAGGACATCGAGAAGGAATTGCTGCTGTTCAGATCAGCAATCATTTCATCAGCTGCTGAAAGTTGTGGGCGAAAACGGCTTAGAGTGGCGGGCGGTAGTGAGAAAAGAAAACCTTGGTGGAACCAAGAGGTTAAGGAAGCTATTCGAGCAAAGAAAGATGCGTTCAAGGCCTGGCTACAGGACAGATCGTCATCTGATTTGCAATCCCGGTACACTGAGGCGCGAAAAGCGGCAACTTCGGCAGTAAAGAAATCCAAGGAGAAGTCATGGGAAGAGTTTGGTCGTCGGTTGGATTCCAACTATTATTCGGCAAACAAAGTATTTTGGCAGACCATCCGCCGTTTACGTGGCAAAAGATCGAGTATCACGTACTCTATCAAGGATTCTGACGGTAACATTCTAACGGATGAGAATGAAATCCGTTCACGATGGAGAGAATACTTTGAAGGTCTTTTTAATCCTGTAAAGGCATTGACTCATGACACACACGAAGTGACACATCTAGGGGAGGACGACTTTTTCACTGCAGCAGAAGTGGCAACGGCAATTAAAGGGTTAAAATCTGGAAAAACTGCTGGTGAAGATGAAATCAGTCCCGAGATGTTGAAAGCGTTGATTGGAGAAGGAATTCTCTGGTTAACGCGATTGTGTCAAGTTGCGTGGAAGTTTGGCAAAACTCCCAGAGATTGGCAAACAGGTGTGATTATTCCTATATTCAAGAAAGGAGATCGCAAGCAATGTGCAAACTACAGAGGGATATCACTCCTTAGTTTGCCAAGGAAAGTATATGCCAAATGCCTTAAAAGGAAATGCCGAGAAATAATGGAATCAAAACTGGAAGATGGTCAGTGCGGTTTTCGTCCGGGTCGCAGCACCACGGACCAAATCTTCATTCTGAAGCAAATCTTCGAGAAATCTTGGGAGTATGGCAAAGATCTCTTTGCATGCTTTGTCGATCTTGAAAAAGCATATGACCGAGTTCCTCGGGATAAACTTTGGAAGGTTTTGCAGGAGTATGGCGTTAATGGTCAATTGTTACGCGCTATTAAGTCATTCTACTGCAGACCGGAGGTTTGTGTTCGGGTAAATGGTAAGCAATCAAAGCTGTTCCATGTGGGCGTTGGACTCCGGCAAGTGTGCGTTTTGTCACCTCTCGTTTTCATTGTTTACATGAATTGGATCGACAAATGCAGCCAAGCTGATGAGTGCGCCACGATTGGAAATTGCAAAATTGGTCGTCTGCTATTTGCTGATGATTTGGTTCTGCTTTCTTCCACAGAATCTGGCCTCCAGCGCGCATTAAATAGCTTTGCAGATGCATGCAAAACCGCCGGAATGAAAATAAGCACGGCCAAAACTGAGATACTTCATCTTTCAAGAAACCCTGATCAGTGCCTATTACAAGTGAATGGAGCAACACTGAAGCAGGTAGAGAAGTTCAAGTATCTTGGGGTTGCATTTACGAGTGTTGGAAGGCAAGACGAAGAACTCGATACCCGAATAGGCAAGCTTGTGCAGTAATGCGAGCTTTGCACTACTCGGTTGTCATAAAACGAGAATTGTCGACAAAGGCAAAGCTCTCAATTTTCAAAGCAGTTTTTGTCCCCATTCTCACTTATGGTCATGAATCTTGGGTAATGACCGAAACAATGCGATCACAAGTGCAAGCGTTCGAAATGAGGTTTTTACAAAGAATCAAAGGAGTTACAGTGTTTAACAAGGTGCGTAACTCTGAGATTCGAAAATCTCTTAACATCGAGCCGTTACTTCTCCGAATTGAAAGATCTCAGCTTAGATGGTTTGGCCATGTAAGCAGAATGCCTCAGGAAAGACTCCCCAAACAAGACTTTACTTGCCAAAGCAAACGGGACAAGACCAGTTGGACGACCTAGAACTAGATGGACCGATTACATTGAGGATCTTGGATGAAATCGCTTAGGACTTTGGCCAAGCGAAATGATGGAGGTGATGGAAGACCGTGAGGTGTGGCGGCTTAATCTTGAGCTACTGCCCCCGCAACCCTCACGGAAAAGCGGGCAATAAAGAAAGAAGAAGAAGCAAAAATGAGCCTCGTGTTCTTAAAAAATTGTTTTTATAAAAAGAATGTTTTGCTATTTTTGTCAACTAACACAACTCAATATTTATTTATCAATCGAAACAGCAAATGGTTTTCAAAGCTATTCGCTTTTTCTCAGCAGTCTAATAGCAAACATGGCAACGATTTTAATTAATTTTCAGCAAAAATTTGGTTTAGTTAGAAGTTTTGAACATTTTGCCATTAAATTTCTGAACCAAAACAGATTTCTGGCTCGCTTAAAAAGTGCTTCAAAATTTTCGTTAAGTCGGCGTGGAAAATGTGACGTTGTTATACCCTAGCTATATCGCGCAATCGATCCATGCAACTTCAAGCGAAAATGACGTTACCGAGCTCTCAGAGCTTCAGATGGATGTGCAAAAAAAACCTCTTGCCTATAGCGTGTATTTCGTTCGGTAGCGCCCTTTAAAAAATTCTAATTATTAATGCGAACGAGAAATTTCTGCTATGTGGGCCCCGGCTGTCTGAATACGGTACCGTGAAGTACTTGAGCTTTGAAAAAACTTTGGAGGGTCTTATAGTACCGTATTCTAGTTTTCAAAATATTTGGATTTGTGCAAAGTTTATATTCAAGTCAAGTTTCTTCCGAGTTTAGTTAACAGCGGGAGATATTCACAGCGTATTCGTAGCTGAGAAATAAATTATGCTGTGGGTGGGCTAGATTTTAGTACCCTTAGGAGCTGTTGTTCTAAAATACGAGCAGAGATGCTGCGAGTGTACAGCATATAAGGATAGGTTTGTCTGCAGTACAGACAAAATATTATCATTGCTAGTTAAAGGCACGTTATCATAAGGGAAACACTGCCCCTCAACCTGATGTTTTAGCGAAATTTGAATAACCCCTTTTCGATTCAATGTTATCATTTTAGGCTATTCGGTTTAAAAATTTTGCAAGTGAGGTTAAACTTTACGACATTATTGTAATAATATGCAGTTATTCACATTCATTCTCAAATACGGACTTTCAGTATCATCTCTGACGGCAATAAAAAACCATATTGTGTACTGTGCATGAAAGTTCTTTTGTCTGAATCCATGAAACCATCAAAACTGAAAAGACACTATTTAGACACAAAACACACTGACTGCAAAGACTTATTTTTTGAGCAAAAAGCAAATCGTGTGAAGCGGTTTCGTAGTGCAAAATTGAAGCAGCACACAATTACTGAACACGAGTGTACGGATGTTTCATCCTGTGCACTCGAACGTTACGTTTACTATGGTATGTTCAAAGATGAGTTTTTGTGTATTTTATATCTGCCGCACAGAACACGAGAAAAAGATCTTTTTAAGACTATTGATATTTTTTTTAAAGTAAATGATATCAAATGGGAACTTCTGTGTGGACTTAGTACGGATGGTGCTCCAGGCATGTTAGGTCATAGCTCAGGGTTTCATGCACATGCTATAAGGAAGTATTCCCAGACTGTACTATCTTGCATTGTATAATACATCGAGAGGCCCAAGCTTCAAAGCCATTGGGACCAGATTTGACAGCAGTGCTGAGGCAAGTAATAAAACTCGTTAACAAAGTAAAATCCAATGCACTCAATACTCGCTTATTTAGACGCTTTTGCGAACAGGTGAATGCTGACCACTACAGTTTCCTCTACAACGCGGAGGTGCGATGGTTATCAAAGGCCTACGTGCTTAAGCGGGATTTTACTTGCGGATCGAATTAAGGGACTTTTTTGTGCAGTAAAAGAAAGAAAGCTTGTCAAATTTTTGCATGAAGATGTGATATTACTGGTCTACCTTGCTGACATATTTGGCAAACTAAACGAATTAAATCTCTTCTTGCAAGGACAAGACAAAACAATCACCAATTTTATCAAAGCACTTTCAGGATTTCAGAAGAACTCTAATTCTGGAGAAGATGACAATGGGCCAAATGGAAATGTTTTGAACCAGTTTCCAACCTTAAATGAAGCGATAAAGACACCTTGAAAGAAATGTTTTCAACCTTGAATGAATTGGTTGAAGACACCGAGGATATGCTGCTAACAATGTCAAATCTAAGATTATCAACAACCTGAATTTACACACAAGAAATGATTTGGTGTTTGTTAGAAATCCATGTCTGGTCTCAGTCACACTCAGACGTTATCAACATGTTCAATGAAAATGATTAAACTCAAGAGAAATTTATTACGCTATCAAACGACTTAACTGCGGAAGATACCTTCAAAAAGACTTTTCGTACATATTGGTCAGACATTCAGACATGCTAGCTTCGTATCCCGGAGTGGCAAGAACAGCGATTCGACTTTTAATGCCTTTTTCATCCATTCATTTAATAACTCGTAATTTTGGAAAGGGGTCATTTGGTTATGTCGGATTGCAAAATTGGGTCGCTGAATAAAAAAGGTTAAAAACCACTGCCTTAGACAGTCGAAATAGACAACTCTTAAAGGGATTGTGACATGTTTTTCAAGTTTAATAGAACGCAGACATGAAAAAAATAAAATTTGCACATTGACATTTACTGTTGTGTACCTAGCTCGTAATTTTAGTGCGCTTCAGAGTTATTGAACTTATTTTGGGCTGTAATTTTGTTCCTATCGTTACGACTAAAGCATGTATTGTATGATTGCTCTCGGAGAGCTAGTCTGCGCCTGAGTTAGATAATAAAAGAAACAATAGGTTTAAATGTCTCAAAATTCGATGAAGGCAGTAGTAGAAACCGCACAAAGCAGAATGCACCAGCGTTTTCGTTTTCGTTCAGCTGCAATACTACGCGGTATACTTACACCTCGCTGAAAAACACTTCCCAGAAAATCATCTTCCAGAAAAGCATTTTTTAGGACGTTTATTTTCCAGAATTAGCATTTGCCATAAATCACACTTGCCAGAATGAACACTTGCCAGAAATTACATCTGCCAGAATGAACACTCGCCTGAAAACACATCTACTAGAATGTACACTTGTCTGAAATTACACTTCCCCGAAAACTTATTTTCCAGAATTTACACTTGCTGGAATTTACATTTGGCCGAAATCCCATTTTCCCGAAAACTTATTTTCCAGAATTTACACATGCCGGAATTTATATTTGGCCAAAATTACATTTCCCCGAAAGCTTATTTTCCAGAATTTACACTGGCCAGAATTTACATTTGGCCGAAATTACATTTCCTCGAAAACTTATTTTCCAGAATTTACACTTGCCGGAATTTACGTTCGGTCGAAATCCCATTTCCCCGAAAACTGATTTTCCAGAAATTACATTTCCTCAAAAATTGATTTTTTTGAAACTATTTTTCACGCGAAAAATTATGGTATGTTCGTGACACTTTTGTAAACAGAAAGAACTTTTAGTTGAAATCAAGAAACGTAGCGATAACAGTTAGCTTACTGAATGAGAGATGTAACCTGGCTTATTAGTCAATTTGCCATTATAAGTGATGCTTCGAGCGTGATGAAAATCATCAATTAAAAATCGATGCAAGCATTGAGGAAAAGCAATGAGGAAAAGCAAGTTTATTTTAACCCACTAATTCCCAATGTTTCCGTTTGGGAACAATATTTTGATAAAGATATTCTATGCCTAAAATTATTATTTTTTTATATTTTGTGATATGTGGCAAAAAAGTACAGTCGAAACCGTAGCTTTATCATTTCCAAAATTCTGCGAAGTGTTTATAGCGCCCTGTAATAATGCTCAAAATCGACGAAAATATCAATTTTGGAGGGTGAATTCCATTTTGCCTGATTTCTAAAAAACGAAAGGTACTGAAAACGTATATTAGTTTTAGTTTCAAAGCTTACACTTTTGCGTTGCTACACCCGTAGTTTCACTTTCATTGAAAAATTTTAAGTGGGAGATTTTTTTGTTTTTTTATGATGTTCCCATATGGGAACATTGAGTACACGTGAGTAAACTATATCAAGATTTCACACAGGGCATTGCTTTGATGAAAGTGTTTTAATTTGTTTGCAGTAAATCGTGGTCCTTTTTTATAAGGTATAATAAATAAAGATCAATTGTTTCTGTTCGCATTCATCTGAAACAGTTAAATGACAACCCGTTAAAACGTTGTAAAATTAAAAAGCTTTACAAATTATGAATGTTGAAAGGAGTGAAATTCTTCGTAAACCGCAAAATGATTTTTATTTCGCCTGATCAATTTATTCTACTAAAAGCCCATGCTGTTGCAGTAAGATCATGCTGTAGTACATACTAGTTATATTATGAAGTCTCAGCTGTACCGTTTAGTGTGTTATTTTCATAATTCTTGTCAAATATAGCAAGCTATATGTACAACATTGCTCAATGTAAAATTAGCCAAATATCTCTTGTATAAGCCAGATAAACTTTATCTTCAAACACCTTTATAATATTAGGACCTAGACATTGTTCTCAGACTATATTCTAAATATATCCCAAGGCATAGGCAGTTCAAACAACATTGCCCTCAGACTATATTCTAAATATATCCCAAGTGTATAGACAGTTCAAACAATTATTTTTTTCGAAAGCTTTCAGAAAAGTTAATAGTCACTTATAATGTTAGCTACGAAAAATGTCAAAACGTTTTCTAACAGTTGAAGAAGCAATTGATGTGCTGGATTACTTGAGTGATCACAAAGTTACGGAGTTGGTGGTACTCCAGCCAGAAAATAAAGGTGACGTCACTGACGAAGAAAATGATGATCAAATTTAAGGGAAACTCGTGTTATAGAACAAGTAGCGAGGGAGGTAGAAGTTTTTTATCCGAGCTTGAAAAGCGACCAACAGCAAGCAAATCCAACTAGCGCAAAAAAACAAAAACGAAGAAAAGTTGAAAAAATTCAATGGAAAAAAAACAAAGAATTGGAAAACCCTTTTCCTGAAGACATCCTTGAGTCACTAGAAGAGGCGCATCCGGAGATACTTTACCTAGCACCTTATGATTTGTTCAAACTGTATTTTGACGAAGATGTTTATTCTCTCATTACTATCGAATACAAAAGATATGCAAAGCAAAAACTCAATCATTTTTTTCGCTTTCAGTAGCAGATTTGGATGTTTTTTTAGGCATTCTGCTTTTTAGTGGCTACAATTCCTTGCCTCAAGAATGGTTATATTGGTCAAATGATGAAGATGTCGATGTAAATTTAGTAAAGAAAAAAATGTCCCGCAACAGGTTCCAAGAAATAAAAAGATATCTTCATCTTGCTGATAACAATAATTTGGTTGAAGACGATAAATTAGCAAAAATCAGAAAGTACTTGAATTTGTTGAACAGAAACTTTACCCAGTTTGGAGTGTTTTCTCAAAACTTTTCAATTGATGAACAAATAGTGCCGTACTATGGACATTTTTCCACAAAAATGTTTATGGGAAACAAACCTATTAAATTTGGAATGAAAGTTTGGTTTTTAGCCTCTTCTCAGGAATACCCGTTCTCTTTTCAAGTTTATACTGGCAAAGATGGCTCATCAGACGAGCCACTAGGGGAAAGAGTTGTGAACACTCTCACTGATGAGCTCAAAAACAAACGCAGTCACGCAGTTTATTTTGACAAGTTTTTTAGCTCTACTATTCTTTGCAGAGATCTTGCAATGGGGCAATTGAAATGCACAGGTACGATTCGACAAAATAGGACACAAAATTGCCCTTTTACTTCTTCTGCAGCTATGAAAAAACAGGAGCGTGGAACATTCCAAGCTTTTGGTGATGGTATGATTGCTCTATGCCAATGGAACGATAACAAACCAGTGTGTGTTGTAAGCAATTTCACAGAGGCGGAGCCTACAACCATGGTTCGAAGATAGAGTGCATCAAAAAAAATGTGCTGTTTAGATTCCACAACCACAGATGGTTGCAAACTACAATAAATACATGGGAGGAGTCGATCTCCTTGATCGGTTTCTTAGTGATTATCGGCCGCGTCTACGAAGTAAGAAGCAATGGTGGTGCCTTTTTTCCAATTTTCTAAACATATAAGTGGTTGCAGCTTTGCGATTGCAAAAGGAAATTGGTGGAACTTTGCCCCATTTGCAATACAGAAGAGATGTTGTGCGAACATTGATGGCAAGACTTCATGATAAACCACTACCACCACAACCAAGTAAAATGCCTGTTGACAGGTCAAGGCTAACGGGCAAGTTGCACGTTTGTGTTCCAGCTGGTAAACAAGGTCGATGTAAGCATTGCAAAAAAAACACAGGTAGCATGTGTAAACTTTGCGATGTTCTACTTCACCCTCACTGCGCAGATGAATTTCACAAATAATGAGAACTGCAAAGAAGTTTTCGCAACATTTTGTGATTCAGATGAATGAACTTTTGTTATTGGATTCAACTTTGGGTTTAGTCCGTTTGTTGTTGTTTGTTCTGTTCTTTGTTGTAATTTTCTTATAGCACTGTAGTTGGAAATCCCTGTACTTAACTTTGCTGGCCTAGCAATCATTTTCGATTAAAAAGATCAAGCAACATGATCGGTACTTTGAAGCTGTTGAGTTTGAGGGAAAAGAGTGATAGTTTCAGGTTAAAAATCCACCTGTCTGAGATTAAAGGGGAGCTATAGGTTCTGCCCATGATACCCCTTCTAGCTACGCCTTTGTTTAGCACACTGTCAACAAAGAGACATTGCTTACCGTTCTGCAGATGTTTTGTAGCGCACAAAAAAAAAAATTGCTTACCCTCGTCGTCCCAATGCTTCCAAATGGGAACATGCTTTTACGTAAAAAACAAGCAAGAAAATAAAAAAAAATTTTTTTCTAAAATGGTATGTTTCATTCATTAATCAAAAAATTGCCCAGTGATTATGTAAAGTTTAAACTTTTTATTAGTTTGGGAATTAATGGGTTAACCCAGGTTTCGCTTCACTTTTTGAAGAACCAACACATTTTGAGTTGAGACTGGCAGTGTTTAATTTTTTGCCAATGTATAGCTTCATTTGTTCTTAATATTAGTCCTTGAATTCTGAGTTAACGTTCATGTCAATTTTAACAACCGTGTTTTTGAAGCTGTTTTGGTATTTTATTCCAAATGTTCTGTCAGCTTAAAGGCTGGCAATCATCCAGCCAATTACGGTGGTTTATAATAGCTAAGATTGAACCATAATTTTTGATATTTTTTGTTTTAATTTTGAGGCTGCAATTGTGAAGATGTTCAACAAATATAAAAAGATACCCCCCGAAAAAAGTTTTTGGAAACTCTGAGTTTTGTTCTTCCCGCCAAAACCACAGTAAGCCTAATAGGTCAGAGAACTGTGGTTTTGGCGGGAAGAACAAAACTCAGAGTTTCCAAAAACTTTTTTGGGGAATATCTTTTTGTATTTGTTGAATATCTTTGCAAATGCAGCCTCAAAATTAAAACAAGAAATATCAAAAATTATAGTTCAATTTTAACTATTCTAAACCATTGGAATCAACTGGATGATTCACCGCCTTTAAGCCAAGACGTTTTTGCTTCTTCTCCAGCATCTTAAAATTGCAAAAGCGAAAAAGTACTGAGTTTTTTTGACACGACAACATCTAAAAATTTATGAGTTGCCTGAGCAGTGCGAATTAAGGAGCACTATATAATTTCGGAACCGTTGCAAATTTTGCTTGTAAATATACTGGAAAATTACTAAAATTTTATGGTTGAATTAGTGCAGAAGTTAGTTGCTTTTAAGATTTGAAATTTATTCGTTTTTGTTCTTAATTATTTTGTTATTGCTGAGGCTGGCATTGTTCTTAAATTTTGAGCACATATGAGTCTCGGGTTTTTATGAAAAATTATTGTTACAAAAAAAAGTAGTGTAATTATAGTGATGCAAATGTTTTTTTTTTTTTAATCTTAAGCATCTAAAAAAAACATGTTTTTTATTTTTGTAAACTAAAGAGTATAATAAAATTTTAAAAAAACATGGTTTTTGTCAAAAAAAACACGGCCCCCAAAAATAACATGTGTTTTGCTAAATCAAGGTTCTGCTTCATGTGTAGGTTTAGCAGAGCAGTTTTACCTCCGCACTAGGAGACAAAGGCCAAAAGATGACCAAAGCGTTGTATTCTGCAATGCGTTGTTATGTGCACATGCCTATGATAAATCGTCAAGCTTCAAGATTATTAACTACGTTATTAATGTCCCATCGATTTCATGGAAGGCACTCCACTGTTTTAATTGTAAGCTAGCCAAATCCAGACAGTAAGTATAAATTTTTTTCGACAAATTTTACTACACCAATCATATTTCCTTCTCGTCAGAAGCTTTTCAGAGTCGTACAGACTTTCTCCAAAACGATCTCTTGTCTTATTTGAAATGCATTGAACACTGAGCAGTATCGTAATTCGAAACAGAAGAGTTCAGCCAAAAAAAATTTTAACGGGAGAATATGAAGTTGTCTTTACCGAAAATCAAAATTTCTGCACCACCTAAAACATGTTGAAACGCCAATCATAGCTTTCTAAATTATTGCTTTTTGCTCGAGCTGTATGGAAGTGTTATGTTCATCATGTTAGATTATTATGCATGCTGCGTGAATCTTTCTTTCTACATTGTAGCAGCACGAGTGAAGTGTTTCACTTGAGAAACTCTGAAGCATTAATAGTTGTTCTGCTTTCGCTTGGTCGTGAAGCTTTACGCACCGTAATACCTTTAAACAACACATCTATTTAATAAATTTAATAGAACAATTGAAAACAAAGCCTTTCTTTCCTGCACGATAACAAAAACAGCTCAACATCTGCAAACATAGCAACGATCAACGTCAGTTTGGCCTACTGCAGCAACAGTTTTCAATGCTGAGTACAGTATTAGAAAGAGAATGCATAGCATAATATTACAAAAGTATGAACAGCGTACTATGCAAACAAAGGACGATATTTCATAGAATTGCAAACGTTGATATAATTAGAAAACCTTCACCTGTTCAAAAATGCTTAAAATTTAAAGCTTTACTTCTACAACCTCAGTTTTTTTGAAACAAAACTTTATCTTTAACATGCATAATTGCATATTTTGTATTATTTAGATTAGAATATATCTGGTCCATCCCTAACATTATCTTTTTGTCTCTGGTATTTACTAAGCTATTGCCAGTCAGACTAGCTTCACTTATAAAAATGTCCCCAAGTTACATTGGTGCAGCTAAGCATTGGTGGAAAGCAATCATAAGTATGAGCAATTCAGTAACATCTGCATCTTAACATTTTTTGCAATTATTTCACCATTGTTGTGATATTTTTGGTATTCCGAGCTGCACATGAAACGTGCTTCTTCAACAAGCTACTAAATAACAACCGAGCTTACTTTATCAGTTAATGAATTAAAAGTTCAAATAGTTTTACAGCAAATGTCTTTTAGAAATGAAGAAAAACATAGACTTGAAAGTTTTACCATACCCTTGAGATTTAACTTTGACTATCGATACTGTCCGAACAGTTTAAATTAATGAGTTCGTTGGCATTCAAAATACCGCCTGCAGACAATTCGTCACTGCTGCTTTCTATCTCGATTACATCGTCAGCAATTGGAACATGAGCACTTTTCTCCGAGTCGCTGGTCATCGATGTCTGGGCGGCTTGACTCGAATGTTTAGATTGCTGACCAGTAGTGCGCTGTATGTTTTGAGAAACAAATACAAGTTTTGATGCTCTGTCATTGGTCAGTCGGTTGCGTTTGGCTGTGTGAATGTTGCTGTTGCAGCTAAAAGATCGCTCCACAGCTGCAGTAGTCGATGGTAATTTTAAAAGTCTACCAGCAATCTTACTCAATTCTTGGTTGGTACAACAACTGTTCCACCAAGAAACTGGAGAAATGTTTGCATAATTTCCCACAAAAAAGGCATAGCATAGAACCCATCCTTTGCTGAATACAGAACGCAATCTTGATGAACTTATGATGAATCTACAGTCAGAAACTCACTAGAGGAAAAAGTTTCAGCAAGGCTGCATATAAATTCGATCCCTGCAACTTTTTCCTCATCGCAGAGCAGCATTCCATGCTCACGAGGATCCAAACAATAGGCCGCCTTATGAATGATTTTGATGCAAAGTTCTTCTCTTTCAGCAAAAAATGGTTGCAATCTTTTCTTGCTCTTGCAAAGAAAAAGGAACCGACTGAAGGTTGTCGCTGATGTCACATCAAACGTTCGAGTAAAGTTTGTACACTTCACCCAAATTTGAAACGTCTGCTTTCAATTGAGTGATTGCTGAAGACAATGGTTTCAGTAAATTCACTACTGCTTTATTGACGTTCCAAAAATCATCTTCTTAAATCGTCTTTTTCACTTCTTTCGCCAAGGTGCTTTTTTCTGATATTTCCTATACAGCAAGCTTTCGTAAGACAACCTTATTTTTTTGTACACTCTCCATACAAGTACCACAGATCCCCACCTTGTCTTGACCGGCAGTTTCAGAGTAACATTGACTTTTTCAACTTTCTGCATGCTTTTCAGTAAATCCATTAGCATGTGCTTGCTTATAAATTTTTTGACAATTTGTTTGGCCCGATGTTTAACTTTCTTTAATGTCTCCAATTTCATTAGATCACCAGAAATTTAATTCACACTATGAGCAGCACAGCCATAACAAGTTAGTTCCGAATACTTTTCCCTCAACAGTTTCCAAGATTTTTTTATGTTAGTTGCATTATGTGTTACCAAAGCTATAGGCATTTTGCCGCTTTCTTGTTTGACTTCGTCAATGACACCTGAAACTGCCTCTGCTATATATTCTGCAGTATGGCTTTGCATCTCAGTATGAATCGATTTCCAAAAAACAGACTGAGGCACACTTAGCAAGAAGTTGATAATTGGTTCATGTCGAATGTTGCTCCATTCGTCGCACAATATTGCTACTGCATCACTTTCAGCAACTTTTATCAACAGTTCTTCTGAGTTTTTTCGTACTCTGAAACTAGTAAGGGCTCTGACAGTTCATATCTACTTGGCACTACGTAAGCTGGTCTGATAGCTTTAAAGAAAGCTTGCCAATTTGAATTTTCAACCATGCAAAATGGTGTGCCACTAGCATACGTTGCACGCGCCAGCAATGCATTTACTTTTTCTAGTTCGCTTGTGGACATTTTGTCAGCAAAGTGTACCAGTATCGAGCGTGCATCTATTTGCTTCGGTTTCTTTGGAATTGGTTTTGCAGAACTTGTGGAAAAATCAAACAGCCAACTTTCAATTTCACTTGCTTCATCACTGTCGTTTTTTGTTGTGCTGGTGGTTGAAACATGTAATTAAGTAGACATTTGTCTTTGACTAATTTAGGACAGGAGAAGCATTTCCTTCATTCTTGAACCATTTTTGACTACATTGCTTTGACAAAATTTAAACTGTACTCTTTGAAATTTGGTGTCTGAAGTTGACACATCTTCAAATAATTTGCTCACAGCAAGTTTCTTTTGACCAGGCATTTTAATTTCCAAACTACTGACTAGTTTTTAATTTAAGTAAAATTATATGCATGATAAAAAATAAACAAGGGTAATGAAAACATAGCAGCTCTTGAATTTAAATTGAGAGGGTTCACTTAACCCATTAATGCCCAAATTATTTTCCAAGTAGAAATTAAAATATCTTTGGTCGAAATTATATATGTTTTAGATCAAAACTTCATATTAAAAAAATTTTTTTGCATGTTTATTTTTTTACCGATTTTTTAGCCGTCCTTTTACAAGGACATTAGGCGTTTTGTCACTTTGATTTATATTTTTTTTGAAGGCTGTATTGCGTAGTAGTTGCTTCTCAAAATTTATGTATATGAACTATTATCTACTTTATATGATCAAATGTGCGCGTTCTTTGTATTGTACAAGATTCGAACGTAACTGGAAGAATACTTTGCAGGTCTTGGGACAATTTTTTCTTATCAAATAGCGCGGTGCAGTAGATTTCTTTATATTGGTAAACTTACGTCAAAGTTAGTCAAGAATCTGTGATTGTACTATGTTGCACGTGTAGAAATTTTGTAGTTATATGCATGTAAACAAATGACGTAAAGTTGGCCACACAGAATTCGGTTATACTATCATGTCATTTATCACTTTTTGATAACCTCAAAGTTACAGTGTTGATATAAGTAATTATCATTTCAAAGAATGCAGTATAGCTGATACGAAAATTTCACAGTTTATGACCTTCTTTCTCACTAATATAATAAGTGATAAAATGGCTAAATTTTGCAATTCAGCTGATGTCATGACTTCACCACAAATTCATGCAGCAAAACATAGCAAAAACAGATTTATTTACATTAGTACCGCACTGAATTTTGCAATAATAAACGTTCATCTCAAAATACATGCCTCCAACAATTTAGTCTTCAATTTACAGTCCACGATAGTACCACAGCCAGTTTACTGTTTATGGAACGGTACAAAGCAATCTACATGTAAACCTACTTTACGTTTCTGGCACATTCGTTGCACCTTTTTGTGACATAGTGCACATCTTATTTGGTTGAGGTAGATACAACCAAATGATCCAATCTATCAAAACGGATTTCCGGTAGTACTGCCACACCAGATTGTGAGGGCCGCTTTGAAGGTCTACCTCTGTATTCTTGCTTGCCATGTGCGAAATAATACAGTGTGTGTCGGCGAGTAAAAGCCAGAAAGTTTAATCTATCTAGATCCTGCTTCTCAGCAATACGTCGATATACGAGCCAAGCATTTTGCATAGAAACATTCAAAAGCCAGGAAAACAAAGGTCACCAACATTTTTTGATTCTCATGCCGATTCTCAACTTTGAAATATTATGATCCAGTTGGTCAACACCGCCCATATGCTTATTATACATTTAAATAAGCTATGGCTAAGAAACTTCAATCGACTTTTTTTGGCTTTGTGACCACCATTTCGCTTTTTGAATTGGTTCTACTCCAAAACAGTTTGAGGCCAAAGTGACTATACTGTTGTCATGCCACCGAACTAATGTGCTTCCCATCGTATCATCAGTAAGTTGGCAATATTCTCCTCGCTCCTTTTTCCTCATCAGGGCTGGCTCAGTAAGAGGAGCTCCTTCCACTCAATCGCCACGAATTGTTTGCAGTAGCGTAGCCAAGGGGGGAGCGGGGGGGGCTATAGCCCTCCCCTATTGGCCTGTCAACCAAAGTGCAGAATAAGGAAAATACCACGTTTTTAGCTCTTCTGAAATTGTTTTGTGATGAGGAGCTAGTCGTGCAAAACTTACGCAGGGAGCCGCACTCAAGTGTAACGGTACGTCGCTTTCGTAAGCAAAAAAGCTGCTGCCATGTAATTGCTATCCCCTCAGGCAGGCATTGCTGCCCCAACCCAAACTGTAATGCAAGGTTTTAAAGCAAAAAAAGTTAATTCTGTGCATCTTCTTCCAAGTTCCTGCGTACTGTATCACACATGCACAACCCAACCGAGAATCGTACCCGGGTGGGGAGGGTTGAGAGCTGAGCATGCTAACTACTACACTGCCCAGCTTGCAGCAACACAGTGACAAAATGTCGTATTTAAACCAAGTGTATATGAGAAAAAGGCAATGGCTCGGGCGTGAGCGTTTGCTTGACTAGCTTCTTCTGTTTTGTGTGCTGGAATGGACTAAAAGTGATTTAAAGTATCGTCTGAAACATATATTCTAGGGGGCTAATTTGTCAAAAATAAAAGTCACAAATCAATGAAAACTTTGAAAAATGCCCAAAAATAAACAATTAAATTTGATCGCTAATGTAAAAATGCCAAACATAAGTTTTATCAACAAATGTAATATAAACTCAGGAATAAGGGGGGTGGGGCTATTCAATATTACTTAATTACCCATCACTTCTCTCAAATACCTTTCCATTAGCCCCCCCAATTATTTTTCTTTATAAAATGTAAACGAAATAGATTACTCCGTGTGAGTTTTATTGAATAACAGAATTTTGTGATTTACCAGCATGTAAACAAGAAAACTACAATAGTATCATTAGCCACCTCCCACATAGCCCAATAATGCAACCAGTTGAATCCTGTTACGCTGCCAATTTGTAAGCTACGTTTTAAAAACATTATTTTTCTATTAAAATAGCCCTAAAATTAAGCTATTTTTGCAAAACAATGCAGAATTTTCGAGCGCTGGGACTCCGCCCCAAGGCCCCCGTGCCTCCAGCGGCTGGGGGCTCTGCCCCCAGACCCCCAGCTTCCGGCAGCTGGGGGCTTCGCCCCCAGACCCCCGAATTAGCCCCCCCAATTGCGAATTTCTGGCTACGCGCCTGGTTCCTGTACCGCTATAATCGCGTTCATTCAAATGTTTCATTAGAGGCAGAGAAGTAAAAAGATTGTCAAAAAATAAGCAGTAGTTGTTGGTGTAAGGTAGCTCAGATATCAGATAAGACACAACTGAACCACCCATACCTAAATCTTCAATCTTATCATTCGTTCCGGCACCTTGGTACGGTTCTGTTTGAATCAAATACTTTTCAGTTGTGCACAAACACCAAACCTTATACCCGAAGCGAATAGGCTTTCCATAGATGTGTTTTTCAAACCGTGGCGCCCATAGTATGGTACAATTGATTTATGTTTCGAAAGGTAGTTTTCATTGGAGAAGTGATTTAGCCATTTTTCATTCAGCATTGAAAATACAGGACGAACTTTGGCATATCTGTCACCTGCAGTAAGAATTTGGTTATCTGCAAAATGCAGATAGCGCAAGCATTCATCAAAGCGATTGCAAGATATAGCATCGGCTGCAGCAGTATTACGAACATCTGGGCACTGCTCCCAGTACACTCTTGGACGAGGCAGCCAGTTGTAGCCACTTAATAGTAGAATGCCCAGTACCACTCGCATTTCTTCTGGGTCAGTGACAAACGAATGATTTCCGCTTTGCTTAGCATAGAGCATTGACTGGACAACTATTAATTCAAGTAATTCATCGTCGGAAAACAGTTCAAACACTTCAACCGGCGTCCGATCTTTAGCGTTGTACTTTGGTGTTTCGTTAACTGTGGGATATTTTGGAGATATATCAGCAGGCATAGGTGGGCACAAGTCCGTTAATCGTTAATCCGTTAATAACGAAGCTAACTTTTTCATTAGCTTGTTAATCCGTTAAAAAGTTTTTTCATGTTAACGGACTAAATTAACTTCCGTTAAGTTCTGTTATCGGACTAAATTAACTTCCGTTAAGTTCTGTTAACTTCCGTTAAGGTTTTTTTCGTTAATATCTTGCACCATCATTCACCGTACTGGTACAAACCAGCTTGCACTGGTAACACTTGTTGCGTATTAACACGAGGTTCATAGAAGAAAGCGAAGAAAGGAGCTCTTTTTTGTGGCAAATAATAAGTTGCAGCCTAATAGGTCTATTAATTATCGCTGCTCACAATTTCCAACAATTTTCCGATCGCAGCTTCGTTAGTGCATTTGAACTTAATTTTATGTTGAAATTAGATTAGTTTGTAAAATGTAACTTATAAAACACAAAAAGACCACTATAGCAATAAATAGTTCCTTGCAATCAGCTCAACAACGTTAATACGTGTTCTAGAAGCGAGTGAATAAAAAAAAGTAAATTACACGCAAAATGTTAACGAATTAACGGACTTTATTAACCTCCGTTAATTAAAGCTGAAAATAACGGATTAACGTTAACGGAGGTGTGAAGTTTGTTAACGGACTAGCGGTTAATGAAGCTAACGTTTTGCATTAACTTGCCCACCTATGTCAACAGGTAACCATTTTCTTTCGGGTCGGCTTTTTTTTTGCACTGTGATTCTTTTCTTTAATTGGTGGGTGACGGGTGTGCTTCTGCTGCCCTTGAATTGTGACAGGTAGAGGTTGTGTCATCTTTGGCCTGTTGATGCCCTGAAACTTTGTCAGTGCTATGATGAAAAACAATTTCTGCTGGCGCATCAGGGTGTTTTCCTGACAGATGGTAGATGCTTTCGGGTTGATCTTCATCATCACTGTCACGATCTGATAGGGTCGAAGCAGGAAGAGTGATGTATAAATTAGCGGAAGAAAAGCTGATTCCATTGTCAGCTAAAAATGATAGCGCTTCATTGACATCGTACCTAAAATAAAAAACCAGCGCATAATAGTATGTAGAAATACTTCGCAGGATTAACTGCTTAGTGCCCAGCGTCCTTTAAAAAGGACAGCAAAATTCAACATGATATTTTTATTTCTAATCATAAACTAATTACCATATTGTTTTGACCTATGCTTAGTACATGCTTTTACTTAAAATTTATAATGATAAGATTTTTAAAAAATTTTAATAAAAAAAGTAAAAATACTTACGACACTTTTCTGGTAGTCGCTATTTTGAAAATTCCAAAATCAGTGAAATTCTTCGGTCTGATAAATCGCGCTCAAGCAAAACGAAGAATAAAATAAATGTTGATAGATAACTTTACTACCTACGCT
The DNA here is from genome assembly GCA_963965965.1 of Trididemnum nubilum. NCBI lineage: Eukaryota > Metazoa > Chordata > Ascidiacea > Aplousobranchia > Didemnidae > Trididemnum > Trididemnum nubilum. Next base: position 20,283,507 of record OZ014472.1, read on the forward strand.
ATTAATACGTAAATCCTAAAATCGCAACGCCTTCCTAGAAAGCTGAAAAAAGAAAATTTCAAAAGTGGACTTTTAAAAGGACGGTGAGCATGAATGGGTTAAACATGGTATTATTGAGAATAAGCCTAATGTTGTCTGGGCTAGCCAATAACGTTTTAGAAATTTTTCCACAAGTGAAGAAAGAAAATTCACCCCAATAAAGAACTGCAAATTTGATGTTTTATAGCGATGGTGTATAGTAGGTATTGCTCACTTATACCTGTTCACTTTTGAACTAAATGCACCCAGTTTCGTTGGTTACTGTTCAAAGCAACTTGACGAGCTTTCAGTTTTTATTGCTATTTTCAGTAAAAGTACTGGCTTCACTTTTGGTTTACGTTTGCTGCATCAGTGCTTGGGCTCGGGTTGATTAGCTCACTAGTGAACACAAAATGAACAGTTTTGTATGAAGTATTATAATGCTAGATTGTATCACTTGACTAGGCTATTTCGGGCTGCTAGATAAGCTTTGTACCAGTATCGTACTCTATAAAAACTTACTATTCGGTACTGTACCAAACTAACCAACCTGAATTACAAAAAGTTATGACTTGTGGAAAATTTCCTGCCATCTCCAGCATACAAGGGCGAAAGTTCTTCTTATATGCACCAGTTTTTGAAACCGTATTACCTAGCGCATATCAAGTTACCATTTTAAAAGTTGAATAGTTATTGCGGCGCTTACTCACAAAAAGTACCTAGCAGGGAGCCCAGAGACTACCCAGGGCATGAACTTACGACCCACATAGTCATAATGAAAATTTACACAGCATGCAATAAGCCTATGTCAACAAATTATTTAGTTTTTCTGCCACACCATGCTGCTTAGAAAATCGATGTCTCAAATTATTGTCTCTGTAATGTCATTTGGGTGTGGCCAGTTTTTAGCTTGAATAAGATAACAAAAAATATACCTTTTTTCTGTGCGTGCTTTAAAACTCGCAATTTGCTTTGTTTTTATTCATTCAGTGAAATTTTTGAGATATACGTTTAACTTGTTGATGCATTTGCTAGCGCTGGCAACGAATCTATTAAAAAACCCAGTCTGTCCCCGTCTACCCTGTCTACTCCGTCTTTGCCCGTCTTGCAAAATGCTTTTGATTGACTGTTTTTTTTTGCTTGCAATAAAGTTGTTCGTTGAGACTACAACTACTTTGTTTTACTGTCGAGGAAATAGGCGAGTTGGGAAATTGATCCACTTATCAATTTCAAAGATCTGAGTTCTCTGGGTCTGAATTATCCAAGTTGCTATACTGTATTCAGAGTTATTTTTCGAAACGACACTGTTACATTTTCCATTCAATATTTTCCTGTTGATTATGTTGTAAAAATATAGCTTTGCTTATAAAATAATTTTTCGCTTTGCAGCTGGTTGTTTTGATAAGATAAGCTTTCCTTGTTAGCTCGATAATTGTTTCTGAGTCAAAAGTTATGTCAAGTTTCGTAAAAACCTATGATAAAATTTTACTTTGATAGCAAGTTTGGTATATCTTTGTAGGGAGTAGATGTAAAAGTGTCTTTTGAGTAAATGTAAAAAGCTCTTTGTTTGGGAAGCGTTGGCCTATTTTTTTTTTCTGGAAACAGTCGTGTTGTTATGCTTGAGGTTGATCGTGAGGTTTGACGGATCTACTGGCTTTATAACATACATGCGAAAAAACAAAAAACAAACAGGTAGTTAAAACCCCTTTATGTGCTGTCAGCATAGTCACTAATATTTATTGACTAAGCTGGTAGCTGTTGGAAAACCGCAATTGGTTTCCAACACTAAGTGTCCCACGCGGCGTAAGGACCAGAGGTGGAGTCCTCGAGGACACATTTTGAAGTCCTTGGCCTTGGCCTCGAAGCCTCAAGTCCTCGAAAATTGCCCTGTCCTCGGCTCGAGAACAGCACTATTTTTTGAACCGTTGAAATTTTGTTGAAAAGCGATAGAAACCTCGCAGAAAATTTGCAAAGACCTTTTTTTGTTTTCCTCAAGTGGAAATCGCCTGAAAATAAAATTTGAAGACGTTCTTCGCCTGAAAAAAAATTTTGAAGACCTTTTTTTTGAGATTGCTTGAAACATTTTTCTGAAAACCTTTTTTTTTTAGACCACTTGCGCCTATGTCCTTGGTCCTTGGCCTCGAGCATTCCTGTCCTTGGCCTCGAGCCTTGCGTCCTCGACTCCACCTCTGGTAAGGACCTTCACCTCTTCAGTCAAAATTCACAACCAATTGCTGGAAATCAGATTTTCTTCAGCGTAAATAAAACTGACGAGGCAAAAACTTACCAAGGTTTACTCTTCTAACTAAAATAAATTAAAATTATGACTAGTAGCTTTAAAAGAAATCAACGTCCTGCTACTAACCATCCCAATGACAATTTGACGCCTCCACGTGCACAACGAACCGAAGACTACACAAAGCACAAATTCTGGAAGCAATTTACAAACTTCCAAATTAAATTATTACCGGTTACAACGTGTTGCAAAATAACGTGCAATTAAGTGCCAGGAAAACAGTGTGATTTGATGATTACACGCGAATTTGGTAACAATCAGCAAAGCAATTAAAAGCAGCGGTTTTAAGCACCAACGTCCAAAGTCGTTCGGTTCTCTTAAAGGTAAATAACATTATGTCCATACTTTAAAACATTAGTGCTGGAACAGCAGCACGTAGGGTTTTTTTCTTCTATAGTAGGAATTTTTCAAAAAGGGGTTTGAACCACCTGTTTGTTTTTGTTTTTGGCATGGATGTAATGTAATCATGCTAAGCCATTAGTTTTTGTGACGCAAATGGCTATGGAAATACTGCTGTGGATATATTATTGCGGTTGATCAAAGATTTGGCAAATGCCGTTACTTATTATTTCTTACTTACGTTAAATCGAAGCACCTGCTTGTATTGTAATTGGTAATTGATTGACAACATTTTTATTAATGATTGATCAACGACCTTAGACCACAACCTAAGAAAACGAAACTATGTATTGATAGATTGGTTTATTCTTGCCAATCAAACTCAGGGGTACACAACCTTTTCTCTACTGCTAAGCGCAAAACATCCCATAAATGCACTAACGGCCGCCACTAGTTAAGGTCATTTTTTACGAATTTACGTTTTAAGACTTACAATTTAAACTGCCATAAACGCTGCCGTAAAAACTTCTTAATCTCACTTCTATTCTCCAAGTCAAGAATCTTCACGTTATTCATAGGCAAAAGGAACAATCCCGAAAAATCTAAGAAAACCAACTCGTTCGTAAGAATCATACCATTGTGACGACACAGTCAGAAATTTGTACGCAGCACTAAACTAGCGTAATTGTGAAGTAACAAAGATGAAGTTTCGGGAATAAACTAGTTAAAATAATTGTGACGTTGAAAAGTTACGCAACTATTGAATAGGAACTTTCTGGAAAGGACTCAACTAAGCCAAGTGTAAGTGGTATATAGTAACGCATTGGTAAATAAATAGCGCTAGCATAACATCGTCTTAATTTAATGTACAGTTAGCAAATCGTAACTGCTCTTAACAGTTATTCCTTAACAGTTACGTAGCAAAACATTTTAATCAATGCACGGCCGCCACAACGTGCATTTTGAAGTACAATTTCACGGTCGTAAAAAATTCTTTTACGGCCACATGTTGCCGTAAGGTCGCAGATGGTGCACCCTTGATCTAGCTGAACTTGAGAATTTTTCTGCCATTCTAATGTCAAAATTTCTGTAGGCCATTCAGCACGCTAGCTCTCTGCATTACATAGCTGTCTATTTTGGGCAAAAGAAGTGCACTTCAAATTAAATTCAAAAAAGAGGAAATGGAGGACGTATAAGAAGTTTTGCATTGAAAACGAAAGATGCTACTCTGCAAAACTATTGCAAAACAGTAAAAAGAATTTTCTGCTAGAATAAATTCATTCGACAAGCTTCAAAATGGACAAGCATTACATCGCATTCAAACGGGCCTTATATCTGTACTTTCTTACACCAACAACCAAAATTGATCAAATTTTAAAATTATTATTTATTCTGTATTCATAATGATGCTTTGAAATGTCAACAAAATATCAATTGACGTCACTATCGGCTGAGAATTGTGCAGAGGGAATACATTCTAAAATGCAGGAATTGTGTTTGTTTTTTTTTGTTTTTTTTCAATTAAAAACACACCGTTTATCAACTTTGTTTCATCAAAAGACTAAAAAATAAAAAAACAAAAACAAAAAAAACACGGCCAAGAAAAAAACAATCGCAAAAAAACTGTTTTTTTACATCTCTAAGTGTAATTCGTCTTGTGTTCGGGACAAAAATTGAAACTGCAGTGCTGTAGTACGAAGCAGCCAAAATCTATATTAAATGCAAAGCCAGCAAAACAACACTTGTTGCATTCCTCGGCAAAGATTTCATTCTAAAGCTTATTAATACACAAAAAAACAGCAATGGCGTATAACTTCCGCCACAAGCTTCATAGAGTTTTCCGTTCAAATCTACGAAGAAAGCCACTACTACGGAAAGCTCATTATGATGTCAATTCCCGCCATAGACATTTCATACAAGTAAGAACATTTCATTCGCAGTTCATGCGAAGACAATAAGGAGATAAGTGATTCCTTCAGCTGACGTCACAATTGAAACGAAGAAGCTTTGCTCCAACAAAAAGAGACCGCATAATGCGGTGTAATGACTAATGAACAAGGTAGAATGGATGGTCTCGTCGAGATTGTCGCTGCGGAGGTATAGGTTGAAAACTCGAATTTCTTGCCGTTAAGAATTCTCTGCTGTGTGCTTTCGATCAGAGAATTTTGAGTTAATATTTGTTTGCAACCAGGTTCGTCAATCTTTCGAATTGAACAATTTCACGAATTAACACAGTGGGTCAGTGAAACATATTAATTTTTGTTTTAAATAAGTTTCCTATCATGGCGCGTCATCAGTGACGTGCGGTGAGGCTTTTGGTTGGTGAGGCACAATTTTTTTTCACACACATGTTTGCAAAAAAATATTTTAGACAATAAATGACAAGCAAATAATTGTTTTCATAGCCATTAAACGAAAACCAAATTTTTCGATAATTAATCATTTGTTTAATTTTTGCTGTTCACGTAAAGCCAAATCAATTCTTGAAGTTTCGAAAATCTATAAAGGTAGCTTAGCCTATTATTTGGCTTTCAACATGGACATTATCGAAGTTTTCGTGCTTGCTAAACCTTCTTGGCAAAGTCTCCAAGTCACAAAAACCCGGTTTCAGTCCCAACATTATTATTTGCTAAAAACATGAAAGCAAAAATGAAGATTTTTATAGCACAACCACTCTTTTCTTGAGTACGGTTCTACTCTTTCTGAATTGAGGGTTTCTTTCGTAATGATGTCTCGAGCAAATCGTTTAAATCGGTTTGCTTTTAGCTATAACTTCAAGTTTACATTAAAAACTTAGTTTAGAAAGTCTCTCAGCTTTGAGACTAAATTTTCTTCCATTTTAGTTCATTTTCTCATATTAAATTGTTTTTATTTTGCTAGAAAAATAACTTGTTCAATTTCGCAATGAACGAAAGACAACAAAAAACTGCTTAAACTTTTTCTCATTCTATGACGTCACAGCTGAGACGCGCCGCAAAATCAGATTTTATTATGCGTTGTCCGCGATTTGTCTGAGAAAAAAAAAACATACTTTTAGTTTGTTCATCAAAATTTGCTTAGCTGAAGTGAGGCACAATTCACAATGCCTCACTTCGCATATTTGAAGCGATGCTCAATGGCACGCCGTAGTGATAGCAATATTACACCGAATAGTTTGGGCGTTTTAATGCGAAAGACGTAACATAAAAGCAGTGAATATACAAAAAAAGTAAAAATGACAAAAATTAATAAAGTTTTTGATAAATATTTTGATTTGTGTGAAACCGTTTTATTTTAATTACATACTTTATTTTCGTTTTCCGTTGCACAATTCTTCAAGTGAGGCACGGCCTCACCTGCCTCCCCTCACCGCACGTCCCTGCGCGTCATGTACCTCAAATCAAAATGACAGTTACGTACAGTACATTTTTAATTCTCTAAATTTATTGATATAAGCATTTCACTACTTTATTGTTTGATTATTGCGAGAGCCACATGCGCGCGTAATAGTCGTGAAATTTTATTTTTGTTTTCATAAATGTAAGTCTGAAATGAGATCAGTAGTGTAGGCGGGGTATATTATAGCTCTCTGAGCAGTCTTTTGCCGTAAAATGGACTTAAAAATGATTTAAAGCATTTTTTAAAACATTTGCTTAAGGGGGCTGATTTTTCAAACAGAAAATACATAAATCAGTAAAAACTTAGAAAAATGGCCGAAAATAAGCAACCAAATTTGATAGCTTGTTGAAAATGCTGAACATGGGTATTCATCAAAAAAATATTTAAGCTCAGGAATAGGCAGGGGTCTATTCATTAGTAGTTAATTACCAATCACTTCTCTAAAATTTTGTCAATCACTTCTTTTAAATTTCGCTCCATTAGCCCGCTTCCCCTCCAATTAGCTTTATAAAATATAGGCGAAATAAATTAGTCCTTGCAGACCAGTAGCCAGAAATTGGCAATGAGGGTTGTTTAAAGGAGGTGAAAACGAAACTAAAACGTTTTTCATTCAGAATTTGAACGGATTTTCTGCTCGAAAATAGGTGAAGACCAAAGAAAAGAAAAATAAAAAAAAATGGTCTTATCCGGGCTGGGATCGATTTTTGTGACCAATTCTTTTACCAGTCCAGAGTCGAAGTGGACACATTTTTATTGACAATGCCAATGGGGCGGCTATTTTCGCTTTTGGTGCAAAAATCGGTCTTAAAAGTGCAAAACAAGTGGTACTTTGCATGCCAATGGAAAGGGCTATATAGCCCCCCTCCCCCCCCCCCCGGCTACGCTACTGACTACTCGTACGTTTTATTGAACCAGAATTTAATGATTTACCAGCTTGTAATTAAGAGAACCGAAATTCTTTTTCAAGTTTCTTGTAAATAAGCTTACCAGCTAGCAAATAAGAGAACTGAAGTTTTATCTTTAAGTCAATTTTTTTATCTTAAAGAACTGAAATTCAATTTTTTTTAATATTCACCGAACAGATTACTTCTTGCGAGCTTTTTTGAACTGAAAGATTTTATGATTTACCAGCTCGTAAATAAAAAACCAAAGTTTTATCATTTTTAGCTACCGCACACATAGCCCATTTCTGTAGCTAGTTAACTCAAGTTTATGACCTGCTATTTTCTATTCCATGTTTTAAAAAAAGTGATTTTTATCAAAATAGGCCTAAACTTAAGTCATTTTTGGAAAAAAGACAAACTTTTCCAGAGGCTGGTGCGCTCTGCCACCTGACCTCCAATAGCCTCCGGTGGCTTGGTGCTGCGCGATCAGACCTGCAAAGCAGCCTCCCAAAGCAGAGATTTCTGGCTACGCGCCTGATTAAGATACTTTAAATACGCAACGTTTGTGTTGCTGATACTTTTGTGAATTTCAAATATTACCGAAACACTGTAATATTACCAATAATCTGAAAACATCAAAATATCATTACAAACTTTAAAAGAATAATTCTGAAAATGGCACTTAATTTTGTCAAAAGCCAAAAATATTTTAAACCATAGGTGGGCACAAGTCCGTTAATCATTAATTCGTTAATAACGAAGCTAACTTTTTCATTAACTCGTTAATCCGTTTAAAAGTTTTTTCATGTTAACGGACTAAATTAACTTCCGTTAAGTTTTGTTAACGGACTAAATTAACTTCCGTTAAGTTCTGTTAACTTCCGTTAAGGTTTTTTTCGTTAATATCTTGCACCATTCATTCATCGTACCGGCACAAACCAGTTTGCTCTGGTAACACTTGTTGCGTATTAGCATGAGTTTTATAGAAGAAAGCGAAGAAAGGAGCTCTTTTTTGTGGCAAATAATAAGCTGCAGCTTCATAGGGGTATAATTATTGCTGTTCACAATTTCCAAAGACTTTCCGATCGCAGCTTCGTTAGTGCATTTAAACTTAATTTTATCTTGAAATTAGATTAGACTGTAAAATGTAACTTATAAAACACAAAAAGACCACTACAGTAACGAATATTTTCTTGCAATCAGCTCAACAGCGTCAATATGTGTTCTAGAAGCGAGTGAATAAAAAAAAAGTAAATTACACGCAAAATGTTAACGAATTAACGGACTTTATTAACTTCTGTTAATTAAAGCTGAAAATAACGGATTAACGTTAACGGAAGTGTGAAGTTTGTTAACGGACTAGTGGTTAACGAAGCTAACGTTTTGCATTAACTTGCCCACTATGTTTTAAACCTAACGTTGTTTGTCAAAATAAGTCACAAGGCGTGAGAGAATGCCCTCCTTTGCCCCTTTTGTTTTACACGTTAGCCGTAAGTTAATAATTTTTGAAAACGAACGACCATAATTACATATTTTCGTAAAGTAAATTCTATCAATAATGAAATTTCGGGCTGATGTGTACAATTTCTTGAAAATTAGTTTTCGGGGAAATGTAATTTCGGCCAAATGTAAATTCTGGCAAGTGTGAATTCTGGAAAATAAGTTTTCGGGTAGATGTAATTTCGGCCAAATGTAAATTCTGGCTAGTGTAAATTCTGGAAAATAAGTTTTCGGGGAAATGTAGATTTTGGCAAGTGCAAATTCTGCGAAACGAGCCTTCCGGAAAATGTAATTTCTGGCGAGTGCATGTTCTGGAAAATGAAAATTCTGGCAAGTGCACGTTCAGGAAAATGTAATTTTTGGCAAGTGCACGTTCAAGGAAATGTACAGTCGGGTTAATGTAGTTTCGACCAAGTGTTTTTTGGGAAAATGTAATTTCTGGAAGGTGATTTTCGGGTAGGTGTATACGATCCATACTACGCACTTTCTGCCGTAGTTTTTTACTTTTACCCAAACAATTGATCAGACTTGAGAGCAGTTCATAGAAGGTGTGAGTTTTTGTTTCACAATGTCGTTATGGTTTACTGTATGATTCTACAAAACACTGTATAGTTATAAAGCATCAGAAATACACTATATTTCTGCTGCAATACGTAACACCTACCACCGAAATTTCTGGGCACTTTCCCATACACTTGATCACTGGGGCCATTTTTATTTTGACCTAAACAAATACAATTTTGAATTTATTTTAGCTAAATTTTGACTATGTTTTGACCTAAACCGTGTTGGCCTTATTGAGCTCCAAATTTTGATTAAAAAATAGTTTTGTTATTTGCAATTCACGTAAGTTAAAAGCAGGTAACCTTCTTCACTTTTCATTAACAGCATTTAGAAACAAATATCAATCTTGTGCTTAAAGTAACTAATCCCTGCAGGACAAAAACTTAGGAATCTGCACACATTTCCATGTCAATTACACTTTTCTTAATAGCCAGTAAACTTTGGATTGAAATTTGCTGTTCTTAAATTTTCACGAATTTTTGGTCTCATTTGTTTTTAAATTTTTATTGGAAAATACATTGACACAATTTCAATTTTGCTTGGTAAAAAATTGTGTTGAGTAAAAGTTTTGTCGATTGCTAAAGCTGTGAAAGCAAAACAGCACAGTCCTAAGCTTTCAAAAATCTGTTTAATTCGTTGAGATATACGGTACTGTATAAAAAAAATTGACTTTTTGATTTTTGAATTTGGACATCTAGTGTTCTTTGTTGTTTTATTCATGCCGAGGCTGCATTCTTGATTTTTTTTTATTAAAAAAAATGAGTTTCGCGTTATTATAAAATTGTTTTTGTAAAGTAGTTAATCCAGGCAATTGTGTTGCGGCATATTGCAACTATTTGCAGAAATTATGAGTAGCAAAGTTTCATCCAAACATGTACAAAATTGCTCCTAGCGTTTTTTGGTGCTCAATATCAAAAAAAATGAAGAAAAAAGTCTTTTGTTTGTTTTTGAAAACGAATTTTTGACCACATACAATTTTGACAAATTTTGATCTAACCCAAAAATTTGACTTTAGTTTGACCTAAAAAATCTACCTATGCTGGCTCCAGAGCACCCGAAACCAATGTTGGTATACGTTTGCCGATATAGTAAAACCCTGAAAAAGTTTGACTTTATTGGCTTGCAGGCCCTATTGATCACACTTTATAGTAATAGTTCGTAAACGGTGTGATTTTTTTTTCAACGTCGTTATGGTTTATGATGCTGCAAAACGTTGTAGTAATAAAGCACCAAAAATAGATTATAATATAACAACAATTAATAAGCAACGAAGCGAGTTTAAACATGCAACGTGGAATGTCCTCATTTTTTATAAAAACCAGCAGTAAATTTTGGTTGAGTCTGGCCGTTCTAAATTCGCTAATGTTCAGCCCCATTTTTTCAGAAATTTTGATAGCATCGATCTGAATTCTAGCAAATATACAGTACTTATAAATTTGTTTAATTCTGAATGCTATGTCAGCTTGAGCAAACGCTTTTTTACTGCTTTTGCATCATTATAAAATTGAAAAAGCGAGTTTTTTTCAAAACTTTCTCATCAAAAATTTTATTATTTTGGAATCGCTGCAATTTTGCTCGCAAATGTTGGAAAATCACTAAATTTCATCGCTGTGGTTCGGAGCCGAATTTAGTTTATCTTTAAATTTGAAATTTATTCTATTTTGTTTGCTTTTTTTTTTTGTTGCTGCTAAAGCTAGCATTGGTTCTTAATTTGTTCATAAATTTTGAACAAAAATGAGCTTTGTGTTCTTATAAAATTGTTCTTGTAAAAAAAGAAAGAGTATAATATATCATACAATAAGTGGTAAAGCTTTGACAAGTCTGATCAGATGTAATCACTATAAAATATGTACCGGCACCGTTACCAAATTACTTTGATTATGCTAAATCGGTACTTCTTTCCGATACTTTCATATTTTCGATTCGATCATTTTTTTTTTTTTTTTGGAGGGTAACAACAAAAATTTTGGTGCGAAAACGCAGTCACATCACATGAAAAGTTCTAAACATTTAAACAAACTCGAAGTTTAGTCTCCTGCAGTTTAGTTGGCAGGCATTAGAGTTGTTAGCGATAGACAGTTGGCAGGCTAAGTTAGAATTGTTGGCGATAGCCAGTCATGTTATTTAATTGTAATTTATCTGGATTTTGTGTAGGACCTGCGGGCAGAGTCAAGGATTGTCCGTCTACGGTTTAGGGAATAAAAGCCTAAGTGTCACTCTTTTGTACGAGGATTCATCAACAACATTGGGTCTCTTTCAGTTTACGAAGCCTTCCCTCGTAAATTCACACAGTTAAATTTCCAGTATGTAGCATTGATTATTCAAGTCTTGACTTGTAATTAACGTAAGTCTTAAATGCAATCAAGAACCAAAGATTTGCTTGGACTGTGATTCCACAAACTGAAATTGTGTTTTGTGCTGTATAACCAAAGTTAAAGCCGAAATAACATTTTGCGTTAGTGTAATTTGTTCAGAAATTAACTTAAGGGGGCATTGAAGTCTAATTTTTGAATTTTAACTCCAAATTTATAAAAAATAATTGATTAGCAACGTGTTTGTCCTGTTTTTTCATTGTTTGAGGTTAAAAAGCTTTAAGGGAAAAGATTTTAAAATAAGGGAAAAAATTTTGCAGGAGCAACACTACATCAAATTTGCATAAGCTATTTCAAAATCAACTTTGCCAAATTATAGGTCTGGGAGTAACGATGTGCCTTTGGCAAGTTTTCTGCAGTGGCTTCGGTACTTAGATGAGTTTTTAAAAGTGGAATTCATCTTAGTAGATTAAATTTGCATCTTTTAGCACAAGCATATTTGATTTATTGCACTTAAAATAAAAAATGAAAAGTAGGCCTATTTTTGGCCTAGTTGTTCTTTGTAATTATTAGGGTAAACCAGCCTGTATAAATTGCTGTAGGTTAGACTAGACTTTACATTTTTTTATAATTTTGTAATAGGCTAGGCTTACATACCGTAAGTAATGATTAATGTCAGCTAGCGTGTAGTAGCCCTAGTAACAGTAACAGCGACACCAAACGTAGACAAATTTTTAAAAAAGTGAAAGAAATTCTACGAAATAAGAGAAAATATAAATGCAATAATCTTTTGATGTAGTAATCGTACAATTCTGAAGTTGAGCTCAAAAATTATTTTAAAAATACAAATTTTTTTTCAAATGCAATAAATCAATAAAACTCAGGCTTCAATGCCCCTTTAAGACGCAAATTCACTTGTTTTGTGACCTACCGTTACATTGATCGTGTTGTCAGCAAGGATGGCAATACGGTACGTAGGTATGGTACGCCTCAATTTTTGCTAAGAAGTACGGAACGCTGGTACGGTATGCTGTTACGGTATGCCTTTTTCGTAATGGGACGGGTAGGGTACGTTAGTACGGTGTTTGAATTTAAAATCCCAGACTTTTCGCGCATTGCGCCTGCTTTTTGTATACAGAGGCAAAAGACAGCTGAAGCCGACGCTAAACGTATAAATTGAGATCGCGGATTTATAGCAGTTATAGCAGATTTATAGCAGATATATACAGAAACAGAAAACAGGTATATACAACAAACAGTATCTAGCCAATTATAGCAGTAGTTTGAAATATAATTTTGGGAGTTTTTTGGTCTCGTTTTAAGGCTGCGATTGGAAAAACCTGAGATATTCAAAAATACAAAAAGATATGCCCCCTGAAAAGGTTTTGGAAACCCTGAATTTCGAGGGGAAAAGAGAGACTGAATAATATTTTTGTGAGTTCGTACGCGTTGAGTCTCAAAACGTAGTTCTTTAATATCAACAAGTAGAATTTAATAAACATAATAATAATAGCAATAACTAGATGGGAGTTTGCCAGCAAACCCAGTGAACGACAGACGATTAGCTACTGCTGTGACGCTCAAAAGTACTTTTTGTCTACCGTAAAATCAGCAATTATTCAAAAATATTTGATTATGGAACCTCCAGAAAAGTAGAGTCAAAATATTTGTCAGTTAAATATCTCCTGATATCATAAAACACTGGCACCCTAGCTTGAGCCGTTCAAAAATTGATTTTTGGGGGGTCCATTTGGGGGGTTTTCGGGGGGGTGGCACCCCCAAACTATGTCAAAATGTTTGTCTGTTAAATATCTGCTGATATCATAAAACACTGGCACTCTAAGTTGAGCCGTTCAAAAAATTGATTTTTGGGTGGTCCATTTAAGGGGGTCCCCGGGGAGGTGGCACCCCCAAACTATGTCAAAATATTTGTCTGTTAAACATCTAATGATATCAAAAAAAAGTAGAACTCTACTTAGAGCTGTTCAAAAAATTGATTTTTGGGGGATCCATTTGGGGGAGTTCCCGGGCGGGTGGCACCCCCAAACTATGTCAAAATATTTGTCTGTTGAATATCTACTGATATCAAAAAGAACTAGCACCCTAGCTTGAGCCGTTCAAAAAATTGAATTTTTGGGGCCCCATTTTGGGGGGGTCCCGGTGGAGTTGCCCCAAAAAATTTCGGGAGAAAAAATTGCATTTGCAGCTCAACAACTTTACACAAAAATTAGATTACGATGTGTTGTGGTTTTACCTCTTTGATTTGAAAATGTTTAATTGGAAGCACTAATTTTAGGAATAAGGTTGGGTGTTTACCTTGTAGATAGCAGAATCTAAAGTCATAAACATGCTGATTATAGGATTGCAAAAAAATTTTGAGACATTTTTATTGAGTCATGATCAAATACACCCGGGACAAGGCCGGAAGTCGTTTATAAAATTAATAAATTTAAATTGTTTAAATTCAAATAATTGAAATTAAGTTTTTGAATCGAAAATTGTTAAAATTAATAAATAGTTTAAATCAAAAATATTGAAATTAAATTTTTTGAATTGAAAATTGTTAAAATTAATAATTTATTTAAAATAAAATTATTGACTTTATCAATTTTATAAACGACTTCCGGCCTTGTCCCGGGTGTATTTGATCATGACTCAATAAAAATGTCTCAAAATTTTTTTGCAATTCTATAATCTTTGTTTTTACATTAACGATGACCTTCTTTCTCTAAAAAACAACTTTTTGGATACAAGCAAACGCGTTGATTTCAAATAAATTTTAGCTTTGGGTTTATTCTATGCAATCGTACCGATGGTAATTTTCGATATTGGCATGCGTCTAATGGTGTAGACCGTATTTTAGATCACCCCCTACTTATCAGTAATTTTTCGGAGTTTGAAATGTTTTTGAACAAAGTGTTTGAGCAGGATATGCTTGAAAAAACACGTCTTTCTCGACCAAACAGTTCATTGGTTGTTGAAGTTGTTCCCAATATTACTTTTTTTTTTATAAATAAGCTAAAAGAACATCCAATTGGTTGCGGGATAAATTTACCTTATTTTACAGGATCAAATGCATTACAAGAAAATTACAAGAATGGAAAATTGTATTCAGATAATTTGCCTTTATTTTGATGCATTGCTCTTCATGCTGGTTGTACTTTGCAAAATTTAGAATCTAAAACCAAAGAATTGTTTTTGTGTTATTGCAAATTTGCTCTTGCTGACCTTTGCACTTTTCAAGACATTACTTTGTATGATTTAGTTCAAATTGAAAACTGTTTTTCACTCAATGTTAATGTTTATGCCTTGGAATGGAACAAGCAGTGGCCAGGATTCTTCGACAGAGTCGACATCTTTTTTCCAGCACAATAAACCTCAATCTTTATGAAAACCGTTTTAGCTACACAAAAAGTATGCAGATGTACACTGGGTGTTATCCAGATATTTATAGCAGAGAATATATCGGTACAAGTTTTGTTGCGCCATGCTCGTTCCATATTCCAAGAGTTAAAAAAGTAACAAAGATTAACAAAAGGTAGTGATTCACAGCTAAACCTTAGATAGGTTAGCTCATGTAAACAGCTGTTTTTTACGATTTCGACACGGCGTCGAAAATTCAGCGACAGGAAACGTTTTAAGTTACACGAAGCTTATTCTCAAACGCACAAAATAGACTTCATAGCAAAAACTAGATAATCTTTTTAGATTCAGAAACTATCGGTTCTCAGGTTATTCACTTTTAGCAGGCTACTACTTTGGACTTGAAGCCAGGCAAACCACCTGCGGTGGTTCGATACTCAGTCACTCTTCAGGTCAACACTAAGTTTCGATTCTCAGGTTAATTATTCGCTTATAACTAGTTACTAAACAACACTTGAAACTTGAACCATTTCCCAGGTAAACCACCTGCGGTGGTTTGATACTCAGTCACTCTTCAGGTCAACACTAAACTTAGAGTTAAAGCAAGAATAGGGTTAGATCTTGGGTTAAGTTCTTTCACTTTTAACCGGCTACTACTTTGGATATGAAGCCGGGCACCTGCGGTGGTTCGGTACTCAGTCAAGACACTAAGGGTCTTTACACTTGAAACCAGGCACCTGCGTTGGTGCGGTAGTCAGCCACTCTAGTCTTCAGGTCAACACTAAGTTTCGATTCTTACAACTACACTAAACTTAGAGTTAAGACTAAGGTTAGATCTTGGGTTATTCACTTTTAACCAGCTACTACTTTGGACGTGAAGCCAGGCAAACCACCTGCGGCGGTTTGATTCTCAGGCAAGACACTCTTCAAGCTTTACACTTGAAGCCAGGCACCTGCGGTGGTTGGGTACTCAGGCAAGACCAAGTTTCCATTCTTACAACTAGCTAGGGTTAGAGTTAAGAGTACCACAATCCCGCATTGAAGCAATGCAGGATTTAATCCCGCATTTCGAAAATCCCGCATTTGATAATCCCGCATCCCGCAATCCCCCCCGTCCCGCAAATCACATCTTTTGGCTCAGTATAAACTACTATCTGCTGATATCAAAAAACACTGACACCCTAAGTTAAGCTGCAGAAAAAATTGATCTTTAGGGGGTCCATTTGAGGGGGTCTCCGAGAGGGTGGCACCCCCAAACTATGTCAAAATATTTGTCTCTTAAATAACTGCTGATATCAAAGCTAACTGGCACCCTAAATTGAGCTGTTCAAAAAACTGATTTTTGATGGTCCATTTGGGGGAGTCCCCGGGGGGGTGGTACCCCCAAACTATGTCAAAATATTTGTCAGTTAAATATCTGCTGATATCAAAGCTAACTGGCACCCTAAGTCGAGCCGTTCAAAAAATTGATTTTTGGGTGGTCCATTTGGGGGAGTCCCCGGGCGGGTGGCACCCCCAAACTATGTCAAAATATTTGTCTGTTAAACATCTGCTGATATCAATAAACACCGGCACCCTAGCTTGAGCCATTCAAAAAATTGATTTTTGGGGGGTCCATTTGGGGGAGTCCCCGGGCGGGTGGCACCCCCAAACTATGTCAAAATATTTGTCTGTTAAATATCTACTGATATCATACAAAACTAGCACCCTAGCTTGAGTCGTTCAAAAAATTGATTTTTTGAGGCGCCATTTTGGGGGGGTCCCGGTGGAGTTGCCCCAAAAAATTTTGGGAGAAAAAATTGCGTTTGCAGCTCAACAACTTTACCCAAAAATTAGGTTTCGATGTTTTGTGGTTTAGGAGAAGAAGAGCGTACAAAAATTACGAAGAAAGAAAAGGAAAAAAAAAAGAAATGAACGTCATCGCGGCCAAAAGTGGGCTGGTTGGGATAAAAGGGTATTTTAAGACATACAACCCTATGAAATATTTTTTGCCGTACTTAAGCCGTTTTGACTGAGACGGCTTTTTACGTCAAACTTGGGGAGCGGTTTTCGGGTTTAAAACTAAAGTCACGTGACCTATTGCCTCGAAGTTTGGTACAAACATGCAACTCATTCTTCTCAAGCTGCTGCCAAAATTTCATGTTACTAGACCAAAACGTTCTCGAGTTATAAGCAAAAGTCTGAAATTTCGCACTCGTTAGTTGGAAAATGGCCGAGTAAAAACAAAGGAACACGCGACGCGAGCGTCGGTCGTTCCAATAAGCTTTACACGCTATTGATAATCCCAAAACAGTTCAGTAATAAACGCAATAATATCAAGTTTTTGTCGATTGGGGCCGAGGGTTGATGCTTTTACCACCCCATTTACATAAGTATTTTCAATAATAATAATCATAAAAATTCCAAGTTGCTCCGTATCAAATCTGAGACTGTAAGACGATTGTTTATGCTAAAGAAAAAAATGACTTAAACTTTGCTTAGTCAGCGAAATGCAAGTTTGTAAGCCTCTATGTCGTTTGCATCGGTATGCGTGGTTTGATAACGGTTCCCACATACCTAGCAAATATATAGTTGGGTTTTGGCTTCCTTTTTTTTTTTGTACGACGCCAAAATTCAACAAAATTAAAGTTATTTTTAATCGCTTTTTACGATTCGCCATAACTTGGCGGCTTCACTATTCTAAAACCGGTGAGGCACGGCAGGCACATTATTTTAAAGCAGGGGTCGGCAGCCTTTTGGTGCTGCCGGGCCAAAATCAAACCCAATAATAGGCCGCGGGCCATAAATAAGCTTTCCACTAAATCTGGATGAAAAAATACTCAAAAATGTTTATGTTGTCGCGTCAAGTCAATGAGACTGTTGATGTTGGGTCTGTAATTGAAAGTTTAAGTAAGGTTAGAAGTCAATAACATTTTGTGTTATGACGCTTGATATTGTACTCTCTATTGACAGCAATAGATTCGTTTGCAAATCAAACAAGTAGGTCTTCCAAGGTGATTTACGAAAAAGAAATTGTTTTGCCACTCTTCTTCAAAAGCTCTAAGTTCCTCATCAACTTTTCTACGTTTTGATAACATTTTAAAATTGTTAAAATAAATTATAGAAGCTATGTTTTCTAACTATTAACTAAAAACAAAACAGAAATTCAGTTATTATTGGAGCAAACTGCTCAGTGCTCAGTGGCAAACAAATACGACATTATGTAGCATGTAACTGCAATTCTTGCAAAAACGCTCACTCTCCGTGTTTTCGTAGGTCAAGGTGCGCACTGCGAAGTGCTTGATGCGTGACTAAAATTCTGTTTGCTTTTTCCGCCGGTCTTTAACAGACTAAAATACGGAAATGCTTCCTGTCAAATCTATTGTATCACGCAATTGTTTATAAGCGTGGTTTCAGTTCAATTAAATAGTGATTGCCAAACGTCTGTTTGCTACGCTAATTGTCATAATTATGTAAAGAGGTCGCGAGCCGGATAAACACACAATTTCGAAAAGAGGCCGCGGGCCGGATAAAATCTGTCGGTGGGCCGGATTTGGCCCGCAGGCCGCAGGTTGCCAAACCCTGTTTTAAAGCGTATTAAAAGCCATTTTTAAAAGTTCAGTCAAGTACTTAAAAAGCAATATCGCAGTATCTACTGCATCAGTTCGTACCGCATATTTTCTCTCGCTGTAAAACTCTTTTTGTGAGATTTTCGGTCTTCTTTGCATTCTTGCTTCGAGAATATTTTTCCTTGTCATCTTGTTCTATGCCTTTCAAGACCGATTCGTCGAATGGTTCTTAGCTTCACTAAGATCGCCCCTTCGGGCGCTCCTCACACGGGGCATAAATGATGTGGTTCGTACGCGATGAGTCTCAAAACGTAGTTCTTTGATATCAACAAGTAGAATTTAATAAACATAACAATAATAACAATAATAATAAGATGCGCATAGACTAGGGAAAACTTTTGGTGGATAATCAGAACCGGCAAAGTCCAAAGCATAACAATTTTGTTAAGTCATAGAGCTCAGTCAATTTCTTGACCGAACTACCACCAAGCAAAACAGTCGCGCGAAACAAAAATCTTCTCTCTAGCAAAAAGAAATTTGAGAGTAAAATAACCCTCCATGCAATGCTCAGAATAGCGCTATTACGGTCAATACCAAACCTCGTCAGCTGAGCTGGCATGAATCGAAATGAGTAAAAACCAAAAAATTTTCTCACTATTTATAGAATTTCTAGTCGCCGAAAACAGGCCAAGCCAAAAAAACATAGAAGGCCGAAACAAAAGAGCAAAAAATCGGCAAAACCAACAATAAGCTCCGAGATCAAAATTATCGTTTCGCCAGCGATCAAAATGCAAATGAAGCGTTGAAATCGGCTACGAGTTTTACTGAACCGATCAAAAATTATGTAAATTAGCCGTTGAAATCGGCCATGAGTTTTGAACTAAAAACATTATTTTGGAAGCAAAATTGTGCTTAAAAAATGAAAAACTCAGCAAGGTATCAAGGCCAAACAAAAATTAACAGCAAAAGCTGAGTTTTCTGAATTTTTTTCTGAATTTTTCTGAAATTTTTCTGAGTTTTTCTGAATGAATTTTTCTGAGTTTTTCCAAAAGCTGAGTTTTCCAAAAGTTTTTCCTAGCCTATGCGAATCTTGTAATTATGATGGCTTAATAGTGATCCTCGGTTAGCAGTAATGCGACTGAGCAGATTACTGCCACCCAGGTCTTTTCGACGGAATTGATGTTTGTGATCCCCTATTTTGTGGCTGATCCCATCTTTTCTTGTTGAATTTTTAGACCTATCCACTAATTGGAAACAATAATAATAATATTAATAATGATATGAAGCTAAGCGGCGGTATATATGTACAGCGAGTGAACAAAGAAAAGCGAGAACAAAAACAACATTAATTAAATTCCTTTTGTCTCGCGATATCCGTTCATTACGCAATACCACCCATAGCAATGAGCGATATGTGCCAATAACCGGATACCACAGACAATGACACAAGAACAAATATTAAATTATATTCACTCGGTCACCACAATATTTACGCTTCCGGTTACATCACTTGACCAATACAATTTTGCTTGACTCTGTCCTCTGGAAATTCAGGCTGGGAGAACAAACTTAGGGCATAGGTGGGCAAAGCTCTTAGTGTAACTTCTGCAACCATTGCAATAGCGGAAGTTGCATTGCCTTGATCAATTTTTTTATTTTGAGATATTGCAGAAGTTGTGCTACGTACGAATGTTTTTTTAAATTTGTTGCAGATTAACTGAGTTGCGCTTTCAATATTTTTGTTTTGTTTTTCAGTTGATATCGCAATTTTATACTTTGGACTAGTTTGGACTGTTTCATTTAGACTGTTTCACTTCAATCGTATTTTTGTCAAATTCTGATCTTCTTCAGCAAATTACTTGCTTCTTTACTGTAAAAAATCGCAAAAATGCGAAATTAGCATTGTGTTTTGTGAATTTGGTTGCGGAAGATAGGTTTCTCTTTCACTTGGTACAAAAATCCGCTTCCGTGGGCTAATTGCGGAGTTAGGTTGTGCTTCAACTGAATTAAAAAGTTCGTTGTGGAAGTTGCGCTGCGCTTCAGAAACTCAAAAAATTAAATTGCCTGCTTTTAGTGGTCGAAAAAGTTGTTGCGTTTTTGATAGAATGATATTCGTACCCACCTGTAAATAAGGGTTTTCAAAAACTTTTTTTAGGGTATCTCTTTGCATTTGTTAAATATCTTTGCAACCGCAGCCCCAAAATTAGAACAGAGAATTTCAAAATTTAGTTCGATTTTAGCTCTTGGAAGCTACCGGAATTGGCTGGATGCTTCACTCCCCATAAGCTTGCATTTTGATCTTTTTAGAGTTAAAGCTTGGTATTTCTACTACGGTAAATGCTGTTTAGCAGTTTGGCTTTGCCAAATTTTATAGTTGGTGTAAGCACCAGCGCAGCCAGAAATAAAAAAAGGGGGGACTAAATTTTTTTGTTATGATTAAAGCATATGCAAATCCAACAACTTTCATTTAGGCAAATTGTAACAAATTACAAAGATTTAGCGATAACAGGTAGAAGTACTGCAGTCGTTCATGCAGCAGACGCATAAAAAATAAATAAATGAAACAGAATAAAAGTAGTTTCACCTGGTTTTAAAATTTCATTTTATTTAATGATGCTACAGCGGGCGCAAAAACGCGTTTTCGTAACGTAGGCCATACAGGAAAGTCGCGGATTGACGTTATTATTCAGGCAAGCTAACATAATAATATTTCAACTTTCAAATAAGCTTATAGTATATTGTAATAAATTAAGAACAAATGAGATGTACATTGTACAATTCGCAAAAAGATACGAACAACCCCAACCTACACCCGAAAATGATTGTTTTTTGAAAAAATAAGTGCTCCCTATTATTATTTATACTAGTTGACACCACGTACTGCTTGCTATCTTCAAACAGAAAAAAAATGCGCTGTATTGTGCTTCGCCAATACAAAGCTTTGTTAATTGGTTACTGTACTGTTATTACTATCGTTGGTAGAAAATAGGTTATCTTAGCATTAAGCAAGAATAATGCAATAGCGATCGACCATTCCTTACGTGCGGTTAATTGTCTCAATCACATAATGCGAATCTGAACGCGGCGTTTGCGGAAAAATGGTCATAACTAAGTGCAATGGGTTTATTTATGCAGCGTGTCCGCAGACGAAATTTGGTTCGCGCCGAAAACTGCGTAGAATGCTTCCTGAGAGAATTTTAAGGCTCGGTCTACAGTGTGCGTAAAATTGCGAACGTACGGGCGTGTCGTTGGTTTGTTTGAAACAACTGACTGCTTGTACGCTGGTAAGGAGATACGCAAGGCATACCAAATTTTGGTTTAAAATAAACCAAAGACGAAATTTGCGCTCACGATTTTACGCGCAGTGTAGATCGGCAAAAGGCGGACGGCGTCTGAAAGATTTTTTGCTCGCAACCAGCACACTCAGTTTAGACTTCGACACAATTTGAACAACGTCGCCGGACTCGCTGCTCTGATAGACAACTAGAACACTATTGCAAATCAACACAGCTATACGGTGCGATATGCGGACGTAGAAATTGATTAGAACAGATTTCTTAAAAATAAATTAGCCTACTATTTGCTGTAATAAACATTTGACATTGGGCAGTTTGAAGTTATAAGATTAAACCAGTCGATCCCCCAACCCCAGCCAAAAATAAAATTAAAGGATCAAACTGACATCGTAGCTACGCTATTGGTAAACTGCAAAAAGTTTTTGAGCAATATATTGATTCTGCTGTTTTTCAGGCAAACGGGCTCTCTAGGCTGTTGGTTAAAATGTTGGCCTACATAAGGCGGTTTAGTCCAATTATATCTGATATCTTTCTCAGTGTAAACGCAAAAAAAATGGAAAACAGGCAAAATGCATGCAATCAAATGACATGCGTATATTTAATACGCGTGATCGGTAAAGCGGACCCAATGCAGTATAATAAGAAGCAATTTTGACGTTAAATATACCGGAATATATATGGAGAGTCATTCTTTTAGAAGAGATTTGCTTTCCTTCAGCAATTAGTGTTTTTTTCCGAAGGTTACAATTAAAAAATTCTCGAAATTTTTTAGGGTCGAAATACGATTTGACTATAGGGACATTTCGTGAACTGATACTCGTCAGTTCTCGGCCGCCACAAATTCTCACCGATTTCTGATTCTAGTTTTTGGAAAATGATGAGTTTTGAAACAAAATGGATCGCATTTTTTGGTTCAAAATCGCGCTGCTTTCTGCCTCGCTCACGTTTTCCCGCAAAAGCACTGCGGTATGCTGACAATACATTATCATTCCAAGACAGCGCGATACGAGCCACGCATAATCGAATATTTTCAATAGATATCAACACTAACTATGCAAGCATTCCCACTCTCCGGGTTTTGGTTCTACCCTGCGTTGCAAAAAGTCAACGTGGCTAAATATTCTTGTTTCAATAAAATCAAGTTTTCATGCGCGATTGTTATAAAATGTGACGTAATAAATAGCTTTTTCAACCATGTTTACCAAAATTGATTTTTTGATTGTAACTCATTTCCTTTGTAACGTTAAATATAATTCACTTTTCCTTTTGGCTGCAAACGTTTTTTCAACCAGAATATTTCGGAAACATTGCAAGCTAGACGCCTGAAGTTTTTTAAAGACAGAGAAGCTAAGATAATGACCTTGAAAAAAATTTGTTTTAAATGCAAAAGTTTTGACGTAGCTTATTTGCAACTCGGGATAAAATTACATTTGAGTTGAGCGTTTTTAAATCAGTTTTTTGAAATTTTATCTTTTTTAAATAATTTTTGTGAAATTGTGTACTTTCAAAAGGGGGGAGGGACTGGTCCCCCCAATCCCCCCCTGGCTGCGCCGGTGGGTGTAAATGCTAACTTACTATATAAGATAATCATTAAACCCTGAGCATACCTGATACCAGTCCTTTCATCTTTGTAATGCTACGCGCACTTTTGCGAGTGCATTGCTTACAGCATTGCAAGGCGCAAATTATGCATTGCGTTGCTTCCAGTCTAAAAGTTTTTTGTATGGAAGGATGGAATGGAATATTGAAGAAAATTTTAGTACCGGTATGGAATGGAATATGGAATTGAAGATTTTTAGTATGAAATGGAAATGAAATAGAAGAAAATTGCAGGTATGGAATATGGAAAAATCATCTTCCATTTCATTCCATATAATGCCATTTAGGTAAGGGGACCAACAAGAATTAAAAAGTTAGGATAATAGCGACCCAAAGAAAAGAGCCTACTTTGGTAAAAAAAGTTGATTGACCGAGCCTACCCTAAGCTGCAGCACTGAATGTATTGACAGCCGAAGGTAGATAGCATTACAAGCGGCGGAAAAAATTTTGTCAGGAGCTTAGAGCAGCCAAATCAATCGTCAAATATACGGATAATAGCATTAACCACAATGTTACAATTTAGGCATATTTGAAACCCATCAACAGGTTATTTATTTGGTGGGTAAGTTTTTTAACAATTGTTATTGTTGTTATTACGTTTCATTCAACAAGATTCTTTGGCCAGGAGACAGCGAAGGTACATTTTGGTCTTCGAGTCAAGCTGCCACCGGCCCACCTGTCTCCTACACACTGTCCCTTTTAATTGCTGAACTTCAAGGAGTGAAGCTTGTAAAGACCAATTTTTGTAGTCGTTGGCTCGACCCGATCGATAATCGAACCCGAGTCTACCGTTTCAGTAACAGACGCTATATCTCAGTGATTTTCAACCGCGGTTCTCATTAGTCTTTCCTGCGGCTCTCATTAACTTTTTAAAAAATAATCATTTTCTATTCCAAAAGGTTTTTCACAACTGGTCATCAAAATTTCAATTTATTTTTATTAAAATTAAAATTTGACTCATTTTTCATTAAAAGTAAAACCAATGCTACGGTACTAATGCAACATAATGCAATAAATTCCCACCCATTTACCAAAATATTTTCGAATAGGAGGTTAAACCTACTTGGCTCCCATTTGGGATGTGAAAGGAAAAGAGTGGCTGAAATCTAGCTCCTCAATTAACTTAGATGCAGATGCAATCCAACCCAATCAATATGTCCCCCAATCAACTGGCCATGACGTGTTTATGGACATTGTCCTAGCGATTATGTGCTAATCATGTGCTTTGTAATTTTATCCGGTTGGAACCTATTTTGTTTTTACATTTTTGTTTTTGGCTGGTCTAGGAGGTACTTTTGTCAAGTTGTTCACAATGCTCAGGTTAATTTTTTTTTCAATTCTTGGCCCCTTAGGTTGTCGGTACTGCTTTTACAATAGATGATATCATAGATGACCAGTACTTGAATTCATTCCAGGTCTGCTGATGACAGGCATACAAATACTTTTACAGGCAATAATAAAGAAATATTGCATGATGAGCTTTGGAAATTACTTTTTGGAACTCGAGTTCAGGGCAGTGCTGGAGAAAAATTGAAATTGTCCCTGTTCTGCTTTTGGACGCAAATTTCCCTACTCCGATGATCAGTTGGTTGCATTGCGTAACTAAGAGGGATAGAGGAGTTGAAGCACCCCTCCTCTTGCCAAGTCACTCCCAAAATTGAGTCCATATATGCATGCTAAGCGTATGTTATACTTAACCGGGAAGAAAGGGGGTAGGGTAAGCTAAAGGAGATATGGAATTTAATTCTGTCAGAAGGCTTCCAAATCTTTTGCTTTTTTTCCTCGTGTCACCGGACAGCGTCAGCCGCTAACTGTTGGACGCTTTTCATTCATATTTGAAGTAATACGCAAGTTTTAGGGATTAATTCTTTCAAATGACTCTACAAGCGGGAGAAATGTCATCCAATTTGCTTTAAAATGACTGTTTTTCTTTTTCCAAAAAAATTACAAAAGCCACGCAGCCCTCTATCACTGAGACGAATACTAATTTTATGTTTGGGTTCAAGTACAACCCCAGCCCCTTTGGAAAAATTCTTCTTACACGCTTGGTTGGTACACAGGGTATGCAGAATGTGTTGGATTGTGTGCAATTGAAGAGCTTAATTTTGTAACCCTTAATTTCATTTGTCGAATTACCTTTGATAGTAGCCTTGTGCTTGATCCCCTAGAATTGGAAGTTACCATAAATATGGGGATTTTATGCCCCTCACCAATTGACTCTGCAGTATATTATCTGCGGTTTCTATAAGGCTATATAAACTTTGAATACGATTTTAGTATTTGGTTATGAGTACCGTTTTTCTCTTTTTAACTTACGTTGTTTGCATGCGGCTCTTTAAAACCTTGAGGTTTAAAGTTTTACTCAGATACTGAAAAAGATTGAGAACCACTGGTCTATCCACTCAACCACTGATCGGTTAACTGGTCTAATCCTTGTTTGCTTGAATAGTGATCTTTTAAATAAGTTATGAAACAGGGGCGTAATTATCTTATTTTCGTCGTAAGAAAAGCCGCACGCATAGATTTTTTTACTCGATGTAATCGATGCGAACATTTGTAACAATGCGGTCCAAGCGATTATGGAAGGGCATCATAGCAAAGTCGCAGACAGAAGCATCCTAGTGACGCTTGCGTCGAATATGCAACCCAAAATTGCTACATGGCAAAACTTTTGGTTTTCACTACAAGAGCACTTGTGCTGTAATAATTTCATTCATTTCGTTTCGCTTATGCCTGCCAGTATGAAAGGTAATGAATGGATACAAGCTGCGGTATAGAAGTAGATCACCAGCAAAAAAGTCCGAATTGGTTGTCGATCTAATTCTGGAAGGAATTGAAAGGAATCTGTGGCGTAAAAACAAGACCATTGCCATCATTTTTCTCTCAATAAAGTTAAACCTGAAATGGGTTTGCATTTGTGCGGGGTCACACCAAAGTATTGAGGTGTTGTGTTTATTCGGCTCTCACCAAAGTTTATACCTTCAGAGTCACACCAAACTTCGGTGTGACTCTCACCAAAGTCACACCAAAGTTTATTCGGCAAGATAGAGTGAACATTAAAAGTTGAGACCACAAAAATTACTCAAGTTTTGTTGCAAAAGCAATATCTAAAAAGCGAAATAATCCTATTGGTGTTTATATTCAAAACACTAACAAGCTTAATGCAATAAATTTTCATTAAAAAATGCAATTTAAATTCGTAGGTAAAGATCAAAAAATACAATTGACATTCAGAAACTCGTCTTTAAACGTACCATTGTCAACGTAACGTAGGAATGCAGTAAGTTGTGCACAGGATGAAACATCCTTGCACTCGTCCAGCTGCAGACCAAAACGAGCCAGCTGACTTCATTAGGGCAATGACTTACAACAGAGAAATCCTATGTTGCACCGTGCTATGCAAAAGAGATAGTGCATTTAACTTGCTTTCTGCTTCTTTTCCAATTAAAATGCGATTAATATCTCTCGCGCATGGTAGTATTAACTGTTCAGCAATTGTGTGCGGCTTCTGGGCTTTCGCAATCTGCTTTTTTTTGCGATTGTGTGCGGCTTTAATTTTGCAATACGAGATCGCTTCACACAATTTGCCTTTCGCTCAAAAAATAAGTCTTTGCAGTCAGTGTGTTTTGTTTTTAAATAGTGTCTTTTCAGTTTTGATGGTTTCATGGATTCAGACAAAAGAACTTTCATGCTCAGTACACACTGTGGTTTTTCATTGCAGTCAGAGATGATATTGACAAATCCATACTTGAGAATGAATGCAAATAACTGCGTCTTTTTATCATAATATCATAAAGTTTAACCTCACTTGCAAAATTTTTAAACCGAATAGCCTAAAATGATAACATTGAATCGAAAAGGGGTTATTCAAATCTCGCTCAAACATCAGGCTGTAGGGCAGTGTTTCCCTTATGTTAACTTGCCTATCATTACTACTGCTAACACATTGTCTGTAGCGCAGACAAACCTACTCTTGTCTGCACTGGCAGCAGCTCTGCTCTTATTATTAGAACAACAGCTCCTAAGGGTACTAAAATCTAGCCCACCCACAGTACAATTTTTTCTCAGCTACAAATACTCTATGAATTTCTCCCGCTGTTAACTAAATTCGGAAAAAACTTGGCTTGAATATAAACTTTGCACAAATCTAATTATTTTGAAATCAGAATACCGTACTATGAAATCCTCTAAACTTTCTTCAAAGCAAGAGTATACTTCACGGTACCGTATTCAAACAACCTGACTTACAAGCACAGCACAGCATTCCTTAGTTGTGTCATAATGTTATTTGTGCTTTGCCAAAATATTTAATAATAATAACCGCACCAGAGTTGTAAACGGGCCGACTAGTTCAGGCCCGAACCCGGCCCGAACCCAAAAATATAAGCCCGAACCCGGCCCAAACCCGAAAACTCATTTGAAGCCCAAGTTATGCCCAAACAAACCCGAAAGTTAAGTTAGGTCTGAAAAATTTGGCAATGTTGCCAAGTTATTTTGATTATATTTTTGTGCGCCTAGGACGAAATGCACGTCTCAGGCCCGAGTTAAGCCAGAAATTTTTGTCAACTTTAGGCCCGAACCCGACCCGAAAAGCCCGGCCCGACCTACAACTCTGAACCGCACTTCAAAGAGTTTTAACTGTCAATCATTCCTAAAGCGATCTTAAAGTCTTAACCGAAAAATTGGCTGTGATTTTTGCCACAGTGCCGGATATTTTGGCCACGACTAAGAGTGATTCCAACCTGAAATGCACATTATAGCACAACCTGTAAATAAATATTTAAATTTTTCTACTAACCATCAAATGCTCTTGCGACCCCTAGAAAAAAAGCTCGCAACCCCCATAGGGGTTCCAGGTTGAAAACCAATGGTCTAGGGTTTAATTTATTTGAGTTGTGAGGTTTGAGGATTTGAAATTTTTTTTAAACTGTTTGATCGTATAGCGAAAACCCCGGACACCATGCACATAAATGATAATGGTGCTTGTCTTATTCCAACAAAAAGTCTTGTTTGGGTTTTGATTGACAAAACGTTAATGTAAAAAACATAGGTTGGCACAAGTCCGTTAATCGTTAATCCGTTAATAACGAAGCTAACTTTTTCATTAACTCGTTAATCCGTTAAAAAGTTTTTTCATGTTAACGGACTAAATTAACTTCCGTTAAGTTCTGTAAAGGGATTAAATTAACTTCCGTTAAATTCTGTTAACTTCCGTTAAGGTTTTTATGGGTAATAGCTTATCTTGCACCATTTATTTCATCATATCGGTACAAACCAGTTTGCATTGGCAACACTTGTTGCGTAATAGCACAAGTTTTTTAGAAGGATTTAAGCAAAGAAAGCAGGTCTTTTTTGTGGCAAATAAGCTGCAGCCTCACAGGTCTATTAATTATCGCTGTTCACAATTTCCAAAGATTTTCTGATCGCAACTTCTTTAGTGCATTTGAAGTTATTTTATCTTAAAATTAGATTAGACTGTAAAATGTAACTTCCAAAACGCATAAAGACCACCATACCTATAAATATTTCCTTACAATCAGGTCAACAGCGTCAATACGTGTCCTAGAAGCGAGTGAATAAAACGAAATGTAAATTACCCGCAAAATGTTAACGAATTAACGGACTTTATTAACTTCCGTTAATTAAATCTGAAAATAACGGATTAACGTTAGCGGAGGTGTGAAGTTTGTTTGTTAACGGACTAGTGAATAATGAAGCTAACGTTTTGCATCAACTTGCCCACCTACGGTAAAAAATCTATTTTGGTATGTCTGTTTTCTGAAACTTTCGTCATTCGGTTTCAACTACTAAATTTTTCTAGAAAAAATATTGTTCATGTTTCGTTTGTATTAGCTCACCAATTTTCTAAACGTAAGTTCTGGTGTGCTTTTTAATGTGACCTATTCCACTGTACGGTATGCAATAATTATGTTATCTTAAAGTGATTTTATCTTGCTGGGCCACTTTTGGAATTTAATTTACTGGTGTTTAATTGTAATTGCAGACCTTACGATCTTCGAGTCAAGCTGCCACCTGCCCGCCTGTCTACCACACACGATGGAGGCTTCACTCTGTCCCTTTTAACGCTGAACGTCAAGCAGAGAAGCTGTGAATACTAATTTTGTAATCTTTGGTTTGACCCAACCGGGAATCTAACCCAGGTCTTCCGTTTCAGTAGCAGACACTCTAACCACTCGGCCACTGATTGGTTATATTTGCTAAAATCTTTAAAACTTTAACTTTCATCAGATTTTGATCAATGACTTAAAATTTGCTGATTGTCAAATCGGGTATACCATACTCAATAGACTGAAACGGTGCATTTTACGTATTTTTAAAAATTAATAACGGTTTGACTATCTTGAATTCTGCCATGACCTAGTTGCAAATGTATTGCAGTTTGAATTAACTGTCCTCAGCAGTTTGAAACATTTTTATTGTTTATGAGCATAGGTGGGCAAGTTAATGCAAAACGTTAGCTTCGTTAACCACTAGTCCGTCAACAAACTTCACATCTCCGTTAACGTTAATCCGTTATTTTCAGCTTTAATTAACGGAAGTTAATAAAGTCCGTTAAACCGTTAACATTTTGCGTGTAATTTTCATTTCGTTTTATTCACTCGCTTCTAGAACACGTATTGACGCTGTTGAGCTGATTGTAAGGAAAATTTTATAGCTATGGTGGTCTTTTTGTGTTTTGGAAGTTACATTTTACAGTCTAATCTAATTTCAAGATTAAAACAAGTTCAAATGCACAACGAAGCTGCAAGATATTAACGGAAGTTAACAGAATTTAACGGAAGTTAATTTAGTCAGTTAACAGCACTTAACGGAAGTTAATTTAGTCCGTTAACATGAAAAAACTTTTTAACGGATTAACGAGTTAATGAAAAAGTTAGCTTCATTATTAACGGATTAACAATTAACGGACTTGTGCCCACCTATGTTTATGAGTAATGGTGAAATAATCAGCATTTTTACAAAATCAGTCAAAAACATGCATTGTCAGTTTCGTATTCAAATAGTATGAACTGATTTCATTACTAGATTTCAACGCATTTTTGACTAATTTGGTTTAAACGCTAATTGTTCCATTTTTTATGTGTATATGTTTACTATTTTTGAAGCAGTTAATCTTTACTTTTTGAAAAAATGGCAATATAAACGAAATTTCTGGACGGAAAAGCTTAAACTTTGAACTGTAGGCTTTCAGTAACGGTTGGCTTAAAGGTCTTAGAAAGCTCAAATAATGTAGAGTTAGATTTTGGATCATTTCGAATGCTTTTCAAGAGAAACACACACACACACATTTGGTTAACTCACACCGGGGATACCTAAACAAAACCGGGATGCGAAACTTCAAAAACCGCGTGGTAACGGAAGGTCTATTTACGAAATCATAAAATACAGTAAAATGTCTTTGACAATGCACTAAAGTTTACGCTTTAGTTAATTTTTTAGAAGTATAACAATTCTGCAAACCAACCTAGAATAGATTACACAGGTAAACGTGCAACAACAGACTATTTTATTAAACTACAATGAAAATATGACATGAGTTACTTAATATTTAGCAAATCAATGATAAATTAAATAGCACTTAGAGCAAAGTAAAAAAAACATGGATTTATCACACTAAACGACAGCATAAGAAAAATTACAGAAAAGAAAAATGGTCAATTACGAACCAAAGTTGTACTTGAAATGATAACCTATTTTGCTACGTATGAGTGCCCGGTTGTTTGTGAAAATTTAAGAGTTATGCCCACCAAGGTTTTCCGCAAAATTATGCATAGGTCTACAAACTGCAATGAATGATGTAATCGCTGCAAATCTTACGGCTCTAGAGCTGCGAAGCGCTCGTTTAAGTTTCTCCAGTTCACGAGCTCCAAGGCAATCAACCAAAATGATATTACAATCAGAGGTGGAGTCGAGGACACAAGGCTCGAGGCCAAGGCCAAGGCCAAGGACACAAAAAAATCCGAGGCCAAGGCCAAGGCCAAGGACAGCCCTTCCGAGGACAGAACCTCTCGAGGCCAAGGACAGGAATGCTCGAGGCCAAGGCCAAGGACCAAGGACACAGGCGCAAGTGTTCTCCAAAAAAAAAGTCTTCAAAAATTTTTTTCAGGCGATCTCCAATTCGTTGGCGTACCCAGAATTTATTGGGATAAGCCTAAACCACAAATCGAATGAAATGACGTCATCAAAATTTTTCCAAAGAGGAAGTTTTTGTGGAATAAACTTATCGTAGGATGGAAGATCTGATATCGCTGCCCGTTAGCACGTAACCAGGATTTTGCAAAGGGATAGGGCTTAAGCTAATAGTTCAAAAACGCAAATATTTAACTTTGGAAACGTGTTGAGAAAGCTAGTGTAACTCAAAGGTATCACAAACGGGGGGTCTCCATTGGACGATTTTTTGTAATTTTTTGAAAAAAAAAGCTATTTTAATGCCATTGAATCACATTTCGCAAATGTTCAGAGCCATTTAAAAGCACTAGATTTTTGACATTTGAAAGCCAATTGAAAAAATCAAATTGTTTAATACTCCTTTTACTCGCAATTTAAGTTTAAAACATGTTTAACATCTTGTATTTTGGAGTTAAATTTAATTGTTAGTGATCTGGTCCAGCTAGGGTGCGTTGTCTTAATTATAATGTGCATTGTCTCTTGCAACATTTTAGCAGTAAATAATAATCCACTCGAGGATTTTCCTTAGAGATTTTTGTTTTGTCATGACAATAACCAGTTATAGGAGTATATGTTCGGCCAGAAGGCCCAGGCTCCCTCAATTGAAGTTCAATAATTCGTTCAATCAGCATTTTCCATAGCTAATTTTTTTTAAAAGTATTTTGTGCGTAAAAACCGGAGAGGTTGGAGGTGAATTACTGAATTGTTATTGAAAAATGGTAAAATAGATAGTTAACTTCAACTAGCCATGTTATTGTCGGGCTGGATTTACATCGCGCTAGGCCCCTGGCGCTTTGGAGATTTTCTTAACATCTTTCTGCCAAATATAGGTGAAGACCAAAAAAAGTCTTGCGATTTTAGCTCGGGGCCACTAACTGATAGTCAGGCTCGTAGCCAGAAATTCGCACTGTGGGGGCGGTTTGGGGGTCTGGGGGCGGGGCCCCCAGTCACCAGAGGCCAATGGGGGTGAGGGGGCGAAGCCCCCAGCGCTCGAAAATTTTGCATTTTTTTGCAAAATGAACTTAATTTTAAAGCTATTTTAATAGAAAATAATGCTTTTAGAACGTGGCATAGAAATTAGCAACCCAACATGATTCAACTATAGTTGCATTAATGGGCTATATGGGAAGTGGCTGATGATAACATTGCAGTTCTCTTGTTTACCTGCTGGTAAATCAAAAAATCCTATTATTCAATAAAACTCACACGTAGTAATCTATTTCGCCTATATTTTATAAAAATAATTGGGGGAAGGGTTAATGGAAAGATATTTGAGAGAAGTGACTGGTAATTACCTAACACTGAATAGCCCCCCCTCCCCCATATTCCTGAGTTGATGATATATTTGTTGATAAAACCCATGTTTGGCGTTTTTAAATTAGCGATCAAATTTGATTGTTTATTTTCGGGCATTTTTTCAAAGTTTTCATTGATTTGTAACTTTAATTTTTGACAATTAGCCCCCGTTGAATACATGTTTCAAATGATGCATTAAATCACTTTTAGTCAATTCCAGCGCAAAAAACAGTCTCAAAAGAGCTAAAAACGTGGTATTTTCCTTATTCAGCATTTTGGTTGACAGGCCAATGGGGGGCTATAGTCCCCGCTTCCCCCATGGCAACGCTACTGCTGGTACTCCGTCATATTATGGTAAATCCAGCTCTGATTAATGCATTACGTTCACAAAAAGGCTAGATGCGGGCCTGAGATAGCAACTTTCAAGACAAAAACTCTCCGTTTTCTTCGGGTTATACGTTTAAATTGGCTGGGAAAAATTGAATTGAGGGGGACCCGGAGCTCCTGGTCTTCAATATTGTTGTTAGTTATACTGTTGTAAGCGAAAAATGCTTAAAAAAAAATGAAACTGAAAAAAAATTAGGCTTTTTTGTCACATTTTGTCATTGGTGAAATTTCAATTGGGAAGGGGGCGGACCCCCTGCCCCCTCCCCTCGGCTACGCTTATGTTCCAAGTGAGGAAAACAAAAAAGGTGTTCGCAAAATTTCTGCGAGGTTTCTGGCGTTTTCCAACGAAATTTCAACTGTTCAAAAAATAGTGCTGTCCTCGAGCCGAGGACAGGCCAATTTTCGAGGACTTGAGGCTTCGAGGCCAAGGCCAAGGCCAAGGACTTGACCTTCGAGGCCAAGGCCAAGGCCAAGGACTTCAAAATGTGTCCTCGAGGACGTCCTCGAGGCCAAGGACGTCCTCGAGGACTCCACCTCTGATTACAATAGAAGTAATAAGCGAGCTTGAAAGTGGAAAGAATGATGAGCGAAGTGCTGCACAGTATGTTTCCATGTTCTGGTCTCTCTTGCTTGACATCTATGTCTGTCGCAAGTCAAAAAATACAAGTAATTCACATCAACTTCAAGCTTTTGCACTTTTTTGATAAAGTTTTTTGAACTTTCAAGAGAATGGTCCAGGGACCAGAATAGTTTTTTTTAGGATTTAAATATTTTCGATCGTTTTTTAGCGAAACAGTCAAACACAGTTTGGACAATGAGAACAAAGTAAGTATTGCTTTCACGAATGCAGAGCACTGGTTTCAACAATAAATAGTTTTGATTTTCTTTCATTACAGGAAAGTAAAGAGTAATAGTAATGCACTGTTAAAGTAGTGGCAGCAAACAAAACTTAGTTGGCTGATTAACATCAAAACTGTTCGTGCAAGTATTGTTCCTGTTCAGGTACTGCAGACATCGTCTGAATGCAAGCTAGGAAGGTTTGGTTGGTAAGTCCAGCAAAGATAGATTCTTTCCAATCTTTGAAAAAATTGGTAGTCTTTTTGAGATAGCATAAGTTCGGCTGTTCTGTTTCTGCGGAAAATGTCGATGGCATACACATCTCATCTTTCTTTTTCAATACCTAAACACAGTGCAATGAGTGCATAGTTATGATATCTAAAGTTTAATGCAAAAATCAATTCACCTTAAAATCATTCTTGAAAAGTATTAAAGCCTACGCAAATCAATAGCTGGATGGCAGCAGCTCTTAAAATCCGTTAAGTTTAACAACCATGCCAATATTTCAATACTATTTGCCATTAATGACTGCACGCTAAAAAAACATACAATCCATTACAGTTGTTCCTATTTCGTTTTTCTGGTTTAGTGATTATTTAGTTGTTATTGTTGTTTTGCAACAAAGAAAAATACTGCCATTGCTAGTTGATTTTGATGAAACACCAATATACAATAAATGCAATTTATGATTTTACTACATACTAACAAAAACATTTTGAGTATTGTGCTTATTTATAAATGAATTGGATTTAGCATCCTCTGACAAAAAAACAGTATGCTAGTTACCAAGTCCTTTCTTTGGAGTTGTAACAGGCATCATTTCCCAAATGTTGGAAATAAACTTCAAACTTGGACGTGCCGACAAATCCAAGATTTTTTCGGTAGGCTATAAAATTCTAAAGCGTGAGCAGTTGATTTACTGAATACACCTAAAACAACAACGTTTTGTTGGTTTCTTTGACAAAACTTTGGAAGATTGGGAAAAATACTGGAAATTGCAGATGATTTGAAATAAACTCTTTTCAGCTCAACGAATTCATGTCCACTTTCTCTTATTTTCTAAGAGCTAGCAGTCATAGTTTGAATGTCAGCCTGATCAAAATGCTTGGCACACATTCTGTGCGAATTGTTCACGTTCAAGTATTTTAGAGGAATTGCTCTAATCCATTTTGGGCATAAAACTGAATATCTGAAGAATCTGAAGAAAATCTGTAGATTCGTTTTCTTTTTTTTTTAATTTTTGCTTCAGATGCATTTTATTTATTAGAACGATAGCCAGTTTTGGTGCTTGGGATATAGCAGGTATACCACATTTTTAAAACTGCTGTGATATACAGTTCTTGCAAATGTGAAAAAAGATACAATAATGTAGAAAAGCCAAGAAAATTGATATACCAATACTTCACAACTAAAATTTTATTTTATGTTGAAAGTACTGAGCACCTAAAAAATAAAAGATTAAAAATACCATTTGCTGTTGCAGGGTTACAGTAGGGTTTGCATCTTACTGGGAAAATCCTACTGACTAAATTGTGAGTGAAATTACTGTCATACTCTGAACTAGAATCAATTTCACATGGGCCACATGAAATTTTTCTTGTTAATTCAGAGTCCGAATCCTGATTCCTGACTTGACCTATCCTATACTAATAGACGTTGAAAGCTGATTTTTATACGCTATTGAAGTACAATTTAATCCTCAAAAGCCAATATTTAAGAATAAATTAATCTAATGAACAATTTTTTTATTGTGCCAGTAGCATTAGTGAGTAGGTTTACCCAAACCAAACTCCCCGACTCATCGATCTCTCTGGCAGTACAAAGCGGAAAACTGACCAGGAATGTCCACTTAACTGCAAGTCTGAAGAGCAAACAGCTCAGCAACAGACAGACATGACATAGGCCTACACGCTGCACAGTAGACTAGAGAAGAGTTATAGCTAAATCTACATGGCTTCAAGTAGCCTAAGCTTAGCTAAATAACCACACTTAATTTGAATAATCTCCAACTGCTATTTAAATACTGCCTTTGCACCACACCTATAATAGGCCTACCTCCTAAACTAAAACGTTTTACAATGCGTGAATGCTGCAATTCCTCTATTAAACAGTCAGAAGCTAGATCAGATACCGGTAAGCAGGTAAGTGCGTTTTCAGCAATGGCCCATTAGCCCTACTGTTAGCACGAAGTCGCACGGAGTAAAGCGGAGTTTCGCATTCCGCTTTTGTTTGGGTATCCCTGACTCAGACCTGATTGTTACGTTGTAGCTAAGCTATTTGAAAGCTATTTTTGTTTTATTTGTCTAGGCTTTCGATCCTTTCAGTGTTTGGATTCTTCGAAATGATTTCTAGAAATTTTCGAAGCTAAGATTTTGAAAACTGAGTCTTGGGGTGACACGGTCTCCAGTTTAAAATTCAACTTTCTTTTTTTTAGTTATGCTTCTTCGACACAGTTGACTCGTAATTGTTTACATTTTGTTTGCATTTTTATTCAGCAGATTTCGTTTCCCAACTAAAACTGTTTAGCACTTCTGTTGTTAATATATACAGTAGTAGAACAAAACAAAGCACACTGAATTGTGATAGTTATACGTGAGAGCGGAAAATTAGCATTCTCTTCAGAGAAGCAGATAATATTGATCAAAAATAGTGGTTACACACAAAATTGGCCAAAATTAGGCTGTATTATTTCTAGAAAAAAAATATGACTTAAAAAGCTAGGTCGAAGAATCGGGTATAGTTGGAAGAAAACAATGTAAAGCAATCATGTTTGTTTTCTACTGATTTTACTCGTCAAGTTCAAGCCCATCGAAATTTGTGTTTGTGATTGTGCTTCCAGAAACATCGAATCCTGTAAAGTTTGATCCTCCGAAGTCTGAACCTATAAATTCGCATCCGCTGAAATCTGCGTTGCTCAAATCCGAATTCGCAAATGTGCATCCAAAGATAAAGCTTCCTGAGAAATCAGCGCCATTAAATTCGGAATTCCTGAAATCGCTTCCATAGAAAGATGATCCACTGAAATCCGATCCTGCGAAGTTGGAGGATGCGAGTGAACATCCGAAAAACGATCCTCCAGAGTATTTTGCTCCAACGAATTTAGATCCCTCCAAAACGCTTCCGTAATAATTGCTGCCGCGAAAATCTCCGCCGCTTACATCTACGAAGCTGACGTTTGATCCAAATACGTTGGCACCTCGATGATCGGCTCCAGCCGATATTGTTCCACTAACATCTTGTCCAGCAACTGTTGCTCCTCTTAACTCTGTTCCAGATAAATCTGGAAACAAAATAAAACTTAGCGAAGTGTTTGATACAAAAATACAGCCTTGGTTATTCTGTTGAATTTTTGTTCAGCTAAATTTTGGCAACATTCTCACAAGTCATATTTGCTGACACTACGGTGATGAATATGATTTGCTTATGTCTTTAATTGCATTAACGAAGATATCAAATTTGAATCGTACACGAAAATTTATCGTGTATACGACTTCGTCAAAATTTTATGAAGCCTTCATACCACCAACAATTATTGTGTGCATGAAAATTTCTCTTCGAAAATTGTCATTTCTATTTTCTTGACTTACTTAGTTGACCATTGCTCAGGCAAATGTAACTGATCATCAACAGCCAAATTTTGAACAGAAGCATCTTTGAAGGTGTTCTTATCTGAAAATATTGATTTTAAGCACCTAATACGTTTCACTGGTGATTTCATTCATTTTCATTTTCCTATGCCAACACAGCAAGTTTTTTCTTGAAAGTTGAAACTATACTGAAATTAGAGGCCATAATTATTATTATGTTTATTTTAGTTTCAATTTGGTATCTCAGTAATAATGTTGTACTGAATCTAAGAAATGTTGCATCCCAACGCTTGTGTTGCATTTTTAACACAAGAAAACCTCTTTGTTGATGTTTTTTGGCTGGAAAAGTAGTCGGCTTTTTGGTTTGGGAAAAAAAGCGAACAACTGTAATTGGTTTTGATTAAAAACAGTACAGTACGAGAATGTGACTTGATCACGTGATATTTGGGGCGTGGGGACTTTGCAACTGCATGTTTTTTTGGTTTTGCTTCAGTTACTTCACTGTATCAGCGCATTTTGTTTTTGTTGCAACAGCTCACTGCAGTATTATGAATTTATTACTGAGGCTGTACTCTTTTAATCTCGCGTACTGTTTTTGTTTTCTACTTTTCGACATTTAGGGTGCCTTTTCGGTTTACACTTAACAACCTAACAAACAAATTGAACCTTTACAGCGTTGTAAACGAGCCGATGAGTATGAGCCCAAACCTGAAAACCTAAGCCCGGCCGAACCCAAAAAGTGATTTGAACCCAAAACCAGGCCCGAGAAAGCCTGAAGATTAGTTTGGATGAAAAATGTGTACTCTTGTAGATCGTAATGAAACTACTCATTGCTGACTAATTGTGACCTACTAATAATATAATTGTGTAATATTAATCACATTTACGCTTAAACAAAGTCGTCGTTTTAGCGCCGCAAAGTTGTTTGAAGTATGCTTATACAGCACCTAAAACCCAAAACACAAGTCAAGTACGTACAGTATATCAAGCCCGAATTGAGCCTGGCATTTTGCTAATCTTAGCCCGAACCCGACCGAAACAGCCCGGCCCGACTTACAATTCTGACGCATTAGAAGCACAATTCTGTATTTTCAATTTTTCTTTCTTTTTGTTTTCAGGTGTAACAAAAGCCCACAATGTGATATTTTGATAATTTTGTTTAGTTTGAATCTGCTTGAATTTTGCTCATTCAAGTATTTGTTCATCCTTATAGGCCGCGTTTCCAACTGATTAACAAATTTTGATTAAGCACATACAATGAGAGGATCCAAGTCATATTACTATTCTAGTGTTTACAAAGTTTAAAGTCAACTTACTTTTGACGGTGTTTACTCGTTCTAACTGCGTCGTAATTGAATTTGCGGTGTTGTTTTATTCGCTATATTGATTATATCTTCTCTTTTTTCGTCTCTTATCACCACGTTAAATCTTATGTGCAATTATCGTTAAGCCCTGGGGCAAAAACATTACGCATGCTTAGTTACTGAGTTTTTTTTATGTCTCTAGTAATTATTTTAATATTCATAAAATGATCTTTTATCAGAATTAAGAATCTCAAACTTCTTAAAAGATTTTTTTTTTGTTTTGGTTGATTGTCACAGTTTTTCAATAAAAGCCAGCCAGCTGCAAAACAGAAAAGAACTCAAATGGTAATAATATTCCAAAAAGTTTTTAAATTTTCATAATCACAGTAAGTTCCGCTCAAATCATTTTCAAATTTGCTGTGGCAATATATATTGGACTTTATTCTGGGGCTAACGCGGCGATTCAACTTTCCCGATTAAAGGCTTCATAGTTTTGCGCCTCCTAAGGTCCGATCAACACTCGGCGTAAAACCGGGAGGGTCCGAGTTTATCTTTAGTCTATTTTAAACAAAAATTTGGTTCGCTAGGCGTTCTGCCTTGCCAGCGGACAAGCTGCCAATTGGATTTTAAGCGTTGGTTAAAAAATAAACTAAGGACACGCTTGTACCCCCATCGTAGACCAAAAAACCTGGTGAAAAATAATTGGCGTATACTATCGTAAGCGTTTGAGCGTATTCTTTGTTTATTTAAACAATTTTTTCACTGGTAAGTCTGAGTAAATTATGTGCAAATTAAATAGATAGTGCTAGAAGTTTTGTTCGAAATAATCTCAAGATACGCTAGCATGTTCACGATTTTATTCCTAATGTAGATGTAGAATTGTAGATACGGCCTAAGAACTCATAGCTAGTGTTTCTATATACCAAGCCTGCACAACAAACGGCCCGCGCAGCCTTCTATTTCAACCCTCAAAACGATTTCATGGTAATCTCAAGCATAAATAATCTCTTTCAAGCAATCCACATTTGTCATATTGTGACGTGGTGTCTGACGCAACTGA
Source organism: Trididemnum nubilum (assembly GCA_963965965.1). Lineage (NCBI taxonomy): Eukaryota > Metazoa > Chordata > Ascidiacea > Aplousobranchia > Didemnidae > Trididemnum > Trididemnum nubilum. The sequence goes on from OZ014472.1 coordinate 20,323,265, forward strand.
ATGTATGTGAAAAATTTACATACTTTGGCAACAAAAATGTTCAGCTTATTTGGGAGCACTTATATATGTGAACAAACGTTCTCGCGAATGAACTTCAACAAAAACAAACAACGTTCCTCTACTACTGACGTGCATCTAGAAGACAAATATTAAAAATATCTTGTTCCAGCATCAAGCCTGAATATGCAGAGCTTGTTGCCAACAAACGGTTATTAAACTTTAGTTTGAGATTTGTGTTTACTGTTGACGTATTTTCGTAGGTGGGCAAGCTAGAGCAAAACGTTAGCTTCGTTAACCACTAGTCCGTCAACAAACTTCATACCTCCGTTAAAGTTAATTCGTTAGTTTCAGCCTTAATTATAACGGAATTTCATGAAATCCGTTAATTCGTTAACATTTTTAGTCTAATTTACGTTTCTCTGTATTTACTCACTTCTGGAACACGTAATAACTATAGGGCCATCTATATTTTGACCTAAAAAAATAATTTTTGGCTTTACTCTTGCTAAATTTGACTTTATTTTGACCAAACGTATTTTGGCTTAGTATGACGTTTTGATGTACAGATTTTAGAAAATATGCAACCAACCGGTTCGTGACAACATAACGTAGAAAAAAAGAGCCATTTTGCCTAACGGTTGCGCGTGAAAAAACTGCCAAATATAGCTTATACATGTTACTGCCTCTACATCTTTTTATTTTTAATAAACATCACACAATACAATTGCCAGAATTATTCATTGAAATACAGTAACATGTATTTTTTGACACAATTGATATCAAAATTTTTGTCTTTTCTCAGTAGTTTGCTCAGCATTGAGAGTGATTGCTCAACAGCAGCAGAGGTTGGTTGAGCTTTTTGCAATAATGCGTAGGTTGTTGGAGCCAGTAATTAAACTGTAAAATTTTGCACGGGGGTACGCTTTTGCACCTTGACCAAACGCATTAGGAATGCGAAAGCACTTCAGAGGAATTTATGTAATTCCGTCCCTGAAATCAAGTGAAGACCAAAAAAAAAAAGAAAAAGTCTTCACCGGAAAAAAAACGAGTTTTTGTCACCAAAAGAAAAAGAAAAAAAGGTCATCACCGCAATTTGGGACTATATTCTGCCAGAATTTATGTGATTTACATGTGCTGACAGGCCGTTTTTCATCTGATCATCCAGCGCTCAAATCTGGATGGGGGGAAGCTAAATGTCGACGGGGGACGCGTCCCCCCAACAATTTAAGTACTGATTGGAGCAATAGCCAAGTTGGTACAGTTTATTACTGCTTCTAAATCAGACTTGGATAGTCGTTTTTTTTATGTAAGTTTGAATTGAACGGGAGTCATCCAGAAAATGCATATTTTTCAGCAGTTCGTATGCTTCTGTCATTATGTAGTCACTTGCTTCTAATAGCTCGACGTTAGTTGATAAGGTCCGGCATTGATTAATACGAACCAATTCTGAGACCCAACCATCCACTTTGATAGCTTCTTTTGTTCGGCTGACTAAAAGACCTTCACCTGTCCGATAATTGTTGACAGTGGTACGAACAGCAGGAAGGTTTTCGCTGCAGTATAATGCAGCTCTAAGTCAAGTTGCCCATCGTGTAATCACAGGGACCGGAGGTAATGGCAGACCAGCTTCATGAAAATCACTTTTGCGACCTTTGTTTTTGTATGTTACTGCCTTTATTGTGCCACTGGCCACTATACGTTATCAATATTTTTAAAGAAAGCACGAACTCGCATAACGCTATTATGTAGTGAATGTTCAATGCAATGACATGCATCAAAGTTGGGCATAATTCCTTTCATGTTTTTCCAGCCAAAGACATGCACCGAGTAGCATCTGTTAAAAGCAGGGTCGAAAAAATTACTTCTTTTTACTTTAATTATTACAATTACAAGCTAAAATTTTCAATTACAATGAAAAGATTCTCAAAACATTATGACCAATTCATTTACACACGAAGCCTCGAGTTTTTTTTATATTAAAACGGTGGATTTGTTTTGTATTTCTATACCAAACCTATTAAAGCCCCATATTTCTCTAGTCTTGTTTTTCCACCAATCTTTGTTTAACTTTAATTCTTTGAAATACATAGTTTCGTTTGCAAGCAATTGTCAAGTATGTTTTTGAATTCATGTCGCTTCCAGCAACATTATGGTTTTAACCGAAAAGTTTGACGTCCTTCGTGGTCGACTCTTGGGAAATCATAACGACTTCCACTGGCAGGTAGGTGGCCAGATCAACCACTAACCCTGCAAAGCAGCTCGAGTCATAATACGCACAGAGCTGGACAGTGGACAGCGCTTTTAGCTTTCATCGGCAGCCCTCAGCTTCTCTCACAAAGTTTTTCCCCAACTGGACAAGACATTTGGCCGAACTGGACAAACCTTATGGGCCTGCACAGTTGCAGAGGGTTTGTAGGGAATAAACAATTTTTCACTTGTGATACTTAAAAAAAACAAGTGAAAAAATCGCTGAACCCTTGTATTAAGGACAGCCATAGGCTATCCCTACTGCAAGGGTTCTCCTTGTGTGACCACGGAAGTCGTTATGATTTCCCAGGAGTCGACCACGAAGGACGTCAAACTTTTCGGTTATGATTTCCGTGGTCACACAAGGAGAACCCTTGTAGTAGGGATAGCCTATGGCTGTCCTTAGTACAAGGGTTCAGCGATTTTTTCACTTGTTTTTTTTTTAAGTACCACAAGTGAAAAATCGTTTATTCCCTAGAAACCCACTGCGCAAGCCCTTAAGGTTTGTCCAGTTCGGCCAAGAGTCTTGTCCAGCTGGGGAATACCTTCAATTAAAGAATAAAAATATTAAAATTGATTAACATTGAAAACAATTGTGGCATGTTGTGTTCTATTTGTTTCTCATAGGTTTGTAATAAAAAAATACCTTCAACTAAGGAATAAAAAGATTAACATTGAAAACAATTGTGACATGTTGTGTTCTGTTTGTTTCTCGTAATTTTGTAAAAAAAAAAAAACTTTGTAAGAGAAGCTAAGAGCTGCCGATGAGAGCTAAAAGCTCGAAACAGCGCTGTCCAGCTCTGTGCATATTATGGTTTTAATTAAACCATGGTATCATTTCGCAATTATTTGTGCAAAACAAACTAAGTTTTAACACAATTAAAAATTGAAAAAAGTTGAAGTTGCGTAAGTTACAACTTCAAGTTACAACTACTACTTAACACTATTTTAACTTTTACCAATAATATCATATATTTAGCATGATACAAACTGGAACCATTAGTGTCACGTTGACATACACACAAGGGCAAACAAGCAAATAACACCCAAACTCCTAATATCACAAATAAGATTGAATTTACAATCATAGGCGTAGCCAGTAGGGGGGCCCAGGATGCCCGGGTCCCCCCCAATCGCAATGCCACCAAAGATAAAAACGTGACAAAAAAGTCTTGTTTCTTCATTTTCAGTTTCTTTTAGCGTCTTCGCGTACAACAGTACACGCGTACAACACCAATTACCAATAATATTGACGACTAAGAGGCCCGGGCCCCACCAATTCCATTTGGCCAACCAATTGAAATGTATAACCCGGTTAAAATTATTAAGGGTTTTTGTCCTGAAAGTTGCTACCCTCAGGCCCTCATTTAACTTTTTATGAAGGTAATGCAATAACAACAGCCGGATTTACCATATGGCACAGTGCCAGGGCCCCGCGCTCAGATGGTAAGACTTTTTTGGTCTTCACCTATATTTGGCAGGAAGATGTTGCAAACATCCCCAAAGTACAAGGGGTCCCGTGCAATGTAAATTTGGCCCGGGAATGACATGGTTAGTAAGCGTAACCATTTAATGTGCCATTTTCAGTAGCAATTCATCTCCTCTTGCAATTTAAGTCCAACTTTTTGTGGGGTAAAGATATAGTAGAATGGAAGAATTAAAGCCTTGCCTGTTGTTGGCAATTAACCAGGATTTTGCTAAAGGTAGATGTAAACTAAATTTCAATATAAATTTCAACTACAATTCATCGCCAGTTTTTACGCACAAAATACTTTTTAAAAAAATTAGCTAGGAGAAATGCTCACTGAACAAAATTTTGAATTTGAATTGGGGGTCCTGGGCCCCTTGGCCGTACAATCGTAGATGTACTCCAATACCTGGTTAACTTCATGACAAAAGAAAACCTCTAAGTAAAATCTTCGAGTGGATTATGATTTACTACAAAATATTGCAGGAGACAATGTTACGTACTTCCCCTATTTGGGCGAAATAAATCACTTACAATTAAAATTCAACAACTAAAAGCAACATTTTTAGCGCGCTTTGGACTTAAATTGCAAGTAAAAAGGAGGATTGAACAATTTAATTTTTTTGATTGGCTTTCAAATTTGAAAAAGCTCGTTCTTTCAAATGGCTCTAAACGCGTGCGAAATGTGATCCAATGGCATTAAATAGCCTTTTATTTCAAAAAATTACAAAAATCGCCCAGCGGCTGGTGGGCTTCGTCTCCAGACCCTTAATGTCTCCGGCGGCTGAAAATTACGCCCTCAGACCCACGTCTGTGATGCGTTTGAGTTACATTAGCTTACTCAAGACGTCTCCCAAGTTAGAAAATTGCACCTTTTAACTATTAGTTTACCTCTACCTTTAGCAAAATCCCGGTTAATTGCCAACAACAGGCAAGGCTTTGGATCTTCCATTCCACTATATCTTTGCCCCACAAAAAGTTCCTCTTTTGAAAATTTCTGATGACGTCAATGCATGTAATTTGTGGTTTGGGCCACTCCCAACCAAAAATCCTGGCTACAGCCATGGTTACAATGGTTATAGTTAACAACGATTACAGTCACGTATGACGTCATAGGCCAATTCTATGTTGGGTTTTTTTTTTTGTCTTGGAATTAGTGCTAATAATGATTAAAGTACGTGCTAAGTTTAGGTTATGAATATGATTAACTCTGTCTCTAAAACTAACTCTAGTTATCCTTAACCTACTATGATGTTCGGTTTGTGACATAAGATGTGATTGCAACCGGTAGAAAATGTCGATATCGATTTGCAACCGGAGGAAAATTGATATTATTCAAACACATTTTGTTATCATCTATCTTAGTGAATAATAGAGTGATTGTAATTGAAAATAAGCAGAAAATTTTTCAATTACAATTACAATTATCGACTTTTGAAAATTTTCAATTACAATTACAGCAAAATCGTGTAATTAATCACAATTTCGTCAATTACAAGTATAATTTTTCCAAGCCTGGTTAAAAGCAATCCAAAATTTTCTCGTTTGCTCCCAAGTTGACGCAATACGTCATCCACAGCGTGTATAATAATACTGGTATTCACAATGTTACTGCTTTCAAATGGAGGGTACTCAATAAAATGTTTCATTTGGGGTATCCAAGTTGTCCACTAGTATGTTAATGTATTTTTGCTTATCCACTTCTGCTTCATCCACAATCAAAAATACGCTTTTGTCCCAAAGTAGTTCTCGAATATTCTCCTCTTTCTGGGGCGCTAATTGAGCAACGCTCGCTCTATCGAGTTGTATATAGGCTTGTTTGGTATCCTTACGCCTTCCAGAAAAATATTTCCCTGAACGTACACTTTCCAGAATGTACATGTGGCCGAATGGGCATTTCCCTGAAAACCTATTTTCCAGAATGGACACTTGCCAGAATGTACATTTGGCCGAATGGACATTTCCCCGAAAACCTATTTTCCAGAATGGACACTTGCCAAAATGTACATTTGGCCAAATGGACATTTCCCCGAAATCCCATTTTCCAGAATGGACACTTGCCAGAATGTACCTTTGGCCAAATGGATATTTTCCAGAATGGCACTTGCCAGAATGTACATTTGGCCGAATGGACATTTTCCCGAAAATCTATTTTCCAGAATAAAATTACACTTCCTCGAAAATCATTTCTGAGAAAATATATTTTGAGAAAAATAATAAAAATGCTCATTTTTTTTTTGTTTTCAGTAACCAATATTGACTTTTGATTATCCGTAAATCTTAGTGCATTACTGTCACAGTTTTTCTATTAAATAAGAGTTATATCCCGACATAGGCGTAGCCAGGATTTTTGATTGGGGGGACCAAACCACAAATCACATGCAATGACGTCATCAAAAACTTCTAAAGAGGAATTTTTTGTGGGGGCAAAGATATCGTAGAATGGAAGATCAAAAGCCGTGGCCTTGTGTGGCACGTAACTACGAACTCGTTTAAGTAAAAGGCTTAAACCAAAAGTTAAATTGCGACAATGTCTAAATTGGGAGACGTGTGCTGAGTAAAGAAGTGCGCTGTAATTCAAACGTATCGCAGACGGGAGTCTGAGGGCAAAGCCCCCAGCCGCTGGGCGATTTTTCGTGAATTTTTGGAAAAAAACTATTTTGATACCATTGGATCATATTTCGCACGTATTCGAAGCCATTTGAAAGTGCTAGATTTTTAACATTTGAAAGCCAATTGAAAAAATTAAGTTGTTCAGTCCTCCTTTTGCTTGCAGTTTAAGTCCAAAACACGTTTAAAATCTTGCATTTTATGGTTAAATTTAGTAGGTGATTTGGCCCAGGTAAGGGGAAGTAAAGTGCATTGCCTCCTGCAATATTTTAGCAGTAAATAACAATCCAGTCGAGTATTTTCCTTAGAGATTATTGTTTTGTTATGAAAACAACCATTTATAGGAGTACATATACGGCCAGGAGGCCCAGGCCCTCTCAATTCAAATTTTTTTTAATGAGCATTCCCCTTACTGTAGCTTTTTTTTTTCAAAAGTATTTTGTTGCATATAAACTGGCGAGGTGGAGGTAAATTGTTATTGAAAGATGTACAACAGATAGATATGTCTACAAACCATGTTGTTGCCCGGGCCAGATTTAGATTCAGTAGGGCCCCTAGTACTTTGAGATTTTCGCAATATTTTCCGACCAAATACAGGTGAAGACCAAAAAAAGGCTTTACCATTTGAGCGTGGGGCCCCAGCCATTGTGCCATATGTTAAATCCGTATCTAGTTATTGCATTACCTTCATAAAAAGGTTAAATGAGGGCCTCAGTTAGCAACTTTTGGGATAAAAACCCTTGATTTCACTCGGTTTATACGTTTAAATTGGTTGTCAAACATTAAATTGAAGGGGCCCGGGCCCCCAGGAACAATATTAATGTTGGGGGCCCATTTAGGTAGGGGCCATTTAAATATTATTGTAGGGGGCCCATTTAAATTGGTTGGCAAATTAAATTGAGAGGTCCCGGGCCCCCTGGATCAATATTATTGTTGGGACCTATTTAAATTGGGGGCCATTTAGATATTATTGTAGAGGGCCCGTTTAAATTGGTTGGTAAAAATTAAATTGAGGGGACCCGGGATCCCTGGATCAAAAATATTGTTAATTATTGCTGTAAGCGTGTACTGTTGTACGCGAATATGCTAAAAGAAACTGAAACTGAAGAAACAATATTCTTTTTTGTGACATTTTTATTAGTGATAGCATTTCAATTGGGAGGGGGCGGGCCCCCTGCCCCCTCCCCTGGCTACGTCTGTGTATCCGGAATCGGTCAATTTATGTACAATCGTCTACGTGCTTTAAACGTAATAGGCATAGAAATTAAAAATCAATGAAAGCATGTTATCTTGTATTTGACGACGATTATTCTTGTTCGGCATTTCGCCTGCAAATCATCTCCATCTTTTTTAATTCTTCAGCGAAGCAACCCGATTACCGTGAGTCGCATTAGGGCAGGATTTGGAGATTTTAACTTGTACTTATATTGTTGGAGACATTTCATTCTTTATCGATAGCAAGAAGATCAATTCGTTTACCACATCATTGTTTGTCGACAATATCCGGCCCAAGGTGAAAAAAGACTGATCTATCTTGATGATTATTGTATTAAGGTAAAGATGGCTACATGGACTTTATAAACAATAGGCACAGTCAAACAAATGACGCTCTTATCATATTCATTAAGGAATAAGAATATTTTGACCCAGGTTTAAATATTTTTGCGGTGGGAGCGGCTCGTAATGGAAGCTGAAAAAGCTGCAGCATACCCTTCATCGTCTCTTTGTTTTTCTTTTTTTAATAATATTTTTATTTTGGAGGTTTTTAGCTATGCCGACCAGTAAATAAGTAATCACGTTTAGCCCCTCTCTCCCGCTCGACTGCAAAAATTAGAAAATTATCGTATTTTTAGAGCTATTTTAATATAAAAAAAAATTTGAAAACTCCTGAGAAAAGCTGTTAACTTTGCAGTTTTCATAACGCATTGAAATTGTACGCAGTGACGTCACAGCTAGTCTTTCTTCACTCCCTGTTGTGATAAATAGACAAAAATAAGCTGCGGCTTGCGTAACTTTTTGGCTTGTTAAGAAATGTAAAATTGTGTTTCTGTATAGCAAGCATTGAACTATTGAATATATCACATCTTGTGCTGTTGTAGGATACTGCGGTTGGTGTAGACTGTAGAGTCGTGGAAGGATATCCAAATTTGACTGAACTTAATTACGCTTTTAAATAGCGACCCAATTGCGTTAAATGAATTTGTTAATATGTGGTTGTTGATAGTCAGATGAATAATTTAAATGCGCCTCTTTCAAATTTTTTCACTAACTTTAACAGGTTCTGGTTATTTGCTTTCGATATTTAAATGTCTCGAAAAGTTGAAAATAATAATCAAGCAACGTCAATTCTATAATTGTACTGCCAAAGCCATTTATACCATCCTTGGTCTTATTAATATTGCAGATCAATATTTCTTCGTGGTTAAAATACCTGCCGTAAGGATTAAACTACAGAAGTGTACGTATTACGTTTCGGCAATTTTTGTTTAATTAGATCAGATAAAGTTTTTACATTGGCATTTTTTTTTAAAGAATTCCGATCATTAAAGCAGCGACTAACACTAGGGTGTATCGTTTTTGACTTTTTTTTTCAAAATCTAGATGGCTAGCGATAAAAAGTGGCACATGCATGAAAAAATAAAGTGTGCAAAATTTTAGCGAAATTGGGAGTGCTTTTGAGATTCCGCCAGGGGGTAAAAATTCAAATTTTGGCAAAAAAGGGGCAATTTTCAAAGTTAGTGTATGTAATGAAAACAAAAATATTTTTAACCTGGCTAGAAGCAAAATTGCAGTACTAGGTCTTCAAAACATCATTCTAAAACTTATTTTGTATTGGTATGAAGATTTCAGGTCCCCGCTTTGGCAGTAGATAAACCCTAAATTTGCTAAAATTTGGGAAATTTGCATCTTTTAATAGGTTTTTCTAATGTTTATTTGTAACTATTAGCATTACTGAGCACAGCATTAATTTATTGTTGTTATTTAACTTTCTTAGCCACTAATACATGTAGTTTTTAAATGTTTTCCTGTTTTTAGTAACCAGTAGGCTATGGCCTGCAATTACATTCAAATAATGTGACTGGCACATGGAAAGTTTATGAACTGCTAGTTAATTTTCCAGTTTTGTTCAGCGCTGCTCCTCTGATATTACAACAATGTGGCGTTGGTATCGAGTTTTGCCATTTGTGCGGTTTATTATCACCAGATTACTTCAGCTTGAAAAGTGCTGAATTTTCAACAGTAAGGACATCATAATATTATCATTAAAATGAACATCAGATAGCTAGTTTTATACCGTTTTCTACTGATAGCAGATAACGAAATTCTCAGATCAGCCTGAAATTTAATCAGTGGTGGCAAGTTATTTTTTAAAAGTAACCCATTGGTCAAAAAATAAAAAGATATAAATAAGATCACCAGCTACCTATCTTTGAATTGGTCAAAAAAGTGACTCAGTTGCAGTCTATAAAGTTGCAGTTATTACAGTAACACATCCTGTTTGTTGGCAAAAGTTTGGACGAGTTACAGTAACTAGTTACTGCCCACCGCTTGGTTAATAGTAATTAGTTTGTTAAAGCAGTTTAGAAGGCAATGGTTACTGAAATGTTAATAATTTAACGCTCATTTTTTTCAGGAAGTTTATTTGAAAGTACTATAAGCGTTTCATCTTTAGTGACTTTTCAATTTTGTTATATTGTCAATTGACATCATGAGTAATGGTACTAGACGTTCATCTGAATGTCCAATTTTCGGCTCTCCAAGAAATATTAGGGAGAGATGCTTACCAAGCTACGAAGAAGTGATGAAGCACTACATTTATGTTAGGCTACAAAAAAAGCAAAGAAAAGATCCATCGTTTAAGGCGATTGCTGCTGTTGTTGCCCAACGTTTAGAAATATTGCGAAAGAAAGCTTCTATTTTACATCTTTCACGAAAAAGAATAACCATTATGTTGCAGCAGTATCGACATAAAATGAACTACCTTTCTAAATCTAAATCTAACAACAGTAATAACTATAAAAGAAAGGTTGAACTTTTGCGAGATTCAGCGCATAAGAATTTATTTGATATAAGTGCATGCAAATGCCGGGACTTCGAACGATGTACTTGCAAATCGAGTTCCCCTTGCTGAGCGATGACTTCTTGTATGACCAAAGATCGGATCGTCGCATGGTGATTGCCGAGTTAGATAAAACTGCAACGATTTTAAATAAAAAAGAAACAAACGGAGGTTGGAAAGAGCTAAACAGTTTCGTCATGTACCTCTGTGTAGTGAAACTTCCAGCAACACCAGCAAAGCAGTGATGTTAAGTGAAGACCAAAGGGCAAGCGAAATGAGTGACAGTGAAAGCAGCGAATCAATGTTCCTGCAACTCCGAAAAGAAGACAAATCGACCTGTTCCTGAAACGGTGCGGCAGCTTTTCTTGCTTCATTTATGTTGCAGGGTGCTGGAGTCATCACGGAAAATGATGCATCATCAGTTACTGACAAAAACAAAATTTCCAGAGCAAGAAAGAAACGTAGAATGGACAGTGTGGCTTTGAACAAAACAGCTCTATACACCTGCAAAGCTTATACTTTGATGGTCGAAAATACCAAACGATCACTCAAAAACTGATGAATGGAAGAATGCATAAACGCATTGTAGTAGAAGAGCACATAACACTTATTAAAGAACCACAATCTGAATACATTGGCCATTTTGCAGCATCTACCGGTTCAAGCCAACCCCTATTTAATGTGTTTGATTTCGTATTTCGTTTTCCAAGTTTCATTCATACCATGATATTTATTTGTGTGAGTTTGTTTAACAGCAAACGATACAGTATCATGATTTAACAACCCAAATTAATTTTTCTATGTAATCATGGTTTATTGTTCTCCAATTATGGTGATTGCAAAACGCGTTAAACAAGAATAACAATGTGATTCAATGACATTCTGCATAGCACTTTTGTCTTCTCCCTTGCCAAATTATATTCTTTGTGATAAACTTGCTGCAACACTTAAATTTTTTTCAGATTCTGAGAAAGTTGAATTTTACCCCCAGGCTGAAGCATAAAACTAAAAAAAAATATCTTATAAACTATTTATAACAGGATCAGCCATAGGCAAACATGACAATGCTAAGTTTATCATTTATTAAAATGAGAAAAGATGTTCTACTGAAAAGGCAATTTTATGCTAAATTTCCCAAATTTTAGCAAATTTAGGGTTTATCTACTGCCAAAGCGGGGACCTGAAATCTTCATACCAATACAAAATAAGTTTTAGAATGATGTTTTGAAGACCTAGTACTGCAATTTTGCTTCTAGCCAGGTTAAAAATATTTTTGTTTTCATTACATACACTAACTTTGAAAATTGCCCCTTTTTTGCCAAAATTTGAATTTTTACCCCCTGGCGGAATCTCAAAAGCACTCCCAATTTCGCTAAAATTTTGCACCGTGCATGTGCCACTTTTTATCACTAGCCATCTAGATTTTGAAAAAAAGTCAAAAACGATACACCCTACTAACACTGCCAGGCTGCTACGAGCAATGCTATGTCAAACCAAGGTTAAACGCATATTTAAATAAAGAATTAATGTTTAAGGAGAAATAATGTCTATCCGTAAGGTTTTGAAACATGTCTTCAGTCGCGCGCCGGTAACGACGGCCAAATCTTGAATCGAACTTTCGACGTTAGTGATACCAATCAAAACTAGCTTTTTTTGTCCGTGCCCGGGCCTCGGCCTGCCGCTTTTACATTTGAGATATTACAATAAATGAGGCATAAATTTTCAATAATCACAAAGGTGACTGCGGAGTAGACTCCTGTTGACCTAGAAAGCTCATTTTCGGTAAAACGTTCAGTTACACTTTTTCATTGCAGTTGAATTTATCTCCGACGTTGATTTTTTAGGGTCCAAATGTTTTTATATAATTTGCAGCTTACCCTTTCAAAATGGTCACGAGCAGTAACTGTTTTGCGGTTCTGGGTAAAAAATTGCTGTTGTTGTTTTGCAGACGGCGCAATAACTAAATTTTGTTAATGAAGTTTTGGAATATAAATTTTTTGATGCATTTGAGTTAAGGTAAGCACTTAAACATTTATCAATTTAACAGTTTAGTTTTCAGCAATTTCTTCTTCGGGAATCCAAAAGGCTTGTAACGATCTCTATACTGAATTATTATGCAGTCTGTAGTAATATGTTAGGCTTATCCAGGGATCAATCCAATAATATTGGCAAGTTTTTTTCCGGTGGGGTACTCGAAGAACTACGCAGAAATGTACAGTACACGGACGGAGAACTAAACCTAATATAAAACTTTTTTTTTTAATAATAAGTCAATTACAATGTTTTTGACGTTTGCTGGCCAGAGTTTTAATATTTAATCGTTTTGCGTGCTTCTGGCCTAAAGGCTACCAGCGCGGAAGCCTATAGGGAAGAGCCACCACAACGGCGACTACTTAAAACAAGCAATGCAAAAAAGTTGTCTTCCCACAGGATTCGAACTTGTATTGGACCGGTAATCCAAAGACTGCGGGTTCGAATCCTGTGGGAAGACAACTTTTTCGCTTTGCTTTTTTAAGTAGTCGCCGTTCTGGTGGCTTTTCCGTAGGCTTCCGCTCTGGTAGCCTTTAGGCCAGACGTACGCAAAACGATTATATAAAACATATATTTACCTGGCTTACTGAACAAAAGAGTTTTATTTCGTCGCCTTGTATAATAGTTGCCAACATCAATTGTACATTTTGGCAAGTGGCCATTCTGGAAAACGTACATTCGGGGAAATGTCCATTCGGCCAAATGTACATTCTGGCAACTGTCCATTCTGGAAAATAGGTTTTCGGGGAAATGTCCATTCGGCCAAATGTACATTCTGGCAAGTGTCCATTCTGGAAAATGTACCTTCGGGGAAATGTCCATTTGGCCAAATGTACATTCTGGCAACTGTCCATTCTGGAAAATGTACATTCGGGGAAATGTCCATTTGGCCAAATGTACATTCTGGCAAGTGTCCATTCTGGAAAATGTACATTCGGGGAAATGTCCATTCGGCCAAGTGTTTTTCGGGAAAATGTCCATTCTGGAAGGTGTTTTTCGGGGAGATGTACAGGATGCGGCTTGCTTACCTTGAGAGCTGCTTGTCGTTACCAATTTAGTTTGGTGAAACTTGCTTTTTCGGTGATTCTCCACAAAAAATTTTTTGTCATATTTGACTAATACGTCGCAAAAATTGCTTGGTAAATCGCCAGCTGGAGTTTCCCCAAACTGATTTGGCTATGGCGGCATATTTCCTTAACTTTCGCTGTGGTCGATTTTGCTTGTTTGGGCATTTTCGTCCAACCAAATTTTCCAAGCTATACAATTTCGAAAACAGCATCTGTGGGGAGCGTAACGGTTTTATAGGACTGCGTAATTGTGTTGTAATAATGCATTTTGTCTTGACAGTGATAACTGAGCATTTGAATCTTTTCACGTGTATTTACGTACGCAATTATACTGCAAACTTGATTGCAGCCAATTTGTGAAATTCTACGTAACTTTGAGTTGAAAGAGTTTCTTTCAATTTGCATAAAACAACTTACTACGAGTACAAGATATTGACAGATGCTCAAAAATTCACAAAAATCAAGAAAGAACTAACTTTTTTGTTCTTTTTTTCTAGAAGTTTTTGATGAGAGACGATTTTGACAAATTTTGACTTTATTGAAAGTTTTGACTTTATTTTGACCTATAAACCCTATCACAAACAACTCCTAAGCAACCAAAACCAATTTTAGTATAAGTTTGATTATGTAACAAAGTCCTGAAAAAAAATTGAGTTTACTGACTTTAGCGGACCCTAGCAATGACACTGTTGGGCTGATTGTAAGGAAAAGTTTATTGCCAAAATGGTGTTTTTGTGTTTTGAAGTTACATTTTACGATCTAATCTAATTTCAAGGTAAAAATTGGTTCATATGCTCCTACGAAGCTGCGATCGGAAAATAGTTTGAAGTTGCGAACAGCGATAACTAATGGACCTATAAAGCTGCAGCTTATTATTTGCCACAAAAAATTGCTCCTTTCTTTGCTTTTCTATAAAACTAGTGCTAGTACGCAACAAGTGTTACCAGTGCAAACTGGTTTGTATCGGTACGATGAATTACATAAAAAAACTTTTTAACGAATTAACTTGTTAATGAAAAAGTTAGCTTCGTTATTTACGATTAATAAATTTGTGCACATCTATGCATATTTTCAATGCTTGCACTATACCTTACATTTCGATTATAATTTGTTACGATTAGTCCTGCCGTAAAAAGGTTGCTATTTTTAAAAAATAGCCGATAACGGTTACTATGGGGCGCCGTTTGAAAAAAAATTATTTGTTTTGTGAACCATGTTTTTTGAGCTTATTTAGACCATTATTTGTCCGATATATAAGTCGGATATTTCCGATATATATATCGGACAAATAATGGTCTAAATAAGCTCAAAAAACATGGTTCACAAAACAAATAATTTTTTTCCAAACGGCGCCCCATAGGTTACAAGCCTAATAAAAGATGGATGGAACAGCAATGATAAGTTTTTTCTGCCAATAAGTATCAAAAAACAACAATTAGATGTTTTTGCAACCTAAGAGGTGACGTTTGTTTTTTGCTTTTTCACAATCACAAGACGTTTCGCCGTAACTTTGGTAGCTACAACAGCGAAAGTGTGCGGCCTGCGACAAGTAGGTCTGTGTTGTTATGGCTTTTGTACTGCAGCGAATTGTGCAGGCCTGCAATAGACATTGGCATGACTGCATTTTGTTTGTGTTTATATGTTGCGCATTTTAAATTGATTAAAGTTTAACATGACACAGTGCACTGGGCCCTATGTAAAAATTAAAAGTTATTTATTTGAAACTCTGTTTTCGCAATCAGTATCACAATTTTTGGCCGAAAGTAAACCGGTTCTTACAGACATATCTTGTCTCCTAAAATAAATTAAAGCTCTTATAAATTTGAAACTCTGTTTCCGCAAGCGATATCCCTAGATGGTGCCTTTTTGCCATTGAATATTAAACTGAACTGAGCAGTAATAATATGGTCTATTTATTATTTTGTTTATATGATTACATCGCTCTATACGTGTTAAACTGGTTAAATCCTGCTTATCAAACGTGGAGATTATGATAAATATGTGCAATGATATGATTAAGATGAAAATGTGTGCACCGATATGATTAAGAGGATCGGCAAAAATGATAAATGCGCTAATTGCACTATTTTTTGCAGGCTACACAAGAGTATAGGCCTGCAGGGCTTTAATATATTTTAGGAGGTAAAATATGTCAGTAAGAACCGATTTGATTTCGGCAAAAAATTGTAAATCTACGTCCGAACGTATGTATTTTATTTTGACAAATTCTACGTCGTTATGAGATGGATCCCTTGTAAATTGGCAGTACGGGCGCAATGAAGATTGTTTAAAATAAGAGATATGCATGCTCACAATTTTAGCACCAACGGTCGCACCAACATGAATTAACTTTGATCCTCGAATTATCAATTCTTTGTCTTCTACACCGTTCGACTTGTTAGATTAAAATAAACTATATTCGCAAGTTCAAAGAAGTCATTTTTGAATTACTTTATAATTATAGAAGTTGGTCAAGACATTTATCTAAATTTTTCCTACGGAGTTTTGTTAATCCTCGGATCAAAGTTAATCCGCGTTGGTGCATGCGACCCTAAGTATAGCTGGGACTGCTCAGTGACGGCCGAATTGTGTCTACTGTTTTATGATCCTCATGTTCGGGGATGTTAATTTTAATCCATTCCTTTATTCGCTAAACTTGTTTTTCTTGATCTGCCAAACGCGGTAAATTTTCGCGAGTAGCCCCTGCATTCAGTTTCGTTTACAAAGTTCGTGAGTTGACTGGTTTATAAGTATACTATTATTTGGCATTAATCTAGTGCCTTGAGTGCAGTTTAACACCAAGGACGTCGGCAGAAAATTTTTCAGAGGCGAGAGCAATAGGAATAGAGCCAGCATTAACAATTAAAAATATAAAATTTTTGAAATTCGGGAGATTTAGGAGAGCCCATGCAAAGATCTGATCCATTTCATCGGTTTACAATTAGCACCGCAGATTATCTATCACCTAAAATGCTTCAAAGTAGACATTTGTATTTGCCATTTTACAAAACAAAACAAAAACTTGTATTACATTACCATAATCCGAATCAATTTCTTTGAAAGCAATAAAAATTTTACATCGGCAGTTAGTATTTGTAATAAACTTGCGGTAATGTGCATAAATTTTTAGATAAATATCTTTCTTTATAGACAAAAGTGTCTTGTATTATGTTATTCAAAGCCAGCCTTGCGAATAACAATTAGTTGCAGAGGCAGGGCAAGCCTTATGATGTAAACTGGGCAAGGACCTCGTCAAACAAGCCTTATGATGTAGACTGGACAAGGGCGTCGACAAGATTGTTAACAGATCAGATCAAACTTTATTTTCGAGACAAAAAACACAAAACAAACATTAACATATATTTAGCAATCTCGACGGAAGACTGCGAAGCGACCTTTAAGGGTCTTCGCTTCAAGCAGCCACCCGAAAATTTGTACAAAAACATAACGGTAATTTATGTTACTCTAGCAGAGAAAAGAATTATGTTTTAGTAGGGTGTCCCAAAAAACAAAAGTTTTGAAAGTTTGTGCTCCGTCAGCGATTTTGGGATCACATCACTAAAAAAACTTCCCCCAAAAAAAATTCAACCCGATCGGATGATGTTTAGGGGCGACACCACCCCCCTTTTTAATAGCGCTAACCCCAAAATTTAATAATCGATTATTTTGGCCAATTTTTGAGATAAATATGTAATGTCACCATTCCTATGATAAAGCAAAAATGTCCTATTTTGGCATATTTTTGCTGCTCAACTGAAACTGCAGCCAAATTTATTGAAAGAAGTACATATGCATAGGTAGCACATGCTAATTTCCAGAAAAATAGTTGTGCTAGAATTAACAATAAAAAACGAAGTCATGCACTATCAGTAGAGCATTTCAAACACATCACAAATAACCAAGTAAGCCCAGCAAAGTACAGTAATATCCTCAGTATCAAATTCACAAACATTTAAGTAGGCTACTCAGGATATTAAAATTATGAGCAATTGAGCATTATGATCAGTGCACACTTAATCGCAGTGAACGCTTCTATTTGAAGGCGAAGCTCGTTGCGATGCGGTGTTTACAGCTAATTTGAAATACCATCAACCAGGTACGGATACAACAGAGTAAAGACAAAAAAGTTCAGAACGAGCTAGTTCTAGAATAATCATGCTCCTACGGTTTGCGTTCGATTAATTACACTATACTGTGAGCTGATTTAATAAAATCACGTTTGCATGCGAGTTGCCAACAATGCACTCCATTGCAGGCGGGTTTCCTTGACCGCTCCTATCGCAAGCCCGTACCCAGAGGAGAGTGTCAAGCAGGAAAACTTGAGCCCTGTCAGGAAAAGTTTTACATGATGGTGGTGCTGTCTAGTGACACGCCATATTAGCTATAAACAACGTCTCCGGTTATCTTAAAACTAAAACATATCCTACTCTGGCCTAGGACTAGCTTTTTTAATCTCTACCTCATGTTTGAAAATTGGCCCAAATTTTTGCCGAGGACGGTTTTATTTTTTTGTCTTCTTAATTATGTACGAAATATGTTTAGCCCTGTTTGAATTTTTCTGAGTCCCGTTTGAACATTTAACGCATCTCGCTACGAACTTACAGTCCTATCGTACGGCCTGTATAATCCATGACCAAAACTGCAATCATTTTGTAAGTTTGATTTTGGTGGGTTTAAAAATTAAATGAATGAAATGGTTTGTCAAATTCAGTAACTGTAGATTAGGTAGACATTGTTAGTAATGAACCAGGTTGAACTGCAAATCTATCACATTTAATCTTCCTGTGCTATGCAGACATTTTATCTGAGACCGATTTAACTGCATTATCCGTAGGCTTACAGTAACGTCTAACAGTAACAAAAAGCAGTAATGGCATTTAAAAATGTAAAATAGTCTCTATGGCTGGGTTACAGTAATTAGCAAAATTAAGCAACTGGTAGAACAAGTATGGTATAGGTGCTTATAGGTATGAAGTCAATAAAGTCACTTCTTGAATGCTTTCTCTCTGTGAACTTAGCCTGTCAGCTGTCATGTTTAAAGTTAAACGTAAGCTTGGAGCCTTGGAGGTCCAAAAAATATTCAGAAATCAGAATATACTTTTATTAAATGATGTACAGGATTATTTTGTGTTCGTGTTAAAATAAAAGAAAAGGAAAAGCAACAAATCAATTTTAAATTTTTTTAAATATCAGAAAGCAGGTATAACTGTTCATACAAAAAAGAAAACCAGGTTGTTTAAGGCATTTGTTGAATGCTTTGATAGCATGTCAGCTGATTATGATTTTGGCTATTTGTTTTCGTGATATTGGTATATGCTCTGCTTTTTACAAAAGTTTTGGTGCTTATCCATGTCTTCACACATGTCACTCTCAAATCTTCCAGCTTGTAAGTTATGTATAGTTGGCAGCTCTGTAACGTCGTACATTCAAGGTAATTGATAACTAAAAGACTTACAATAATTCTGAAAAAGAAAAAAAAAAATCGAAAAATGATTGAAGATAATTTCCTTACAGGTTAAGGTAAGCTTGTCAGGACGTATCTGGCGTAGCGAACCGGGATGCAAATCTTTGTTGAGCATCGGGGGGGATAATTTGCAATTTTACCCCAATTTTGCCCTATTTTCAACATTGGGGGGGATGAACCTCGACCATGATTTTTTTCAGGTGAGCAAATTAAGTGAAGTGCAAAAAAAAAGGTCTTCACCAAAAATGGAACACTTTTTTTCCCCGAATTTAGGTGAAGACCAGAAAAAAGGTCTTCACCAAAAAATGGAACCAGGTGCATAGCCAGCAATTCGCAATAGGGGGGGGGCTAATTTTTGGGTCTGGGGGCGGAGCCTCCAGCTGCCGAAGGCCATTGGGGGTTGGGGCGAAGACCCCAGATGCCGGAGGCTGGGGTTCTGGGGGCGAAGCCCCCAGCCGCCAGAGGCACGGGGTCTGGGGGCGGAGCCCCAAGCGCATGAAAATTTTGCATTTTTTTGCAAAAATAGCTCAATTTTAGAGCTGTTTTAATAAAAAAGAGTGCTTTTAAAACGTAGCATACAAATTGGGAGCTTAACATGATTCAACTGGTTGCATTAATGGGCTGTGTGGGAGGTGGCTAATGATACCATTGTAGTTTTCTTGTTTACATGCTGGTAAATCAAAAAATTCTGATATTCAATAAAACTCACTTGGAGTAATGTATTTCATTTATATTTTATAAAGAAAAATAGTTGGGTGGGCTAATGGAAAGATATTTGAGAGAAGTGATAGGTTATTAACTAATACTGAATAGCTCCCCTTCCCCCTTATTTCTGAGTTTATAATATCTTTGTTGATAAAACTTATGTTTGGCATTTTTACATCAGCGATCAAATTTGATTGCTTATTTTTGGGCATTTTTCGAAGTTTTTATTGATTTTCGACTTTTATCTTTAACAAATTAGCCCCCCCTGAATATATGTTTCAAAAGATGCCTTAAATCACTTTTTAGTCCATTCCTGCACAAACAACAGTCTCAGACATAGCCGTAGGAGGCGCGGGGCTGGGGGTGGTCGCCCCCCCTTTTGGTTCAAAACGTCTAAAATTTGGGCAAATAGTTGTTATATGTGGGCACACCAGTGGCGAAAAAACGTCTCAATTTCAGTGAAGACCTTTTTTTTTCTTTTCTTTTGGAAAACACTTCTTAATTTGGACAGAAAAACCGATTGATTTTTCGTGCAAAACTCAATGCATCAAGTCATTTTTCGGGCAAAAGTTCGGTGCCCCCAAATCATTTTGAGCTCCTACGGCCATGGTTTCAGAAAAGATAAAAACGTGGTATTTTCCTAATTCTGCATTTTGCACTTAAACCTTTTTATTCTACATATGCAGTTAAACCTTTTTTTAAAGCGCGGAAAACGAGAATTTCTGCAAAACCCTAACAATTTTTTTAACCTACGTACCGTACCTCTCAAATACGGTATATTTAGAGCTTTGATTGACCTACGTACTGTACCTTTGAAGCACGGTACGTTTAGAGTGTATCATCCGATGAAAAGTACGGAGGTTCGGCACGAACGCAAAAAAATTTTTTGTTACATTACGTTAGTATGCTACAGTAAATTTTTGAAGTACGCTATGTTCCAATTTCAAACGTACCGTACCGTACTGCTATCTTTGCTTTGTGACGACTATTTTTTGGTCTTAGATTTACGCTTGGACATTAACGAAAATATCGTAAAACGGGTTTGCATAATACCAATCGACGTCGCGCACAAAACTTTTTCTCTCCCAAATTGCGCTCGAGTCGAAATTTGCTTAAGTTAGGAATTTTTGATGTGGCTAATCTTAAAAGTTCGATTGGGTAATACCAATCGCCATCGCAGACAGAATTTGCGATGATTTTGCCCGTACGAACGCTTGGATAATTCCGCCCCAGGAGACGTTAGATTTGAAAATAATCAACTTTTGCGCAATTCTCAAATTTTAATTTTGCAAATGAACAAAAATTGAGAAAGCTGCTCACGTGTTTGTCGTCTGGCATCGCTTTTCTGCAGCGATAAATTATTGCAAGCTGTTAAAAATTTACAACTGTTTACTTTCTTTTTACATCATTCATCGCATACGAGTGTAACTTAAATTCAACTAAAGACAACACATAAAAAATGTCTGGCTAAAAGTTCCAAAATACTACAATAGTAATAACAGTGTAATATAAGTTACTGATTTTGAAAAACCAAATGCAAAGTAAACCAAAATGATTCTATCGTTGAACCAGTTAATGAGACACTTTCACCAAATTAATAATTTACCCATGCTAGGAGCACACCAAGTCATCCACTCCATCTCCGTCAAAATCTCCAACTATAATATTTATCAAATATTTAGTGCTAAATAGAGAATGATTGCCACTCCAAGCCAATCGTAGCATAGAAATCCTCACATTTTTATAAACTTGTCTATAAGAAAACAAAATAGAGGCATTGCAATATCAAATGAAGTCGTCTATAAAGATCTACGTTGCAATATAATTAACAAGTACACATTTTTTGAGCAATCGTACGAGCGTTACCATTCTTTGATGATCCTCGTTCCATGCTGTTGAGTGAAATTAATTAAGCAAAAATTCTTACAAAAGCGCATTGGCAGAATGGTCCTAATACTAGGCAATTTGCTTCTATCAAGGCACATCTAAATACATTCCGGTAAAACAGCCAGCCAGCTTTCGTAGCCATTTTGCGAAAAAAGCAACAGACTATCTCACGCACTCATCATCTTTGTATGGTCATTGGTCACATCTTCATGTCTGCAGTTATCGTCCAGTTTTTAAAGTTCATTTGGCATTTATCAGCTGATTTAAAGCCGCCGGTCATGTTGTCGAAGAGGAATTTTTGATCAGATGATCTAGGTCTTGTGGAAGTTTGTTGCATTCTGGGCAGGTTTGGGAGTTAAGTAAACTCCAGCGATGGAGGTTTACTCCGGTTCTGGCGTGTCAGGACTTGATTCAATTGGCAATTGTTCAATGTTCATTGCTTTCGTGATGTTGCGAGGAAACCTGGTAATGGCTTTGTGGAATCAGTGATCAGGTTTCCTCGTGTGGTTTGGTGTTCAAGCCAATGAGTTTTCCATATTAAATTTCGAGTAGTTCTTGTATATTCAAATTTGTTTTGAGTGTTTTGTAGAAAGTTTGCGTGACTTTAGTCCGGCTGTGTTTGGTGCAGTGTCAATGATTTGCTTGATTGGGATGTTGTTTGGAAGGTTTTCCAATTATAGATGAGTATTTTGAGTGAGTTCCTGTCTTTGGAGATGGGAGGAACAATTATAGTTATGGTTGGAAGCCAAACTGTAGGAGTTGATTTCAGCGTTCTCGAAACAATTGTCATTGTGGTGTTAAGCTGTGTGTCAATCTTCTTTGCGTGTTTGCTTTTTTCCCAAACTGGTGCACAACACTCGGCAGAGGCGTAGCAGAGTGCTAAAGCTGATGTCCTCAGAGTAGTTTAATAAACGGTCCAGCTTGTTCCAGTAATTTTCTTCAAAATTGAGTTTCTGGTTTTCAGTTTCTCTTCAACTTTTTCGATGTTTTTCATATGTTAAGGTTCTATCCAAAGTGACTCCCAAATATTTTGGGCTAGCTTCTGGAGGAAGTTGTTCGTTTCGAATTCGAATTTTTAGGGCTTGATTTAAATGGTGGTTGTCCAAGTGGAAAACATTAAAACAGTGATTACAGTTTTGGTTTTATTCTTTTTCAAATACCATTTGTAGAAGAAATCATGCACAACATTCACATCCTGCGTTAAGTTTTTTCTATGGTTTTAAAATTCCGTGATTGGCAGGCAAGCCCTTGCATGACGGCAAAGTGATGATCCAGGCTCCTGCGACCTCGATCACCATGTTGCCGTCGAGCAGGGGCTTGCGCACCTTAAGAACACTAAGAGCGACACCAGCCAAAGTTCAATCATCCTGGAACGGTCAAGGTTAAGAGGTCATACAAAGAGAGATCAACCCCCGGTGCTCATACTGTGTTCCAACCCACTCCTGCGTCCACTCCTTTACCAACCTCACGCAACTACTTTTGAAAGCTGTGCTACTGAATTGCTAAAGTTGTTTAACGCTTCAGTGTAAAAATATACAAAAGTAAAACCGGCCAGCTGCTCGAGCGGTAACGCGTTCGTTTCTGAAACGGTAGGTCTGAGGTTCAAATCTCGGACCAGTCAAATTGGATGCAGTGTTGCCAACGGTTTGCCACCGCTGCAATATTTCTTCGAATGCACCTGTGTTGCCTGCGACCGCAATAACGCGGAGATGGGCATTACAAACTCGTCATACGCTTCGCCGTGATACAGCGAGTATAATAAAACATTTGATTTGGATTTACGTTTTGAAAAACTTTTTTTGAATTGCTAAAACTTTTTTTGAAAAGCTTTTTTTTTAACTTTTTTTAAAAACTTTTTTTGAACCTACCCCTTCTGTAAAGGTTCATTGCTACTAAACAAACTATTGCAGCATTGCCACAACCAGATGGCACTAAGTGAAGGGTGGGGTAGCATTGCAAACGTAAACAAAAAAATAAAATAGCTGATTTTTAGGGCTTATTCAATGTAGCTTATTTTTATTTTATTCAATGTAGCTTATTTAAAATAGCTGATATTCAATGTGCAGTGTATTAAGCTGCTAGTATTGCGTGAACTATGCGTTGGATAATTGAAGTCAGTGTAAAAATCATTACCGTAGGTCACCACCATACTTATCTTGCATCAATAAGCGTTTCTCCTTAAAATCAAAACAAAAGAGGCAAGAATTTTGGTGCACGTTTTATTGCGGTATTAAGCGATCTAATTTCACCAACTAATCTGTTAAAAAAAAACACGTTTATGCTTTGAGATTAACTACCAAACTTGACAAAAATAATAAACACAAACTTTTATCACGCTTACATACGGTTCTCGCCATTGCATGCAACGTCAACATACGTGTTAAAGGTAAAATGGTCAACAAGACGTTTTAATCTTCCGCGGCAATCTGTCTCCATGCAATTTCCCCACACAACTGCATTAATGGTATAGGCACTTGAGTATGTAGAGAAAAATTAAACGAAACATTCCTCCTACTGTTGCCAGTTAAAATTTGATTTTCTAGGAATTGGAATATCCTACCTAATCTGCAAAAGTATTTCTGTTGCAACACTAATTTATGTTGAAGTCTTGCATTCAGGTGTATTCAAACCAGTAGGGAAAGATACCTTAAACACAATTGACATTTTTCAACTGGCAGCATCTGTTGGGGAGATTTCCTAAACGTTGAAATGAAATATCGCACAAACAATAAGTCGTAGAAAACTGCCGAAATGTGGTGCCGATATGTTTCAGATAATTCTTTATTTTTTGCGCATAACCCCCTTTAAAACAGTTTTTGTAATGGACTCTTTTTTTTAACTTCGAAAAACTGTTTTGCGGCAAAAAAGGCACAGCTGTAGATTCATCCAACTTGCCCCAATGCCATAATATGAAGTAATAAGCCATTTTAACTCAAAATGCCTGGTGTTTTCAACTTTTATTATTTTACAATGCCCCCGTTAAAAGTTGAAAAGTTTACAAAATTGCTCAAACGAGTTTTAATTCGCGTTTTAATATAAGCTGTCAAATATAGCCACAGGATATCATTTACCTTAACCTTGAGGTATGATCTTCTCTTGACACCGGTGAACATTTAATAAAAAGCGCAAATTAGAAAACGTTTAAAAATGAATGGCTTGTCAGCAACAAAAAACCGAGTCTGCCTCAAATCAATCATTCATTTTGGCCAGTGACTTTTGTAGTAGCGTTTAAATCAAATCTTTTTCTTTTTTAAACTAAGTTTATGTTGGCTTGTACGAAAGCAAATAAAAAAAATGCTTCAAATCTTCTACACTCTGTACCATGCAATGTCACGAGCAAATACTACACGGCAATTGATTATGACTACCAGTCTCGTTAAAAACGCTTAAATACTGTACATCAGCTACCCTCACTAGCAGCGGTGGCACAACCATTTTGAAAGTGGGAGGGCCCAAAGTCTATCCAGTTTTTTCACCTACAGCGCATAACGCGCAGTTACTGTATAAGCTTACAGCGATTTTCGTTATTTTAGCATTAGCTACTGCAATTGCAGCATGTCGCTAAAGGTTACCGGAACAACGCAGTTCGTTAAAAAAAGTGCGCCCATAAATGTTATTCCAAGCCGTAATTAATCATCAAAAACTATAGCAATAATATTAGGCCTATCCAATATCCATAATAAAGCAGTCGCAAATTTAGTCGCAGCAAAAATGCTACATTGTTATTTGTTAGTAAACACACTGCAAATGTACACATTAAACTCGACATATATAGCTTGATAAAAAGGAGGATACCTGATAAGCTAGGGTCTTGCCTCAATTTTTTTCTTGAAATGTATAGGATATATACTGACCAATTTTTTCCCTTTGTTTACATATTACATTGCAGGCTTTTAAACTCCCGATATTTTTTAAAGTTCCGACTCCTGCACTCCACGAGTCCACAGTTTTGCTTAAATCTTTAAAAACTTATTTTTTTGTAGTAGCGTATAGCGTAACAAAGATTTGCCAAAATCTCCAGTATTTGATCACTGTTAATTTTGCGACTGCGATTCCACTAGCTTGTACGCTTGACTTAAAAATAAACTCAGCTTATCATATTATGGTCTATTGCATACTGTAAATTGTAAAAGGCAGTTAAATATTTCTATTCCAAACCAAGTATTTAGCCCTCTGTTTTGCTAAATTTGCAAACTTACTTATCATTGTGGGAGTAACAGTGCCGCTTCAACTATCATAGCTTGAACTTAAAGGGGGTGAAACATCCAGCTGGGATTATGTTCAAAAATTAAAAAAATATTTAAAACATTTCTTCTCTGAATTTCAGCCATCTACGATCTATCGTTTCTGAGATATTTCAATTCAAAGTTGGGAGATCTCCCCAACAATGTTGCGATTTAAGATCTAATTTTCTTGGAATTAAGACATATTATTTAAATTGTAAAAGTATTTCTGTTGTAACGCTAATTCATGCTTAAGCCTTGCATTCAGGAGCTTTCAAAGTTCAAACTAATATGAAAGATTACAATAAGCATCATCTTTGGAAAAATGAAATTTTAACTGGCAACACTGTAGGGGAGATCTCCTTACTTTGACAAAAAATATCTCAGAAACAATAAGTCGTAAGCTGGTGAAATTTGATAAAGATATGTTTCAGATTATTCTTTATCTTTTTCACATAATACCAGCAGGATGCTTCACCCCCTTTAAAACGCTGGCAAGGCCACTACCATTATCCAAATTTTTGTCGCTATCTTCCCCTTGGTTTATTATCGGCTGATTAGACGGAGGTTCTGAACTTGACTGTTCTGCTAACGAACGTTTGCTAAAAAACGATGTTATCTTTTTCATTTTATTTCTATATTAGCATTATAAACGTGCTAGCTCAACAGCAACATATACAAACAACATATAATGATTGCAAAGTCTCTTAAACACGCTTTTTAGAGCAAGCGTCGTTTGAGGCAGAGTTGTAAACGGGCCGACTAGATCAGGCCCGAACCCGAAAATATAAGCCCGAACCCGGCCGGAACCCGAAAACCAATTTGAAGCCCAAATTATGCCCGAAAAAACCCGAATGTAAAGTTAGTTATGAAAAGTATAGCAATGTTGCCGGATTATTTTGATTATATTCTAAGACAAAAAGTACGTCATAGGCCCGAATGAAGCCCGAAATTTTTGTCAACTTTAAACCCGAACCCGGCCCGAACCCGACCCGAAAAGCCCGGCCCGACTTACAACTCTGGTTTGAGGCATTCCATTTTGGCTTCCTTCCAAAAGTTACTTGAAACGCGTGAGTGCAAAATATGAAGATTGCGTCGCTTCTTCCTTTTGCGATTCAACACGTTACTTTTTGCGTTAGTATCCATCCGCTATTTACTATTTTTGTGGTGGTCAAGAATAAAAAAATGAATGAATTATTTCAGAAAATAATGTAGCATAGAACTCATTTTTTACACCACAAATTAACCTATAATTGTTCATCAGCTACACACCAATCAAATTCGCTCCTATTTCGTCCGTGACGCTTATAATAATGACGTAACAATGCAAAGAATGGCGGTTGAGGTACAATAACCGTGGAGAGGGGAGGGTATTTTTAGAGATTTGAAATCACTTTCAAAATAATGTAAACAACGTATAGTTGCAAAAATGACAGCCGCACAGGTATTAAACCTAAACCGAAGGTATCGTACTCTTAACACGAGCATCACAATTGGGAATGGAATCGATCCAGCGTTAAGCTCAAGAGGAGAAATTACGCTACAAAAATTATTTTTTGAGTCATCGTCGTAAAAGTCTATGCATATAGTCCAATGCCTTCCCACCCGGTTAGGATGTGTGAGTCTGCATTCTCCGCATTCTGGTTTCGACATCTATAATATTAAGTTGCAAAAACATTTTTCAGCAGTGTTATTTTAGAAAAAAATCACGTAAATTAGGGCCCCCCGGTTCCCCCACCTATGCTCACTAGCACTACTTTTTTACCCTCACTAGCAATACTGTACATCAGCTACACACGCACTACTTTTTGGTCTGCTGGATAAATTAGTGATTTTTATCAAAAAACGTAACAATATCAGAGTATCCAAAACAATGACAAAGAGCTCACCTGTTATATCAGCGCTAAACGGACATGGACGGATTTGGAAATCAGCCCAAAAACTTGTTGAAATTACAAAAGATTGGAATCTCTTAATGGCGCTCTGTCCTCACGTGATTGAGCAATAAACTGCTCCAATTTTACCATTCCCCCAAAATCCGTCTCCAACTTCCGCCTCATCTACGCACAAATACGCCGACATTTCTTTTAAGTATAAGTACGGTAATTAAAACCTTCAACCTTTTTTTCATAAAACTCTTTCGTGCTTTTAGGCTTAGGGTTGCTTGAGCGACAACCTCAGCATGAGTTATAGAGCACTCAACTCTATGACAATATTAGCATAAGGAAAGCATTACCAACATCCCTCGAGAACAACGCGCGTACCGTACCACACTGACTCATCACTTTTATGCTCAATTTTGCATTGATAAATGATCTTTCCATGCTTTATTGCCATATATTTTCAGTACCATAAACATGAGCTATTTATAGGGCACTCAGTTACATGACAATCTAAGCATATCGAAAGCAAAACTAGAATCCCTCTTGAACAAGGCGCATACAGTACTACACTGACTCATCATACCTTTTCTCAATTTTGCATTGATGATTGATCTTTTCGTCCATTATTGCCATTTATTTTCAGTGCGATTAGCATGAGCTACAGGGCACTCAGCTACTGACAATCTTAGCATAAGAAAGTAAAAGGGAGTATATTACAATGTTAAATAACAAGCGTACTACACTGATTTGTCATTTCTAAAAGTACAGGGTGAGCCAAAAGTAGGTGGACAGTAAAAAAATTAGGTGTAACGTATTAATAAAAAACAGGTAAAATTAAAACAAATTTTAGTAATAAAATATTGTAATTATATCTACCACTAATAACATAGTTGTAACAAAGTTAAAATGAACAATTGGATTAATGTAACTGAAGCATAAATCTATTCCATATGCCGTCCACCTACTTTTGGCTCACCCTGTATATTACGATGCTGCATAACGACTAACGAGCGTACTACACTGATTCGTGATTGGGAGTTCGCGCGAGCGCGTAGTACCATTGGTTTTGTTCGCGAATTTTAGTAGATGAGGATTGATTTGCTCATAACTAACAAACGGTAAAAACTAGAAAGTTGAAATTTGGACTCAACATAGCAAGTAATGAAAGTGTCTTGTGAGCCAAATTTGGGGATCCTAAGTCATGTGATCGTAAATTGAGACACAAAAAAACAGTAGTTTTTGGCTTCAAAAGTTAATAAATTGCTTATAATTCCAAAACCACTTGACGTGCAAAGCTGAAATTTGGACACAATGTATGTTCTTATAAATCCTTTACGCAAACCAAGTTTGGGGGCGCCCAGTCGCGTGACCAAAATTTTACTGGCCAAAAGTGGGCAGAAAGTGGACGATTTTGAACCGATATATCTCGGTAATTACCAATATTGATAAAAAATGGTTTGTGATTTTTGAGCACACTATCAACTGCCTTTCTTTTGCTTATGTTCATTTACCCTAACTTAAATACTATTTTTCTTCTTTTTTTTTCTTTTTGCTTACTTTTTTTCTTTCTTTTTTATTCTTCTTCTCCGGCTATCTACTTTTAAACCGCTAAACGCACGTCTGTATTCAAAGTTTGAGCGATTGAAGATATCAGGAAGGACTAGTGCCCGACTGAAATTGGGGGTGCCAGGTTCGGAGAATCATCCTCAAACTGGTCCTCCAAAATTTTGAGCTTTTAATCTGTTGGAGCTAGATAAATCATAATTTCGGAATGAGTAGATATTAGAAATAAACTAAACTTAACAAACCTTGGGGGTGCCACAATTGGGGGTTTCTCCCCAAATGGACCCTCCAAAATTCAAAATTTTTACCCTTTTAAGCTAGATACATCAAATTTTTAAGGTAAGTAAATATAAAGGAAAGATAAAATTTGACAAAATTTGGGGGTACCAAAATGGGGGTCCACCTCAAACGAGGCCGAAAAAATTCAAACTTTTTAGCCACTTATGCCAGACACATGAAATTTTCAGAATAAGCAAATATTACAAAAAGATCAAATTTGACAAAGTTTGGGGGTATCAAAATGGGGGGTTCATTCCAAACGGGGCCACCAAAATTTTGAACTTTTAAACAATTAAAGCTAGATAAATCAAATTTTTGGAGTTGGTAGATATCGAACACAAACCAAACCAAACAAAATTATGGGTTCCAAAATTGGAGGTTACCCCCAAACGGGTACCGCGAAATTTCAAACTTTTTAACCTTTAAAGCTGGACATATAAAGTTTTTAAGGTAAGTAAATTTAAAAGAAACATAAAATTTAAAACAATTAGGAGTACTAAAATGGGTGGTTCCCCTTAAATGGGGTCGCCAAAAATTAAACTTTCTATAACCACACATGCTAGGCACATGAAATTTTTAGGGTTGGCAAAAAAGAAGATAAAATTTGACAAAATTTGGGATATCAAAATGGGGGTTACCCCTCTAACGGGGCCGCCAAAATTTCAACTTTTTAATCCCTCATGCAAGACACATGAAATTTTCAGGATATGCAAACATGAAGAAAAGATACAACTGGACAAATTTGGGAGTACCAAAATTAAGGAATCCTGTTCAAACACGGACATCAAAACTCAAAATTTAACCACTTACGCTGGACTGATGAAATTTTCAGGAAGGACAAAATAAAGGTGAGATAAAATTTGACAAAATTTGGGGGTACCACAATGGGGGTCCCCTTCAAATGAGGATGCCAAAATTCACACTTTTTACTTACGTAAGTAAGACATATTACAATTTCAGAAAACTCAAGCAAATATGAAAGAAAGATATAACTTGACATAAAGTTTGTGGCACCAAAATGGGGGTCCTTCAAAATTCAAACTTTTCAACCATTCAAGCTAGACATATGAAACTTTTAGAATAGGCAAATCCAGAAGAAATATAAAATCAGAATAGATAAATAAAATATCACTAATTTGAAGGGCCACAATTATAGAGTTCTTCAACGGGTCTTTCAAAAGCTTTAACCTCTCAAGCTAGACAAAAAAAAAACGAGGATCTCATACTATAGGGGTGTTCCAGTTGTGTTGGCACTTCCCCCCAATAACTACAAAAGCTAAACAAACTAAATCTATTGGATAAGTTAATATAAATCAAAGATTAAAAATAACAAATTAAATTGGCCACATTGAAGAGACCATGCCAAATGGGCTCCTTAAAATTTCAAAATTTTTATTACGAAGCACTCCAGCTAGACAATCAAAGAAAACCTGTAGGCTAGTATAAGAAAAAGATAAAACATGCCAAACTTGGCAATGCCATGTTGGACAATTAGCCCTTAAATGGACCTTCAAACTGTACGTTAAATTCTCACAATAAATTGGTGTCACAGAAAAGTAGAAGAGTAAAACCTATGGAATTACTGAAACATTTAACACGTTGAAGTACTTGAGCTTAATGGCTTTGTTAGATTTAAAGATGGTGAATCATTCGGAAAATTTCGGTGGTTTACAATGGCTAAAATAAAAGTATAATTTTTGGTATTTTTTGTTTTAATTTTGGCACTGCAGTTGCAAAGATATTCAGCAAATACAAAAAGATATCCCCCGAAAAAAGTTTTTGGAAACTCTGAGTTTTGTTCTTCCCGTCAAAACCACAGTAGGCCTAATAGTTTAGAAAACTGTGGTTTTGGTGGGTTTTGACGGGAAGAACAAAACTCAGAGTTTCCAAAAACTTTTTTCGGGGGATCTCTTTTTGTATTGGTTTAATATCTTTGCAACTGCAGTCCCAAAATCAAAACAAAAAATATCAAAAATTATAGTCCAATTTTAGCAATTGCAAACCACCGGAATTGGTTGGATGATTCACCGCCTTTCAGCTGTATGGCCGAGTATTTTTACTAAACTGTCGCTGATGACGTTGAAAAAATCTTCTGCTTGCTCTTCAAAGTTTTTGAACAATTTTTTTAAGAAAGCTTTTGTGCTGAACAATGGATGTAATACAACATGCTGTACAATATTACGTAATACGTTGGCCGTTGGGTCGCACTGCTAAATAGCGTTCTCAGAATTAGAATAGTTGTAAAATGCGTGCTTATTTTTGGCCGTGGATAGTGTTAACTTTGGCTGGTGTAATAAAGTCGCTGGAATTTTAAAGATCGCTCTGTGTCATTTCATAATAAAGCGAAAAACTGTTTAAACTCCTCATAGCTTTTTGATTGACGTTACTTGATTATTTTGATAACTTTTTGAGACCTTTAAACATTAAGAGCGAATAACCTCCAAGCTGTTAAAATGAACTAAAAAGAGCGAAATGTGCGAAAGAAGAAGATGATTTTTGGTACATAGTTGTTCGACTTTAACATTACCCCTAGTGTTTCGGAAAGCATAGAGTTGAGTAAATTATTATAAGTTTTCAATGAGAAGTCATCGTAAAGTTAGACTCTGTAATATCACTTATAAATTAATAAGAATTTGATCTTTTGTTTCTAAATTTTGTTTGTGTACGTATCTTTTTCCATGCTAATTGCTAAGGCAGGCATTGTTTAATTTAGTTCTTAGATTTTGAAAAAAAGTTGTCAAAATGTTCATACATGTGCTGGTATAATATTTGTCTTAAAAAAATATTGCAGTGGACTAGTTACGGTGTAGATTTGATATTTCGGATAGTGTGTCAAATTTCTGGTCAAGATAATGTAAGTTGCAAAATCCAAAAATCATATTGGCATTTTCAGATCAAAAGTTATAATTTCTGTGTTTCAATCGTAGCAAAAGGTTGTTGTCGAAATATTTCTTTTAACTAGGTTTTGTTTGTAACCGCAATTTTAACATTATTGCGCTGCTAAGCGAAAATTCAACTAACTCCTTAAAATTTGAAACGAGATCTGATAGATATTTATAGATGCCTTTTCTAGACATTTAAATTTTGGAAGCCGTTAAACACAAACTTGACTAAGTTAATGGAACATTATGAAATTCGAAACCGATGTAATTCAGATCTGATTATCAACAACTATAAACACGCTAACGCAATTGTGAAGTTCTTTAGTTCAGTAAGTTGAATACTTTCGCGAAGTTCCCGGATATCGCTTGCGATGTCATATTCTAGTTTCTAAATTCGACTTGGCGTACATAAGTTCGATTTTGGGTAGATAAGTGCCAGTACGTAAATACGTTGGCATAAACACTGAAAGCTGAACTAGCACCTCATACCATAGTTTCTTTGACGTGCTCAAACCGATTTCCGTTTTTGAAAAATGAGCAAGCGTTCTACATTCTGTATCAAAGTTTTGAAAAATAGCCAACTATTACTTCAACACTAAGATAATTTATATAGCTAAATTTATTAAATTTGCTTTGTCTGTGGCAAATTATAATTTTCTTTTTTCCTTTCTATTTTGGTTCAGTTTTAGTATTATTACAGGCCTATTGTTTAGATTTCACTCTTGACCCGGTTTCTGACTGCTACTTCCGGTTGATTGTTTTGGTTTATAGTGATGGTCTCACAATGTTACAGAATGACCTGTAACTAGATGTTGAATGTGTCGTGGAAGGAACGTCCAGGTCTTTACCGATCTGATTCTACTAAACCAATTTCTCAACAAAAGAACTTAATCAAAATTTATTGAGTTAGTTAAAATAAAATCGACGCGGCAAAAATTAACCAAATGTTTCCCAGAAAATCAAAAATACAACAGGAAAACCGCTACGTATTTCTTTTCTTGCAAAATACGTCCAGCCGCCAGACAACCAAAATCAGAACGAGAACAGCATATGTGTTTCGGTGCTTAAGTAAATAGCAACCGTGCAAAAAGCGTCAAAAAATAATTATCTAAAGCTGTGCAAAACGAGGCAAAGAAAAGGGCGAACGAGCTGCAGGCAAACGCTTTTTTAGGTTGCTGCAAAAATAAGAAAGGTAAATGTGGGTTCGAGACCAAACAGAGACAAATAATGAAAATAAACGAGCTCGGTGCGATAACACTCAATAATTCTATCGTCAAGATTTTTTGTAGATTGATAATGACTTTAATTTAAGTCTAAACGTCTTGTAAATAGAAAGTTTCATATTATTTGGCTCTGGTTTTTTTGTCAAAGCTCTTCACGTCGTCCCATTCTTTTGCTCCGACGCATGCATACTGGTTTTGCCCCGGGGCTTCACAACAATTACATACTTATAAAAATTAACGCGATGTTAAGAAACGAAAAAAGAAAGTGAACCAGAATAGCGAACAAAACAATATCACAAATTAAAATACGACGCAGTTAAACAGGTAAACACCGTAGAAGGTAAGTTAACCAGGGCAGTAGGTCTCGAGAAAGATTTTTTGTTGTCTCGGTCTCGACTCTTTTGCACCGGTCTCGGTCTTGAACCATCGTGGTCTTGACCTCGTAGCTTGAAATTGGTTTCGAGACCGGGTAGTTTAATGTAAGTTAAATATTCGTAACAACCTAAGCGTTTTCTTGCTTTTATAGTGGTTCAAAACGATGAAATTTTAGTGATTTTTTTGTGTTTGCAAGCAAAATTGCTGCTATTTTGAGATTATAGAACGCTATTGCGCTCCGCGCAAATAACTGAAAAAAATTTAGGCAATCATTTAAGACAGTTGAAAACACATCGCTTTTTCGCTTTTGAAATTTTACGATGCTGCAAAAGCAGCAAAAAACGTTTTGCTCAAGCAGACATATTGGGAATTAAACAATTTTTCAAACATGGTCGCTAAACTTGACATCGATTTTCTTGGAATTTAAAAACAAATGAGCCTGAAAATCGACAAAAAATTAAGAACAGACAGTTACAACTCAAAATTTACAAGTTCTTACAAAAAAGAGAGCGTATATGCACATTATACATTATTTTATTGACAAAAGTCCCTAGCGGTAATAATTACCTACACATTTGTCTTTCTCTCGACAGGGGACAAACTAAATACTTCAAAATTGGTAAATTTCGTTTACTCATGATGTATAAAATAATTATGTAAATGGATCGGTGACCCAAACAGAAGGGCAAATGGGGCTTCCGTTTTTCTTCTTTTAGCAACATCACTTAAAAAATTTAATTCATGATTGCAAGCCTCTAAACGTGCCTTAAACTTGACCAGTAGGTAAAGGAGAGGGGCTAAAGGGGCTGAGCAATCAAACTGCTTCTGAATCTTAGCAATAAAGTTCTTTCAAATAGTTCTAAAAACGTGCGCAATATGACTCAAATCGCGTAAAAATGGCTATTTTTTAGAAAAATCACAAAAATCGCCTAGCGACTGGGAGTTAATCTCCGGCTGTGATACGATCAAGCTACACCAGTTTGCTCAGCGCGACGACAAGATCAGATATTTTTGGGACAAAAAATTCTATTGTTTGGTTTAAGCCTCCTTTTAGCATAATCGTAGTTGCGCGCCTGAAAATGCCCCCACCCCAATAGAAAATCCTGGATGCATTTTTTGTAGCTACGTATATACGGTACTTCAAATATACCATGAGCTTTCTGTGATTTTTTTTTATTTAAGCTAAGTTTTAACTATTTTTATTGACACGTAATTACCGATGAAAATAAAGGTGATAATTAGGGTGGTTCAAAAATAACTTTTTTCCGATCTGTTTTTTTCCAAGGAGCTTAAAAGGTGTGTTTGCAAAAATAACCCATGTAAATTTTTTTGACTTCAATTGACATTTAGGGGTTGCGCACCCCCCCCTCCCCACATTTTAAGCGCGCACTCCTAAATCACAAAATTGCCATATCTTCTTAACCACTTGTGATAGAAACTTCAAATAACAACCAAAAGATGCAGAAGGTATGATTTTCCATAACTGTTTAATTCGTTTTATTATGCTATCTGATCAAATTTTCAAGATAAATTAAAAAAACTGTTTTTGTTCAAACTTTAGATGAATGTTAACATTCAACCAAAATTTTGAACAAAAACAGTTTTTTTTAATTTATCTTGAAAATTTGATCAGATAGCATAATAAAATGAATTAAACACTTATGGGAAATCATATCTTCTGCATCTTTTGGTTGCTATTTGTTGTTTCTATCACAAGTGGTTAAGAAGATATGGCAATTTTGTGATTTAGGGGTGCGCGCTTAGAATGTGGGGGGGGGATGCGCGACCTCTACATGTTAATTGTGTCAAAAAAATTTACATGGGTTATTTTTGCACCAAAACACACCTTTTTAGCTCCTTGGAGAGAAACATATCAGAAAGAAGTTATTTTTGAACCACCCTAGTGATAATGCATCGATATCAGAGTAGAGGCATTAAGTTTCGTTGAAGGCACATGACGGCAAAAGATGTTTTGATTGCTTAATCACTTCGACTGAAGCAATTCGTTTTCTGACTCAATTTATACAATCATCAAACCAACTAACGAGCCACTTTGAGCCCCAAAGTTTTTTCAAAAAATCCAAAAAACAATGATGACGTCATTTTTTCGGTCTCGAACTTTACCGGTCTTAGTCTCGAAGCCAAAGTCAAGACCGAGACCGAAAAATTTTTCGCTCTCTGTCTCGAACGGGTCGGTCTCGACTACAGCCCTCAAGTAAATTTAAACTTTGTAGAAACTAAAATTTCAGCGATATGATTTTTATCCTGTTATTGTATGGGCCTACTCAAAATCTGTCAATCAGTTGAAAACGAGGCCTATAGTATAATAATCAACAAATACTTGAGTGAACCAAATTCAAACTACACAAAACTATAAACATACCACAGGGGGATTTTGTTGCAACTGAAAAACAAATTCGAAATACAGAATTGTGGTCGCAAGGTCTATTTGTATGTTGAATTTGGACTGAAAAAGGATCTCAACAGCGGTGTACGTTTGGAACAAAACTTGGTTTATTGTTAGTACTTATTTCCAAGAAAATTTGAATCTCAAAATACGAACGGAAGATGAAACAGATTTTCATCCAAACGTAGGCCAATAAAATGCAGTCTAGAATAAGAATAACTTTCCTACTAATTGAAAATTTCAAATACTCGCAAGCGTCCGTAAGACTCTTGTTTTTACTCAAAGATTCGCATCATTACCAGCATTTAAAATTCATTAAATCGTTTGTAACTTGAAAACAACTGAACGCAAAACGTGAAATTCTTATCAACCGGAGGTTAAACGAAAGCGCTATGCAATGAAATTTTGAGGGCGATCAGTCACATGCCCGCAATTTCTCAGTCCAAATA
Source organism: Trididemnum nubilum (assembly GCA_963965965.1). NCBI lineage: Eukaryota > Metazoa > Chordata > Ascidiacea > Aplousobranchia > Didemnidae > Trididemnum > Trididemnum nubilum. Next base: position 20,360,088 of record OZ014472.1, read on the forward strand.
TCGAAAAAAAGAACCAAATTAGCGTAAAAAAATATTGATTTGCTAAATAAGTCCGTTAATGACTAGACGTAAATAGCTGAAATTTATAACCAAAATGGATATACAAACTACGTTTAAAATGACTGGGGAACGTCTCATTACGTGACTTCAACTCGAGAAGGCGAAAACCAGAAAAAGTGGCCAGCTTTGAACCGGTATACTTCAGTAAAAAAATACCGATATTGATGAAAAAGAGTTTGCAGTTTTGAACACACTACATTGACCACCTTTCTATGAGCGATGCTTGTTTGCCTCAAACAGAAGCTGTTTCGTTTTGTTTTATCTTCATCATCTACTTCTTATCGCTTCTAGCTGGAACGACCGACGCTCGCGTCGCATATTTCCTCGTTTTTACTCGGCCAGTTTCAAACTAACGAGTGCGAGATTTCAGACCTTTGCTTATAACGCGAGAACGGTTAGGTCTAACTAAACATGAAGTTTTGACAGCAGTTTGAGATTAATGAGTTGTATGTTTGCATCAAATTTTGAAGCAATTAGTCACGTGACTTTGGTTTTAGGACCCGAAAACGGCATTAGTATGGCAAACAATATTTCACACGGCTATGTGTCTTAAGATACTCTTTCATCCCTACCAATCCACTTTGGCCGCGATGAGTTTTTTTTTCTTTTTTTTCCCGTTTATTTTTTTTCTTTTTCCTCCAAAATCTTGTACGCTCTTCTCCTTTTAAACCACAAAACATAGAAATCTAATTTTTGTGTAAAGTTGTTGAGCTGCAAACGTAATTTTGTCTCCCGAAAATTTTCCGGCCACTCCCCCAGGAACCCTCCCAAAATGGGGCTCCAAAAATCAATTTTTTGAACGACTAAAGCTAAGGCGCCAGTTTTTTTTATATCAGTCGATATTTAACAGACAAATATTTTGACATAGTTTAGGGGTACCACCCCCAGGGGAGCCTACCAAATGGACCTCAAAAAAATCAATTCTTTGAACGACGTAATCTAGGGTGCCAGTTTTTTTTACATTAGCAGATATTCAACAAATATTTTGACCAAGTTTGGGGATACCACCTTCCCCCTGGGGACTCCCCCCAAAAGTACCCCCATAAAAAATCAATTTTTTGAACGACTTAACCTAGTGTGTCTTTTTTTTGATATCAGTAGATGTTTTACAAATATTTTGACATAACTTGGGGGTACCAACCCTCCGGGGAACCCCTCGATTGGACCCCCAAAAATCAATTTTTTGAATGGCCTAATTTAGGGTACCAGTTTTTTTGTTTTTGATAACAATAGATATTTAAGAGACAAGTATTTTGACGTAGTTCGGGGGTACCACTCACCCGGAAACTCCACAAATGGACCTCCAAAAATCAATTTTTTGAACAGTGAGCCAGTTTTTTTTTATATTGGTAGATGTTTAAGAAACAAATATTTTGACATAATTTGGTAGTACCATCTCGCCGGAGACCTTGTAAATGGATCCTCCAAAATCAATTTTTTGAACGGCTTAAGCTAGGGCGCTATTTTTGTTTTTGAAATTTGTAGGTGTTCGTGTCGGTCGCAGAAAGGAGTTGCTCCTCAATAAGCTCACATCTAGTTTATAATTCTAATTAGTTCTAAACTGTTAAGCCTAACAAGTTCAATATTTGATCAGTATTGGTAAAATCTAGTGCCCACCTGCGCCTGCCATCACGCGAAGAAACCCGAAATTCGAAATTTTATGAAGTTTGATGAAAACCAATCGAGTTTTCGGAAAAAAATACGTATTAAAAATTAAAATCCGTCGAAGGTAAGCTAATTTTAAATTTTGTAGACACTAGCATTATACTAATATGATGTTTATTCTCTTATTATATAGGTGTAATCAAAATCTGCTACAGTGCTTCCTCGATTATCTGTACCTCGTTTATCCGGCATTCGATTATCCGTCCATTGGATCAGATTAAATAAATGCACTAAACTAACACTTTTCCAGTTAATGTGGGGCAATAGATAGCCCTACTGTAATTTTAACGATCATGCAAATTTACATTGCTTTCAATAAAAAAGTACTGAGATCCCTCAATGCGGTACATTATTAGATGTTGAACCTCGTTTAAGTTTTGGTGCATTCGAATCTGCTTCTTGCTGCGTTGTTTTGGTTTAAATAAAGAAATTCAATTATCCGGTTTTTTTACTTATCCGTTCAGGTTTTGAAGAAATGCTGTCCCGACTAGACCGGATAATCGAGGAAGTACTGTAATTAGTTGGAAGCGCGGCCTATAATGACAAACAAATACTTCAGTGAACAAAATTCAAGCTAAACAGAATTATCAAACTATAACATAATGCGCCTTCGTATAACAACGATTTGAAATATCCACTTCCTTGAAACCCAATATAAAATCATTAAAAAATTCCACAGAGTACCCAAAAGAGCAGATAATTTTCGCGTTTTTATTCATAAGTAGGCTACATAAAATAGAAAGCTAATTTTTTTTTTTGATATCACCATCCGATGAGAGCTCATTCTTACAATAATTAGGAATATAAAAACAAAACAAAGCTAGAAACCTGAAATTTTAAGTGAAAACAGTTGTTAAGAAAAGAAGAATAGCTTCAAAAGCTCTTTGGAAAAGCTCTTTCTCTGTCTGAAAGATGACCAAATTTAAGGAGTTCGGTAAATAAAGTCTAATTCAGAATTTATTTAACCTATAGAAAAACGCTGAAAGTTTCAGAAATGGTTGATATGTACTTCTTATATGTGAAAAGATGTGGTTGACATTTTCACAATGGCTATTTTTGCAAATAAATAAAAAGATGACAAATGATAGTAATGCCACATTGGGAGATCCCCTAAAAGTTTAATATTTAAATTACTTGATCCAACACAACTGATCTATTCCTGGCAGAATGATATGAAAGAAACATAGAAAAGACAAAATTTGAAAGTGTCACACAATTTTAACCTCTTCAGCTAAGAACTTGAAATTTTCGAGAAAGGTTGATGGGAAATACAGTTACCATGACAAAATTTGAGGGTGCCTCGTTGCGAAGTTTCCTACAAAAATCATTTTATCGATTCAAATTTGGATAATAGTAATAATTTAAATTAAAACTTGGAGCAAGACAAAACAAATGTAAAATCCAACATGAAGTAGAAAAATAAACGTGATTAAAATCATGAGCGAAACGTATTATTTGACTAATATTTTTAGAAAAGAACACCTCCAAAGATGCTTCTATTCAAGATTTTGCTGTTGATGATCACTTACATTTGCCTGTGCTATGCTGGTCAGAGAGGAAGTAAGTCAAGAATACAGAAATGACAAATGTTCAGCCAAAGTTCTCTATGTTCTTCAAACAGTTCTCAGCAAAATGAGATTCTGGTTTTTGTTCAATTAATATTCACGGCTTAAGCAACACATTATTATGGCTGAAATGACTTTACTAAGAGTGGTTGGAGGGCTATTCCATCATATTTCAAAAAAATTTGAGCATTTTTATACCCAACTTCAGGGAAAGAGTCAATTAACTATTTTATAGATAGAGGCTGGCGTACTGATCAACCCTCAAAAATATTTTTTTCTAATCGGCCCAGTGATTGTTGAAATTTTGAAAGTCATCACTAGATGGCAGACGTGAATATGAAAATTTTTAAATTTAGATTTTACGAGTTTTACTAAAGGCATTGACTTGGTTTTTGTGTCTAAATACACGTTTTTCGGGGCAAGAAATCATAATATCAGGTTATTTTGGTGATAATTTCTAAGGAAAGTCTGTTATATGGAGTTTTTTTTTAATTTTGGGGGTTAAGTTGAGGCCTGAAAATGGGAATAAAGGATTGCACAAAATATAAAAACCAAATATGCCTTAAAATCTTGACAGCAAACATTTTTTAATGCTTGCTGAAAGCAAGCATTTTTTAATAACAATTGTAGCCTTCATCACCTATGTTGCATTTTTTGAAACAAGCTTCCAAAAATTCATGAACTTACCGCACTTTGGTTTTCAAATTTTTTAATTTATTGCTTGTTCTATATGAATACAAATATTGATTGTTTCAAAACAATTACAGTTGTTTCATAATTATGCGACAAAATATGGCTGGTGTATGAACCAGAATCAAGAACTTTACCTTATTTAGCAATAATCAGAGATCATTCTCTCTGGTGCTTCATTATAAGTTAGTTGCCATGAGTGATTTTCATTTGATTATATTTAACCATATGTTATCAATTAGTGATTGTTTGTTCGAATTAGGTTATATAAAGTGCTAACTAAAAATAATCAAAGTTATTCTGATTATTCTCACCAATTTCTCATGCATTATTTTAGAGCTTGCATGCAAAATATTTTAATTTTTTAGTTAATTTTAAAGCAAAATGTTCAATTTTTTGGCCATTCATTCAAAATTTACGCAATAATTATCAAAATAACTGAAAAAAATTAACAAACCTAGACTGTTAATGGTATTGATTTAATAAAAAAGGTCAGTTAAAGTTTGCATCTCAATGTTTTAAGGATTAACTTTGTTAATTGTGCTCATTATGAAAAAGATGTAGGCTACAACAAAAAAATTATTAAAAAATACCATATTATCAAACATCTGAATTGCTTACTCACGTAGGTCAATACTCAAGTATTAAGTAATTGTGAGTGTGCTTAGTTGTGCTGTTTTCTCCCAGGACCTTGATATTCTTTTGTGCATGTGATTTCAATTGTCATTTAACTTTATCAAATCAAAATCAAATTTTTCTTTATAGGCCTACTCGTTGTATTACGCTGAAGCATGTAATGAGTTTGCGGGCCTATCTCCGCGTCATTGCGCCCAAGCAACACTGCTCCTTGTTACAAACAATAAAGTCTTTCTAACCCGGTCTTGTGATATGTGTTAGTTTGCCAAATCGTTTCTCGTTAAAGCTTATTTCTTAAATTTGAATATCTGCCAAGACTTGCCAATCCGAACCGTATTGTGTTTTCTGCAGGGCAACGATGCGTAGTATTATATCCAACTTCAATAACGTGTAGGAGAGCTATGCCAAACTCTCCCAATCGTTTAAGTCCACTTTAAGTCACAAGATTGCAAAATCCAATAATTAATCAGACACAAATGCACAAACAAAGATGTAAAATTGGGTCTTCAGTCATTAGATGAAAGCGGGGCAGATTATCTTTAATGATTTTAACACTCCTTTCGAAGAAATGTTGCAGCAGTAGCGAGCCGTAGGCAATACTGTCTGATTTGACTGGCCCAAGATTTGACCTTCCGTTCCAGAGACGAACGCGTTACCGCTCGACCAACTGGCCGGTCATTTAACTTCATTACAAGTGAAATCGCAATTGTACTAAGTTATAAATAAATTTGCGATGCTAGTTTCTTATTCTTTCAAATGACATACAGTACCAGTGATTTGGAGATGAACCCACGTGTATAATATTTTATCATTTGCATCAACATATTTGCTCATTTTTGTTTAATCGTTTTGCGTGCTTCTGGCCTGAAGGCTACCAGCCCGGAAGCCTTGGGAAAAGCCACTAAAACGGTGACACTTAAAACAAGCAATGCGAAAAAATTGTTATCCAACAGGATTCGAACCTGCAGTCTTTGATTTACCGGTCCACTGCTATACCACTTGTGCTAGAGAAGTCGTCTCATCGCATGCTTAATTTTGGCTATTAAAACCCCACAACTTGCTAGTTCTATGATTTTAACATCATAATTGACTTATTATACTCGTATTATATCATACTTATTATATCAAAAACATCATAATTAACTTATTATTAAAATCACAGAAGAAGCAAGTTGCGGGGTTTAAGTAGCCAAAATTAAGCTTGTGAGGAGACGTCTTTTCTAGCTCATATGGTAGAGCAGTGGAGCGGTGATCCAAAGGCTTCAGGTTCGAATCCTGTTTTAAGTAGTCGCCGTTTTGATGGCTCTTCCCTAGGCTTCCGCGCAGGTCGCATGTAGGCCAGAAGCACGCAAAACGATTAAACATTAAAACTCTGGCCTGCAAACGTCAAAAACATCATAATTGACTTATTATTAAAATATTTGCTCATGATGTTTTTGAGCTAAATTAGTTAAAAGGTATGCACAGGATGTTTCAAAAACCATACCGTTATATTGTAGAAATAGAAAATGCTCCCGCGATAGGGGACTCCGCCTCACCTGCGTCACTAGGGGTTGAAATGATTACCCATTTCAACGCGGAGACAGCATTAAGGTGTTGTCAAATGAAGTAGGATTGTAAGACGTGATGTCTCTGTGAACTATTAAATTAGTCCTGCTTATTTCACTTCAGGAATAGAAATAATACCAGTATATTAATATGCTACTTTTGAAACACCCTTTATAAAGATTTTGCAAAGATCAAAATTGTATTTTATAACAAAAATGCTCTAAACATTATTGCACCAAGAACACCGATCTTGTGATTGACTAGCATTTATTACATGAGCCAGCAAGACCAACTTAATGCTATGTATAATTTGTGGCCAAAACGTACACTAATGTTCGATACATGTTAATGCAGCTGTATTGTTATTTGCTCAGCTGCATTGTATGAAAACTAAAATACTCAAAATTTGTCGCTTTTCATATCCACACTTTCATTTCACTTAAATGAAGAAATTTTTATGTGCTGTTTTTGTTGTATTATCTTGGTAGCTGAACAGTCAGATTGTGATATACCAGCAAAACAAATTATTCTGTTTACACACATTGCTAATTAATTGTCGTCGTAAATTCTGTATCAAAAAGAAAGAACAACTTTTATGCTACCCCACAATATTTTTGTTTCAAAATTTTATTCAATCCTCCATCCCCAATTTTTGACCCCAATTTACACCCTAAAAACCAAAAAAAAACTATCAAAACACAATTTTATAGCAACATTAGCCTTAATTAAACCCCAAATTTAGATTCTCACCCCCAAAAATATATATTTTGATACAAAAACCAACTTTCTGCCATACGTAAGGCCTCAAAATTGATTTTTGTGTTTTTACGAACTCATACCTGACATCTAGAGGTGATTTTCGATACCTCCTCAACAGACAGTCCGATTCCAAAAAAAATTTTTTTTTAGCTTGTGTCATCCTATATAGATGATCTATAAGCATTTTATATAAATTTTCCGATCTAGGGTATTAATTGGTATTTGCTGAAATATAATGGAATAGCTCTGCACGCAGATGATCATTCGCTTAACCTAAAATAGAAGTTAACAAATATATCACTTGATAAAAACAATAGCAGTTTCAAGTTGTAATTGAAAGTGAAGCATCCAGCTAAAAATATCACCAAAAGGTAAAAAAAAACATCTGAAACATATCTTTACCAAAATTCAGCTTTTTACAACTTATCGTTTTTGAGATAATTCATTTCAAAGTTTAAAACATTTTCTCAACAGTGTTTCCAAGTAAAATGTAAACTTTTTCATAAAACTGTTTCAGGAATCTTTCGTAACTATTTTGAAAGCTCATTAGCGGAAGGGTTTAGCAATGAATTAATGTTACAAGTGAAATATTGTTACAAGTTAACGGGAATCACAAAGAGTGCAAAATTAGACTCTAACAGGCAACACTCTTGGGAGATCATTCAAGCTTTGAAATGAATTATTTCCGAAACGATATCTCACAACAAACTGATAATGTAATGAAGAGATGTTTTCGATGTTTGTTTACCTTTTGGTCATTGATAGTTCTAGCTGGATGATTCACCCTTTTGAATATTTGGAATTTAGTCCTAACCATAGCTCAATATTTATTAGTCTATGAAAAACAAAAATTGGTTACGATTCACAATCACTAGTTGGTAATAGCTAGAAACTGATACTCCATAAAGAAGTAGTTATTGCTAAAGTATCGGGAGTCACTATTTCACCGGACAATTTTAAAGTATGCACAGAGCTGGACAGCGCTGTTTCGAGCTTTTAGCTCTCATCGGCAGCCCTCAGCTATCTTTTCAAAGGTATTCCCAGCCGAACAAACATCTTGGCCTAACTGGCAGACCTTATTGACTTGCACAGAGGCAGATGCTTTAGTAGGGAATAAACGATTTTTTCACTTGTGGTACTTTAGAAACAAGTGAAAAAGTCGCTGGATCCTTTGAAGTAAGTGGAAGTTGACAAGGCTTCCGCGGAGTCGACCATGAAGGACATCAAGATAGTGCAGTTTTGATTTCCGTGGTCACGCAGAGGGGAATCCTTGTAGTAGGGATAGTCCATGGCTGTCCTTACTTCAAGGATCCAGCGACTTTTTCACTTGTTTCTAAAGTACCACAAGTGAAAAAATCGTTTATTCCCTACTAAAGCATCTGCCTCTGTGCAAGTCAATAAGGTTTGCCAGTTAGGCCAAGATGTTTGTTCAGCTGGGAATACCTTTGAAAAGATAGCTGAGGGCTGCCGATGAGAGCTAAAAGCTCGAAACAGCGCTGTCCAGCTCTGTGCTTATTTGACTTGAGCTACAATGTGAAATATCATTGGAGCTGCAGGGTTGGTGGTTGTTATAGCCACCTAACTGCCAGTGGAAGTTGACAAGGCTTCCCAGGAGTCGACCATGAAGGACATCAAGATAGTGCAATTTTAAAGTATGAGAGTAAAACGAAAATGAGGATTTTTCATTCAAGCCTTTTTTTATTTACTTTTTTAAGGGTGAAGTTTAGGGTTTGAGCAAACCAGTAAAACTAACTCATTGACAGTAACTTGTTGCAGAACTACAAATTACTATTCCTTAATAGTAGTAAGTTATAGTTACATTACTTTTTTTGCAGAAAGAAACTAGTTACAGTTACAAAGTTATAAGGCCCTTAAATGTTATTTGACGTTACAAGTTGCTTTTTGCTGATAGCCTGTTTTAAATCAGATCGAATTTTTTTCAAATATGAAGGAGGCTGCTGTTTTTGAGCTGATTTCAATACATTTACAACAGAAAACTTATTGCAACATGTCAGAACTCAGAAAATCAATAACGTAAACAACTACTAATGAGACACGCACTCGAAAATCAAAACTTTAATGCTAGCTACCAACTAGTAATCCAAGTGTTAATCAACCTCTTGATCAATTTCAAAAGCATGTTATAAAATCACAACAAGTCTATTAATCATTTTCGAAAAAGCATAAGCATATTGTTCCATACAGCGTTTTTCCAAAAAACAAACATATTGATCCGAACATATTACGGATAACAAAAAATGCTGCGAAAACCACTGAGTTTGCATGTGCGTGCTAAGTTTAATCACTTCAGCAAAAACGGTCGTGAAACATTTAAAAAAATAACCGTGATTTTGAAGAGATACTGCGCGAGACCGGTTTTATAGAAGAAATGAGAACCACTTACGTAAAAAAGAGGTGCTCAAAGCCTCAAACCTAGTTCCATTATTGCCTTATCTACCAGAATAGATTTAAAAGAAAAGGGACAACAAAGTTGTGGCATTAGGAAATCCATCCAAGCCAAGTGGGTGCAGTAATCACGTATTAAAACAAAAATTGAAAAGGGAACACCATTTAAAAGGAGCATAACGAAATCAATCGAACAAACATCAAAATTCACTGAAGCCAATGCTGAAAGCAGAACAAAAAACAAAAACCAGTTGCATGCCTAAGACAGCTGTTTCGCCTAATTTTAAGGCTCATCAGTTAGGCTTAGCAAGGCCAAAATGACAAATATTATCGTGATAAAACTTAAAAAAAAAAAATTAGAAAATGATGAAATATTTGCAGATAAAATTCTATCCATACCAATCTTTAACCAACAAATTAAGTTAAATTAATTAAACCTTTCTAACTGAGATCGTATGCAACTGGTTTTTGTTTTTTGTTCTGCTTTTAGCATTGGCTTCAGTGAATTTTGATGTTTGTTCCATTGATTTCGTAATGCTCCTTTTAAATGGTGCTCCCTTTTCAATTTTTGCTTTAGAATAGATTTAATCCGTTTGACTCCGTATCATTATGCAAAGCCTGCGTTTTGAACTTTCGTGACACCAGAATAATTTTGCAAAAATCCCTGCACAATATCGAACATCGCCTTTCTTATTCTGCAAATTTCGCAAAGTTATCCTTTTCTCATGTCACGAAAGTTCGAGACGCGGGGTAGACAATGGTACGAAGTCAAACTGATTAAATGTATTTTCCTAAATAAGGGAAATAGTGAAACAAGATTTGGGGCACGTGTTTTTTCCTAGTAAAGAATGTTGTGAGGAATTGCTATAATGTTGCCACAGTCAACTCAAGCCTCATGGTAACGTAACTTTTTTGCACAAGAGAGTAACGTGTTTCTCAAAAAAGTAATAAGTTCCACGTCTCGTTACAATTTAAGAGTTACATTTTTAAAAGCATCTAACGTTACCGCAAAACTATCGCGTTACTCACAGGCCTGGGTTTGAGTTATAATTCGAGTTAGATTTGGGTCAGAATAAATAAACAAATAAGTAGAAAATTTTAAATTTCCGACGAAACTGTCTGTTTCTAAAAAACCTCACTAAAATATCAGTTGTGTGTATGCAATTCCAATAAAAATTTTTGATTCACTACAAATCACACGAGATAAATTTTAAAGACTTCAAATATAATACGGAATAATCTTTTGATGAATGCAATTACTGTATATATAGTATATATTTGTTTGACTGGCTGCAATTGTAAGGCTGCTCGCTTGACTGGCTGCACTGAGACTTCAGCAGTCCACTCCGATTTATATTCTCGCGCTGTGCGAGTAACGAGCATATGAACTTGCTGACCTATATTTTTCTCGGTGCAGGAAAGTTCTGGTAAATCCATTAAAATATGAAACTAATGTTCCTCTCCTTATGATAAAATACTTAAATAAGTATCCCTTATCTTGTTTGATCAGTTGTAGCAAAAAAAAGCAGAAATGCCACAGCAAAATTGAAGAAAGATGGGACGAGTTTTGTTCCATTCATTAAAACGAGTATTTCTGCCGTGCATAACTAAAATGACTGCTTCGTCTTTTCAGATATTTTCGCATTACACAAGTGAAGATAGTTTGTTATTTAATTTACAGACCACGCTGGAACGGAAGAGAGAGGGGCTACATTTGCGGGGGTAACTTCTAGCGGATCAAGCTTTGCCGGGGCAGACTACAGAGGCATTAACATGCTTGGCTCAAACGCCAGCAACGTCGATTTCAGCGGCAGTGATTTTCGTGGTAGCAATTTCTACGGAAGCGTGTTGATGGAATCAACTTTTGTCGGATCAAAGTTTGCAGGCGGACAGTTTGCTGGGTGTTCGTTAGCTTCTTCTAACTTCGCTGGAGCGGATTTTAGCGGATCATCTTTCTACGGCAGTGATTTCAGGAATTCCGACTTAACAGGCGCTGATTTTAGTGGAAGTTCCATCCTTGGATGCACATTTGCAAACTCGGATTTGAGTAACGCTGATTTCAGCGGAAGCGAATTCATAGGTTCCGACTTTGGAGGATCAAACTTCACAGGATTCGATGTTGGTGGAAGCACAATCACAAGCACGAATTTCGATGGACTCGAACTTGATGAGTGAAAACTTCAAGCCTCACCAGAACCACTACGCCTCAACTAAAATACAAACAATTTTGTTAAAAACGGCAGTTCTTCATGAGTGAAAACTTCAAAACCTCACCAAAACCACTACGCCTCAACTAAAGTACAAACGATTTTGTAAAAAACGGTATATCGAACAATAAAAACGAAAAAAAAATGCTTTTGCAAGTGTGTCACATTTGCACAAACACCATTAGGCAGCTTATATGTATCAGTCGATTTTTAACACAAAACTTTTCAATTCATTTTGCAACAGATATCAGAAAAAAGCTACTTACAAAACAAATTGAACTACGGCAAATTAAAAACAATTAGGCAAAAATTAAACCCCTATTGGTTTTGGTTTGATAAAAAGCAATGAAATAGGGCATGAAAATAGTAATTCTTTTTTGTTTTATTTTCAAACTTTCTATCGTACGACTTCAGCCAAAGATACAACAATAGTTGTAACTTCAAAAAAAGAAATAGCGATAATGAGAGGCACTGTAAGCGTTACTTTTCCACGAGGAGAATCCTCTTTTCGACTATTCTATGAAACAATCGTCGGTTGATATCACCAGAACTACGATTACCAAAGCTGTGTTTCGAACCAAGATCAAACGTTGTTTGGTTTGACTGTTTACTAAAGCTTTACGAAGAGAACGCAAAAGATTAAGTATAATAGCAATACAGAAGTTGAAGAAAACTGATGCATTATTTATTATGTCTATTTTTGCTTTTCTGGGAGTCTACGAGTCAAGCTGTCACATGTTCTACCATTCACGGGGAAAGCTTGCACCCGAAAAAGCAGGAGATTTGGGCATACAATTTTTATAGTCTTTGGTTTGAACCGGATGAATTTAATACCGATATGGTGCAGTGGCAATAAATGGCTTTAACGCTTTCATTTCCTTACATAAGGCGCACCGAAATATAAGGCCCACGGATATAAATACAACTTGCACACCTCTTAAAAATGTAATAAAGCTCTAGAAAACAAAGTTAACCAAAATAACCAATAATACAATATTACAAATAATTAAAGGTCGATGCAGTTAAAACAGGTAAACACCGGAGAAGGTGATTTTAAAGGTTGTAGAAACAAGAACTTTAGTGTTATTATTTTTTATTCTCATTGTAGGCGGTAGGGCCTAATCAAAATTTAATCAGTTGGGAAAGCGACTTATAATGATAAAAAATACTTGAGTGAACAAATTTCAAACTAAGCCAAATTATCAAAATATAAAGAGAGTGAGCCTTTGTTACAACTGAAAAACAAATTGGAAATACAGAATTGGGGCTTTAAGGTCTGGTTGTTTGTTGAAAGTGGACTGAAAAAGCACCTCAATAGCGGTAAACGTTTGGAAACTTGGTTCATCATTACAACTTATTTTGAAAAAATTTGAAACTCGAAATACAATTGACAATCTAAATGTAGGCCAACATAATGCAATCCAGAATAAGACCAACTTAACAGCTGATTAAAAATTTGAGACGCTCGCGAACGTACGTAAGACCTCTGTTTTTACTTGGAGATTCGAAACAGTACCAATATTTATAAAGTTAATTAATTCGTTTATAACTTGAAAGCATCTAAACGTAAAAAGTGAAATTTAAATCAATATGAGGTCAAATGGAAGAGAAATGCAATGAAATTTTGGGGGCAAACAGTCACACGCCCGCAATTTTATAGTACTTAAACCCAGAGCTGGGCACCCACTACTTGAAAAGTAGCGGCGCTGCCGCTGTCGCTATTTGGCAAAAAAAGCAGCGGCACTGCCGCTTATCACTACTCAAATAAAAAAGTAGCGCCGCTGCCGCTACTTAATACAGCGGCCGCTGCCGCTACTTTAAAAAAATAAAAAGTAAAAAAAAACGATGGCATTCAAATACGGTATCTAATGGTAAAATTTCAACTTTATTTACGAAAGTTAATTATTCAAGCTTTTAAGATATCGGTTCAGGTTACAATTGGCATTAGCAGGCTTAAATGGTAGACAAGTAAGCAAATCACCATTCAATTAGTTGCTGGCATGCTCCTTTCAAAAAAACAAGCATTTCAAAATGCTTATTGGTTAAACCAGCGCTTTAGAAATTACTTAGGAAGTTACCTTTGGAAGTTACACTAGAAAGTTAAAGTCATTATCGCATTTTCTACGCAAACAAAAGGCAATAAGAAATATCGACTCAAATAAAGGTTTTGCCATTAAAGCACAATGACATGCAACAGCATTCAGCTTCTATGCAATTCTGTCCCTGTTCTTATAGCTCTGAAGTAGTCGATCTTTCCATCACACTCTCGGCCCTCAACCACTAAAATAATTCTTCGCGTAGAGATCCGAAAGGAAAATTTATCAATCGACCGAGTTCCAAAACATTTCTAGGAGTTTTGTAGAAATGGTAGGTGATTCACGTTTCTGCGATGATTTCGTCCAACTTTGACACAAAAATAGATCGAGCGTTTAAGATATTGGCGTTTACGAAGTCGAAGGAGATACTTGGTAATGACGCACATGTTAAGCAAATGATGCTCAATGCGATTCATGTTACACTGAGTTTTTTTTCACCGAGTATAACTCCATAACTAAGTTGTCTTTGAAGCTTATTTTTTACCTGGTTCTATTTGTTCGTTCAATTCTCATCGCACTATAAACTCAATTCTTAGTTTTATTATTAACTATTGTAGCAAATTTTTTTTTACTACGCATTGACGTTACTACTCACGCCCGGCGCCACGGGGCACAGGCGTAGCCAGAGGGGGGCTCAGGAGGCCCGAGCCCCCTCCAATTGAAATGCTACCTATGATAAAAACGTGACAAAAAAACTATTGTTTCCTCAGTTTCAGTTTCTTTTACCATTTTTATGCGTATAACAATAATTAACAATAATAGTGACGACAAGGGGGCCCGGTCCCTCTAAATTCAATTTTTGCCAATCAATTAAAATGTATAACCCGGCTGAAATTAAGGGTTTTTATCATAAAAGTTGCTACCTCGGGCTCTCATCCAATTTTTTTAAAAACGTAATGCAATAACAGGGCGGAATTTACCATATGGCACAGTGCTAGGAGCCCTGCGCGCAGATGGTAAGACTTTATTTTTGGTCTACACTTATGTTTGGCAGGAAGATGTTGCGAAAATCTTTAAAGTGCCAGGAGCCCCGCGCAATGTAAATTCGGCCCAGGCAATAGCATGCTAAAAAGCGTAACCATCTATTGTACGGTTTTCAATAACAATTCACCTCCATCTACCTAGTTTTTACGCTAAAAAATGCTTTTGAAAACAAAAAATTATCAAGAAATGCTCATTGAACAAATTATTGAATTCAAATTGAGGGACCTGAGGCCTCTTGACCGAACATATTCTCCTACAACTGGTTATTTTCATGTCAAAACAAAAATAAGGAAAATCTTCGAGTGGATTATTATTTACTGCTAAAATACTTATAAAATTTAACCCCAAACTGCAAAATTACAAACGTATTTTCGACCAAATTATACGTAAAAGGAGGATTGAAACAATTTAATTTTTTTCAATTGGCTTTCAAATGTTAATAATCTACTTCTTTCAAATGGTTCTGAACACGTGCGAAATGTAACCAGAAAGCATTAAAATAGCTTTTTTTTTTCAAAAAAATTCCAAAAAATTGCCCTGCGACTTGGGGCTTTATCCCCAGATCCCCGTCAGTGATACGTTTGAGTAAACTAGTTTACTTACACAAGTCTCCCAATTTAGATATTTTCATTCGTAATTTTTGCTTTAAGCCCTCTCCCTTTAGAAAACTCTCGGTTAAGTGCCAAACCAGGCCACGGCTTTTGATCTTCCATTCTACGATATCTTTGTCCCACAAAAAGTTCCTCTTTTGAAAATTTCTGATGACTTCATTGCATGTAATTTTTGGTTTGCCCCACCCCTCCCCAATCAAAAATCCTGGCTACGCCTATGCACGGGGGATGGCATTTCGAGCCGTGTCCCCCCAAATCACTGCTTGTGCTCCCCAAGCAAGAGTAAACTTTTGTAGTAGCACAACAAACAAACTTTTGACGAAAAACAGGTCACCACAAACGCTTTTTTCTATGAAACAGTAAGACAGATCAAGTGAACGTAATCAATTAGTCTAAGATTTTACGATGAAGACCTTTTTTTTATTTTTTTGGTCGTCACCTCCAAATTTGAGGGCAAAATCCATACCAAAGAAGGATAACACAGGATTAGGAGCAAAATATTCACCAGATCGCTGCCGAATTCCGAATTCGTCTGGTCTCGGCTGCGTAAGCGTCCCCCCACCCAAGTTTTTGTGCTCCACCCCCAAACACACTACTCTGACTCCGTGCCAGGTACTATACTGTTCCATTCGCAGTGCACGATCTACACTGTGGTCTGTGACCTGATAGCCAACAAATCATCTTCATTTGTTTTGCTAAATGCTAGCATTTTGAGGAAATATCTGGCATTTTGAGGAAATATTGAGGAAACATCACGCTAGCATTTAGAGGAAATATCGCGGAAAACCGTCTTTGCGATCTGCAAGTTTTTAGCAATTTATCGAACTCTAATTATTGCATTTTCGTTAAACAGATACTGCTCGAAGTCGGCTTTATTAAAGTCGGTTTTATCATTTCAAATTGACCCGCTACCAGACCACATTATTTGTTTAACTTTGATTGCGAAAACATCGGACCACGTGCGATAAAACTTGCCAATTAAAACGTCACAAAGGTCTTGTATGTCTATTAAACTGAAATAACTAGGTAGCAAGAGCAGAGTGAAACAAGCGGAGAGTAAAGAATCCAAACGGTAACGTGTAAAAATGTGAATTGAAAAAGTCTTGGAAGGAGTTTATTAGAAGTAGCGGCAGCGGCAGAAAATTTGCTTAAAAAACAGCGCTGAAGCGCTGCCGCTTGTCGCTGGCGACGAAAAAAAGCAGCAGCGCTACCGAAAAAGTAGTGCCGCTAGTAGCGCCGCTGTGCCCATCACTGCTAAAACCAAAAAAATAGCCTAATTTGCTAGTAACTCGTAAATGACTCTAAAAATCCTAAAATTTACAAAAACGAACATAAAACTACGGTCATAATGACTTTGAGGGGCGTCCAATTACGTGACTGCAGTTTGAGACAGAGTTGTAACTCGGGCCGGGCTTTTCGGGTCATGCTCGGGTTAGGGCCGGGTTCGGGCTCAAAGTTAACAAAAATTTCGGGCTTAAGACATACTTTTTATCTTAATAGGTGCACTAAAGTATAATCAAAATACCTTGGCAACATTGCTAAATTTGTTAGACCTAACATAACTTTCGGGTTTTTTCGGGCATGATTTGGGCTTCAAATTAGTTTTCGGGTTCGGGCTTATATTTTCGGGTTGGGGCCTAAACTAGTCGGCCCGTTTACAACTCTGGTTTAAGGTGCCGAAAACCGAACTAGTATATCTCAGTAAAATACCGATATTTATGAAAAAAGGTTTGCAGTTTTTAAACACACTACATTGACCGCCTTTCTTTGAACGATGCTTGTTCAAAAATTAATAGTTTTTGTTGTTTTGTTTTTTCTCGTTTTTTTCTCTTTATGATTCCAGCTAGGTCTAAACAGTTAGTACTAACAATTTCAATATTTGATCAGTTGTAAATACTGAAAAATCTTGTACCTGCCAGCGCGAGCCATGTGGGGAACTCCGAAATTTGAAATTTTTGACCCTATTTTACTCGGGGTATTCGTATAACGCATTTTATATGGAGAGCAAAAATACCCCCCCATCTAACTCCTTAACCAAAAGTTATGGAAACATCCAACATCTAGGCTGGTGTTCACCAAACTTTTTTAGAATTGATGTTGAGTTGATGACGTCATCATTGGACCGTCAAGACCATATTTTCGAAAAATTACGTCATTTTCGTGATGACGTCAAAGCCAGGTCAAAATTTGTGCATAGATGTGTTTTATGACACTGAAATATAAAATGTCTAAGTCAAAGTAATTACGTCACGAAAACGTCATTTTGATGTCATTTTAAGTTAAATATTGGCCAAAAGATGCTCAGATTTCGAAAAGTGACTTCGGAAAATCTTAAAAAGTGGGAAACTTTCCGTTACCTTCATAACTTCAAACATTCAGAAGTTGTTTGCAATGCATATCGACTCAGAGCCAAGTTGATTCGATTTTTTTTCTGAAACGAATTATTATAAAAAAACCAAGAGGGAAGAAATTGCTCTCCCTTTGTGTGAAATAGGGTTAAAGTTTGATAAAAGCGAAGCGAATTTTTCAAAATAAGGCAGATATATTAAAAAGCTGAAACTTGACAAAGGTGAAAACCTCGTTTGTTACGTTGCAGTTTTAGCAAATGATGCAAACTCTCTCTGCTCCAGGCTATTTACATATCATCAATATTGTTGCAGTTTATCATCAAAAAATATTTGCAAGACCATAGTGAACTTACGTAATCATGCATTAAATAAAAAACAGAAAAGTCAAAAGTTGCACAAACAGTTAGTGTAAATCATTGGTAAAAATTTCCACGAGCATACTGCACACTCGATGATCCTTACTTACTTATCAAATCTTATCTTAGTCTGCTTAGCGGGTACTGCGACACTTTCCTGATTAAATGCTTTGATACAATCCGCATCATGTACACTTTGTACTGGGTGTAACCGATTTAACTTAACCACAATGCAAACAAAATAAGCAAAAATACAGTCTATAAGCTAACATCTACCAAAGTATCAGGCGCGTAGCCAGAAATTCGTAATGGGGGGGCTGTTTTGGGGAGCCGCTGGGGGTTTGGGGCAAAGCCCCCAGCCGCCGGAAGCACGGGGGTGTGGGGGCGGAGCCCCCAGCGCTCGAAAATTTTGCGTTTTTTTGCAAAAATAACTTCATTTTAGGGCTATTTTGATTAAAAAACGTGGCTTGGAAACTGGCAGTGCAAACTGATTAAACTAGTTGCATAAATGGGCTATTTGGGAGGTGGCGAATGGTAAAATTTTAGTTTTCTGATTTAGATGTTGGTAAATTATAAAATCTAATAGTTCAATAAAACTCGCACGGAATAATCTATTTTGTATACTGTTCATAGACAAAAATAATTGGGGGGGGGCTAATGAAAAGAGATTTGAGAGAAATTATTGGTAATTAACTAATACGGAATAGCCCCCCCCCCCTATTCCTTAGCTTATAGTACGTGTGTTGATGAAATCTATGTTTAGCATTTTTACACATGCGATCAAATTTGATTGCTTATTTTTGATCATTTTTCAAAGTTTTTGTTTGTTGGTTCTACTTTTGAAAATTAGCCACCCCCTCCTTGAATATATGTTTCAAAAAATGTTTTAAATCTCTATTTAGTCCACTCCAGTGCATAAAACAGGCTCAAAAGTGCTAAAAACGTAGTTTTTTTCCCATTCTGCATTTTAGTCGACATGCCAATGGGGGGGGCTGTAGCCCCCCCCCCCCCCCCCCCCCGCCCCCCCTGGCTACGCTACTGGAAAGTATACTTCATTTAATTTAAGCACTCTGACGCATAAATCAGGTTAGTGTAGTATAATCAGTACTTTTAGGTAACCGATTTTTGATAAGTTTGAAAATCATAAAAACACAAAACTCTTAAGCACTAAAATATGCATAAAGCATATACCAAAATGCACGAAACTTTCTGTTATGTCGCTTATGACCCAAACGCCAATTAAGCGACTGCAGTGAGCCATTAGCGTTTTTTGTTTATAATTATAACTTATTTATTTCCAGCAGAATTTTTAGTTAGGCTTAGCAACTATTCACGTCACAAACAAAATTCAAGAACAAAGAAAACAGTGCCTGTCCAAAGTTTGATAGTTTTTATTATTAGCGGCTTTCACAAAAAAAATACATAGATGCTGCTCATAAGTGTAAAAAACTGCAAAGCTGATACAAGAAGTGCGTAAGCATTGCTACAGTAACTAGATACACAATAAATCGTTACTGTACCTCTATTCACCAAGTTGCCTAGACTTCGAGATAACGAAGTGACTTTTCGATCTTTTGAATTAAGCAGTCACCTGCTCATTTATCTATTACACTTCACGGTAAAAGCGTCATTTTTTTCCATTCGTTGGTCAAGCATGGAAAGCTGTAAATCAAACTTTTAAAGTCTGGTTTTGGTTTGACACAACTGGAAATCGAATCTAAATTGACCAATTCAGTGTGAAATAGCTACAGTTCCTTTTTCTTAATACTAGAGCTAAAAGCATTCTTTCAAACAAAAACGCTATAAAGCGAAATTAGGGCAAAAAAATAGTTTTCCGACGCTGCATATAAGCCTTTGCCGCGCTAACCTAAAAACAAGCAACCTGGACAGTTACGTCTCGGCTAGCATGTTGTTGAAGATGATTTTTTTGCGAAGCGATAAAGCAGGGAGAGACCCGCAAACCACATCTACTTTGAAATCACTATACATAGGAGCTAGATAAATTTTTGCTTGCAATTCGCATACACAGTGGCGGATTTAGGGGGGGGGATGGGGGGGATGCATCCCTTCCCACCAGCCTAAAAGTAACGATTTTGGCCGAAAAATCAGCCTCTGTTTCGAATAAATCGGCTCCATTTCGGGATGCATCCCCCCCCACCGACCTAAACGTAACGAATCCGGCGAAAAATCAGTCTCAATTTTGGTGAAGACCTTTTTTTTTTTTTTTTTTTTCTTTTTTTTTTGGAGACCACCTGAATTTGGGCGAAAAAAACGTTTGAATTTCCGGTTTCGGCCGAAAAATTAGTCTCAATTTTGGTGAAGACCTTTTTTTTTTTTTTTTTTTTTTTTTTTTTGGAGACCACCTGAATTTGGGCGAAAAAAACGTTTGAATTTCCGGTTTCGGCCGAAAAATTAGTCTCAATTTTGGTGAAGACCTTTTTTTTTTTTTTTTTTTTTTTTTTTTGGAGACCACCTGAATTTGGGCGAAAAAAACGTTTGAATTTCCGGTTTCGGCCGAAAAATTAGTCTCAATTTTGGTGAAGACCTTTTTTTTTTTTTTTTTTTTTTTTTTTTTGGAGACCACCTGAATTTGGGCGAAAAAAACGTTTGAATTTCCGATTTCGGCCGAAAAATTAGTCTCAATTTTGGTGAAGACCTTTTTTTTTTTTTTTTTTGGAGACCACCTGAATTTGGGCGAAAAAAACGTTTGAATTTCCGGTTTCGGCCGAAAAATTAGTCTCAATTTTGGTGAAGACCCTTTTTTTTTTTTTTTTTTTTTTTTTTTTGGAGACCACCTGAATTTGGGCGAAAAAAACGTTTGAATTTCCGATTTCGGCCGAAAAATCAGTCTCAATTTTGGTGAAGACATTCGAATTTTTGAGGTTTTGTGCTTCAAATCCCCCCCCACCAAAATTTTCTGGATCCGCCACTGCGCATACATCCTAATAATTCAGCGCCGGTTCGGTAAAACTGGCATTGAAACTGCCAGTCAAAACTGTTAGACGGCTACAAAAACATATTTCGAAAAACTGGAGGTAGTCAGTGAACTTCATTCCGAAAAAGCGAAATATAATGGCAGTGGTTCTGGAAACACAGCCCCATTATTATTTACATTTTATGAAACACCTGTACTTCTGCTGCCTACTGCAAATCAAGAAACGAATTTGTGAAACGTGTTTCCCTAAACTTTCTTCGGCAGTAGAGATAGATAACTATTTACAACCTTCCTACACCGAAATAGGAGGGATAATCATAAAATTGCATGATTTAAAGGTGCCTTGGTCCTCCACGTCTAATATAGAATTAGAATCAGCCATTGAAAGATAACCACAGTAGATCTAATCAGTTTGTCATGAGAAAAAATAGAAATGATGCATGAATGAAGATAGCCAATGCACGAGCTAATTCTTCCTATTAACTTTTGCAAAGTCAACTTCCCAAGTTCTTGTCGTTTATATAATGAGAAATATAGTACAGTTTGTAGCTAAAAACACCGAAATCCCAAAAATATAGCAGATGAATTATTGGCAAAATCAGAATTTGATCCTGACCGCAAACCTGCATTGAATACGTGTTATCAGTCGATCTATTGGTACAAGCTAGCAAAACGTTCAATGACAAAACCAAACCGCCTTCAAAGTAAAATTAACGATATTAAATTGTAAGGTTTTAAAAAACCGGGGGCGGAATCATCCAATTTTCGTTGTAAAAAGTCGCGCGTATAAATTCTTTATTCGATAACGATTCTCGATGCGAACATATTTAGCAATGCAGCCCGAGCTATTATGGAAGCGCACCATAGCAAAATCGCAGACAGAAGCATCCTAGTGACACTTGCGTCGATCAAGCAACGACAAAACTTCAACATGGCGAGACTTGTGCTGCAAAATTTTATTTATTTGCTTCGCTTATGCCTTCCAGTATTAAAGGTAATGAACGGATACAAGTTGCAAGTAGAAGTAAATCACCGGTAAAAAAAAGAAGTCCAAATTGGTCGTCGATCTAATTCTAAAAAGAATAGAGAGCAGACTGTGACATGAAACAAAACCACTGGCATTGTTTTTTCTTCAATAAAGTCAAACCTGAAATGAGCTTGCATCTGCGGAAGGTCACACCAAAGTTATAAAGTATTGTGTTTATTCGGTTCTCTATTGCAAGGTATAAAAGATAGAGAAAACAGTGAAAGAACATTTAAGTTGGAATTTATTTGGCTTGGTTTCTCTCAAAAAACTTGACTGATCTGAAGACTAGCTTCATTAAATTTGAGCTTTCTACGACCTTCCATTCCCAAGATATAACAAATTACATTTTCCCTTAAAAAGGCTTTTTCCCCTTAAAAAATTGTGAAAGGATTGCCAATTTGAAACAAAATTTCAAAAAGTTACTGCGGATGTTCCTGATTCTCAATAATGTTTTGCAGCAGAG
Source organism: Trididemnum nubilum (assembly GCA_963965965.1). Taxonomy (NCBI): domain Eukaryota; kingdom Metazoa; phylum Chordata; class Ascidiacea; order Aplousobranchia; family Didemnidae; genus Trididemnum; species Trididemnum nubilum. Next base: position 20,382,444 of record OZ014472.1, read on the forward strand.
TTATTATAAAACGAAGTAAAGGTTTAGAACTGTAAAAGCAGCTGCCTTTCAATAAAATGGGAGTCAACTTTCCAAAGCTAATCTTCAGCAAAATTACTGACAAAATGGCAACACCGAAGTAAGCGGAAAATCGCTAATTTAGAACTGCAACATCTTGAAAACGGCAAGATGTAGAAAGTCCAGATATGGTGAGAATGCATTTTAGCATAGGTGGGCACAAATTTGTTAATCCGTTTATTAAGAAGCTAACTTTTTCATTAACACGTTAATTCGTTAAAAACTTTTTTTATGTTAGCGGACTAGATTAACTTCCGTTAAGTTTTGTTAACTTCCGTTAAGGTTTAATCGTTAACATCTTGCATCATTCATTCATCGTCCGGTGCAAACCAGTTTGCACTAGTAACACTAGTTGCGTATTAGCACTAGTTTTAAAGAAGAAAAAGCGAAGAAAGGAACTCTTTTTTGTGGAAAATAATAAGCTGCAGTCTCATAGGTCTTTTAATTATCGCTGTTTGCAATTTCCAAAGATTTTCCAATCGCAGCTTTGTTTGTGCATATGAACCTTTTATATTATCTTGAAATTGTATATAGACTGTAAAATGTAACTTCTACAGTAAAACAAAAAAAGACCACCAGAGCGATAAATTTTTCCTTACAATCAGCTCAACAGTGTCATTACCTGTTCTAGAAGTCAATGAATAAAAGAAATGAAAATTGCACTCAAAATGTTAACGAATTAGCGGAACTCGATAACTTCCGTTAATTAAAGCTGAAAATAACGAATTAACTTTAACGGAGGTGTGAAGTTTGTTAACGGACTAGTGGTTAACAAAGCTAATGTTTTGCATCAACGTGCCCACCTATGCATTTTACGCTTATCCCAACATTTTGGTCGACGGTGAAAAACTTAACTTGAATGCTCTTTTAAAAGTTGACGTTAGAAAAATATCCAAAGGTTTGTCACAAAAGCATTGCCTAAAAACTGCAGCAAACCTAATGGTGTAATATTCCCTTAATTTTGTATCATCTAAAACACTATCAAGCATGATAAAAGAAATTTTAATTAAAAATGCAGTATAAATGCGAAGGTGTTCAATAGAAGCCTTTTTCATTAGCAATAAGTTACCGTAATCATTTTCGACCGAAAATCATCGAAATGTGGACTGCTGTTATTATCCTAAATAAACCATTCACGGACAATGTTACGGAGATTACGCTTTACACTGGTTCATTTGTGTGCTCAAAATTTTTCGTGAGGGAAGATTGAGGAACTAAAAATATGATTTTGCTCAGCGGTTTTAAAGGCGTTCATATTTTAAGTCAAAACCGTAATTGTTTGTTGTAGTTATTAATGTAAAGCCGATGACCTGATAAAAAAAAAGTAGAAGAGCTTATGATGGTCAATTAAACTCTAGTGGCAGATTACGCCAGGCTAGTGATGGTGGTAAACGTATATCAACAAAAACTTCGTGCATTTCAATGGCCAAGTAAGAAGGTTGAACTTTTGAACCCCTCTTCCATGCTTATCTATATGCATTGGTTGCATTGTGCTGCTGAAGGAATTGATGGACTTAACTGCTCAAAGCGCCCGAAAACATACCTACTAAACACCATAGGTGGGCAAGTTAATGCAAAACGTTAGCTTCGTTAACTACTAATCCGTTAACAAACTTCACACCTCCGTTAAAGTTAATTCGTTATTTTCAGCCAGAGGTGGAGTCGAGGACACAAGGCTCGAGGCCAAGGCCAAGGACACAAAAAAAATCCAAGGCCAAGGACAGCCTTTCCGAGGACAGACCCTCTCGAGGCCAAGGACAGGAATGCTCGAGGCCAAGGACCAAGGACACAGCCGCAAGTGTTCTCCGAAAAAAAAAGGTCTTCAAAAGAGTTTTTTAGGCAATCTCCAATTAATAGGCGAAGCCAGAATTTTTGATTGGGGGAAGCCCAAACCGCAAATCACATGCAGTGACGTCATCAAAAATTCTTACAGGAGGAGCTTTTTGTGGGACAAAGATATCGTAGGATGGAAGATCTGAAATCGTGGCCTATTGGCACTTAACCAGGATTTTGCAAAAAGAGAGCACTTAAACTAATAGTTGAAAAGTGCAAATATCTAACTTTGGAAACGTGTTGAGAAAGCTTGTGTAACTCAAACGTATCACAGACGGGGGTCTGGGGGCTTCGCCCCAAGCCGCTGGGCGATTTTTTGTAATTTTTTGGAAAAAAAGCTATTTTAATGCCATTGAATCACATTTTGCACGTATTCAGAGCCATTTGAAAGCACTAGAGTTTTGAAATTTGAAAGCCATTTGAAAAAATTAAATTGTTTAATGCTCCTTTTACTTGCATTTTAAGTCCAAAACACGTTTAACATCTTGCATTTTTGAGTTAAATTTTAATTGTAAGTGTTTTGGTCCAGGTAGGGGAAGTAAGGTGCTATGTCTCTGGCTACATTTTAGCAGTAAATAATAATCCACTCGAAGATTTTCCGTAGAGATTTTTGTTTTGTCATGAAAATAATTAAGTTATAGGAGTACATGTCTGGCCAGGGGACCCAGGTCCCCTCAATTGAAGTCAATGATTTGCTCAATCAGCATTTTCCAAGGCTAATTTTTTTAAAGTATTTTGTGCATAAAAACTGGGAGTTGGAGGTGAATTACTGAATTGTTTTTGAAAAAACGTACAGATGGTTACGCCTCCTGACCATGTTTTTGCGGCCGGATTTACATCGCGCTGGGCTCCTGGCACTTAGGGGATTTTTGCAAGATCTTTCTGCCAAATATAGGGGAAGACCAAAGAAAGTCTTATGATTTGAGCGCGGGGCCCCTAGTTGGTACTGCGCCATATTATGGTAAGTAAATCCAGTCCTGATTAACGCATTACGTTCATGGAAAAGCTATGTGAGGGTCTTAGATACAGTAGCAACTTTTAGGAGAAAAATTCTCCATTTCTTCCGGGTTATACGTTTAAATTCGCTGGAAAAAATTGAATTGAGGGAGCCCGGGGCCCCTGGTCTTCCACATTCTTGTTAGTTACTGTTGCAAGCGAAAAATACTAAAAGAAATAGAAGCTGAAGAAATAGTAGGCTTTTTTGTCACATTTTTTCATTGGTGGAATTTCAGTTGGTGGGAGGGGGGCGGGTTCCCTGGTCTCCCCCCCCCCCCCCTTCCCTTGGCTACGCTTATGCTCCAATTGAGGAAAACAAAAAAAGTGTTCTCAAATTTTCCGCGAGGTTTCTGGCGTTTCCCAACAAAATTTCAACGGTTCAAAAAATAGTGCTGCCCTCGAGCCGAGGACAGGGCAATTTTCGAGGACTTGAGGCTTCGAGGCCAAGGCCAAGGACTTCAAAATCTGTCCTCGAGGACGTCCTAGAGGCCAAGGACGTCCTCGAGGACTCCACCTCTGTTTTCAGCTTTAATTAACGGAAGTTAATGAAGTCCGCTAATTCGTTAATATGCTGCGAGCAATTTACATTTCTTTTTATTCACTCACTTCTAGAACACGTAACGACTCTGTAGAGCTGATTGTAAAGAAATATTTATCGTTACGGTGGTCTTTTTGTGTTTTGGGAGTTACATTTTACAGTCTAACAATTTCAAGACAAAATTAGGTTCATATGCACAAACAAAGCTGCGATCGAAAAATCTTTGGAAATTGCGAACAGCGATAATTAAAAATAGACCTATGAGGCCACAGCATATTATTTGCCACAAAAAAGAGCTCCTTCGCTTTTTCTTCAATAAAACTCGTGCTAATACGCAACAAGTGTTACAGTGCAAACTGGTTTATACCGGTACGATGAATGAATGATGCAAGATATTAACGATAAAAACCTTAACGGAAGTTAACAAAACTTAACGGAAGTTAATTTAGCTTGTTAACGTAAAAAACTTTTCAACGAATTAACGTGTTAATGAAAAAGTTAGCTTCATTATTAACGGTCTTACGGATTTGTGCCCACATATGCTAAACACCATCCTAAATGCATGCCGAAATGCAATTTTTTTGCGACACTCTGAAATAATACTCCCAGAAGCTAACATTTTGAGACTGATCAACATTTATTTTTTCACAGTTAAATTTTTGGTTTTTGTTTGGTTGAGGATAAATGTCTTCTTTCAACAAATGGAATGATTTTAATGTTTCATTTTTGGAAAAATGATTGTTTGTTTTCAGCACATCGATTAGAAATGCCAATGAATAGCGCGTCTGCTTTTGGAACTAATCACTGTTTCTTTATTTGCTCTTGAAGCTAAATAAGCAGCATACTTGAGGTTAAGAACTGCTGAAAATAAGCTTTACAATGCTTGGTGACGACTATTTTTTGGTCTTGGATTTACGCTTGAAGTTTTACAAAAATATCGTAAAACGCGTTTGCCTGAGATCACAACCATATTTATCTTATATCAATTAGCGCTTCTCCTTCAAATCAAAAGCGGCCAGAATTTTGGTGCACGTTTTATTGCGGTATTAAGCGATCTAATTATATCACCTAATCTGTATAGAAAACACACGTTATGTTGTGAGATTAATCAACCAAATTGAAAAAAAATAATAAGCACAAACTTTTATCACCACTTACACCGTCACACAGGTCTCGCCAATGCATGCAACGTCAACGTATGCATAAGAGGTAAAATGATCAACAAGACGGTTTTCGCTTTCGCGGCAATCTGTCTTCATGCAATTTTTTCACGCAATTGCATTAATGATATTAGGCACACGAGTCTGAAGAGAAAAGTTGAAGGAAACAACTTTCCAACCATGTTACCAGTTAAAATCTGGTATCCTAGGAATTGGGATATCTTACCTAATTTGTAAAAGTAATCTGTTGCAACACTAATTCATGCTGAAATCTTGCATTCAGGTGCATTAAAAAGGCAGGATATACACAGAGCTGGACAGCGCTGTTTCGAGCTTTTAGCTCTCATCGGCAGCCCTCAGCTATCTTTTTCAAAGGTATTCCCAGTGGAAGTTGACATGGCTTCCCAGGAGTCGACCATGAAGGACGTCAAGATATTGCAAGGCAGGATATGTTGGGGAGATTTCCTAAACTTTGAAATGAAATATTTCACAAATAATAAGTCGAAGAAAGCTGCTGAAATTTGGTGAAGCTGTCTTTTAGATTATTCTTTATTGTTTGCACATAACCCCTTTTAAAACAGTTTGTAACTGACTCCTTTTTGTAATTTCGGAAAAACTGTTTTGCGACAAAAAAGGAAACAGCTATAGATGCATCCAGCTAGCTCCAATGTCATAACATGAAGTAATAAGCCTTTTAAACTCAAAGCGCCAAGTATTTTCAACTATCAGTATCCATTACAGTACAAGTGCCTGCGTAAAAAGTAAAAAACTTAACAAAATTGCTCAAGCGAGTTTTAATTTGCGTTTTAATATAATGCTGTCAAATATAGCTACTGAGTATCATTTACCTTAACCCTGAGGCAGTAGGGTAGCTAGGGGGGGTATAGTATCCCCCCATTGGCCTGTCAACCAAAATGCAGAATAAGAAAAAAAAACTTTTTAGATCTTCTGAGACTGTTTTTTGCGCTGGATTGGACCAAAAACTGATTTAAAGCATCTTTTGAAGCATATATTCAGGGGGGGGGGGGTAATCTGTCACAATTAAAACTCACAAATCAATGAAAACTTTCCAAAATGCCCAAAAATAAGCATTCAGATTTGATCGTTAGTGCACAAACGCCACACATAGGTTTTATCAACAAATACGTAACATTATAAAGTCAGGAATATGGGGGGGCTATTCAGTATTCCATTAACCCCTCCCCAATTATCTTTCGCGATAAAATATTGGCGAGATAGATTACTCCGGGTGAGCTTTATTGAATAATAGGATTTTACGATTTACCGGCATGTAAACAAGTGAAATACAATTTTACCATTAGCCACCTCCCACATAGCCCATTAATGCAACCAGTTGAATCATGCTGCACTGCCAATTTCTATGTTACGTTTTAAAAGCATTATTTTTTACTAAAATAGCCCTAAAATTAAATTATTTTACCAAAAAATGCGAAATTTTCGAGCACTGGGGGCTCCGCCCCCAGACCCTCGTGTCTCCGGCAACTGAGAGCTTTGCCCCCAGACCCCTAGCTTCCGGCGGCTTCTCCCCAGACCCCCATAGGCCTCCGGCGGCTGAGGGCTCCGCCTCCACACCCCCAAAATACCCCCCATTGCGAATTTCCAGCTACGCGCCTGCCCTGAAGTATGATCTTTTTTTGACACAGGTGAATATTTGTCAAAAGTGCAAATTAGAAAACGCCTAAAAATAAATGGCTGGTCAGTTATCAGCATCAAAAAAACGAGTTGGCCTCAAATCAATCATTCATTTTGGCCAGTGACTTTTGTGCAGTGGCGTTTGAATCAAATCTTTTTTTTTTAGAAACCGAGTTTATGCTAGTTAGCTCGAACGAAAGCAAATAGAAAAGCTGCTTCAAAGCTTTTACACTGTAGCAAGTGTACCATGCTATGTCATGAGCAAACACTACACGGCGATTGATTATGACTACCAGTCTCGCCAAAAATATTAAAACACTGGCCATCAGCTACCCTCACTAGCACTACTCTTTCACCCTCACTAGCAATAACTGAACAAAAGTGTACATCAGCTACACTCGCACTACTTTTCTGTCTGCGGCATAAAACAGTCTTTTCTATCAAAAAACACAACAATATCAGAGTATTCAAAACAACGGAACGGGAAGAGCCCACCTGTTATACCAGAGCTAAATGGGCCCGAACGGATTTGGAAATCAGCCCCAGAACATGTTGAAATTACGTAAGTTTGGTATCTCCTAACGGCGCTCTGTGCGTACGTGACTGAGCATCTGCTCCAATTCTATCATTCCCCCATAATCCGTCTCCAACTTCCGACTCAACTACGCACAAATACGCCGACAATTCTTTTTAAGTATGTGTAATCAAAGCATTTAACTTCTTTTTTGAATAAAACCTTTCGTGCTTTTTGGCTTAGGGTTGCTTGAGTGACAACCTCACCGTGAGCTACAGTATAGAGCACGCAACTCCATGACAATATTAGCATAAGGAAAGCATTACCAACATCCCTCGACAACAACGCGCGTACCGTACTATACTGACTCATCGCTTCTATGCTCAACTTTGCATTGATGATTGATCTTTCCATGCATCATTGGGACTTCCGCGACGCTTTGCGTCGAAAGTCCTTATGTTTTTTCCTGCATATTTTACGAATTCGTAAACAAAAATAAAAAACGCTATAACTTTGAAACGGCTAAAGATGGACACTTGGAATTTAGATCTTAGCTGGGGCACATATGAATCCTTCTTCGTGCAAATTTTGGGGGCAATCGGTCGCGTGATACGGGTTTCCAAGCCAAAAAATGAAATGCTAATTGTACGTTTAAGCAGCTCTAGCTCGAAAACTAATGGCACTAGGGGAATAAAAGTTTCGAATTTAGAAGCGTCTGGGCATGCCCTTTCAGCTCTCAAAAATAAACCATGATGATTCCGACAATTATTATTTATTTATTTTATTTATTTATTTATTCGTTCGTTCGTTCGTTCGTTCGTTCGTTCGTTCGTTCGTTCGTTCGTTCGTTCGTTCGTTCGTTCGTTCGTTCGTTCGTTCATTCATTCATTTATTTATTTAAGCAAATCACATTATGGGAACAAAAACTCCAAAACCACCAAAGCTAGAAACTTGAAATTTGGACAGATAATAAGTCTATACATGAACTTGCGTCACTGCAATTTTGGAGGCGCTACGTCACGTGGTTTGGGGCATATGCACCCAATACTTGTGACAGCGAAGTTTATTAAGTGATTTTAGTCACTACCACGCGCGTGCTTCCGTGTCCGAATGGTTAACGGCGCCAGTGCTTGAAACCTAAGACCTGGGTTCAATTATCTACTTGGCCATCGCTTTTATCGAACCAAGATTATATTGAATCTAGCATATTAATTTCTTTTCCATTACAACAAAATCGCTTTTAATATTTCTTTGTTTGACACTAGGTACGGTCAGAGGGTATCAGGTTTCATTCTCTGTGAGGATGCCCCAAAAATGACTTTCTTAACACCATAAGCTGGCGCGCTAGTTTGTTTTGGTGTCAGTTGAAATTTAAAAGTCAAAAATATTTTGACATAATTTGGGGGTACCAACCCCCCCGAAACCTTTAAATGGACCCCAAAAAAATCCATTTTTTGATAGCTTAAGCCGGGGTGCTACTTTCCTTGATATCAGGAGATAATAACGAGAAAATACCCTGACATACTTTGGGGGTACCACCCTCCCAGGGATTCCCGAAATGGACACTCCACAAATGAATTTTTTGAACGCCTTAACTTCGGCTGCCAGTTTTCTTGATATTAGTACATATTTAAGAGAAAAATATTTCGACGTGGTTTGGGGGTACCACTTCTTCCGGGGACCCCCCCAAAATGGAACCCCAAAAATCAATTTTTTGAACGACTTAATTTAAGGTGCCAGTGTTTTTCATATCACTGCATATTTAAGAGACAAATATTTTGACGTGGTTTGGGGGTACCCCTCTCGGGGACCCCCAAAAATCAATTTTTAATTGCCTCAAGCTACGACACTACTTTCTGTTGATATCAGCACATATCTAAGAGACGAATGTTATGACATCGTTTGGGGGTGCCACCCCTTGGGACCCCCTCACAATGGACCCCCAAAATTAATTTTTTGCTTGGCTCAAACTAAGGTGCCAGTTTTTTCGAGATCAGCAGATGCTTAACAGACAAACATTTTGACATCGTTTGGAGGTACCGCCCATCGGGGATTCCCCCAAAATGGACCCCCAAAAATTACGTTTTTGCTTGGCTCAAAATAAGGTGGCAGTTTTTTTGATATCAACAGATGCTTAACAGACACAAATTTCGACATACTTTGGGGGTGCCACCTCCCCCCGGGGACCCCCACAAAGTGGGCCCCCCAAAATCAGTTCTTTGAACGACTAAATTTACGATACCTGTGTTTTTGATATCAGTAAATATTTAAGAGGCAAATATTTTCCCTTCCAAACGGACCCCCCAAACATTAACTTTTTGAACGGCTCAAGCTAGAGTTCTACTTTTTTTTATTACAAACTATTGAAGACACAAATACTTGGACATACTTTGAGGGTGCCACTCCCCCCCCCCAAAATCCCCAAATGAACCCCACAAAAATCGATTTTTGAACGACTCAATCTAAGGCTTCAATCTTTTTCATATTAGTAGGTATTTAAGCGACAAAAATGCTGACCTACTTTGGGGGTACCACCCCTGCGGAACCTTCCCAAATGGACTCACAAAATTCAATTATTTGAATGGCTTGAACTAGAACGCTAGATTTTTTCGGTATCAGTAGATATTTCAGAAACAGACTGTTTTACACACTGTTTTTTGTTTTACAGACTGTTTTTTGTTTTACACAGTCTGGAGGTACCAAACATCTATCAAAAAAATCACTTTTTAAAAGCAAACTTTACAAAAACTCTGACACCACCATAGCTAGAAACTTGAACTTTGGAAATATGATAAGTCTATACATGAAGTTGTGCACTTGCATTTACGGAGTTGCTTCGACACGTACTTTGTGGCAGACGCACCATAAACGATAACGAAGTTTAATAAATGATTTTAATAATTGATTTTCGTCAAGCTTACAAGTGTGCTGCTGTGGCCTTGTAGTTAAAGGCGCCAGCATAGGTAACCATTGTGATTGAATAGACCTGGGTTCAATCATCTAGTTGGCCATCGGTTTTCTAATTCCAAAATCATAGTGAATGCAGCACATTTTTTTTGATTAAGAAAAGTTGTTTTTAAATAGTTTATTTTGACATTATATATGATCAGAGGGTATCCGGTTTCATTCTCCATAAATAGACTTGGGTTCAATCATTTACTTGCCCACCGGTTTTCTATTTCGAAAATCATATTGAATCCAGCCCCCTTTTTTTTTGATTAGGAAAAGTTGTTTTTAAATTGTTTATTTTGACATTATATATGATCGGAGTGTATCCGGTTTCAATCTCCATAAATATCCCCCCAAAATCAATTTTTTTAACGGCTTAAGTTAGGGTGCTGGTGTTTTTGATATCGGTCGATATTTAACTGACAAATACTTGAACATAGATTGGGAGTACCCTGCCCCCCAAAACGCCCAAACGTCATTGCGTTGAACAGCTTAAGCTAAGGCTCCAGTTTTCTTGCGCATAATATGGAGGTACCACACCCCCGAAATTTTCATGTGAACCCCACAAAAATCAATAAATTCTTTATTTTGACTTTATATATGATCGGAGTGTATCCGGTTCCATTCTCTATAAATATTCCCCCAAAATCAATTTTTTTAACGGCTTAAGTTAGGGTGCTGGTGTTTTTGATATCGGTCGATATTTAACTGACAAATACTTGAACATAGTTTGGGAGTACCCTCCCCCCCAAAACGCCCAAACATCATTGCGTTAAACGGTTTTAGCTAAAACTCCAGTTTTCTTGCACATAATATGGGGGTACCACACCCCCAAAATTTTCGCGTGAACACCACAAAAATCAATTTGTTGAACTTAAGCTAAGGCTCCATTTTTTTTTCATCAACAGATATTTAAGAGACAAAATACTTGACATAGTTTGGAGTACTCTTCTACAGAACCTCCCCCAAAATGGACCCCCCAAAATCAATTATTTTGAACGGCTATAGCTAGGTGCAAGTTTTTTTGGATATCAGTAAATATTCAAAGGACTATTTTTTTCATGGTTTGGGGGTACCAACCCCCAAATAAACCTCCCCGAAAATCCCTTTTTGAAATCTAAATTTAACAATTGATTTTAGTCAGTTGGGTTCATATGCTGAGCTGGTAATGATTAAAAGTGCCAGGTTTGAAATTGTCGTGAATGAACTGAGCTGGGTTCAAATACTTAGTCGGACATCGGTTTTACCCAAACCACAAACGATTTAAAATCAGCAGTCATTCTTTGCATGAGACAAAATCAGTTTGTTTGCATTGCATACGATTGCGTTTCACAGAAATATCGCTAACCTTCCAAGTATGCAGGGAAGAAAGATGGTGAAATGGAACTGGCAGAAGTCCCGTATTATTTTCCCCCGGGAAAATGAACATCTAGTTTATTTATTTATTTATTCAGCAAATCACATTATGGTGACAAATACTCAAAAACCACCATAGCTAGAAACTTAAAATTTAGACAGATGATAAGTCTATACATGAACTTGCGTCCTTGAAACTTTGGAGGCGCTACGTCACGTGGGTTGGGGCATATGCACCCCAAACTTGTGACAGCGAAGTTTATTATGTGATTTTAGTCACACCAAAGCTAGAAACTTAAAATTGGGACAGATGATAAGTCTATACATGAACTTGCGTTCCTCCAATTTTGGAGGTGCTACGTCACGTGGTTTGGGGCATATGCACCCCAAACTTGTGACAGCGAAGTTTATTAAGTGATATTAGTCACGGACTTGCGCGTGTTGCCGTGGCCGAATCGTTTAAGGCGCCAGTGCTGAAATCCTAAAACATGGTTCAATTATCTACTTGGCCATCGCTTTTATCAAACAAAGATTATATTGAATCCAGCCTAATAATTTTTTTTTCGAATACGACAAAATCGTTTATAATATTTTTCGTTTGACACTAGATATGATCAGAGGGTATCAGGTTTCATTCTCTGTGAAACGTCCCAAAAATCAGCTTAGACCTCAAGCTAGCGCGCTCGTTTTTTTTTGCTACCACTACAAATTTTAAAGACAAGAATATTTTGACGTACTTTGGGGTAGTCACCTACGCACGCGTGCTACCTTGGCCTAATAGTTAAAGGCGTCTGTGCTTGAAACCTAAGACCTGGGTTCAATTATCTACTTGGCCATCACTTTTATCAAACCAAGATATTATATCACATCTGGTATATTAATTCTTTTTTTCCATTACGACAAAATCGCTTTGAATATTTCTTGTTCGACACCACGTATGATCAGATGGTTTTAGGTTTCATTCTCTGTGAAGACGCCACGAAAAAACACTTTCTTAACTCCATAAGCAAGAGCGCTCCTTTTTTTGGTTGCCAGAAGAACTTTATAGAACAAAACTATTTTGACATAATTTGGGGTGACCAACCCCCCAAAACCCCCGAAGGGACCCAAACAAATATCAGTGTTTTTGACGGCTTAAGCTAGGGTGCTACATCTTTGATATCAAGAGACATTAAACACATAAATACCTCGACATAGTTTTGGGGTACCACCCTCCCGGGATCCCCCCAAGTGGCCACCTCAAACATCAATTTTTTGAACTGCTTAACATAAAGTGCCAATGTTTTTTGATATCAGTCGATATTTAAGAGGAAAATATTTTGACGGAATTTGGGGGTATTGCCCTCCCTTGGGGAACAAAATGAACCCCCCAGAAATCAACTTTTTGAACGGCTTAATTTAAGGTGCCAGTGTTTTTTGATATCAGTAGATATTTGAGAGGAAAATATTTTAACGTGGTTTGGGGGTACCAATCCCCCATCGAGGACCAAAATGGCCCCCCAAAAATCAATTTTTAGATTGAATTAATTTAAGGTGCCAGTGTTTTTTGATATCAGTGGATATTTATGAAGCAAATATTTTGACGTGGCTTGGGGGTACCACCCAATCGGGGGCCCCCCAAAAATCAATTTTGAATTTGCTCGGGCTAGGGCACTAGTTTTTTTGGATATCAGCACATTTCTAAGAGACGGATATTTTGACATCGTTTGGGGTATTGCCCCCGAGGACCCCCCCAAAAATTAATTTTTTGATTGGCTCAAACTAAGGTGCCAGTTTTTTGCGATATCAACACATACTTAACAGAAAAACATTTGGACATAGTTTGAGGGTGCCAACCCCCCCCCCCCCCCCCTTGGGAACCCTCCAAAAAACAATTTTTTGGACGACCTAATATACGGTGCCAGTGTATTTTTGAGGCAAATAGTTTGACACAGTTTGGGGGTACCACCCCGCTGAGGCCCCCTTCCAAATGGACCCCCAAAAAGCAATTTTTTGAATGGCTCAAGCTAGGGTGCCAGTGTTTTTTGCTGACAGTAGATATTTAAGATACAAATATTTTGATGTGGTTTGGGGGTATGGCCCCCCCTTGGGGGATCCCTCCCAAAACCAATTCTTTGAACGACGTCATTTTCGGTGCCAGTGTTGTTCGATATCAGCAGTACATATTTTGGAGACAAATATTTTGACGTAGTTTGGGGGTGCCGCCCCCTCCACGGGGACCCCCCAAACAGACCCCCGAAAATCAATTTTGTGATTGGCTCAAGCTAGAGATCTATTTTTTTTTAATATCACCACATGTCTAATACACGAATGTTTTGACATCATTTGGGAATACCTCCCCTGGGACCCCCCAAAAATGGACCCTTAATATATTAATTTTTTGTTTGGCTCAAACTAGGGCGCCAGTTTCATTTTTTGATATCAACAGATACAACAGAAAAATATTTCGACATAGTTTGAGGGTACCACCCCCCCCCCCAGGGACCATCCAAAACAGACCCCCAAAAATCAATTTTTTGCACGACCTAATTTACGATGCCTGTGTTTTTGATATCAGTAGATATTTCAGAGGCAAATATTTTGACATACTTTGGGGGTACCACCCCCCTCCGGAGGACCCTCCCAACCGACCCCCCAAAGATCAATTTTTTCAACGGCTTCTGTTAGAGTTCTAGTCTTTATTTGATATTATGAAATACCGAAAAGACAAACATTTGGGCATACTTTGAAAGTGCCACCCCTCAACAATCCCCAAATGAACCCTACAGAAATCAGTTTTTGGACGATTTAATCTAAGGCTTCGCTTTTTTTGATATTACTAGGTATTTAAGCGACAAAAAATTGACATAGTTTTGGGGTACCACCCCCCCAAAAACGCCCAAACGTCATTGCGTTGAACGGTTTAAGCTAAAACTCCAGTTTTCTTGCACATAATATGGGGGTACCACACCCCCGGTGTTCCCCTCGTAAACCCCACAAAAATCAATTTGTTGAACTTAATAAGCTAAGGTTCCAGTTTTTTTTTACATCAACAGATATTTAAGAGACAAAATGTTTGACATAGTTTTGAGTACTCCCCACCGGAAACTTCTGAAATGGACCCCCCAAAATCAATTATTTTGAACGGCTACAGCTAGGCGCAAGTTTTTTTGGATATCAGTAGATATTTAAAAGACAATGTTTTACATGGTTTGCGGGTACCAACCCCCAAATAAACCTCTCCGAAAATCCCTTTTTGAAATCTAAATTTAACAATTGATTTTAGTCAGTTGGGTTCATATGCTGAGCTGGCGTAATGATTCAAGGCGCCAGGGTTTGAAATTGTCGTGAATGAACTGAGCTGGGTTCAAATACTTAGTCGGACATCGGTTTTACCAAACCACAAACGATTTAAAATCAACATTCATTTTTTTCATGAGACAAAATCAGTTTGTTTGCATTGCATACGATTGCGTTTTACAGAAATATCGCTAACCTTCAAAGCATGAAGGGGAAAATGATGGTGAAATGGAACTGGCGGAAGTCCCGTATTATTTTCCCCCGGGAAAATGAACATCTAGTTGTTTTCTGTTTTCGTACCATCAGCATAGGCTACAGCAGGGCACTTAGCTAATGTAAACGACAATCTTAGTATAAGAGAGCAAAAGCAAGTAAGTTACAATGTTGCGTAACGAGCGTACAACACTGATTCGTCAATTCTAAATACGACTTCGCGTACATAAGTTCAATTTGGGCAGATAATTGATTTAGAACACTTAAGTACGTAAAAACATCAACATAAACATTAAAAGCTGAACGAGCACATCACAATATAATTATTTGTCGTGCTCAAACCGATTTCTGTTTTTGAAAAATGAGCAAGGTTCTACATTCCGTATTAAAGTTTTGAAAAATAGCCAAGTATTACTTCAACCCCAAGATCATTTAAATATCTGAAGTCATTACATTTGCCGAAATTCATTAAAATCATTAAGTTGCCTAAATTCATTAAATTTGGGTTATCTGTGGCAAGTTGTTAATTTTCTTTTTTCCTTTCTATTTTGGTTCAGTTTTAGTATTATTATATCGTTTAGATTTCACTCCTGACCCGGGTTTCTGAGTGCTACCTCTGGTTTATCGTTTTGGTTTACGTTGATCGTCTTTCAATAATTCTAACGTCATGATTTTTAATAGATTGATCACGACTTTGATTTAAGTCTAAACGTCTTGTATATAGAATGTTTTATTTTATCTTGGCTCTGTTTTTTTTATCAAAGCTCTTCATATCATCGTCCCGTTCTTCTGCTCCGACGCATGCATACTGGTTTTGCCGCAGGGCTTCACAACAATAACATATTTCTAAAAATTAACGCGATGATAAGAAATGAAAAAAGAAAGTGAACCAGAATAGCGAAGAAAACAAAATCACAAATTAAAATACGACGCATTTAAACAGATAAACACCGTAGAAGGTAAGTTAACCAGGGATGTAGGTCTCGAGAAAGATTTTTTATGGTCTCGGTCTTGAACCATCGTGGTCTTGATCTCGTAGCTTGAAATTGGTTTCTAGACCGGATAAGCGGATAGTTTATTGTAAGTTAAATATTTGTGCTCTCGAAATTTAAAAACAAACGAGCCTGAAAATCGGCAAAAAATTAAGAACAGACAGTTACAACTCAAAATTTACTAGTTCTTACAAAAACGAGAGCGTATATGCACATTATTTTATTGACAAAAGTCCCTAGCAGTAATAATAACCTACACATTTGTCTTTTTCTCGACAGGGGACAAACTAACTACTTTAAAATTGGTAAATTTCGTTTACTCATGATGTATAAAATAATTATGTAAATGGACCGGTGACGCAAACAGAAGGGCAAATGGGGCTTCCGTTTTTCTTCTTTTAGCAACATCACTTAAAAATTTTAATTCATGATTGCAAGCCTCTAAACGTGCCTTGAACTTGACCAGTAGGTAAAGGAGAGGGGCTAAAAGGGCTGAGCAATAAAGTTCTTTCAAACCGCTTCTGAATCTTAGCAATAAAGTTCTTTCAAATAGTTCTAAAAACGTGCGCAATATGACTCTAATCGCGTAAAAATGGCTATTTTTTAGAAAAATCACAAAAATCGCCTAGCGACTGGGAGTTAATCTCCGGCTGTGATACGATCAAGCTACACCAGTTTGCTCAGCGCGACGACAAGATCAGATATTTTTGGGACAAAAAATTCTATTGTTTGGTTTAAGCCTCCTTTTAGCATAATCGTAGTTGCGCGCCTGAAAATGCCCCCACCCCAATAGAAAATCCTGGATGCATTTTTGTAGCTACGTATATACGGTACTTCAAATATACCATGAGCTTTCTGTGATTTTTTTTTATTTAAGCTAAGTTTTAACTATTTTTATTGACACGTAATTACCGATGAAAATAAAGGTGATAATTAGGGTGGTTCAAAAATAACTTTTTTCCGATCTGTTTTTTTCCAAGGAGCTTAAAAGGTGTGTTTGCAAAAATAACCCATGTAAATTTTTTTGACACAATTAACATTTAGGGGTCGCGCACCCCCCCACATTCTAAGCGCGCACTCTCAATTCACAAAATTGCCATATCTTCTTAACCACTTGAGATAGAAACTTCAAATAGCAACCAAAAGATGCAGAAGGTATGATTTTCCATAAATGTTTAATTCATTTTATTATGCTATCTGATCAAATTTTCAAGATAAATTAAAAAAACTGTTTTTGTTCAAACTTTAGATGAATGTTAACATTCAACCAAAATTTTGAACAAAAACAGTTTTTTAGATGAATGTTAACATTCAACCAAAATTTTGAACAAAAACAGTTTTTTTTAATTTATCTTGAAAATTTGATCAGATAGCATAATAAAATAAATTAAACACTTATGGGAAATCATACCTTCTGCATCTTTTGGTTGCTATTTGTTGTTTCTATCACAAGTGATTAAGAAGGTATGGCAATTTTGTGATTTAGGGATGCGCTTAGAACTTGGGGGGTGCGAGACCCCTAAACGTTAATTAAGGTCAAAAAAATTTACATGGGTTAGTTTTGCACCAAAACACACCTTTTAAGCTCCTTGGAGGGAAACATATCAGAAAGAAGTTATTTTTGAACCACCCTAGTGATAATGCATCGATATCAGAGTAGAGGCATTAAGTTTCGTTGAAGGCACATGATGGCAAAAGATGTTTTAATTGCATAATCACTTCGACTGAAGCAATTCGTCTTCTGACTCAATTTATACAATCATCAAACCAACTAACGAGCAACTTTGAGCCCCAAAGTTTTTTCAAAAAATCCAAAAAACAATGATGACGTCATTTTTTCGGTCTCGAACTTTACCGGTCTTAGTCTCGAAGCCAAAGCCAAGACCGAAAAATTTTTCGCTCTCTGTCTTGAATGGGTCGGTCTCGACTACAGCCCTCAAGTAAATTTAAACTTTGTAGAAACTAAAATTTCAGTGATATGATTTTTATCCAGTTATTGTATGAGCCTACCCAAAATCTGTCAATCAGTTGAAAACGAGGCCTATAGTATAATAATAAACAAATACTTGAGTGAACCAAATTCAAACTACACAAAACTATAAACATACCACAGGGGGATTTTGTTACAACTGAAAAACAAATTCGAAATACAGAATTGTGGTCGCAAGGTCTATTTGTATGTTGAATTTGGACTGAAAAAGGATCTCAACAGCGGTGTACGTTTGGAACAAAACTTGGTTTATTGTTAGTACTTATTTCCAAGAAAATTTGAATCTCAAAATACGAACGGAAAATGAAACAGATTTTCATCCAAACGTAGGCCAATAAAATGCAGTCTAGAATAAGAATAACTTTCCTACTAATTGAAAATTTCAAATACTCGCAAGCGTCCGTAAGACTCTTGTTTTTACTCAAAGATTCGCATCATTACCAGCATTTAAAGTTCATTCCATCGTTTGTAACTTGAAAACAACTGAACGCAAAACGTGAAATTCTTATCAACCGGAGGTTAAACGAAAGCGCTATGCAATGAAATTTTGAGGGCGATCAGTCACATGCCCGCAATTGCTTAGTTAAAAAATCGAAAAAAAGAACCAAATTAGCGTAAAAAAATATTGATTTGCTAAATAAGTCGTAATGACTAGACGTAAATAGCTGAAATTTATAACCAAAATGGATATACAAACTACGTTTAAAATGACTGGGGAACGTCTCATTACGCGACTTCAACTCGAGAAGGCGAAAACCAGAAAAAGTGGCCAGCTTTGAACCGGTATACCTCAGTAAAAAAATACCGATATTGATGAAAAAGAGTTTGCAGTTTTGAACACCCTACATTGACCACCTTTCTATGAGCGATGCTTGTTTGCCTCAAACAGAAGCTGTTTCGTTTTGTTTTATCTTCATCATCTACTTCTTATCGTTTCTAGCTGGAACGACGCGCGTGTTTCCTCGTTTTTACTCGGCCAGTTTCAAACTAACGAGTGCGAGATTTCAGACCTTTGCTTATAACGCGAGAACGGTTAGGTCTAGCTATATACGAAGTTTTGACAGCAGTTTGAGATTAATGAGTTGTATGTTTGCATCAAATTTTGAAGCAATTAGTCACGTGACTTTGGTTTTAGGACCCGAAAACGGCATTAGTATGGCAAACAATATTTCACACGGCTATGTGTCTTAAGATACCCTTGCATCCCAACCAATCCACTTTTGGCCGCAATCAGTTTTTTTTTCTTTTTCTTCCAAAATCTTGTACGCTCTTCTCTTTTCAAACCACAAAACATAGAAATCTAATTTTTGTGTAAAGTTGTTGAGCTGCAAACGTAATTTTGTCTCCCGAAAATTTTTCGGCCACTCCCCCAGGAACCCTCCCAAAATGGGGCTCCAAAAATCAATTTTTTGAACGACTAAAGCAAAGGCACCAGTTTTTTTTTATATCAGTCGATATTTAACAGACAAATATTTTGACATAGTTTAGGGGTACCACCCCCAGGTGAGCCTACCAAATGGACCTCAAAAAAATCAATTCTTTGAACGACGTAATCTAGGGTGCCAGTTTTTTTTACATCAGCAGATATTCAACAAATATTTTGACTAAGTTTGGGGATACCACCTCCCCCCTGGGGACTCCCCACAAATGGAACTTCACAAAAAATTAATTTTTTGAACGGCTTAACCTAGTGTGCCTTTTTTTTGATATCAGTAGATGTTTTACAAATATTTTGACATAACTTGGGGGTACCAACCCCCTTAGAAACCCCTCGAATGGACCCCCAAAAATCAATTTTTTGAATGGCTTAATTTAGGGTACCAGTTTTTTTGTTTTTGATAACAACAGATATATACGAGACAAGTATTTTGACGTAGTTTGGGAGTACCACTCACCCGGAAACTCCACAAATGGACCTCCAAACATCAATTTTTTGAACAGCTTAACTTAGGGAGCCAGTTTTTTTTTTGATATCGGTAGATGTTTAAGAAACAAATATTTTGACATAGTTTGGTAGTAGCATCTCGCCGGAGACCTCGTAAATTGATCCTCCAAAATCAATTTTTTGAACGGCTTAAGCTAGGGCGCTATTTTTGTTTTTGAAATCTGAAGATATTTGCGTCGGTCGTTGAAAGGAGTTGCTCCTCAACTAACTCACATCTAGTTTATAATTCTAATTAGTTCTAAACTGTTAAGCCTAACAAGTTCAATATTTGATCAGTATTGGTATTGGTAAAATCTAGTGCCCACCTGCGCCTGCCATCACGCGAAGAAACCGGAAATTCGAAATTTTATAAAGTTTGATGAAAACCAATCGAGTTTTTCAGAAAAAAATACGTATTAAAAATTAAACTCCGTCGAAGGTAAGCTAATTTTAAAATTTGTAGACACTAGCATTATACTAATATGATGTTTATTCGCTTATTATATAGGCATAGGTGGGCAAGTTAATGCAAAACGTTAGCTTCGTTAACCACTAGTCCCTTAACAAACTTCACACCTCCGTTAACGTTAATCCGTTATTTTCAGCTTTAATTAACGGAACTTAATAAAGTCCGTTAATCCGTTAACATTTTGCGTGTAATTTACATTTCGTTTTATTCACTCGCTTCTAGAACAAGTATTGACGCTGTTGAGCTGATGGTAAGGAAATATTTATTGCTATGGTGGTCTTTTTGTGTTTTGAAAGATACATTTTACAGTCTAATCTAATTTCAACATAAAAACAAGTTCAAATGCACAACGAAGCTGCAAGATATTAACGATAAAAACCTTAACGGAAGTTAGTTTAGTCCGTTAACAGCACTTAACGGAAGTTAATTTAGTCCGTTAACATGAAAAAACTTTCTAACGAATTGAGTTAATGAAAAAGTTAGCATCGTTATTAACGATTAATGGACTTGTGCCCACCTATATAATATAGGTGTAATCAAAATCTGTTAATCAGTTGGAAGCGCGGCCTATAATGACAAACAAATACTTCAGTGAACAAAATTCAAGCTAAACAGAATTATTAAACTATAACATAATGCGCCTTCGTATAACAACGATTTGAAATATCCACTTCCTTAAAACCAAATATAAAATCATTAAAAAATTCCACAGAGTACCCAAAAGAGCAGATAATTTTCGCGTTTTTATTCATAAGTACATAAAATAGAAAGCTAATTTTTTTTTTTTTGATATCACCATCCGATGAGAGCTCATTCTTACAATAATTAGGAATATAAAAACAAAACAAAGCTAGAAACCTGAAATTTTAAGTGAAAACAGTTGTTAAGAAAAGAATAGCTTCAAAAGCTCTTTGGAAAAACTCTTTCTCTGTCTGAAAGATGACCAAATTTAAGGAGTTCGGTAAATAAAGTCTAATTCAAAAGTTATTTAACCTATAGAAAAATGCTGAAAGTTTCAGAAATGGTTGATATGTACTTATACGTAAAAAGATGTGGTTGATATTCTCGCGATGGCTATTTTTGTATATAGATAAAAAGATGACAAATGATGGTAATGCCACACTGGGAGATCTCCTAAAAGTTTAATATTTAAATTACTTGATCCAACACAACTGATCTATTCCTGACAGAATGATATGAAAGAAACATAGAAAATACAAAATTTGAAAGTGTCACACAATTTTAACCTCTTCAGCTAAGAACTTGAAATTTTCGAGAAAGGTTGATGGGAAATACAGTTACCATGACAAAATTTGAGGGTGCCTCGTTGCGAAGTTTCCTACAAAAATCATTTTATCAATTTAAATTTGGATAATAGCAATAATTTAAATTAAAAACTTGGAGCAAGATAAAACAAATATAAAATCCAACATGAAGAAGAAGAATAAACGTGATTAAAATCATGAGCGAAACGTATTATTTGACTAATATTTTTAGAAAAGAACACCTCCAAAGATGCTTCTATTCAAGATTTTGCTGTTGATGATCACTTACATTTGCCTGTGCAATGCTGGTTTTAGAGGAAGTAAGTCAAGAATGCATATATGACAAATGTTCAGCCAAAGTTCTCTATGTTCTTCAAACAATTCTCAGTAAAATGTGATAAAACAACTTTTGATGATTTGGCTTTATAAATTTTAGTCAAAACAGAATTAAATGCAGGTTTTTGTTCAATTATTATCCACGGTATAAGCAACACATTATCATGGCTGAAATGACTTTACTAAGAGTGGTTGCACACAGATGATCATTTGCTTAACCTAAAACTGAAGCTAACAAATAAATCACCTCATAAAAACAATAATACTTTCATGCTGTCGCTGAAAGTGAAGCATCCAGCTAAAAATATCACCTAAAGGTAAAAAAACATCTGAAACACATCTTTACCAGAATTCAGCTTTTTACAACTTATCCTTTTTGAGATAATTCATTTCAAAATTAAAAAACATCTCCTCAACAATGTAAAAATTTTAAATTTTGTCCTAAAACTGTTTCAGAAATCTTTCGTAACTATTTTGAAAGCTTAAAGACGTAAGGCTTTAGCAATCCATTAATGTTATAAGTGTAATATTGTTACAAGTTAACGGGAATCACAAAGAGTGCAAAATTAGACTCTAACTGGCAACACTCTTGGGAGATCATTCAAACTTTGAAATGAATTATCTCCAAAACGATAGCTCACAACGAACTCATAATGTAAAGAAGTGATGTTTTTGATGTTTGTTTATCTTTTGGTCATTAATAGGGATACCTAAACATAAAGTGGACCAAGTTGATATAGACCAAAATGGATTTTTTGTTAATTTTGGAAAACGCTAAGCATTTTAATTTTGTTAGAAACGTTTTAAGCGTTTTGTTTCAAGTTTAAATTTGCTATAAATTTCATGCTATAAAACCACAGCAAGTCTATTAAACATTTTTGAAAAAAACATAAGCATTTTGTTCCATACAGCCTTTTACGAAAAAAGAAACAGATTGGTCCGAACATATTACGAATAACAAAAACATACTGCGAAAACCATTGAGTTTGTATGTGCGTGCGAAGTATAATCATTTCAGCAAAAACGGTCGTGAAACATTTTAAAAAATTACCGAGATTTGGAAGAGATACTACTCAAGACCGGTTTTATGGAAGAAATGAGAACTACCTGACGTAAAAAAGAGGTGCTCAAACCTAGTTCCATTATTTCCTTATCTACGAAAATAGACTTAATCCGTTTGACTCCGTACCACTATGCAAAGCCTGCGTTTCAAATTTTCGTGACATCAGGATAATTTTGCAAAATTCCTTGCAAAATATTAAACGTTGCGTTTTTTATTCTGCAAATTTTGCAAAGTTATCCGTTTCTCGAAAGTTCGAGACGCAGGGTTGACAATGGTACGAAGTCAAACTAATTAAATGTATCTTCCCAAATAAGGAAAATAGTGAAACAAGATTTGGGGCACGTGTTTTTTTCTAGTAAAGAATGTTGTCAAGAATTGCTCCAATGTTGTCACAGCCAACTAAAGACTCATGGTAACGTAACTTTTTTGCACAAAAGAGTGACGTGTTTCTCAAAAAAGTAATAAGTTCCACGTCTCGTAACAATTTAAGAGTTACATTTTTAAAAGCATCTAACGTTACCGCAAAACTATCGCGTTTCAATTTAAGAGTTACACTCTTAGGCCTGGGTTTGCATTACGGTTCAGGTTAGATTTGGGTCAGAATAAATAAAGAAATGAATAAAAATTTAAAATTTCCGATGAAACTGTTTGTTTCTAAAAAACCTTACTAAAATATCAGTTGTGTGTATGCCATTCCAATAAATTTTTTGCTTAACTACAAATCACACGCAATAAATTTTAAAGACTTCAAACACAATGCGGAATAATCTTTTGGTGAATGCAATTCCTGCATATACAGTATATTTTGTTTGACTGGCTGCAATTGTAGGGCTGCTCGCTTGACTGGCTGCACTGAGACTTGAACACTCCACTCCGATTCAGATGCTCGCGCCGCGGAAGTGACGTGCACGTGAACTTGTTGACCTGCATTCTTCTCGGTGCAAGAAAGTTCTGGTAAATCCATTAAAACATGAAACTAATGTTCTTCTCCTTATGATAAAATACTTAAAAAAGTATCCCTTATCCTGCCTGATCAGTTGTAGCAAAAAAAGCATAAATGTCACTACAAAATTGAAGGAAGACGGGAGCAATTTTGCTCCATTCATTTAAACGAGTATAATTTGCTGCCTTGCTTAATTAAAACTGTTGCTTCGTCTTTTCAGATACTTTCGCATTACATAAGTAAAGGTAGTTTGTTATTTACTTCACAGATCACGCTGGAACAGAAGAGAGAGGGGCCACAATTGCGGGGGTAACTTTTAGCGGATCAAGCTTTGCCGGGGCAGACTACAGAGGCATCAACATGCTTGGCTCAAACGCCAGCAATATCGATTTCAGCGGCAGTGATTTTCGTGGTAGCAATTTCTACGGAAGCGTGTTGATGGAATCAACTTTTGTCGGATCAAAGTTCGCAGGCGGAGAGTTCGCTGGATGCTCGTTTGCTTTCTCCAATTTTGCAGGAGCGGATTTCAGCGGATCATCTTTCTTCGGTAGTGATTTCCGGAATTCTGACTTTACAGGCGCTGATTTTAGTGGAAGCTCCATCTTTGGATGCACATTTGCAAACTCGGATTTGAGCAACGCCGATTTCAGTGGATGCGAATTTATAGGTTCCGACTTTGGAGGATCAAACTTCACAGGATTCGATATTGGTGGAAGCACAATCACAAACACGAATTTCGAAGGACTCGAAGTTGATGAGTGAAAAGTTCAAAACCTCACCAAAACCACTACGCCTCAAGTAAAATACGAACAATTTTGTTAAAAACGGTACTTCTTCATGAGTGAAAACTTCAAAACCTCACCAAAACCACTACGCCTCAACTAAAGTACAAACAATTTTGTTTAAAACGGTATATCGAACAATACAAACGCAAAAAAAATGCTTTTACAAGTGTGTCACAATTGTACAAAAATCTTTAAGCAGCTTCTTTGCATCAGTCCATTTTAAACACAAAACTTTTCAATTCATTTTGCAACAGATATCAGACGTAAGCCACTAACACAACAAGCTAAACTATGGCAAATTAAAAACAATTTAGGCAAAAATTAAACCTCTGATGGTTTTGGTTTGATAAAGGCACTGAAATAGGTTACGAACATAATTCTTTTTTGAGTCATTTCCAAACTTTTTGTCGTACGACTTCAGCCTCTGGTGCTATTCAGTATTAGTTAATTACCAATCACTTCTCTCAAATATCTTTCCGTTAGCCCCCCCAATTATTTTTCTTTATAAAATATAAACGAAATACATTACTCCGTGTGAGTTTTATTGAATAACAGAATTTTGTGATTTACCAGCATGTAAACAAGAAAACTACAATGGTATCATTAGCCACCCCCCACATAGCCCATTAATGCAACCAGTTGAATCATGTTACGCTGCCAATTTCTATGCTACGTTTTAAAAACATTATTTTTTATTAAAATTACTCTAAAATTAAGCTTTTTTTGCAAAAAAAATGCAAAATTTCAGAGCGCTGGGAGCTCCGCCCGTGCCTCAGACCCCCGTGCCTCCGGCGGCTGGGGGCGAAGCCCTCAGATCCCCAGCGTCTGGCAGCTGGGGTCCTCGCCCTCAGGCCCCTATTGGCCTTCGGTGGCGGGAGGCTCCGCCTCCAGAACCAAAAATTAGCCCCCCCCCCCATTGCGAAGTTCTGGCTACGCGCCTGGTTCCAGTTTTGGTGAAGACCTTTTTTTGGTCTTCACTTGAATTCGGGGAAAAAAGTGTTCCGTTTTTGGTGAAGACCTTGTTTTTTCCTCTTCACTTCATTTGCTCACCTGAAAAAAATCGTGGTCGAGGTTCATCCCCCCAATGTTGAAAATAGGGCAAAATTGGGGTAAAATTGCAAATTATCCCACCCAATGCTCAACAAAGATTTGCACCCCTGACTGTAAGCGTTACTTTTCCACGAGGAGAATCCTCTTTTTGACTATTCTATGAAACAATCATCCGTTGATCTCACCAGAACTACGATTACCAAAACTGTGTTTCGAACGAAACTTAAACGTTGTTTGGTTTGATTGTTTGCTAAAACTTTACGAAGAGAACGCAAAGATTAAGTATAATAGCAATACAGAAGTTGAAGAAAATTGATAGATTATTTATTATGTTTTTTTTGCCTTTCGGGAAGTCTACGAGTCAAGCTGTCAAATGTTCCACCATTCCCGGGGAAAGCTTGAACCCGAAAAAGCAGGAGATTTGGGCATACAATTTTTATAGTCTTTGGTTTGAACCGGATGAATTTGATATCGATATGGTGCAGGGGCAATAAATGGCTTTAACACTTTCATTTCCTTACACAAAGGCGCACCGAAATATAAGGCCCACAGATATAAATACAACTTGCACACCTCTTAAAAATGTAATAAAGCTCTAGAAAACAAAGTTAACCAAAATAACCAAAAACACAATATTACAAATAATTAAAGGTCGATGCAGTTAAAACAAGTAAACACCGGAGAAGGTGATTTTAAAGGTTGTAGAAACAAGAACTTTAGTGTTATCATTTTTTATTCTCTCATTGTAGGCGGTAGGGCCTAATCAAAATTTGTTAATCAGTTGGGAAAGCGACTTATAATGATAAAAAATACTTGAGTTAACAAAATTCAAACTAAGCAAATATATAAAAATACAAAGAGAGTGAGCCTTTGTTACAACTGAAAACCAAATTGGAAATTCAGAATTGTGGTTTTAAGGTCTGTTTGTTGAGAGTGGACTGAAAAAGCACCTCAACAGCGGTGTACGTTTGAAAACTTGGTTCATCATTAGTACTTATTCCAAAAAAATTTGAATCTCGAAATACGAACGGCCGATGAACCAGATCGTGATCTAAACGTAGGCCGACATAATGCGATGCAATGAATTCGCTTATAACTTGTAACTTAATACATAAGTTTATTAATTCGCTTATAACTTGAAAACAACTGAACGTAAAAGATGAAATTTAGATCAACATGAACTTAAATGGAAGAGCAATGCAATGAAATTTTGGGAGCAATCAGTCACATGCCCGTAATTTTATAGTACTAAAACCGAAAAAATAGCCTAATTGGCTTAGAAATTGATTAACTTCCTAATAACTCGAAAATGACTGTAAAAAAGCTGAAATTTATAAAACCGAATATAAAGCTACGGTCATAATAATTTTGAGGGGCGTCCAATTACGTAACCGCAAGTTGAGGAGCCAAAAACCGGGTTGCCAACTTTTAACTAGTATATCTCAGTAAACCACCGATATTGATAAAAAAAGGAATGCAGCTTTTAAACACACTTTACGTTGACCGCCTTTCTTTTAAGGCGGTCAACGTATAGTGTGTTCAAAACGCTGCTTGTTTGAAAATTAGTAGTTTTTGTGGTTTTGTTTTGTTTTTCTTATTTTTTTCTGTTAATGATTCCAGCTAAGTCTAAACAGTTAGTCCTAAAGACTTTAATATTTGATCGGTTGTAAATACTGAAAAATCTAGTACCTGCCAGTGCGTGCCATGTGGGAAACTCCGAAAATTGAAATTTTTGACCCTATTCTACACGGGGTATTTGTCTAACGCATTTTATACGGGGAGCAAAAACACCTCGAATCTAACTTCTTAACCAAAAGTTATGGAAACATCCAACATGTAGGCTGGTGTTCACCAAAGTTGTTTAGAATTGATTTTGAGTGATGACGTAATGATTGGAAAGTCAAGACCATATTTTCGAAAAAGTACGTCATTTTGGTGACGACGTCAAAGCCTGGTCAAATTTTGTGCATAAGTGTGTTTTATGACACTAAATCCTAAAATGTCTCAGTCAAAAAATTACGTCACAAAAACGTTTCTGACGTCATTTTAAGTTAAATATTGGCCAAGAAACACTCAGATTTCGAAAAATGACTTCGGAAAACTTTAAAAATTGGGAAACTTTCCGTTACCTTCAAAACTTCAAATTTTCAGAAGTTGTTTGCGATGCATATTGACTTAAAGCCAAGTTGATTCAATTTTTTTTTCTAAAACGAATTATCGTAAAAAACCAAGAGGGAGGAAAATGCTCTCCCTTTGTATGAAATAGGGTTGAAGTTGGATAAAAGCGAAGCGAATTTTTCAAAATAAGATAGGCATATTAAAAAGCTAAAACTTGACAAAGGTGAAAACTTCGTTTGTTACCTCGCAGTTTTAGCAAATGATGATGACTCTCACTGCTCCAGGCTATTAAGATATTATCAATATTGTAGCAGTTTATCATCAAAAAATATTTACAAGACCAGAGTGAACTTACATAATCATGCATTAAATAAAAAACAGAAAAGTCAAAAGTTGCAGAATTAGTTTGTGTAAATCATTGGTAAAAATTTCCAAGAGCGCACTGCACACTCGATGATTCTTACTTACTTATCGCATCTTATCCTAATCTGCTTAGCGTTTACTACGAGACTTTCCTGATCAAATGTTTTCATACAATCCGCATCATGTACACTTAAACACTGTACAGGGCGTAACCCATTTAACTTAACCGTAATGCAAACAAAATAAGCAAAAATACAGTCTTTAAGCTAACATCTACCTAAGTAGACTTCATTCTTCTTATTCAATTTAAGTACTCTGACTCATAGCTCAGGTTAGTGCAGTTTAATCAGTACTTTTAGGTAACCGATTTTTGATGTAATTGAAAAACTTGAAAATACAAAACTCTTAAGCACTGAAATATGCATAATGCATATACCAAAACGCATGAAACTTTCTATTATGTCGCTTATGACCCAATTAAGCGGCTGCCGTGAGCCATAAGCGTTTTTTGTTCTTAATTATAACTTATTTATTTCCAGCAGAATTTTTAGTTAGACTTAGCAACTATTCACGTAACAAACAAAAATCAAGAACAAAAAAAACAGTGTCTGTCCAGAGCTAGATAGTTTTTATTAAGAGCGGCTTTCACAAAAAATACAAGGCTGCTGTTCATAAGTGTAAAAAACTGCAAAGCTGATACAAAAAATGAGTTAGCATTGCTACTGCAACTGGATAAGTAATAAATCGCTACTGCATCTTCATTTGCCAAGTTGCCTTAGCTACGAGATAACAAAGTGACTTTTTGATCTTCTGAATTAAGCAGTCACCTGCTCACTTGTCTCTTACCCTTCGCGGTGAAAGCGGCATTTTTCTCCATTGGTCAAGCAGGAAAGTTGTAAATTAAACTTTTAAAATCTGGTTTTGGTTTGACACAACTGGAAATCGAATCAAACTCCACCGATTCAGTGTGAAATACCTAGAGTTTCGTTTTTTTTAATAGTACAGGTAAACACATTCTTTCAAACAAAAACGCTATACCGCGAAATTCGGGCAAAAAAATAGTTTTCCGACGCTGCATATAAGCTTATGCCGTGTTAACCAAAAAACAAAGCAACCTAGGCAGTTATGTCTCGGTTAGCATGCTGTTGAAGATGATTTTTTCGGGAAGAAATAAAGCAGGGACTGATCCGCAAACCACATCTACTTTGACATCACTATCCATATGAGCTAGATAGATTTTTGCTTGCGGTTGGCATACATCGTAATAATTCAGCGCCGGTTCGGTAAAACTGGCATTGAAACTGCCGGCCAAAACTGTTAGATGTCTGCAAAAATACGAATTTTTTTGAAAAATTGAAGGTAGTTATTGAACTTCATTCAGAAAAAGCAAAATATAATTGCAGTGGTTCTGGAAACGTAGCCCCATTATTACTTACATTTTATGAAACACCTGCACTCCTGCTGCCTACTGCAGCTCAAGGAACAAATTAGAGAAAAGTGTTTCCTTAAAATTTCCTCGGCAGTAGAGATAGATAACTATTTACAACCTTCCTACACCGAAATAGGAGGGATAATCATAAAATTGCATGATTTAAAGGTGCCTTGGTCCTCCACGTCTAATATAGAATTAGAATCAGCCATTGAAAGATAACCACAGTAGATCTAATTAGTTTGTCATGAGAAAAAATAGAAATGATGCATGAATGAAGATAGCCAATGCACGAGCTAATTCTTCCTATTAACTTTTGCAAAGTCAACTTCCCAAGTTCTTGTCGTTTACATAATGAGAAATATAGTACAGTTTGTAGCTAAAAACACCGAAATCCCAAAAATATAGCAGATGAATTATCGGCAAAATCAGAACTTGATCCTGACCGCAAACCTGCATCAAATACGTGCAATCAGTCGATCTATTGGTACAAGCTAGCAAAATGTTCAATGATAAAACCAAACCGCCTTCAAAGTAAAATCAACGATATTAAATTGTAAGGTTTTAAAAAACCGGGGGCGGAATTATCCAATTTTCGTCGTAAAAAAAAAGTCACACGCATAAATTCTTTATTTGATAAAGATTCTCGATGCGAACATTCATAACAATGCGATCCGAGCTATTATGGAAGCGCGTCATAGCAAAATCGCAGACAGAAGCATCTTAGTGACGCTTGCGTCCATTAAGCAACGACAAAATTTCAACATGGCGAGACTTTTTGATTTTCAATGCAAGCGCGTATGTGATGCAAAATTTTATTCATTTGTTTCGCTTATACCTGCCAGTATGAGAGGTAATGAATGGATACAAGTTGCAATGTAAAAGTAAATCACCGGTAAAAAAAAGTCCAAATTGGTCGCCGATCTAATTCTATAAGGAATGATAGGAGACTGTGACAGAAACATTATTTTTCCTCAACAAAGTCAAACCTGAAATGAGCTTACATCTGCGGAGGGTCACACCAAAGTTTCAAAGTTATGTGTTTATACGGTTCTCTGTTGTAAGATATGAAAGATAGAGGTAACATTAAAAGGGCATTCAGGTCGGAAATTTTTTGGCCCGGTTTTCTCTCAAAAAAACTTGACAGATCCGAAGACTAGCTCCATTAAATTTGAGCTTTCTACGACCTTCCGTTCCCAAGATATAACAGATGTCATTTTCCCTTAAAAAGGCTTTTTCCCCGCAAGAAATTTTAAAAGGGTTGCCAATTTGAAACAAACTTTCAAAAAACTACTCCATATGTTCCTGATTCTCAATTATTGTTTTGCAATGGAGTTATAATAAAACAAAGTAAAGGTTTAGAACAGCAAATTTAGCTGCCTTTCAATAAATATGAGCTAACTTCCCAAAGTTAATCTTCTGTAAAATTACTGACAAAATGGCAACACCGAAGTACGCGGAAAATTGCTAATTTCGAACTGCAACATCTTGAAAACGACAAGACGTAGAAAGTTCAAATTTGATGAAAATGCATTTCAGCAAAGATGGGCACAAGTTTGTTAATCGTTAATCCGTTAAAACGAACCTAACTTTTTCATTAACACGTTAATTCGTTGAAAAGTTTCTTTATGTCAGCGGACTAAATTAATTTTCCGTTAAGTTTCATTAACTTCCGCTAAGGTTTTTATTGTTGATATCTTGCACCATTCATTCATCGTACGGGTACAAACCAGTTTGCAATGGCAACACTTGTTGCGTATTAGCACAAGTTTTATAGAAAAAGCGAAGAAAGGAGCTTTTTTTTTTTTTGGCAGATGATAAGCTCTCCCGTGATCTGGCAAAATCTAGTAAGCCGCATTTCAGTGAAAAATGAGTTTTTGCAATATATGCGTTTACTAGGTTTTGACACACCTTTACGTGTATTGGAAAAGCAAAAATTCCCTAAGATTGCCGAGATATTGAACTGGCAAAACCTAGTAAGTGTGCTCTTCT
The DNA here is from genome assembly GCA_963965965.1 of Trididemnum nubilum. Taxonomy (NCBI): domain Eukaryota; kingdom Metazoa; phylum Chordata; class Ascidiacea; order Aplousobranchia; family Didemnidae; genus Trididemnum; species Trididemnum nubilum. The sequence goes on from OZ014472.1 coordinate 20,413,711, forward strand.
TCAAATTCTGACCTGGAAAAACCTAGTAACTTTTATGAGCCAATGAGATGTTCGGATATGATCACGTGACCTATTGGCAACTGGCTTCCAGCAGCCTTCTTGGTTATTAGCGGTGTTTTTTAGCAGTGCACTGGTTAAAGGTCTTTTGCAGTTAATTAGAGAATAAAAATGAATTCCCGTGGCAGAATAATGCTTCGTATGGCCCGGAAAATAAACGAACAACAGAAGGCAGACGTAGAATTGCTTAGAGACGGGCAAAATATCTCGGTTTGTCAGCCTGATTCCAGTTCCTCAGCTGGACCTTCAATACCTGATTGCCTGCTGACTGTTGAAGTAGGCCTATCAGAAGCAAATACAGACAAATTGTCAGAATCTAGAAAACAGTCCATTAGCCCTAGTGAAGATCATGACAACGTAGAACCTGAGCTAAGATGGCCTATTTCTGAAGTTGGCTATGCTGATGTACCGGTACCTGGAAATTCAAGGTACGTAGGCTAAGCACTCGTTTTTAAATTTGTAGGCTAATTAACCATAACTAGATAAATTGTTGGACTGAGGTTTTCTATTGTTGGTACAGTTGGTTAGGGCACTAGTTTGATGGTGTGTTGCACACTGGGGGTTAAGAATATTTTATTTATAGAATCGTAACAATAGCCTAGATTCTACTATTATGACCATTAGAACAGTAGCCAATGCTATTTTTAAAATATGATTAAAAAAGGAATTGGTGTTTTTGTGCGCAAAACTATCTAGTTTTCATTGATTTCCTGTAAATTGGTATGTGCAACTGCGTTGTTACTAACAATCTGTATATTGGTAAATAAGCCTAAAAACCTAGTTTTTGTTTCACTTTTAAACCAAAAAATCAGTTCAAAATGTCAACTTTTTAATTCAGTCCTATTTCAAATGTAGATTAATTTCAGTGTTAATATTGACCAAACTGTCGTTTTTAGCTTGTTAGTAAAACTGTCTATTGGCCACTCGCTACTTCTTAGCGGGAACAGTAGCCTATTCACTAACTTATTTTGATAGGTTGCTTGATCAAATATTGCAATAGAAGTTATATCATCAGAATTGATTTTGATATTTTTACTTTGTTTGGTATTCGCTAAGTTTTAATTAGTAGAGGGTCCTGGTTAAAACTTATCCTATTTTTCTCTCAGCTCAGTCTCAGTGATTGGTGATGACGCAATGGGTGTTGTGCAGCTATCTGGTGACTCTTTGGAAAATGACTTAAGGCCAATTACTTTCCCTGAACGTGGTGAGGCTGATTCATCCAGAAATCCCAGGTTTGTATAATTTACTAGCCTACACTGTCTGTCTATTCTTAGTCGAAGTGTTTAGTTACCAGAACCATTCAAAGTTAAAATCTTATTCAGTTGTACTTGTGCCAATGCATTGGTTTTACAAACGTTCTTTGGTTTTTTTATAAGATTTACAGTCGTGCTTACAGAGAACTTACACTTCCTGAAAAAAATGCAGGCTATTTTATTTCATTGCATTTCAACAATTGCAGTGAGGCCTGCAATACAATTGTGTATCAAGAATTATGCCATTTATTAGTTAATGCAATTCAATTTATGCAATCTTCTAGAATGTAAATTCCAATCTCTTTGGAATATGTTTTATTTTAAGGAAACGATGTCGCACTGACTCCGAGAAAAAGAAACGAAATAAAGAAAAGTATCCCCTCTTGGCTCCCTGCAAAGATTCATGCAAAAAATCTTGCACAGACAGAATAACGGAAGAGGAACGAAATGTCATCAACAACTCGTTTTATGAGCTAGACTTCAGTCAGCGTAGGTTGTGGTTTGATGGGAATATTTCCATTCACGATGTCTCTCGACACAGCCAAAGTTCAGCTAACTATGCCAGAAAACACACACTTCAGTATAGCCTGCCTGTAGGTTTGGAAAAAATTCCAGTTTGCAAAGTTATGTTCTTGCGGAATCTTGGATTAAAGACGGATGGGAGGGTAACGGAATATGTAAAACAAAAGCTTAAAGGCGGAAATGGTTCTTCCATGTATACAGACGCTCGAGGGAAGCATCCACCAAAAAACAAAAGAGAAAAGCTGACAATTCATGACCATATTAACAGCTTTCATCCGCAAGTCAGTCACCACAAGCTGGCACACTCTCCATTTCGGAAGTATTTGGACTCCGACCTCACCATAACCAGCATGTGGGATGACTACAACTCTAAACATGAAAAGGTTAGCTATCAGCATTATCGCCGAGTGTTTGACTCCATGAACATTGGCTTTGGAAGGCCATCGCAAGATGATTGTGACACTTGCACTCGTCATCATGCTCACATGGAATCGTTAAAAAATGAGCATGATCGAAGTACTTGCCAAACATGCCAGGATGCTGAACAGCATGTCAAAAAATACACTGCTGCAAGAAGGGAATACCAGCAGGATGCAAATTCCAACCTGGCTGGCCAAACCATTTTTGCAGTAGACATGCAAAAGATTATTCTGCTCCCAAAGCTTACCACTAAAGAACATTTTTTCGTATCACGATTAGTGGTCTTTAATGAGACATTTGCTTCTCTAAAGGGAGATGCTGACTTTGTTATGCTTTGGCATGAGGGCATAGCAGGAAGAGTTGCTGCTAATGTTGCATCTTCATTTATAAAATGCATCAATACCGATGCATCGGATTATGTCACACTGTGGGCCGAAAACTGTGCAGCCCAAAACAAAAACTGGACGTTATTTACGGCACTTAGTTGGTGCGTTAATCAAGAATGGGGCCCAGAGAAGGTCACTCTTAAATTTTTGGAAAGTGCCACACCTTTATGAGAGCGGACAGCCTGCATGGCAATATTGGAGCAAAAATGAAGAAACACAAAAACATTTACACTTTTGATGATTTTGTGGATGTTTGCAGAAAAGCATCAAAAAAAATCAACCCGGTAGTAATGCAGTGTGAAGATTTTTTTTGTTTTGAAGATGGACACCAATCCAGGCAGTCAAAGAAAGTTAAACTCCCACTTTTATCTGACTTGTGCCAGGTTGAATTTAAAAAAGGTCGTCGGAGTATGCTGTACAAAACGGCATTTGATGAGGATGCTGTAGAGGTTGAATTTTTAAAGCCCCAGTTCAACCTGAAAATTTTTCTTTCAAAAATGACCGAACCTCGTGGTGTTTCTTCTAAGAAATATAAAGACATTTTAAAGTTGTCTGTTGAGTTTCCGGGGCCAAAAAGAAAGTTTTGGCTCGATTTACCTTGTAATGACGAAAGTACCGATTTGACTGAAGACTTTCAGTAGTGGATTCCTAACTGTCTTTTCAAAAGTGGTTTCCTAAACATTTCATTTAATGATGTCTTGATTTTTGGTTTGAACGCTTTCTTGTGCTTGATTTATGAGCTGTAGATATCTAAGTAATTTTTAAACTTGTGGCGCTTTGTATTTAATTTTCATTTAAAATCACCACGAGTAAGCTGTAAATGGCTTGAAACTTTCTTGCTAGGTTTTACCGTAACATTTTTCACGTCTGCTTTAACATTTAAACTGGCAAAACCTAGTAACTACAGTTAATAATAAACAAACAAAGAAAATAACTTTCCAAGTTATAATCCACATTTGGCATACAAACCAGGTAACATTCAAAACAAAACCTCGCTCGTGCAAGTTACAGGAGCTTAATTCCAGGACTGATCAGTTTTTCGCGTTTTTCTCCTTTCCATAAAAAAGTGACTTACTAGGTTTTGCCAGACCACGGGAGAGCTGCAGCCTCATAGATCTATTAATTATCGCTGTTTGCAATTTCCAAAGATCTTCCGATCGCAGCTTCGTTAATGTATATGAACCTAATTTTATCTTGAAATTGTATTAAGCAATAAATTTCTCCTTACAATCAGCTCAACAGTGTCATTACGTGTTCTAGAACTGAGTGAATAAAAAGAAATGTAAATTGCACTCAAAATGTTAACGAATTAACGGACTCATTAACTTCCGTTAATTAAAGCTGAAAATAACGAATTAACTTTAATGGAGGTGTGAAGTTTGTTAACGGACTAGTGGTTAACCAAGCTAACGTTTTGAATTAACGTGCCCACCTATGCATTTTACGCTTATCCCAACATTTTGGTTGACAGTGAAAAACTTGACTTGAATCCTCTTTTAAAAGTGGACGTTAGAAAAATATCCAAAGTTTTGTTCAAAAGCATTGCCTAAAAAGTGCAGCAAACCTAATGGTGTAATATTCCCTTAATCTTATCTCTTTAAAACACTATCAAGCTTGACGCAATAAATTTTAATTGAAAAATGCAGTTTTAAATGCGTGGGTGTTTAAAATAGAAGCTTTTTTCATTAGCAATAAGTTGCCGTAATCATTTTCGACCGAAAATCATCGAAATGTGGACTGCTTTTATTATCCTAATAAAACCGCTAAACGGACAATGTTAAGGAGATTTTGCTTTATACTGACTGGTGGTTCAGTTGTGTGCTCAAAATTTTTCGTGTGGGAAGATTGAGGAACTAAAAATATGATTTTGCTCAGCGGTTTTAAAGGCGTTCTAATTTTAAGTCAAAACCGTAATTGTTTGTTGTAATTAATAATGTAAAGCCGATGGACAGTTAAAAAAAAAGTAGAAGAGTTTATGATAGTTAATTAAACTCTAGCGGCAGATTATGCCAGGCTAGTGATGGTGGTAAACTTATATCAACAAAAACTTCGTGCATTTTAATGGCCAAGTAAGAAGGTTGAACCTTTGAACCCCTCTTCCATGCTTATCTATATGCATTGGTTGCATTGTGCTGCTGAAGGAATTGATGGACTTAACTGCTCAAAGTGCCCGACAGCGTACCTACTAAACACCATAGGTGGGCAAGTTAATGCAAGACGTTAATTTCGTTAATCACTAGCCTTTAACAAACCTCACACCTCCGTTAAAGTTAATTCGTTATTTTAAGCTTTAATTAACGTTAAGTTAATGAAGTCCGCTAATTCGTTAATATTTCGCGTGTAATTTACATTTCTTTTTATTCACTCAGTTCTAGAACATGTAATGCCACTGTCGAGCTGATTGTAAGGAAAATTTATCGCTATGGTGGTCTTTTTGTATTTTGAAAGTTACATTTTACAGTCTAATGCAATTTCAAGATAAAATTAGATTCAAATGCACTAACGAAGCTGCGATCGGAAGATCTTTGGAAATTGCAAACAGCGATAATTAATAGATCTATGAGGCTGCAGCTTATTATTTGCCTGAAAAAAGAGCTCCTTCTTTCGGTTTTTCTATAAAACTTGTGCTAATACGCAACAAGTGATGCCATTGCAAACTGGTTTGTACCCGTACGATGAATGAATGGTGCGAGATATTAACGATAAAAACCTTAACAGAAGTGAACAACAACGAATTAATGTGTTAATGAAAAAGTTAGCTTCGTTATTTAACGATTAACGGATTTGTGTCCACGGCCCACTTATGCTAAACACCATAGTAAATGCATGCCGAAATGCAATTTTTTGCGACACTCTAAATACTCCCAGAAGCTAACATTTTGAGTCTGATCAACATTTATTTCTTCCTAGTTAAGTTTTTGGCTTTGTTTGAGGTTAAATGGCTTCTTTCAACAAATCGAATGATTTTAATGCTACATTTTCAAAAAAGTGATTGTCTGTTTTTAGCACATCGATTAGAAATGCCAATGAATAGCGCGTTTGTTTTTGGAACAAAGCACTCTTTCTTTATTTGCTCTTGAAGCTAAATAAGTAGCATACTTGCGGACAAGAACTGCTGAAAATGTGCTTTACGGTGCTTTGTGACGACTATTTTTTGATCTTAAATTTAAGCTTAAATATTAACGAAAATATCGTAAACTGCGTTTGCATAATACAATCACCATCGCAGACAGAATTTGCGATGATTTTGCTCGTACGAACGCTTGGATAATTCCGTCCCAAGAGAAGTTAGATTTGAAAATAATTCAACTTTTGCGCAATTCTCAAATTTTAATTTAGCAAATGAACAAAAATCGAGAACACTGCTCACGTGTTTGTCGTCTAGCATCGTTTTCTCCAGCGATAAATTACTGTAAGCTGTTGAAAATTTATAACTGTTTACTTTCTTTTTACATTATTCAACGCATTAAACTTAACTAAAGACACTACATACAAAATGTCAGGCTAAAAGCTCAAAAATACTTCAATTGTATGAAAAGGGTATCATAAATTATTGATTTTGCAAAACCAAATGTAAAGTAAACCAAAATGATCTTACGTTGAACCAGTTAATGAGACACTTTAACCAAACTAATAATTTACCCAAGCCAGGGGCACACCAAGTCATCCATTCCATCTCCGTCAAAATCTCCAACTATAATATTTTTCAAATATGCAGTGCTACATAGAGAATGATTGCCACTCCAAGCCAATCGTAGCATAGAATTCCCCACGTTTTTATATACTCGTCTATAAGAAAACAAAATAGAGACATTACAATATAAAATCAAGTTCTTTATAAAGATCTACGTTGCAGTATAATTATCAAGTACACATTTTTTTTTTAATAATCGTACGAGCGTTACCACTGTTTGACAATTCCAGATGTATGTTGCTAAGTGAAATCAATTAAGCAAAAACTCTTACAAAAGCGCATTGGCAGAATGGATTAAATACTAGGTAGTTTGCTTCTATCAAAGCAGCATATAAATATTGTCCAGTAAAACAGCCAGCAGCTTTCTTAGCCATTTTGCGAAAAAAACAGATCATCTCACGCACCTAAAACTACTTTCTTAGCCATTTTGCGAAAAAACAGCAGATGATCTCAAGTATTTAAAACTGCTTTTAAAAGCTGTGCTACCGAGATGCAATTAAGTTGTTTAACGCTTCAGTGTAACAACATACAAAAGTAAAACCGGCAAGCTGGTCGAGCGGTAACGCGTTCGTTTCTGAAACGGGAAGTCTGAGGTTCAAATCTCGGTTAAAGGTTCATTGCTACTAAACAAACTATTGCCGTACCGCCACGAGCAGATGGCAGAAAGGGAAGGGTGGTGCACGCACTGGTGCAGCCTTGCAAACGTCAACAAAAAAATAACATAGCTGAATTTCAACGTGCAGTGTATTTCGCGGCTAGTATAGGGTAAATTATGTGGTGGAAAATTGAAGTGTAAAAATTATTACCAGAGATTACCACCATATTTATCTTACGTCAATAAGCGTATATCCTTCAAATCAAAAGCGGCCCGAATTTTGGCGCAAGTTTTATTGCGGTAAAGCGATCTAATTTCACCAACTAACCTGTTTAGAAAACACACGTTTATGTTTTGAGATTAATCACCAAACTTGACAAAAATAATAAACACAAACTTTTATCACCACTTACATACGGTTCTCGCCAATGCATGCAACGTCAATGTATGTGTCTGAAGTAAAATGACCAACAAGACGTTTTTCTCTTTCGCGGCAATCTGTCTCCATGCAATTTCCCCAGACAACAGCATTAATGGTATAGGCACACGAGTCTGCAAAGAAAAATTGAACGAAACATCTCTCCTACTGTGTTGCCAGTTAAAATCTGATTACCTAGGAATTGGGATATTCTACCTAATCTGTAAAAGTATTTCTGCTGCAACACTAATGCATGCTAAAGCCTTGCATTCAGGCGCGTTCAAACCAGAGGGGAAAGATACCTTAAACACAATTGGCATTTTTTTAACTGGCAGTATCTGTTGGGGAGATTTCCTAAACTTTGAAATGAAATATCGCACAAACAACAAGTCGTAGAAAACTGCTGAAGCGTGGTGCAAATATGTTTCAGATAATTCTTTGTTTTTTGCTCGTAACCCTCTTTAAAACAATTTTTGTAACGGACTCTTTTTTTAATTTCGAAAAAATCTGTTTTGCGACAAAAAAGGCACTGCTGTAGATGCATCCAACTTCAATAAGCCATTTACAATCAAAATGCCAGATGTTTTCAACCTTCATTATATTTCAATGCTTGCGTAAAAAGTTGAAAAGTTTACAAAATTGCTCAAGCGAGTTTTAATTCGCGTTTTGTAATAAGCTGTGAAATATAACTACAGGGTATCATTTACCTCAGGTATGACCTTGTTTTGACGCGGGTGAACATTTATTAAAAAGCGCAAATTAGAAAAAGTTTTAAAATAAATGGCAAAAAAACCGAGTTGGCATCAAATCAATCATTCATTTTGCCCAGTGACCTTTGCAGTGGCGTTTGAATCAAATCTTTTTTCTTTTTTTTTAAACAAAGTTTATGTTAGCTTGTACGAAAGCAAATAAAAAAAAAATGCTTCAAATCTTCTACGCTGTACCATGTAATGTCCCCGGCAAACATTACACGGCGATTGATTATTAGTACCAGTCTGGTCAAAAACACTAAAATACTGTACATAAGCTACCCTCACTACCATTACTTTTTTACCCTCACTAGCAATATGGTACATCAGCTACACTCGCACTACTTTTTTGCTGGGCAGTTTAGTCATTTCTGTCAAAAACCATAACAGTATAAGAGCAATCAAAACAACGACAAAGAGCTCACCTGTTATACCAGCGCTAAATGGACACGGACGGATTTGGAAATCAGCCCCAGAACATGTTGAAATTGCGCAAGTTCGGTATCTCTTAACGGCGCTCTGTCCGCACGTGACTGAGCATCTGCTCCAATTCTGCCATTCCCCCCAAATTCCGTCTCCAACTTCCCACTCAACTACGCACAAATACGCCGGCAATACTTTCAAGTACGTGTAACTAAAGCCTTTAACTTTTTATTTTTAATAGAACTATTTCGTGCTTTCTCGCTAAGGTTTACTTTAGCGACAACCTCGAAATTAAGCATTTCGAAAAATAAGTGTTTCACCTGAAATCCTGCCCTGAGGAAAACTTTTCCACAACTATCACTTTGAGACTTTTTATGTGATTGATCGTTCTTCCCCATACTTTTGCTCAGTTAGACTTTAGCAGGAAAACACAAAAACATCCATTTGTCCAAGGACAAACATTACTTCGATTCAGTGTTGGGAAGACTCGAGTCCGAGTCTGGACTCGAGGCCACTTTTTAAGGACTCGGACTCGTGCCCTTGAGACTCGAACTCAGACTAGGACTCGTGGAATTTGAGAGGACTCGGACTCGTGATTTTTGTTGAATGTCTTATTACAGAGCTACTATATATCAACAAACCATAAACGTGACAAGCAATGCATCATCTTTGGCAGGGAGAAATTTCTTACCCAAATCAAAATGAAAATAATTGAATTTGGTTTTCTAGTTTGGAAACCGCATTTTTAGCGTTTTGGTGTCATTGGTTTGATCACGTTTGCTTCAATGATGCCGGTAGGTAAAATGTGCTCAAGATATCGCATGGCTGAAAAATTCTTGAAAGGTATTCACTATTCAAGTATTCGCAGGTAGTGGAGATAGATAATAAGTTTTGTCAGTGTAAAGTTATGTTAAATTCTACACCTGATTCCTTAATGTTACAATGGAGAATGAAAACCTAAAAAGAATCGGCTTGCATTCAAAAAATTGCTGATGTGACTGACAAAAATTACCGTATCCAGATGATGAAGCATGAAGTACTTTTTTGATTACTCAGCAGTGCAGTGCTGTTTAACTTTTTTTGCGTATGGGCTTGGGTTAGGCCTGAATTTTCTAAGGTTTTTGCAACAACAAAAAAATTCTTTCGGTTGGTGAGTTAGTTGGTTAAAACATCAACAGGTGGATACAGCCAATTCAGCAAAAACCTATTCTTTCATTTTACAAATTATTCATAAACCATAAACGCAAAAATTGCATAATGCATGCACTAAATTATGTACAGATTACGACAAATGTATTTAAAACCCAGGTTTTTCTTCCGAAATAAAAATAAAAATTCTAGCCTATTAGTTATGAAACGACAAAAGATACCAAACCATGGCGACAAGTGGCGCAATCACGAGGGGCTAAAGAGCCTTCAGCCCCCCCTTCGCAAAATCACTTAGAAACCCCAAAATTTAAGGGTTTATATAACCCAACAAATTCAAAACCCCCCCAGCAAAATCTGGTTGCGCGCTTGATCGCGAACTTGATGATTCTCAACCCTTGCCCCTGAACTGATGAAAATTATGAAGGTCCTTCTATTTTTTAGCTTCAGCTGGTCGACTTTTGGCTTTAGGTTACTTCCAAAAGTAGTTAAACTACTGAAAAAAATGTACATAAATTTGGTTCCCTCAGTATTAATCGAATGCAATACTGCACCACCAGTCTGCCCAGTTTCCGAAAAGATAATACTTTTTTGCACGCTTTCGTCAATTACCTGATTAATACACAACTTAAAAGTTTTAATAAAGGTCTACTTTTTATTGAACGCTGTGACAAATCTACTGAAATAGAAATAAGTTCTTTTGCTGGTTGAGCGGTAACGCGTTCGTCTCTGGAGCGGGAGGTCCGAGGCTTAAATCTTGGGCCAGTGAAATCGGACACACTGTTGCCAACGGCTCGCTGCCGTTACGACATTTTTTCGAAAGGAGCTGTGTTGCCCAGGCCGCAATGACGTGGAGATGGGCAGTGCCAACTCTTTGCACACTTCAGCGTAATACAACGAGTATAAAGCAAAAATTGAAAAGAGAACAACAAGTATAATGAAAGATTTGATATGTATAAAATTATTTTCTTAATCTGATATCCCGAAAAGTATTTAACTGCAGTGAAAAACTAGATGGGAGCTTTCTGAGTAGCAACCCCTTTGAACGACCGACGCAAAAATCAACAGATTTCAAAAAACAAGCGCCCTAGCTTAAGCCATTAAAAAAATTGATTTTGGTGAGTCCCCAGATGTGACACCCCCAAACTATGTCAAAATATTTGTCTATAAAGTAGCTGCTGATATCATAAAAAACTAGCACACTAGTTTGAGCTGTTCAAAAAATTCATTTTTGGGGGTCCATTTTGGGGGTCCCCGTAGGGGTGGCACCCCCCCAAGTATGTCAAAATATTTGTCAGGTAAATATCTGCTGATATCAAAAAAACTTGCGCCCTAGTTTGAGGGGTTTTCATTTTGTTCATTTTCAAAAAATTCAGTTTTTGGACCCGATTTTGGGAGGGTTCCCTGAAGAGTGGCCCCAAAATATTTCGGGAGAAACAATTGCGTTTGAAACTCAACAACTTTACAAAAAAATTAAATTTCGATGTTTTGTGGTTTAGAAGAGCGTACAAGATTTAGGAAGAAAAAAAGAAAAACAAAGGAAAGAAAAGAAAAAAACCTCATCGCGGCCGAAAGTGAGTTTGTTGGGATGAAAAGGTAGCTTAAGACATATGGTCGTGTGAAATATTTTTTGTCGTATTTAACCGTTTTTGAATGAGACCGCTTTTTACGCCAAACTTGTGGGGCGGTTTTGGGTTCTAAAACCAAAGTCACGAAACCAATTGCCTCAAAATTTGATACGAACATGCAAATCAATAGTCTCAAACTGCTGTCAAAATTTCACGAAGCTAGACCAAACCGTTCTTGAGTTATAAGCAAAAGTCTGAAATTTCGCACTCGTTAGTTTGAAAATGGCCGAGTAAAAACAAAGGAACACTCGACGCGAGCGTCGGTCGTTCCAATAAGTTACAAAATTCTTTGCAAATTCAAACTACAATATAAGAGAGTTTCAAGTGACGTCACTAGCATACTTTTACTGAAAAAACTTTGTTAACACTGAACTGACTGAATATAATACACAGGTATAAAAGAAAAACCTCGAATTTCGACTTTCTCAGCCATGAGAAGTTTTGCCAACTCGGGTGTAAATTAAGGCCGAAGTAGACGACTAAATTTTATTTGCAAGAGCTCTAGCAAAAGCGTTAATGCAACTTTTTTCTGTGTGTAAAGGGCCTAGTTAGAAGACTGTGCAACGCTTGCAGAAACGTTGCACAAACGTCTTCTTGCGGAATTTCTGAAAGCGTTTGTCCATATTGAAATAACTTTGACCAAATTTTAAATTTCACTTTCCGGTTAAATTTTCGAACTTTTCAAACTCGGGCTCGTAATCTTCAGTTTTGGTGGACTCGGACTCGCGATCTTCAGTTTTGGTGGACTCGGACTCGTGGCATTCGGACTCGAGATCTTGATTTTTGGTGGACTCAGACTCGGACTCGTGAAAGTGGCAATAGTCCCAACACTGCTTCGATTATACATAATTCAATTTACCTCTAACTGATTTAAAGAAACGTTAACCAATAACACCCACTATTGCTATTCACCAAAATTAGCAAAAAATTATTTTGGATGCATTGCACAATTTTAAGTGCTTTAGAACGAATATTTTAAGTGCTTTAAAATGAATATTTAGAACGAATTGTAAGTGCTTTAAAACGAATTTTCATGGCTTTAGAACACAATTTTAAGTGTTTAGAACGAATATACGGCGAGTTGGTCGAACGGTAACGCGTTCGTCTCTGGAGCGGGAGGTCTGAAATTCAAACCTCGGGCCGGTCAAATCGAACACAGTGTTGCCAACGGCTCGCCACCGCTGCAGCATTTCTTCGAAAGAAGCTGTGTTGCCCAGGCGCAATGAACGCAGATTTGGGCCCCGTAAACTCGTTACACGCTTCGGCATAATACAGCGAGTATACTGAAAGATTTGATTTGATTAGAACGAATAATATTCGCGCAAAAGTTGATCATGAACATTTTGGTTTCACACACATAGTGACCTCGATATGGCGCGGAAACCAAATGATAAAAACACCTTTCTTTGTCCTATTCCGTTGATTAGAATTAGTTAGGTTATGCACGGCTTCTTCATTAGTTAAACAGATAGGCAACGAAAACGCACACTCTCGCATTTCAACGGAAGGCCCAGAACAATTCAGAGCATCATCTCCAAGTGAACAATTTCTTACCCTAAAAAATAAACGACTACGTTAGAAATTTAAAACTACCACACCAAAAAGAAAACACTTTTGAGCTAAAAATAAACATCAAGGCCCCAAGAAGTTGAATTCATAGAAATACGATAAAATTGAAATAACTTGGCTTAAATATTTCTGTACCGACACCTTATATCACTAAAAGCAAATCGAGTGCACTTGTAATTCTCACTTTGTTTAACTTTCAACAATGCAATTTTTTAGTATTGCTTTTCATATACTTTTACGTTGCATGATTCAATTTCAGTTCAAATTATGGTACTCCAGCATTAAATTTGAACTCCACGTTTTTGGCCTATTTGGAATTTGCCTTTAACTGATCAGTAGGGCAAGTTTTTTCAATAAAGTCAATTTTTCCGTAGGAAGCTTGAATGACGTGCGTTTTTGCTAGAACTCTGGATAAAAGGAGTAAGTTTCGTCTTTTTAATTTGAAAGGTCAATGAAAAGTTAATTTTTCACCGTTAGGTCAATTCTTTTTTTGTAGGGCAATAAAGTCAATTTTGTATAGTTATCATCATCCTCACCATTATTTAAAATTTCCCTTTAGTATTGGTGCGAAAAAGTGACGATTTAAAAGTTTATTTACACGTTCTTTACTTTGTTTTGCGATGCCAACTACTTGTTACACGGTAGTAGTGCAGATTACCATATCTGTCGCAATCAAAGAACTGTGATGCAATAGTTAAAATTGGATAATAAAACATGCGAGAATGTTGCAATTGACTAGTTGCTTGTGTGTCTTGTGGCTAGTTTAGCAGGAACAATATTGTTTAAGTTTTTTGCAAAAAATGATTGCAGAGTAGCGCATCTAAATTGTTAGTTCAAAAACAAAGAGGCATCTGCGTTGTTAGTTTGGATTAACATTTTATTATTTAGTCTGTTATAAATAAAAAAGTGAATTATAGTTTATTTAAGCAAGTGAGGTCTGCAAGCTAACTAATGCTATACGTTTGCATAAGGTCTCATTCACAAAAACTTTGAGGGTAATTAAATGCTGGGACTGCCAATTTTTGTTAGCTTTGGCTTTCACAGCACAAAATGCAGGAGGCACCTTTATTCCAAATCGATATAGTTTACTTATCAAACGGAACTAAATAAACAAAGCATTTTTTAGTCTTTGATTTTTTAGGATGAGGAAAACAGCTCCTTTTCAGGTTTTCGTGCGAATGTAGCCAAACAGGCGATAGTTTACTGTGAATTCAACTGTCAAACCGGTGAAGTAACATATTAAAAAAATTTGTGGTGCCAGTACTTCCACGAAGTGTTCGATAACATGTTAGAGCTGATTAAAAGTGAAACACGTAGATGCCCCTGATGATCGGTGAAGTAAAATGTTCCGCAAGTTTTTTATTAAAAATTTTTTACCTAGGTATTTCGATTTCAATTAATAAAGTATTTAAATTTGCTTTAGATAGTGATTTAGATTCCTAAATAATGCCGAAAGTTAAAACTACCTATGCGTATAAAACTTAATCCATAGTTAAAGAATTCCTTGACTAATTTATGCAAAGTATTAGCAATGAATTATATTGCAATTTGTGTAACTGTGCAGTTTCTTGCAACAAACGCTTTCTCGTTGATTCTCATCGAAATACGTCGAAACATATAAAAGCATAAGGCAGCAGATCTGAAGATCTTATCTCCCAGATTTCGCAAACGTTTTTAAGTAGCAGTGACACCGATTTTGGTGAAAAGATAACCAAGGCATTTGTGTCTGCTGATATTCCTTTGTACAAGCTCAACAATACGCATATTAAAAACCTCTTTCGTGACATTGGTCATAGATTGCCATCTGAAACCACTTGTAGACAAACAGCACTGCAATTAAGCGAAGATGAATTAAAGCGAATATGAAATGCTGTTCATGACAAACAAATTTTTCTTATTGTTGATGAGAGCAGTCTGTCTGGCACGCAATACTTGAATATTCCAGTGGGAAGGCTTGAAACAACACACGTCAGTTACTTGTATGACTGTCAACCTCTAAAACGTGCTCCTAGTAGCAGCATCATTGCTCAAGTATTTGACAATGCTGTTAGACAATTATATATTTTGCGGCATCACACAGTAACAGGCAGAAGAATCTTCTGTTGATTCCAAGATTCTTCGAATCAACAGAAGATTCTTCTGCCTGTTACTGTGTGATGCCGCAAAATATATGATTGCTCCTGGTATAATATTAAAATCTCTGTATCCCAAGCTGTTTCATGTGACGTACGTAGCACAATTATTGCACAATTGTGCTATGAAAATCAAATCTCACTTACAACATGTGGATCAGCTAATTGCAAAAATCAAAGCAGAAACAATTAAAAATAAAACCAGGCAGGCAAAATTCTCTGCTATTGGTTACCCACCTCAGCCTGTTCCTACACAATGGGGAAGCTGGTTAAATGCTGGCTTGTATTACACAAAAAATTTGCCTAAACTGAAAGCAATTGTGGAAAGTTTTATAGGTTCTGGGATTTTGGTAACTCAAACAAAGGTTAGCTTGCAAAAAGTGGTTTAGCTGGTCAACTGCTCAAAATCAAAGACCAATATGAATGCCTAGTTAAGCTTACAGAAAAGATGGAAAGTGTGAAGTATACCGTTAAAGAAGCAGTGCAAGCAATCCAAGAACTTGACTTTGGTGAAGACACTTGTAACATCATCAACCAATACATTAAAAAAAGAATGCAAAACAATGACATTTCTGAAGTAATAAATATGGAAAGGCAAGATATTTCACCTACTGTGTATAAAGAAGCTTTTCCATCTTGAAAAAACTGTTGGCCAAAGACAGAAACTTTAAGGCCGAAAATATGCGACATTACATGATTTTACACTTTAATGCGTCTACCTGGTGATTACTAGAGCAGAGTTAATTATGTCCCAAGACTTGACTTGTTTTGCGATAGCAATAGCCTAGTGTAGCAAGTTTCGTTGAGAAATTGTGTGTGTTTTCGTTTGTTAAATATTTTCTTCAATATAAAATCTCAAAAAATATCGTTTATTCAGTCTAAATATTTTAGATCAATAAAGTCAATTTTTTTAATTTTTGGTCAATTTTTTTTTGTTTTTAGGTTAATAAAAACTTGCCCTACTGATCAGTCAGATTCTTTTAAACAAAGTTTGTTCGATCTTACCGAAACTGGCGGGCGCTTCTACACGAACTTGAACAGGACGACCACTTTCCCCAACTCTTCCAAAGCTCACTATTTGAATTTTCTTTTAAACCAGCCGTTGTTGTATTAGGGCCGTCAGTATTGTTAAAACCGGTGGTATTAACAGTATTAGCAGCCGCTGCGCAAGTCTGAAAAAAGACTAGTTTATTAATATCACAGTAATATTCAAAATCAGCGTTAAATTTGGGCTCTAGTCCAGCGAAATTTCTTGTATTGAAAAGTAACTTAACAAATATCCTGAAAACGTTAGAATAATAAAGGTCAGTTTGCGAAGATACCGTTTTCTAGTATGTACCGGTGCGGAAAACGCAACCATCTTTTTCAACCACATGTGCTATTTACACAGTATAGGGCTGTACGCACACATTCTTTTTTATATTCCAGACGAAACGGCATCTGGTGATTCTACGCACGCACCGAAATTAATCACAATCATACTTTTTGTCCACTTCCGTGCGCAATTTGTTAAGATTGTAATGTATTCAAGTCAAGCATTGACCACCAGTTCAGAGGCTAAGCTATTTAACTTTGATTACCAGTTAACTACGTACAATTGCACAATCAAATTGCTGTGCGGTTAGGCACTACAGTATCATTCAGGGACGTGCGGTCAGGGGAGGCAGGTGAGGCCGTGCCTCACCTGTAGAATTGTACAAAGGAAAACAAAAATAAAGTAAGCAATTAAAATAAAATGGTTTCACACAAATCAAAATACTTATCAAAAGTTTATTATTAATTTTTATATTTACTTTTTTGGTGTATTCACTGCTTTTATGTTATGTTTTTCGCATTAAAACGCCCAAACTATTCGGTGTAATATGGTTATCGCTACGGTGTGCCATTGAGCATCGCTTCAAATATACAAAGGAAGGCATTGTCGATTGTGCCTCAATTCAGCTACGCAAATTTTAATAAACGAACTAAAAGTATGCCTTTTTTTCTCACACAAATCGTAAACAGCGCATAATGCTTTCAAATCTGATTTTGCGGTGTTCCTCAAATATGACATCATAGAATGAGAAAAAGTCAAGGCAGTTTTTTTCTAGTCTTTTGTTCATTGCGAAATCGAACAAGCTATTTTTCTAGCGAAATAAAAACAACTTAATACGAGGAAATGAACTAAAATGGAAGAAAATTTAGTCTTAAAGCTGAGAAACTTTTCTAAACTAAGCTTTTAATCTAAACTTGAAGTTATAGCTTAAAGAAAACCGATTTAAAAGATTTGTTCGAGACATCAATACGAAAGAATCCCTCAATTCAGAAAGAGTAGAATCGTACTCAAGATAAGAGTGGTTGCGCCATAAAAATCGTCATTTTTGCTTTCATGTTTTAAACAAAGAAAAATGTTGGGACTGAAACCGGGTTTTTGCGACTTAAAGAATTTGCCAAGATGGCTTAGCTCGCACGAAAACTACAATAATGTCCACATTCAAAGCCAAATAATAGGCTACCTTTATAGATTTTCGAAACTTCAAGAATTGATTCGGCTTTCAGTGAACAGCAGCAATTAAAAGAATAATAATTATCGAACAATTTGGTCTTCGTTTAATGGCCATGAAAACAGTTATTGGCTTGTCATTTATTATCTTAAAAAAATTTTAACAAAGATCATCATCATCACAAGCTGGATCCGGAATTGTACCCGTCCACGAAGTTGGCCGGATTTCGTACGGTCATTGTTTTTACCACGCCTCGCCATTTTGTTCTATCACATGCATCCTCTTTCAAAACAAAAATTGTGCCTCACCAACCAAAAGCCTCACCGCACGTCACTGGTATCATTAGGCGTTCTGGAATCAGCCAGTAGCCTCAAGTAGTTTAAAACCCAGTTGCTTTGCTTTAGCAGGCCGCGAAACCTACTGAATATACCAAAACTCTTTGTAAGAGTCATTCAAGAAGACTTCTGTCATTCAAAAGATTGTAGCGAAACAGTCGTGCACAATAACTTCAGTGGAAAATAACAGTGAAAAGAAACTTTATCAAGCTAAGATCTCACCAGGTTCCCGCATATTTCAGTTTCATATGCACGTCCATTCTCGTCGGATTTGCCAGGACAGTTCCGCACAATTTGGTTAGTTGAATACACGCAATCTCGCCATCGGGTACGTTCACCATCACATGTGGCTGAGCATGGCGACCAACTGGTCCATTCACCCCACTGACCATCTAAACGAATATCATTGAATTACAGAACTTTCAATATAGACGCAAACTTATCGGTTTGGTAATTAAGTAATTTTAGTTTTCATCGAATAAGTTGGAAAGCTAAAAAATAATATACCTCAAGTCTGTTAACTATAGTTAGTAGCGCTAGCTAATATCGTCGTAACATTAATTGTTACAGTGCTTTTAAATCTGTACACATGAGTAATTTACTCAAGAGCAATAAATTACCTAAAAGGAAAGCTGATGTTTTAAAAAGTTAACGAAAAACTATCTCTTACCTTTTTTGTGCTACACTAAAACATTAGCAGACCTACCGTAACTATCACCCGTAAGTTAGTTTTCAACTAACTGCAAACTTTTCCGAGTGCAACGAAAATTTTGGAGAGCGACTTTCGGGTTTGTATTGTTTTATTGTTGGTAGCAGATTACAATAAATTGTTGCTTTTTCGAATGGTTACGAACGTCTGAAGTTTTCGGAAAAGATTGCAAAATTTTTCTAAAGAATGTTTTGCTACCGTTGTACTTAGCTATTAATAGGCTACAACGAAAAAACTCGAAGAATCTCCGTTCAGAGTTCAGTCGCAGTGAAATAACGCATAAGCAAAACTTCAAATCAACAAATTTTGCCTGAAGCTGCAAGTGGATGAAAATTTCCGTTTTAATGTTTTGCAAAGTTGAACAGTACCAGCTGGCAGGGCTAAAACCACAAAACCTGTTTGCATTGTTAAATTAATAAATAGGTCTCAAACTGTAAACAGAGTTTAATCCTTTAAAAATCGCAACCAAATTTATTCACAAGTTGCCCACTATCGCCACCCAGTAATAAATATTCTACTTTCCAACACGTTCTCCAAAACAAACTAATTAGCCCAATAAGATATTGGTTTTATTTTTTAACTAATGATCACATTGATCTATAATCAATTTTTAATAATCTTTTTAAAGTTTTGCTGCTTTTTTGTCTTATTCTTTGTTGAAATGCATAAAAGCATTCTCCATTACTAACTAGCCATTAGTTAGATGTAGCTTGGCTCACTAACAAACTCTTCAGTAACGCAAGGTCTTGATTCAGTGATCGGTTGAGCGTGACAGTTTGCACATTGTCTTACTCTGAAATGCAAAAAATAACACATTCGACAAAACTATTTTAGTACGAAGTCGAAACTCGATGAAGTTGAAAAACTCAAATAGTAAACTACAAATTTCAGTGTTTTAAATTCTAGACCAATTGCGACTAATAATGCTTACCTTTAAGCGCGAAACCGACGCTGATCATAGCACAATAACCACAATTGGAAGAAAAGTTGAATTTTTCAATTTTAGTTCATGTTTGAGGGTTGCTCATTTGAGTCATTTTATCTTTTGCTGGAACACTAATAAAGCACATCTAGTTTCTGAATTCTTCCCATGCGGTTTACTGGTCAGTACTGCGCTCCACTTACATCGGCTTACGAACAGTGGAGTTATGTACGAAAACACCTTTCTCACCGAATTCACAAATTACAAAAAGTTGCATGTATTTACCACAAGTAGGTATTTAACAATAGAGAATTCTATGCTACTGCTAGCAGATTTCAAGCATTCTCCAAGGCTGGATCTGTAATTGCTACATCAGATATGGCTATTGAATATGAACAACAGCGGCTAGTTGGTCAACCGGTAACGTGTTCGTCTGTGAAGCGGGAGATCAGAGGTTCCAATCTCGGCCCGGTCAAATTGGACACAGCGTTGCCAATGGCTCGCAACAGTTGCGACACTACTTCGAAAGGAGCGATGTTGCCTGGGCGCAATGACGCAGAGATGGGGCCCACCAACTCGTTACAGGCTTCGGCGTAATTCAGCGATTATCATGAAAGATTTGATTTAAACATGAGTAGCTTTCGAATATGGTATAAAATTACTGACTCTAGGCCGCATACTTAAGTTTACTTACCACTTCCATTAATCACAACCAATCAAAATTCAAATGCAAAAATCTGCGATTACTGGATAAAACACCTTCCTGCATATGGTTTCTGGAAAAATGTCCATTACTCAGACACACTAGGTGGTCGATACAACAACTTCTTAGAGAAAGAAACATTACTAGATTCCTCATTGCTATGATCAAAAATAAGACATTAACGAAAAATATAAAAAAACAGGATTAAAATTCATCAAATTTACCTTATTTGAACAGCATTTGAATCAGCCATTACGCAAGAACTCCATTCTTGCCATGGTAACCACGTTACGCCCGCTTCTGTTAAAAAAATTGAAATAGGCTGAATTAATGTATCAAATTTAAACCATTAATTGTAATTATCGCAGCCTATCCATAAATGAGAGCTGCTGTAAGAATCCAAAATAACTTTTCTATTACAGTTAATGAAAGCAAAAGTTAAGAGGCAATTGAAATTGCTGTAACTATTACACCTTTATTAAGCAAACTGCCTTGACCTTGAAACAGCAAAGAGACCGGTTTTGCGATCCTCGAATAAAGCTGCGACCTATTTCAACCCGACAGAGGTTCTAATCTGAGTCTGCCGTTTCAGTTGCAGACGATATATGTAAACCACTGATCGGGAAAATGTTTCACAAAAAGCTGCTTAAAACATAAAACTAAGAATGCTGCTACACAAAGTTCCAACCAACGTAACGAGATCTTATTTATCGACGTGACAGCAAGCACAACAGCTAACATTTCTATGAATATTAATCTTGTTGTTGTTGTGTGTATTCATCTTCCTGTCACCAGACAGCATCGGACGATAACTATTGGACGATCCGCGCACTCTTCATTGCAATGACTACTTCGTGTTTGCAGAATCCGCACCTGCTTAGGAGTTTCCAGTGATCCAATGTTCGCGTGGATTACTTCAAATTCTTTTCCAATGAATTCGCTGCTTGTTTGAAGCCACCAAGCAGCAATAATCATCGTAAAGCGTTTTATCCAAGCACGCAACAATGTGAACAGGGTGCGGATTGAACCCCAATTACGCAATCATGGTCGTCGTAAAAAATGCCTTTACCCTCTCGGCCACGCTGCCGACTAATATATTAGATTCGAAAGTCATTTTAGTTAAACCAAAAGCTTGATTGGTTTAAACAAACGAAATTAATTAAACTTAAACCTATCCAATAAAGCAAGAAACCAAAGCAACCTGAAACTACTCCGCAGCTAATTCCTGCACATCTTTTATATTGAAAACTGCCCGGTACAGTGCGTGGGCATCCCTCTGGTAGAACTTGGTGATGAGCAGAGTTGAAACAATATCTGTTACGCTTACTGTAACCGCTGCCACAAGTGCGAGAACATTTACTCCACGACTGCCACGCACCCCATTCGTTCCTGCCTGTAAATTATGCATTACGCCTAATTCAATTGTAATGTATAAAGCGAAACTGCACTTGGTCAAATGCTGTATGGCGTGTACGCCATCTCCTTTTCATTGGAAGGTCTGAGATTTGCTTTCGGAACAAGTAAAATTGGACGGTTTTGCGTAGGGAGTTTATATCTAAAATGGTTCCGCTAAAACGAGGACTAAAGGCAAAATCAATGGGGGCATTTAAAGTAAAGCGAATCGTGTTAGACTGGATTGGCGTTGACTCCATCCTTTCGGACCAAGCCGTTCCAGAGATATTCTACTTCAAACACGACGTAGATGCCTCTATTGTTATAATTTTTATTGGCAACTTTGACGTTAATAGCCTTAAAGCGACGTCATTCCAGTCCTAACCTAAAGCAACGGAGCTACTAAGCTACAGCATTGACTCGTTTCGCTGCGCACTAATCAGTTTGATCTTGTCCGCAAAAGAGACCCGAGCTGTACAAAGAGTAGACTGTTAGGTAGCCTAGCGATCTCAGTAAAAATCAAGCACTCAACTACCTTTCAGTCTAAATCATAGCCTAGCCTAGCAAAAAGGCTTTTATAACTAGGTTACAAAGTACAAACTCATAACTGAAAATAAGACTACCAGTATCTGAGTAAGTCTAATGTATTTGCTCACAGCATTTTGTGATCCTAGAATAAACTCTTTGAACGAAGTTGCAAATAATGACTTACAACTCTACTAGTCTAACTTTCGCTTGTTCTTAGACGATTGTTACCTAGGCTACCGTATAGTTTACTCTTGTTTTCAGCTGGGATCTGTTGTACTGACTAGATCAAACTGATTAGTGCACAGCAAAAGGACTCAATACAGTGGCCTAATAGCGCCGTTGCTTCAGGTTAGAATTAGGATGGCGTCGCGAACGAGGCTAAGGCTATTAACGTCAGGGTTGCCAATAAAAATTATAACATTAGAGGCCCCTATGTCGTATTTAAAGTAGAATATCTCTGGAATGGCTACATCAAGAAGGATGGAGTCAAAGCCAATCTAGTCTAATGCGATTGGCCTAACTTAGACCCCCCCCATTGATTTTGCCTTTAGTCCTCGTTTAAGTGAATAGAAGGGCTACTGTCGTAAAAATAAAAATTTGAAAGTTTTGTTGTAATTATAAAAAGAAATTGAATGTTTTGCCTCTTAGTAATTCAATTCAAGCAGTTGCTGCACCTGACAACCCAAGCATTTAACGCAAACGTAAAGTGGTTATACAAAGTTGTGCGACATTAGGTTGAAAACAATATGACGTAACAATTCATTTTTTGATTTGTTTCCTCTTACTTAACTTATAAACTTTTTGACTTTGCTAATGATTCACTATCGCTACAACAACTATTCATTAGTTGAGAAGCTCATGCATAAGGCCTGGTCTACATCACGTAAAACCGTAAACGTACAAATGTATCCTTAGTTTATTTGAAACAACGGCAGCTTGTTAGCTGGTAATGCGGTACGCCGATGTATCAAATTTGAAATTTTCTGTTTAAAGTACGCCAGACATCGCTCGTATTTACCATCAATGCAGATCGGCCTCAATATTGTTTAAATGAGTGCCGCCGACCCTTATGATAGCAATTTCAAATTTGGAAGCTTCGACATAATACAGCGAAAACCATACCAATTCAAAACTGCATGGTCGAATACAAAACACTGTTCAGGTCAGCGCTTTCACAAGTGCTCAAAGACACAGTAAATAACCAAGTATAGCTCTGAGAAATCACCGAGTAATTTCTGAAATTGCAGACCTGCAACATCAATTTTTCTTCCGACACAGTTGGTTGAGCACTTTAGTGGTTACCTACAGCTGGGGTCTGCAATCTTTTTCATAATGGGGACCGGTTAAAAACGAAATATTTTTTGTGGACCGGCTTTCACAATCACAAAAATGTTTAGCAATGAAAATGTAAGTCTACTACAATGGGAAACGGCAGCCAATTCAAATGTTCGCTGTTAATTGATGATATATTAGCATCGTTTCTGTAACAAAGCTGAATTATTGTGTTACTTCCTATAAGCTAGAATTATTTCGTCACAAGATGGTACAAATAAACTTCAAAGTATTTAACCTGGAAAAGTATACAGCCGGTAACGAACTCACCACGAACCGACACCGGTCCACGGACCGGTGGTTGCCGACCACTGGCCTACAGAACGGGCTAGAACACTTTATTTGTCTTTGAATGATCAGCACTGTAAGCGATAAAATTTTTGCACCCGAATAAGAATCAAAGTTTAAAGTACATAAATACATACTTGAGTTGAGGCATAGTATTTCAGAAGAGCAGAATTCTAGTTGAAACTGGTTTCCAATGCAGGTTGTTCTAAAAAATACGTATACTGACTACATAGATAAACCAAACCCTGACGACCTACACTGTAAAGAATAACTTCATGAAACACAACGTGTCCAACCATCAGCCTAAGACCTACAACAGAAATTTTTGAAATGGAGGATTAGCCAAAATACAATCACGATTGAGGAAGGCGATAACCGCGTAAAAAATACGAAAAGATCATAACTGAGCAGTTCAGAAGCTTGAAAATTGAAGGAACAGCCAAAATACAATCATCCAAAGCATAATCTAATTTTAATCTTACTATAAGTTACTACAAAAGAAAAAAATCAAAGCTCCATGATAATTATAATGACAGCCCAACAAAAAGTTAATTTTGGCATGTGGCAAACGATTAGTTATCATTAACCACTTTCGATGCTCGTCAAAATATTACAAGTTGGGATAAACATTGACAAAATAGTTAAAATAAGCATTTATTGCAGAAAAAATAACACATGCCTGTGCCTAAGCCCTTTTCCACACGTAACAGAGCAGCTTGACCATGTCGACCATGCACCAGTGGTGCAAGCTTGTGATGTGCAAGCATGTTTTTCGTAATACGATCCCGAACATTTGCTTCGAGGTTGTAAAATATATTCTTTCAACAAGCATTCACGAACTCTCGTCATCTCGCCCGGACCACAACAGGATGAGCAATGCTGCCAAGAAGACCACTGCGACCAAGCCGTAACTGCACCTTAAAAAGCAACAACACATAACCAAATTTAGTTAGTTGAATCAAAAATGAGTTCAATCCTTCTTCCAGAGCTGTAAGTCATTAATAAGCAACTTTTAGAACTGAAATATTACAAATTGCACAGGTTGTAGAAATAATCAAGCAATGATCTTCGCTAATTGATAACTTGTCTGAATCAAAGTCAATCTTAAATACTTTTTATTAAGAGACTGTACAATTATCCAAGCTAATACTTTATAAAATACAGTTTCAAAATTAAAGCGAAAAGAAAATCGTCGTATTTTATATTTGTATCAAATCCTAAGGATGACTTTCTGGTAAAAGGTTACTGTGCTGTGCAAATTAATTGACTCACTTCCAAATTTTTTAAGTTTGGTAATTCAATATGTGCAGGAGCTTTTGATATGATGTAAATGACTACATTTAATAATTCTTTTGTAACAGTCGTTCTAGATTAGCTGGAGATGTCACAACCAGCTTTATGACGTCATAATCAGCTAAACATTCAACATTATATAAGCATATGCATCAGAGATGGAAACCGGTCGGGTCAACCGACACCGGTCAGGTCGAACGGCCAGTCAGGTTACTGGTCAGGTCGAGATTTTCGACCGGCCGGTCAAGCCAGTTAAAACACCGGACAAATTCTCCTTTCTTGCAACTAAAAGACATCTTAGCACTAACCGAAATATAAATATACATAGTTTATTATAAACAAAACTTTTCACAAAAAAACAGTATTAACAAACCACACCTTTTAAAAACACTTGTTGATTACGCTATGACTAATATGCTGTGACCATTAAGACATGCACATCCTGGGGCATACGTAGGGGGAGGGCATTGTGACATGCCTTTCCCGTTGGGCCACGGCACAAAGCAAAAAAGAGCAAAATATACGTTAAAATCGCGTAATCAGATTATAATAAAGCATGCATGTGGAAAAGGCTTACGCTACTTGGCATTTTAGCATCATTTTAATCAGCTTGAAAGTAGAAGTGGCACAGATTTTAGATTTTTTAGTACATGCTAAAATCTTACCGCTTTAAAAAGCTTTTTGCAACTTAAATTTACCACACTCTACACTGAGCAAGAAAGACATAGCTCTTATTTTTTTAACATCTAACTAGCCATGGCTTGTTCTGAAGTAGGATTTTTACAAACTGCTGGGGCACATTATATATCAAATATTTTCTAGACAATGTCATAACAGTTTAGTGTTTGCTGCTCGGCAAATTGCAAAAAATCTGTCACAAATAGCTAAAAAATTCTAACTTCTTTTCTTAGCTTTACGCATAACATCATTAGAAAGAACGTCTAATAATTTAGCTTGTGCCCTCTATGTCCTTTTATGCTTATTTTGTGCATATTTGCGCAGCGCAAAGCAGGTCTTTCAAACCGAAATTTAACCTAAAAAGGTCTTAAAATTGAGGGTTTTTTTTGCAAAAAAACGCAAAAATTTTTTTGTGTTTTTTTTCTGAGACCCCGTTTAAAGTCACAAATTTTAACACCTCACCCATGCCCCCACCCCCTCCTTTTGAAAGTTTGTCACTAGATGCATTGAACAGTGAACAAAAACCTTCTGTAAAAAAAGGCGAAGATTTTGAAATTTACCAGTCGGGTCGAGAAAATCCTGTCCGGTTCCATCTCTGATATGCATGCATGGTGGTCCATTGTTTTTTTGCAATTTTTAGTGGTGTAACCTGCATTGGTTGTTGGTGTAATAGCAGACATTACCCCCAGAAAGCGTTCAGTTATCATTGCCCTCCATCAGCATTACCAGGAATCATCCAGAACTATTTCAAGAAAAGCTGGTGTGTCGCAAGCCACCGTTTCGAGACTCATTCGACAATACCAAACCACAGCATCAGTGACTCCAAAAAGAAGGGCAACTGTGGTAGGAAAAGAAAAACCACTCCAAAGGATGACTGCTACATCATCAAGAAAAGCAAACAAGATCCCTCTAAGAGCAGTGTGGAGCTCCGGAATGATTTGGCTGGAGCAGGAATGACTATCAGTGCATCGCTAGTGCGCAGGCGACTGACTGGTACCAAGTGGAAGAAGAGCACTAAGACCTTTCAAAAAGTAATTGCTCACAAGTGCAATGAAAAAAAAGAGAGTAGTATGGGGAAAAAATACCACAGTTGGACTGAAGATGAGTGGAAAAAAGTGTTGTTTTCTGATGTGAGTCATTTTATGGTGCAAGGACAACAGAAACAGTATGAAAGGAGAAGCCAAGCGGAAAAGATAACAGAGCAACACGTTAATCAATCAACAAAGCACCCTCCGAAGAAGACGTTACGGGTTCTTTTAGTTTCAGAGGAGTGGGGTAACCTTATCCAGGGCTGTCACTCAAAAAATACCCATTCTATTTAAAATTTTATGACAAAAAGGGCAAAAAATTATGATTTTTTATGATAATATACACTGGTTTTTTATGAAATTTAATGACAGTTTTTTTTGAAATTTTACGAAATTTTACGAAATTTTATGACACTTATTGTCAGTCAAAAGCAAAATACAGAGATATGCAAAATTGACAATTATATAACTACAAAACAATAAATCGACGTTTATTGTTTATTATTTCATTAGATATTAGACTTATATTGAGATTATATTGATTGCTCCAAACACGACCCACATACAGACAGAAAGGCTGTAGCAGAGAATTACCTCTCTGATCTACCCTTGCCGACTTCCGTGTCTGGATTAAACGTTCCGTCCCAACGAATTCTGGACCCAGTAGCGCAGGAGCCTTATTCTATGCGACATCTGCAAGCACTCAATATCACTTTCCTTCCCCGACAGTTCAATTTCATCCAGCTTCACCGCAGATATCACAGCCCTTCGTCATGCCCTTTGATGGTGCCTCCAACATCACTCAACTAGCCCATTTATCTGCCTGGCTGTCTTTACAAACTCCCAGTCCTCCCTCTCCCTCCTGAACTCTGCCTCTAACCTCCTTGCCCCGAATGCTGTGTGGACAATCTGGTCCTCTATCGCTACCTATCTGATTTGGCCCAAATGTCCTTCCAATGGATCCCTGGCCACTGTAATATATGTCCCAATGAGATCGCGGACCTGCTAGCCAAGAACAGCGACGGTATCCCCCTATCCTCCCTGCCAGTTTGAGTTCGCTAGTCAGCACGTACCCGTAACTCTCCCTCATGGAGACGCTCTGTCAAGCTAGACAAAGACCTCCTTCTCTTCCAAGTTCCTGATTTCTCTGCGGAGGAACTGGTACTGCCTCGCAACGTACGTTGTGCCCTCTCTCATCTTCACTGCAATGGGCATAGCCTCTTACTCATTACCGTCTTACCTAGCTAGTATAGCCTGTGGACACCACCACAGGCTATACTGTGGACCCTATCCAAAGAGACATCTTTGGCTCTTCTCTATCCCTTTTTGACCTCTGGTTATGACCATGGAGCATCGCCTGTATGTTGGGTCTCCATGGAGTTTCTCCACCCATTCTTCGGGCGGGGTTGGGTAGCCCACACCACCACTACTATAGTGATTCCAGTTTCTCCGAAGATAGTAGTAGTCAACAGTCGGTAAAATATACTAATTCCTTGCGTAACTAAATAATAATCCAACTTAATAACGACTCCTTTCATCACTTCCTGAAAATCATGTAAACTCTTCATTACTCTGAGCAATGTGCATCTCTCTAAACCAAACATAGATAGTTAAAAGCAAATTACAAGGTTAATAGGGTAGCCTGAATGCTACAAAACAACCACAAGAACAAGCAGACCTACTTTTGATGTCAAATAAAATTTTCAGGCCGTGTAAAGGTAGTACGGAACAGTAAATAAGAAATGGCATTGCTTATTAGCATTATGACAATCCGAATTAAAATATTTTGGTCATATTTGCAGTAAACTTTAAATGGACCTTGTTTGCTTACCAGATCACTGTTACAACTATGACATGTTCTAGTCTACAGCATTGTTCTGAACAACAGAAACTAAAAAAGTTTAGAAAAGTATCTACAATTGGCAGTAGCATACGTACTGTTCAAAACTGGCACTTAGCATGAGCTCATATTCTGATAAACGCGAAATAAAAACACATTGACTTCGCATAATGGGATATACACTGTTAATCGATAGGCTGCATTTTTGAAATCAAGAAAATATATCCTTTTCAGTAGTCTATTAGTTTTCAGAATTGTGAATAACTAGCTTTGCTTGGAATTAAATTTTGCTAAACTTTAGACCCTGCTATTATTGTCTGTTCTAAACAACAGCAACTAAAAAAGTTTAGAAAAGTATCTGCAGTAGGCTGTAGCATACGTACTGCTCAAAACTGACACATAGTATGAGCTCATATTCTGAGAAACACGAAATAAAAACACACTAACTTCAAGTAGGTGAGTGGGGTCAGTGATTGGCATGGGCTATGGGTAGAGGAATTTTTTTTTAATTTCTTCCCCACACATCGCCAAATCATCATCACAGTTTTTTTTCCTCTTAAGTCCAATATTAATCTTCGATTGTGCAAATTGGATCTTCTTTCTTTCAATATTTTTCCTGGTTGAACATAGAAGTTTCTTCAACTGCTCATTCTCTTCATATACATACCATGGCATTTGCTATCTGAAGATTACTTCAAAGTCTTTCAATCTCTGATTCAATTTCTGGGAGCTTTTTTTTAATTGCTTTAGTCGACTTCTTGTAACTCAACTCGAAGTATTTTTTGCTGTTTCGCTTTGTCCACAGTCAACTTTTGCAGCTCCATATCTGCAAAATATGTGGTTCGTGCATTTACGACGGAATTGATTAGTTCGATTGTGCATGGAATTTTTAGAACTCCGTCAGCTCTAATTAACTCATCCATAAGAAGTCGAAGCGAAACAATGGATTTTTCATTCATTACGTACTCATGACTTTGCAAAAGCTGCTTACTGATCAAAAATCTTCGTTCAGGACAAGCATTTCCATGGCTAAAGGACAATATCCCCTGAACTAGTATACACAACTGCGGATATTTAAGGTTGCCATTCTCATCTGCCAAAGATCCAATTTTGGACCAGAAATTGTCAACCGGCTTGTACAATCTGGAATGCTAGCAAGCAGGTTGTAATCCACAATCATTGAGTGCTTGCGGCAAGTAGCTTTGCCGCATTGTACTGCAATCTAACGTACCACTATTTATCTGCTCCGAGGTGTTTTTGAACCATTCATCTTGTAATGGTTCCGTTTGGAGCCTCATTCACTGGGTTCGAATTTTAAAGCATATCTCTTCAGAAATGATGGGTGACTGGATGTGAAAGACTTCACTGAGTTTGTTGGTAAACACAGACATCATTCACAGAGACAAATTACTAATGGCATTTGTGGCACCAGAGCCGTTTCTTTTTCAAGGGTGAAGATATTGAGCATGCTTTATGACTGGTACGTGAAAAGGTATGTGATCCAAACGATAAGTCGTTGCAGACAAATAAAAATTCAAGCAATCTTTTCGAAATTTATCCGGATTGTTTTGAGCAATTTTGAGCTGGTGTGTCTGTTCATTAAGTATGCTCTTTGCTTTTGTTCCAATGCAAACAAACTGCAAAGCTTTCCTGTTTTCCTTGAAATGAATATCAACTAAAAGATTTTCGGAATCCACACCAAACAGAACTTTTTACAAATTAACTTTTGTTACAATTTTGAAACAAGTTTGCACATGGAAGAATAAAGCAAGTATATTCTAGGTTCATCTGATTGAAACTTTAAAAAATCTTCAAACACTGTAGTAGAGTAAGCACAAAAGCTCATATATGCTTCAGTTAAAGGATCCTGCAATGCTGCACATATTGTCTTATAACGATCAGTATTTGCCACTGTAGATTTGAAATTACTTTCCTTCGGTAAAAACAAGAAATATTCCTTCAAATTTTTCCATTGTTGCAGAATTCTTACAGCAATATATTTCATAGTGAGCCATCGGGTCTCAGTATGTTGCATAGCATATCGTGCGGCCACTTCTGTAACTTCTTTTACCGAAGCATAGTCTTCTCTGCGTGCACTGGAATGTTTAAAAAATGAATATCATGGAAAATTTTGTCCAAATTAAATCCACGCCTCATGATACCTTTCCTAAACAACAATACGTAATTCCGTATAAAGTTGGATTGCTCGGTGACAGCAGTTTAAACCAAGAAACTCAAGTCCTTGCAATCACTTGTGCCAATGGCCACTTTTGCGAACTCGCAGAACTCTTGTCTTTTTCACCAAACTCGAAAAAGCTACCATAACCTTTTCAGCAAACAAGCAATAATGCTTTTCGATAAAAGTTGAGTTCAACCAATTTTTTCCTTTACCATATCGAGTACCGTAGGCTACCGTGGTAGTCTACTTTTTGTTAAGATTATCGGTACCAGTGCCAACTTAAAATCACAGTGAAGTTATGGAATATGCTATAACAGGCTTAAGAGTAAAGGGCAATGGCACAAGAAGTTGCCACAAAAATGTAATCGAAAGTGTAGGTTGACAAAGTTAAATTATTAGGCTCTAGTCCCAACAATACAACACATTGCAAACAAAAATAAATTTAGCTCATTGTGAATAAACGTAGATTGCAACTTAAAATAATAATTTTTTATGACAGTATTGCATTTTATGGCTGTTTCATGATTTTTTTGAGATTTTTGAATTTTTTTATGAAACTTTATGCTATTATGATAAGTGGCAGCCATGCTTATCCTGTGCGAGGAATGATGAATGCTGACAAGTTCGTCGACGTTATCCATCACAAAGGCTTGAGAGACAAGAAAACAGCATTTCCAGATAGTGAGGGTATTTTTCAACAAGACTTGGTCCCATGTCATGCTGCTAAAAAAGTAAAGAAAGTATTCGAAGTAAACCAAACTAAGATTCTGGAGTGGCCACGCAACTCACCTGACTTGCACCCCATAGAAAATTTGAGGGCCATAATTAAAAATCGGCTCAGGTCTAAAAAATGGACTACTCTAACCAAGCTGATAGAAGCCGATATTGCCATTTGGTATCATGATGAAGAAATTGTAAAAAATTGCCAAACCTTAGTCTGTTCCATGCCAAAGCGAGTAAAACAAGTACTCATGAACAAACGAAGCCGTATATTGTATTCAGTGTAATGTTTTTTAATTCACTTTTAGTAATAAAGCGTTTGAGTGAAGTTTTAGTTGTTTTCACGAGCGAGTCAAGTTTTCATTCGCAGTCCACTGAGTGAATTTTCATTTGCAGTCCACTGGCTAATGGTTATGTTGATGCAGTGCCTTGGGAAGGTGGCCCCGAAACCCCAACAGGGGAGGCCGAACCTTTTGGGAGCCCCGACCCTCTAAAATCGCATATTTTAGCTTCAAAAACCGTAAAACGAATGGCTTATCTATGCAAATGCTTTTAACGTTGAAGATTTAGAGGATTATGACGTTAAAAAGCTGATAGTGGCATCTCCAGCTAATCTAAAACAAATGACTGTTACAAA
Source organism: Trididemnum nubilum (assembly GCA_963965965.1). Classification (NCBI taxonomy): domain Eukaryota; kingdom Metazoa; phylum Chordata; class Ascidiacea; order Aplousobranchia; family Didemnidae; genus Trididemnum; species Trididemnum nubilum. The sequence goes on from OZ014472.1 coordinate 20,445,770, forward strand.
AGAATTCTTAAATGTAGACATTTACATCACATCACAAGTTCCTGCGCACACTGAATTACCAAACTTTAAAAATTTGCAAAAGAGTCAATTATTTAATTTGCACACCACTGTTAGGAGTCTCAATCTTTAACGTTTTCAAAATTCATATCATAAAATTAAGGCAAATCTCTTAACCTAATTCGATCCTCTAGATCGAACAGCAAATTTTTTTTAGTATCGTGAGGATTAAAGCAATTGTTTTGAAGCGCTATTGACAATCTGCTACACAGAGGTGGAGTCCTCGAGGACATCCTTGGCCTGGAGGACGTCCTCGAGGACACATTTTGAAGTTCTTGGCCTTGGCCTCCAAGCCTCAAGTCCTTGGCCTTGGTCTCCAAGCCTCAAGTCCTCGAAAACTGCCCTGTCCTCGACTCGAGGACAGCACTATTTTTTGTAATCTTGTTGAAAAACGCCAGAAACCTCGCAGAAAATTTGCGAAGACCTTTTTTGTTTTCCGCAATTGGAGATCGCCTGAAAAATTTTTTTATTATTATTATTAATGGGCAGCGGTGGAAGCGAAGCTACTACTGTTAGGTAAAGACCCCCTACACATTGCGTACGCCTCTTCTGGGCCTATTGCAACTGTAGCTGCTAGGTTATTGTTGTTTTGTTTGGTTACTAGTCGAATTCAGAAAGCCTTCCAGCTTCTTTTAAGTACGTGGCCAGTTCATTAATGTTACATTTCGTTAACGCAGTGTGAACAGTGGTTTTGGTGATTCCAAAATATTTAACACGAATATCTTGGTAAAGCTTGCAATTGCCTACGTGATAATTTGGTGTTTCCTCCTACAGGATACATTGTGGACACAATGAAGTCTCAGCACAACCAGTCGGTTTCTTGTGTCGCTGTAGATTGCAATGCATAGTTAAAACTTGCTCTACTATGTTTAATTGCGGCCTCTTACAGTTAAGGAGACGAATTGCTTGCCGAGAAGACGTTCAACCTGCAGACTCGTTCATCCTCAATTAGTCCTTCCGTTCATTCCACAAAGATTTCCATCTATCTGTGGACCAGTCAGTCCTTAACCGCGCTAACACAGCAGGCATACGGGACTATAATAAAAGGTTCAGAAACATGTATTTTTGATTTAGATCCTGATTTGGCTACATAGTATTAGTCAGCCACTTCGTTGCTATGTACCCCCGCATGTCCAGGAATCCAGGCATAGGTGGGCACAAATCCCTAATCCGCGATTCCGCTAACTAGCGAAGCTAACATTTTCATTAGCGGATTAGCGATTCCGCTAACGTTTAAAAATGTTAACAGACTGGTTATCCAAGCTAATTTTTTAGTCAATCCACTAATCCGCTAGAAAAAAATAGTTGCAACTGTGGTTTCAATAAAGTATAGTCTAAAATTTACCACCTTTAGCCGATTTTGCTTGGCAGAGAAATATGTACTTCAAGTAAACGATGTAAGTCGTTTTTAGAACGGTAATTATTGTCGCAAAAATCGTGCTTCGATATGGTAATGCTTTCTCGCGTTGGTAATCACTCCAGTCTATGACATCATAATGCTGGCCAAGCGCGATCACGAGCCAATACGAAGTCAAAATTCGAAACCAGCATTTGGAAAAACCACGATTAAAATTGTTCATGTCATGTTGAACTTCAGTTACTTTGTGTCGGCCAGCGGGCTGCCGCCACCAACGGATTATCAATTCAGCAGAGCGCTCTTTCATTTTTCCATGCAGAGCGATCATTTAGAAAGAGGGAACAGGAAGATTGAAATATTGTATCTGGAAGCAAAGTTGCAGTTAAAGCCAACTACAGTACGTTTTGAAGGATTGCCTAGGTTTTTAAGGCTGGGCAGTTGGCTATACCCGTTGTGGTTACTGCTTAGCAGTCTGACTGAAGAGCCCAAAACCGTGACAATATCTTGCAATTGAATAAATTCTTGGAATTCGGAAATTTCGGAGGTGCAATATGTTTAGATTTGGCTGATCAACTGAAAAACGCAATATTAAAATGATAGATACAAGTTACAAAATTTCGGAGGTGCAATATGTTTAGATTTGGCTGATCAACTGAAAAACGCAGTATTAAAATGATAAGTACAAGTTACGAAATTGATTTTTTGTTTTTTCCGTCTCATATTGTACTTTTATGGTTAATTAGCGGATTAGCGAATTAGCGTTAGCTTCCGCGAACGAAAGATTTTGTGTTATCGCATTGGCGTTAGCGAAGCTAATCTTTTCAATTATCGGAATAGGTATTAGCGGAGCTATTTTTGCGTTAGCTGTATCCACCTATGAATGCATGCAATACTGACGTGGTTTTGTTTACCCAACTGATTTGGGTTTCTAATGCAGTTGAACATTGTAACTGATGTTACAGTGCACTTTATGGGTGCTTTGATAGCTGCTTGACTATCAACCAACACACCAATACTTTGATTGTGCATTTTTTTTTCGAAAGCGGGTTCTTTGCCACTTCTGAAATACCTAAGACTTCTGCCTGGAACACAGTACTGTAGTTTGGATATTCTGTATAAAAACCCGCACCTACTCTCCCATCTGGTTTTCAGCCATCAGTGTAAAGCTTGACAGTGTTCTGATTTAAAACGCTTTCAGATCTGAGAGCATTCTTTTTATCCATAATTTAACATTCGAAATTTCTTTCGAATACTTTTTTTTACTTTATTCGGTCAGCTGGCATTTGCAGCAGAGGCAGGAATCTTCTAGCCTCATAGCAAACATCAACATGGCTTTTCGTTTTCCCAAAGGAACCAACTTGGTTGACATGCCAGAGCCCACTAACAGTGACTCTGTATGATCCTCGCAATGCCTCAGCCAAAAAGATTTCCTCGATCGGAGTTATGTTGAGCAATATTTCCAGAGCACCAGTAGGGGTGCCAGGAAAAGCTGATCAAATCATCAGGCGAGCAAGTCTCTGTACCTTTGTGAGTTTCCTCACTAGATACTTTTTGTTGAGACCGCCAGCCCAGGACACACTTGCATACGATATGATTGATGTATCATAGCTGTGTATATCCATTTTATCATAGATGGTTTTATTCCCCACGTTTTACCTACAATTTGTCTACATTGCAATAATGCTGTAGTTGCTTTGTGGTTTCCAAGTAAACTTGCTGTCCAGAGTAACACCTAACAGCCTTGCTTCCTTGGAAAGTTCAAGTTTTGAACCATTTATTGACAAGGAATCCAAATCTGGATTCCGTTTGTGAGTGAACAGTACAATTTCGGTTTTCTAGCTGCTAAACTGTAGCTCTTGTTCCAAAGCCCAGTTTGCACCAATATTTATTGCTTTCTGGACCATACCTCTAATCTAAAGCATATCAGCAACAGTGACCAACACAGCTAGATCATCGGCATAGACTTGAACATAAAAGCCCCAGCTCCATAACTCCAGCACTAGCCAAAGTTTTTTTGAAGACCTTTTGTTTTGGAGATTGCCTGTAAAAAAATTTTTTCTGAGAACACTTGCGCCTGTGTCCTTGGTCCTTGGCCTTGGCCTCGAGCATTTCTGTTCTTGGCCTCAAGAGAGTCTGTCCTCGGAAGGGCTGTACTTGGCCTTGGATTTTTTTGTGTGTCGTTGGCCTTGGCCTCAAGCCTTGTGTCCTCGACTCCACCTCTGCTGCTACACGCGTTTAGCAAAAAACCCCCACCTCCAATCCTTCCTCTCCTGGTAACGTTAGTAGCAGTAGTTGAGTTTTCTGAAGTAGAGTTGGAGATGGCATCATCATCAAGACCTGCATCTTTGTTTGGAGACAATGGGGAAAAGCACAATGGATACAAACTGTTTATTTTGTTTCTATCTTCATCAGTAAGAGATTTTCTCTGACTTTTTATAGCGACCTCAGTGTGTTTGTCGGTAATGGTTGCTTTCCCGTTGTAAGAATAAAAATACCCATTCAAATGCATAATAGACAGCTTGTCGTACGGAAGTGTGGGCATTCCAAACTTTTTCGAACGCCTCCGCAAATAAAGTCGATCATCTTAAAAAATGCACCAATTATGAAACTTTTTTAAAAATTGACAGAACTAAAAACCAATCAAAGGCTTTGAGTATACAAGAAAGAGCATTCAAGACCAATTGCGTAAGACAAAAAGTTGTTACTACTCATGTCCCATAACTCTTCCAGCTAAATTCAGACAGTAGGCCTATGTCATGACATGCTCTTATTTTTGGGAGTAAAGTTGAGAGCGAAATAGTTCAACATAATTCTAAACCTAAAAATAACCCTGCAGTTACAGTACCTTTAGCAACGTTGTCAAAGTTGATTGTAACATAACTGTCTCTTTTTGGTCTGCTTTGCTCATGCCATAAGCCTAGCACATGTAAAAGCTGATGAAGTACCAATCCCACAGTAGAGCATCCACTTCCTATTTGGACTTGCTGACGACCGCCAATTCGACCAATAAACGACCTAGATTCAACAAACAATATTAAACATTAATATTACTCTTGTCACAGTCAATGCTATAAAAAATATCAATAGCCTATAGCAAAAGCTCGACTTTTGGCCTGTCAAATTGAAAACAATATTGCCACCGGCTCAACACCGCTGCAATATCTCTTCAAAGCAGGAAGCGGGTCACCAAAAAAGCATTTACAGAGTCCTCAATTCCTTCCATACTGTGGACTATTTAAGCAAACCCAGGTTAATGCAAAAAATATTCAACACCACAGAAAATCACTATTGTTAGCATTTGCATTCTCGAACCCTTTCTTTTTAATAAAAAAGATTACTTAAATTGAATTAGTTGTCAGATAGTTTGTCGGCAACAGAAAGTAGAAAATTATTATCCAAAACACAAGAGTTGTTAATTTTTGCCTGAAAGCAAAATAAATGCAGGGTAGAAAATTTCAAATTTTTTCTAGATAATTTTTGGGGTTTCTGGCTTAAGAAATGCCAAAGTAAAAATCACAGAATGAGTCTCGAAGCACTCCCATGATATAAACATTGCAAAAATCTCGTTTTATCTGGTCATCTTTCTGGTGTTATTAAGAGGTAGCTGCAGTAGTACGCTTGAACCAAGAACCACGAAAGCGACAATTAAATCTTCAATTACTTGCATCCATGGCCAGTGGATGCAAATTCTACGAAATCCGATTCGTTGGTTCTTACATAAAAATCAACGCAAGTTTGGTCAGAAATTTCCGTCATGGCACTCATTACCAGCATCTCATGAACCACGGTAAAATCTAAGAAACATGCAAACAATAAAGCATTTTAAAGTCTGATTTTAACATAGGCTACCTTGTATATTATTCAATTCGACGTAAAATACACTGGTATACTAAACAAAATGGTTACAACAGGTAAGGGTTGTTTGATTTTAATAAAAAAATTCAAACTAATGATTTAAATCGTGGTTTAAAGTGATTTATATCAACTAGTCAAGCACATAACCAAAAATCTTTAATGGGAGGGGTTGTATTGGGGTCTAGGGGCTCCACCCCTAATTTTCTATTATTTTTTGCAAAACTAACTTAATTTTAGGCTCTTTTGATAAAAATTAATGCTTCTAAAGGTGGCAGAGAAATTAGCCCTGCAAGAGCATGACTAAACTAATTGCATAAATAGATTAAGTGGGCGTTGGCTAAAGGTAAGCTTTTAGGTCCTCTTTACTTCAGACAGGTAAATCATAAAATCATATATTTCAAAAGACCGATTTGATGTTGACCAACCCAGAAACGAATCCAGAGGAAAAAAATTTGTGGCTTAGAGGTTGTACCTTCTCTTCGAAATCCTTGAAATATACGTCATTATGCCAAAAATCGGCAATGTTTGAAACAGTCTAACTCACGTTCTGCAAACATTTTACGTATACTGTTTGTGCTGATTTTCATCAAAATTCGACGCTGAACACAACTAAATAATCAATTTTTATCTAGTTAGTAAAATATTCAAAAGCAATTTTGGTTGGCGTTGGGGACAAGTTCACTCTATTGAGTCGCAAACTAGTTTGCAGCACCAGCGCACCACCGGCTGTCCTATGCAAACTTTATTCAACCATGTTGTGATTCTGTGCGGTTTACTGAAGGTCATTTGGTCAAAAATTGCTAATTCTGCCTCTCAATGCGACGGCTAGTATCAAAAAGCTTCTTACCTTTGATGCATTTTACTGCAGAGCACAAAGTCTATTGCAATGTATTTTTGTTGCAATGCTGTCTCACTATTTTTAGATCATCAAAAACCTGTGGCGTTGCTAAGGATGGTGGCACCTGGGGCGGGGATTTCGAGGTGTCACCCTTTTTCGGTCCAAAAACAGGTGAAGACCAAAAAAAAGTCTTCGCGGTAAAAGTAGTGGATTTTCGGTACAAAGACAGGTGAAGACCGAAAAGAGGTTTACGCCGTAAAATTACCGGGTTTTTGGTGCAAATGAGGTTGGAGACCAAACAAAATGAAAAAACAAGGTCTTCACCACAAATCAGTGGAGTTATGGTTTCACATCATAATATGGTGTTACTCCAAATGGTGTCACCCGGGGCGGGCCACCCCTTCCCCCTAGCTACGCTACTGATCAAAACCATTTGGTACTAAGATTAAAGGGGCTTTTAAGTTTTTCACCGAACAAAGTCAACTGACGGACAATATTAGGTTTAGGCTAGTTGGCAATCGGTTGTCGGTGAGCAGTTTTCACTGTTGACCAAAATGTTGGGATAAGCTAAAATGCACTCTCACCACATTTGTACTTTCTACGTCTTGCCGTTTTCAAGATATTGCAATTCAAAATTACATCGTAGGTTGGTAATATTATTTTTTGTTTCAGACTTTTGAATTTCCTCACACAGGAAGCTTGGAGGTTTTCCATAGTGGTATGTTAAAGTACATGCCTAGGAGAATATCGTTCAGTTATCCCGGAATGGTGGCCCGAACCACGCTTTCAGTTCTGGACAATAATTTCAACATTGCACGACAGTAAGCAACCGCGAACGATGGTCGGCAGATACACGCTTCCAGTGGTCCAAGGCAACTAAATCCTTTATTGTGAAAAAGATTTATGTGAGAAAAGATTGTTCCTTCCGCGAAGATCTCATGGAAGCAACCGTGCAAGAAGTGGAGAATAGTAAGTCAGTTATTTCAAGTAGTTACAACCACATTGATATTTAAGCTCTAAGCACTATAAGTAACTGATCTTCCTAAGCTGTGTTTAAAAAAATAGCAACTTTACTGCTCAGTCACTTCTCTCCTTCGAGCTGTAATTTATTTATCTAATGGTGGTACCCCAGTGGAACAGAGCAACAAAAAGTTCATTACTATTGAAATTTTTTTTTTAACATGTTTCTTTTTAACATGTTTCTTTTTAACAACTCCTTTTTAACATGTTTCATCACTAATGAAATTAGGAAGTATTCCAGTAGAGACAAAAAAGATGCTAAACAACCAAAAATAGTATCATCTCATCATCCATCACTTCTCATCCCACTGTTAAGTTACTTTACCGTGAAAAGCTTATGCTGTACTAACTTAATTTAAATTGTTAATGATAGATTTCGAACTCATTATGCTGTTTGGTTTTCAACCCCAACTTTGGCGTTACTCATAATTAAATACTGGTTTTCGTAAGATCATCCTTCCGTGGATGTATTCATGGTTTGTTAATAAGTTTGAAGCTCAATCAAAGTTAAACCATTTATTAACGCATTAATTTTGTTGTAATGTTCAAGTCGTTAGGAGGCGCAATAAAATGTGCAATTTAATAAAGATAGATGGTCAGAAAACAGAAACATTGTGGCAGAGCTAGGCAAATCCGCAAGTTAGTCAGCAAGTCCACAGTTGCGGACTAACAAAAAAAATTGTGGATTTGCAGACTTGCTGATTTCGGGGTATAAATTGCGGACTTGCGGTTACGGACTATTTTTAGTTTGAGGCCTTGCGGTTGCGGTAGCCGTTAGGCCAGAAGCAAGCAAAACGATTTAATATTAAAATACTGACCTTCAAACGTCGAAACATCACTTGTAGGCATAGTTGGCTAATTATGGCACGGTAAGAATAGTATCCCACAGTAGGCACTGCAGCTTAGTATGTCATAGTAGGCATAGCATGACACCCTAATAGGCATAGTATGGCATATAGGAGGCTTGTTATGGAACAGAAGACATTGTACTGTAAGCATAGTACGTCATAGTAGGCATAATATCCCACAGCAGGCGCTGCAGCTTAGTATGGCACTGCAGACATAGCATGGCATCCAAGCAGGCATGGTATGGCATATAGTACGCTTATCATGGCACGATAGGCATAGCATGGCTTATAGTAAGATGAATATGACACAATAGGCATATTATGGTATATAGCAGGCTCATTATGGCACAATTGGCACAGTATGCTCAATATCGCATAGTGGGCATAGTATGAAACAGTGGCCACTGTAGCTTAGTAGGCATAGTATGATATCATAGTATGGCATATAGGCTTGGCTTATTATGGCACAGTAAGCATAGTATCCCACAGTAAGCACTGCAGTATGCGTAGTATGGCACTATAGTGTACATACGAGTATAGTATGGCATATAGTAAGCTTATTATGGCATAGCATAGCACAGTAGGCGTAACATAGCAGAGTAGGCATAGTACATCATAGCTCGGCATATTAGGCATGTTACGGCATAGCTTTTCCATGAACTATCACCTTTAAGAGATCGAAAAGTCTAGGTGCCGCAATAACCTGCTGAGCTCTACCAGCAAGAGAGTCAATTCTCGTGATAGGGTAACCCATGCCAGATAGGTCTGATGGCTGAAACCTCACGAAGTATCAAATCCAACAAGTTGCAAAACTTTAAACCTCGGTTGGTTATGCCCATCAGCTGTGGTAAGCACATAACCCAAGAGAAGGGCAAGTCTGATATAAAACCTCTCCGCAGTTAGATTGAACTGCAAAAAAAAAATTATGATGAGCACAAATACGGAAAATTATCCGAATGACGTTAATGGGTACACCTTTACAACTGGAACCTCGTTCAGCAAGGAAGCACCTAGGGACTCCCAGGTCGTCATTCAGCGAAACACATATGGCGTTCAAGCCTCAGGCAGAGGGGCTTGTTCGAAAAATAAACGAAAATCTCCACCAGCCAGCTCGAGCGGCGGCTCCACCAATGTGCTCGCTACACGTTTGGAGAGGCAAATGGAGGCAGCGCAGAGCATTCGTACTCGAGATAATGTCGCACACTCACAGGCCAACCATCACCAACTGCTGTAGGGCAATTGAAATATCCTCACCCTTACAGGAAAAGAGTTAGGACTGGTTGAAGAAGCAAAGCGGTATCATCTCGATATTATCAGTTTCTTCAACCAAAATACGTGGCTCTGAAACTGTGGATCTGGATGTTGAATAGAAACTCTTCTATTCTGGTGCTGATCCTAGTACGCCTGTTCAAGCGAGTGTGGGGATTCTCACAACTCACAAACCCCTGGTTGTCAGACTGTGTGTCAGATTGGCTTCCTTTGGGATCACGAGTCTGCATGTTGGAGCGCAAGGTATTGAATCGATCATTGTGCCCTCAATGCAACGAGTGAATATAAAATTTATGGAAAAAAGCCTAAAACAAATGTACTACTTAAAACCATAAGTGTTTCGAAAGCTGTAAAAAAAGCTGCAAAAACTTGCCCTAGTCATGAAATACTAAACTAAAATCCTTAACAAAAAGTTGATAAGATGTACTACTTTATTCCAACTAGTCTGAACTAAATGTTAAAATCATAAAAAAATAGTCTGCTCGGCTTTTCAACTCGTGACTGAAGACTCGATTTCAATCTTTGGTAGTGCATTTGTGTCTGATTTTATAATTACTGGTTTTTCGAAATCCTGTGACTTTATAAAAGAGCTGTTTGTCATAGACTGATCAATCAGCGCATATGCCAAATTACTGAGTAATTATTATCCTTTGTTAAAAATAAGCTGTTAATTAGCGCATCTATTAAGGTCGTTTTTTAAAGAATCGCTATTGGTGTTTGAAGGTCTTTTGCATTATTTGTTTTTCGAGATGACTTTAGATTGCCAGCTGCCAACCTTTGTTTTTTTACTTTCTGGCTTTTGGATGTTCGACAAAGGTGAATACCATGTGTTATCACTGCTCGGAAATACTTTAAATCGTGCATGGCGCTTGAGACCTCAGTAGTGACTGCAAGGATACTAGTGAACAGTGTCAGTTTTTTGTGAAACGTGTAATTGCTGCTCAACTTGGGTAAATTGTATTTTGCGACCTCCTTTCCTACGGATTTGAGAATTGACTGTGAGGGAACAGTCCTGCAACGTAAAAGAAAGGCCCAGAATTGGTCTTTACATCGAATTTGAGACTACTCTATTTTTCTGTTCTTTTATTCATTCATTGTAATAACAAACTTCATTAAAAAATGATTAAATCAAGTGTTCAGCAAGTCCAAGGAGAGAGGATTGGGAGAATTTGGCGTAGCTCTCCTACACGTGATAGAATCTGGCTATAGAACTCTGCATCGCTGCCGTGCAGAAAATACAAAACGGTTCTGATTGGCAAGTAGTAGCAGATCTTCATTTCAAAAATTTAGCAATTAATGAAAAACTGTTTGGCAATTTAAACACTAGAGAATACAGAATTAGCTGAGCAATTTATTCAGGATAGCTGTGCGCACATTCAACTTAAATTCTTTTCGTGGAAGCGTTGATGTTAGTAAAGAAGCAAAGATTAATTATTGCAAGTCAACCACTGCGCAGTCGCACTGGCTGAATATAAATAACTTAAAGGACACTATGGCAGTATGGCCGTGCTTGTTTGTTTGAATTTGAAGAACTTCAAACTACAGTATAGTGTGAAAGATGCTGCCTTGAACCAGTAGAGTATAAAGACTTACACCGTGTGAAAAATAGCGAGTTCGGGCTACTAGAAACAGTCTTGAATTTGAACTATGTATGTAATCAAGAGAAGTGAAGTAGTCCAGCGTACATATTGAACCAAAGCTAAAAGCGAACTGATATCCTAGTCTATAGAAGCTATAGTTAGTGTTTGAATCATTGAATATTGAGAAATCAAAAACCAGGTATTTGTGGAAGATAGAGCGCAGTGATAGAAGATTTGAGTAGAAGAGAAACTGAAAGACAAAAAAAAAAGGTAAATAAGACAGTTTTGTGCTGCTTTTGTTTACTCAAAGAAAATAAAAATTATCTTTTAGGTGATCAAGGCATAAAAGCAAGAGAAAGCACATCTTCCACTCTTTCAGTACAAACTATGGACACAAGAAATGGCTTATGCTAATACCAGACACCTCAGTATCTCCAAATAATGACTTCATTTTTTGCAACAGAGTTGGTTTTTTGTTTTTCATTTCAAGTAGCGCTTTTATCAATGCAATAAATCAATTAATACCTCGACAAATTCTCTTCTGCTTTCTGGCAGTTGTGGATTATGCTATCACAATAACCTGAAATCGTACAAAGATCCAGTAAACTTCAACCAAAGTCATGGCGGTCACGTAAAGGATAAATCAATGTATTTACGCAAAGCAATTTTGATGACTGAAATTTTGGAGATGAATAATTTTAACGGTTTGGCGAAAGAGAATCGTCGGTTACTTAAAGTATTCTTTTGTAATGTTCATTTATTGTTACCGGAAAGTTTCTTTGTATAACATCTCGGTTTTTCATTCTCTACTATATAGGAAGTTTATTTGGCGTTTTCTTTTGGACTATTGTCTGGAGGGAATTTTCTTGAATTACTTTTCTTTAAAAGTTGGTTTAGCAGCGAAGGATGAAAACACAGATATGTTTTCAGAAAAAAAAGGTTATCGTCGGACAACTGATACGTTTTCTTTCACCTAATACAGCTTTTTTAAGATTTATTGTATTGTACTGTAGTTTAAGTAAAAAGTTTTTCTGATGAATTTTAATTGTGATTACATTTTATTCACCAAGTTGCCTTGGCCAGGAAACAGCAAAGGTACCTTTCGGTCTTCGAGTCAAGCTGCCACCTGCCCACCTGTCTACTACACACGACGTAGGCTTCATACTGTCCCCTTAATTGCTGAATGTCAAGCAGGGAAGATGTGAATACCAATTTTTATAATCTTTGGTTTGACCCGACCGGGAATCAAACCCGAGTCTACCGTTCAGTAGCAGACGCTCTATCCACTCGATCACTGATCAGTCATAGGGCCAAAGTGCTGAAGATGGCCATGGCATATGCAGTCGAAGTTTGTAGTAGAATATTCAAGATTAGATTGTTTGTAGCTGTAGGTCTACTTCACTGGGTTACAGTCCTTAGAATAATCCGTTTTCCTTACTATAATCCGTTTTTAATCCGTGGTTCAGGAAGTTGTTCAGGGTGATGTTACTTTTTTTAGGCAGTGCTGTCAGAAGTTTATACGGTTACCTACTATATTATTTGACGCAAAACTGGGAAACTTTACAAAGTTTTTCTCTAAACTTTTCGACCTAGCCAAAAGTAATTTTGCTCGCTAAGTTTCTGGTAGATACTTCGAAAAACATCTTGAGTTGTATTTTGTTCGCTACAAAGCGACACATTTAGGGGAAGAGGAAGTTTTCACTGCAGCAGAAGTAGCAACGGCAATTAAAGGGATAAAACCTGGAAAAGCTGCTAGTGAAGATGAAATCAGACCCGAGATGTTAAAAGCGCTGACTGGAGAAGGAATTCTCTGGTTAATGCGAGTGTGTCAAGTTGCGTGGAAGTTTGGCAAAACTCCCAGAGATTGGCAAACAGGTGTGATTATTCCGATATTCAAGAAAGGAGATCGCAAGCAATGTACAAACTACAGAGGGATATCGCTCCTCAGTTTGCCAGGGAAAGTATATGCCAAATGCCTTGAAAGGAAATGCCGAGAAATAGTGGAATCAAAACTCAAAAATGGCCAGTGCGGTTTTTGTTCGGGTCGCAGCACCACGGACCAAATCTTCACTCTGAAGCAAATCTTCGAGAAATCTTGGGAGCATGGTAAAGATCTCTTTGCATGCTTTGTCGATCTTGAAAAAGCATATGATTAAGTTTCTTGTGATAAACTTTGGAAGGTTTTGCGGGAGTGTGGCGTTGACGGTCAGTTGTTACGTGGCATTAAGTCATTCTACTGCAGACCGGAGGTTTGTGTTCGGGTAAATGGCAAGCAATCAAAGCCTTTTCATGTGGGTGTTGGACTCAGGCAAGGGTGCGTTTTGTCTCCTTTTCATTGTTTACATGAATTGGATCGACAAATGCGGCCAAGCTGATGAGTGCGCCACATTTGGAAATTGCAAAATCAGTCGTCTGCTATTCGCTGATGATTTGGTTCTGCTTTCTTCCACAGAATCTGGCCTCCAGCGGGCATTAAATAGCTTCGCAGATACATGCAACACCATCGGAATAAAATAAGCATGGCCAAAACTGAAGTTCTTCATCTTTCAAGAAACCCTGACCAGTGTGTGTTACAAGTGAATGGAGCAACACTGAAGTAGGTAGAGAAGTTCAAGTATCTTGGGGTTGCATTACGAGTGACGGAAGGCAAGACGAAGAACTGGATGCCCGAACAGGCAAGGCTAGTGCAGTAATGCGAGTTTTGCACTGTTCGGTTGTCATGAAACCAGAATTGTCGAAAAAGGCAAAGCACTTAATTTTCAAAGCAGTTTTTGGCCACATTCTCACTATGGTCATGAATCTTGGGTAATGATCGAAAGAGAGCGATCACAAGTGCAAGCGTACGAAATGAGGTTTTTAAGAAGAATCGAAGGAGTTACACGATTTAACAAAATGGGTAGCTCTGAGATTCAAAAACCTCTTAACATCGAGCCGTTACTTCCCTGAATTGAACGATCTCAGCTTGGATGGTTTGATTATGCAAGTAGAATGCCTCAGGAAAGACTCCCCAAACAAGCTTTACTTGCCAAAGCAAATGGGAGAAGACCAGTTGGACGACCGAGAACTAGATGGACCAATTGCATTGAGGATCTTGGATGGAATCGCTTGGGACTTCATCAAAGTGAAATGATGGATGTGATAGAAGACCGTGAAGTGTGGCGGCTTAATCTCGAGCTGCTGTCCCCGAAAACTAACGGAAAAGCGGGCAATGAAGAAAGAAGAAGACGACTTAACAAGGATAAAAAACTGAAAATAAGTCGCAGATTTAGCTGAAGACAGTGACGTATAGAGAAGATTTTACAGAGCGTTCAGTTTAATTGTGCGCTGACGAGCTATTTTCAGTGCTTCGCAACAATAATCAGTAAAGAACTCAAATGCAATTAGATAGCTACATTTTAAGCACTCGATAACTACAACTCTATAATGATAGATAAAACAAAATTTGGGTTTATGAAAACAAATTGAAAAGCTCTTATTTCACCAACAACAATTCAATTGCACTCTAGTTTTTGAAAGAAAATCAAAACTTGAATCATAACAATTTCAACAGCTTACAAGTTTAAGCTTCAATTTTGGGTTTGTGCGGCTTGCAAGGTTACTTTTTGTTTGTTTGATGCAAGTTTCGGCTTCACGAAATTCGGTCAGGCGCGGTCGTTGAGCTTCTTTTGATGCAAGATGGAAATTTTGATGTGCGATGGCTGGACGAGATTGCTTTAGAATATGAATTTTCCCAAATACAAAGCTCCCAAATTGCGCCTAGCTAAAAAACTTTTAAACAATTCGAGCGAGTGTCACGACCCCCTAGAACACCGGTTTTCATTATCATTCAGGCTCTGAGGGTGGAGTCTTTGTAGTTATTTGCGAAAAAATATGTACTTTTAATTTTTGATATCGGTCACTCTGCAGCTAGAAATAGCTTGGCAAATGGCTATAGACTTACTGTAAACAGCAAACACATCAGTTCAGTCGATCGAACGATGTAGCTGACACTCGGCAGCAATGCTATGTGGATTGTGCAATACAATGTACAATAGCTGGGGCGGTACCTGCAAACTGCATATACAACAATGGATGGCAAAGCCCTGCCTTCTGCTGGTACACATGCTTGATATGCTAATCAGCTACCGGTATAAAGTGTACTGTCTAACTCGCAATGTTAACGTTGTACTGTACAGTATATTCATTTTTTAAGTTATTTCTCTCGTCGTGTTGTCTAAGTGCCACCACTTTCTGCCCCTACCAAGAAACAAAGTAACTGCCCAGCCCTTGCTGGCTTAACTGCTATCCCAGTTCCACCCCTGCTCGAGCAATGCAATTGAGATCCACACTCCACAGGTCGACTCACCCTCAACATCAAATGACATCACTCTCGACGTCCTATTTCGTGTTTTCCAAAAGCACGCATACACCTCCTCTTTCAGTCTCTGCTTATGCCATCTTGGAGGGAGTCATCTAGCGTAGCACTCCTTGCTGCTCTATAAATTGAGTAATCGACCTACCATTTATCAGAACACATAAATCAAATTCTTCAATCCACTGTTTACGTTAAATATTCGTATTCTTTCAGATAGGACGCTTGTGACGAAACCATCCATACAAGGATGACGGCTGAAGCAGGCCTGCTCTAACGGCTGTTTAGTGTTTCTTGTATAGGTGATACAAGTCAATTAAATAAATTACGGCTGAATTTCACGCTAGGTTAAGTTTGGTTCAATGATATTAGTCCTAACTCCTGAGACATGTTAACAGATAATTCTGTAAAATATGTTTAATGGAGCCAATCGTGGATTCGTGGTGATCTGATAGATGAAAAAAAACAAAAAAACAAATTGTGTTCTAGGACTACGTGAGATTGTAATCAATGCATACCATGTACGCATTGTATTGTGATGGTACTATTCACAAAAACTTTTCATCTAAGCAGATGTAGTTTACTGATTAAAACATCAGTATAGTTAGTATGTTATTGTTTTTTGGTGCTGCCTAGTTTTCTAGACCGCCAAAACTTACAGTATGCTTTGTGGTTGAAAGATGCAGTGACGTTATAGAGCGTCATACTGGTCACTAGAGAGTTGACAAACCATAATGTCTCGATTACTTGATCGTGAAATTAAACTGGCTCGTGAACTAAAAAGTACGTGAGATGATAAAGGTAAAGAAATCGACCCAACTAACACAGCTAAGATTGTCTCCTAGTTAGGTTTGGTTTACCGAGATCGAGCTACTGATAAAATTTTTTTTGATAAAATGCGTTGGTTTGCGAAACGCTTCCATAGCAAGAAAGCCTTCCGATACCAAACGTATTCAAAATGATGCCAAAGGTATGCAAGCATGTTTTGAAACACGCCAAAGCAAAGAATCAAAATGCAAACTCACTAAAAAAGCCTGATCAAGTACAACGAAAGTTCAGCGTTCTCAGAAATCAAGTGAAAGCACGAACGGAAACATTCAACAACGAATTGTGCGAAACTGTTATTTTCATTGACGATCAAAAACGATCGGAAAAAAAAGCGAGTATCAGGAATGCAGGGTATTCAACAAAAATTTGCAGATGATAATCTTCGCACTATGCATATAGTGATGGGTAAACCGCCTTGCAGCTATGCTGTAGCAGGGAAGGGTTCATTAGCTCGAAAAGAGATTACCTCATATAGTCTAGTCCCCACGAGCGTTCACGAGCAAGTGAAAGACGTGTTTTTTTGTTTTTTTTTACTTATATTTTTGTAATCCTGTATAAATGTGCTTTCTGAATCGCCAATGTTTCCACCCAATATCTGGTGATTTTGGGTAATATCGGGGATTCCCCGAGAAAGTGACGTTGATTTTTTTCGCTAAGGTATGCTTGATTTTGACTTTAAAAAACGTATTTTTGGATGTAGTAGACAATTGATTTTAGGTTCAAATGAAACACAAAGATGCTAGCAAACTTTTCATTAAATAACTTTTGGTTTGTTTTATTACGACGTCACGATATGGTTGATTGATTGCAAATTTTTATAAAAATTTTTGACTTGGGGTGCAATGTTCCCTCTAAATTTTTGTAGTCTGTGAGCGCAGAAATTTTGGTGTGTGCGCACTTTTTGGAAATGACTTAAATTAGTAAATTAGGTGAAGACCAAAAAAAAGTCTTCAGCAGGATTGTTGCGGTTTTTGTGCTCGAAAAGTTTATTGCACAGTGCAAAAATATGTCTGTGCGCAGTAAATTTATGCGTGTGAGCAGTCTCTGAAACATGTGTGCGCGCGCACGCGCGCACAGCTTAGAGGGAACATTGTTGGGGTGCATACCGTTAGTTATTACAGCCAAAGTTGACGGAATATGTTAATGGAAGTTGGTACATTGATAGAACAGTTTCATCTCGACACAATGAAACCAAATTCATATATTTATGACGTCATTAAGCAAAACTGCCCAGTAAAACGTAACACTGTTTAGACTCTCTTTTCGAACATTCTACACGTAAAAGCGAATATTTCGATTGCGGCGCTGTTGGTTTTCGTAACAAAACATCAAAGAAAATCAGTCACAAATCGAAACCGCACAAAAATGACGCTTGTATTAACATCGCTTCACAGCTTGAACATACGAGAATAAACTTTGGTTTTAACTTTAAGAACAAACAAAGAATATTATTTCATGCTTAACCGAGAACTTTTTTTTATTGATGTTGCTATTTTTGGCAAAAAATGATTTTGCAATGGCGCAAATTTTCTAGTTCATCGTTTCGAAAAGTGGCAAAAAGTTCATTGTTTCCAAAAGTGGTGTATGCTTGTGGTAACGTAACTATAAATAAGGCATGTTTCTAACAAAATTTTCTGAAAAAGCATCAAATTTTTGTCACCACCTGCACGGGGACTTGAAATAAGCTCAACCTGATTGATTTTGTTTCTTGAAGTGTACTTAACTGAATTTTTCTGTTTGCTCGCAATTATGTCTTTAATATTTTTAATGGATTGTTTCAAAACAAGACACGTCTGATGATCCCGACAACGGTGGGAAGAGTTTTAACCCTTATTGCAAGACAAGAGCGACCAGAGTCCTGCCCGAGATGATTTTTTTCTGGCCCACGCTTGGCCTTCAATTTTTTTCCAGTGAAAGTTACTCGGCAGCTTTGCTCAAATTGACTTAAAGTGCACTAGAAAAAGTCCGAAGCTTTTTTATAATTTTTTTCACTCCTCACCAATTTTCTGGCCTGCTCGAACGTTTTTTGGCCATTGATCTTGGACTGATATCCCAGCACACAAAGTAGTGCCATCACCAGCTATTGGACCGAAGACGTCCTCGCGAAGTTTCATTTGGCTCTAATTCAGCGTTTAGACATTGCTGCTGATAAGAACCTGCGCTTAATGTAAAATATAGCATTCATGCTACAGTATCACGTGCTATTTATACATGTGATACTGTAGCATGAATGCTTACCGTTAGTTATTACAGCCAAATGTGATACTGTAGCATGAATACTTACCGTTAGTCATGGGTGCATACCGTTAGTTATAACAGCCAAAGTTGACGGAATATGTTAATGGAAGTTTATACATTGATAGAACAGTTTCATCTCGACACAATAAAACCAAATTCATATATTTATGACGTCATTAAGCAAAACTGCCCAGTAAAACGTAATACTGTTTAGACTCTCTTTTCGAACATTCTACTCGTAAAAGGGAATATTTCGATTGCGGCGCTGTTGGTTTTCGTAACAAAACATATGATAATGATGAATGATGATGATGAATGATGATGATCTTCATTATAATGATGATGATCTGATGATGATGATGATGATGTTCACACTGATGATGAAGTCAGTTGACTCCGAAACTCGGGAATGCTCCCGCGATAGGGGGCTCCGCCTCACCTGCGTCACTAGGGGTTAAAATGATTACCCATTTCGACGCGGAGACAGCATTAAGGTGTTGTCACATGAAGTAGGATTGTAAGACGTGATGTCTCTGTGAACTATTAAATTAGTTCTGCCTATTTCACTTCAGGAATAATTTAACTTGCTATTTATACACGTTTTTTAATAGAATGAATAGAATAACAAAAAAAAACTTTCCTTTATCATAATGGTTTACTTTTCAAAAAAACGGCTCTATTTATTGTATACGCTAGCTTTCTGTATAACGGATCTCATCCATGAAGTGTCCCAGAAAAAATCTTTCAAACTTCCGACTTCCGAGATAATCCGTGTTCTATACATACAATTCGATTTGAATAGAATTATCCCTGTTGATCCCATAGACGTGTGAAAAAGGCTATTGGGTTTTATAGGTGTTTAGTTTTTTAAGTTTTAATACTGTGGTCAGAAGCGTAGCCAGGATTTTGGATTGGCGGGGCCCAAACCGTAAATGACAAGCAATGACGTTATCAAAAAAAATTTTAAAGGAGGGACTTTTTATGGGACAAAGATACCTTTTAGACGCTTTTGCCAAGTTACACAGATTGATTGGCCAATGTTTGTGTGGATTAAAACAGCTTGCCAAAGCATTACTCCACTTTATTAATTCCCGAAAAATATATCTGTCTGATTGTATGGAGATGAAATGTTACCCTATAGATCTTGCAGATGTGGTATACTTGAAAGTGAATTGTTTAGTTTGTTTGCAACGTGAGAGCGATGTGCTGAATTGTTTTGAGCAAGCCATCGGCCATTACAACGACCGACGAAGAGAAAATATGAGCGTTGTTAAAATTTATATGGGTGACGACCAAGGGTTAATGATAAGGGATGCCGCTACTGCATGTCAGAAAAGAGCAAAATTATTTTCAAAAACTTCTCCCTAAATCCGACAAGAACGAAAATGTTGCTGCTGTTATGGGAATCAAGTTATGTGGAGTTTAATTGGTTTAAGTAGAACTAGTAATTTGTGATGCAAGAACAATATCCAACCATCTTTGAAGCCCAAAATAAATGAGCCAGATTTTAAAGTTGGTCCTTGTACGAATATGCACCTAACACAAAAATAGATAGTCCTTAAAAGAGTCTTGTGAATACCACAATAATATTAGTTACATTACCATTTTCAAATGTCTCAAAGTAGTTTCAAAACAATAAGAGCATTTCAGATATTGATATAACTGCAACTCATTATAACTAGGGCCCGCAAAAGTCAATAAAGCCAAAATTTTTTCAGGGCTCTTATATTATATCGTCTCGTCAAACGTATACCAACATTGATTTCGGGTGCTCTGGAGCCAGTTTAGGTAGATTTTATAGGTCAAAATAAAGTCAAAATTTTGGGTTAGGTCAAAATTGTATGTGATCAAAAATTATTTTTCAAAAGCAAGCAAAAGGGTTTTTTCTTCAGTTTTCTAGATTTTTCAGAACCAATGAAACGTTATGAGCAATTTTACGCTTGTTTGAATGAACTTTTGCTACTCTAACTTCTGCAAATAGTTTCAATATGTCTCAAT
The DNA here is from genome assembly GCA_963965965.1 of Trididemnum nubilum. NCBI lineage: Eukaryota > Metazoa > Chordata > Ascidiacea > Aplousobranchia > Didemnidae > Trididemnum > Trididemnum nubilum. Next base: position 20,466,009 of record OZ014472.1, read on the forward strand.
ACAATTGCCTTGGTTAACTTCTTTACAAAATTAATTTTACGATAACGCAAAACTCATTTTTACAAATTAAAAACAAATTAGGAATGCCAGCCTCGGCATAAATCAAATAATTGAGAATACTATATGTCCACATTCAAAAATCAAAAGTCAACTTTAATATGCAGTATACGTATATCACAACGATTTAACCAGATTTTTGAAATCTTAGAACTGTACTGTTTTGCTTTCCCAGCTTTAGCAATCGACAAAACTTTTACACAACGCAAACTTTTTACCAAAAAGATTGAAATTGTGTCCATGTATTTTGCATTAAAAAGTTAAGAACAAATGAGGTCAAAAATTGGTGAAAAGTTAAGAACAGCAAACTTCAACCCAAAATTTACTGGTAATAAAAAAAAGTGTAATTGACATGAAAATGTGTGGAGATTCTTAGGTTTTAGTCCTGCAGCGATTAATTACTTTAATCACAAGACTGACCGATTAATATTTCTTTCTAAATGCTATTAATAAAAAGTGAATAAGCCAAGAAGGTTACCTGATGCTTTAAACTTACGTGAATTGCGAATAACAAAACTTTTTTTGAATAAAAATTTGGAGCTCAATAAGGCCAAAACGGTTCAAGTCAAAATAGAGTCAAAATTTAGCAAAAATAAAGTCAAAATTAAATTTTTTTAGATCAAAACAAAAATGGCTCTAATTATAACGAACAGTAATTTCTCTAAATTTTCTCAATGCCAACAAAAACTTCTTTTGAATATTTTTATTAAATAGATAAACATTATTTAGTTGCGTTCAGCGTCGAATTTCAATGAAAATGAGTACAAACAGTACACGTAAATTTGCTATTTTATACATTGCTATTTCAAACTGAGACATGCTACTTATGACGTATATTACGAGGGGGAGTGTAACCGAGAAAGAACAAATTTTTTTCGAATTTTTTTTTCCGTGGCATTGTTTCCAGGTGGGTCAACATAAAATTGAACGCACAAAATGATTTGAAAATTTTTAATTTTTGGAGGACACCCTAATGCACATTATAGAATGAATTTGCATTCTTTTTCGTTTGTAATCAACAGAATGAAACCGAATCTAATTTGCTTTTTTTGTGAAGTGAGTTATGTTTCCTATGTTTTTGAAATTCAAATTTACAAGATATTCATTGCCTGCGTGGCCTTGGAATTTATGTTTGCATTTTGACTGCAACTGCCTGATGTTCTAACATTGTTATTCATAGTTAATTTCCAATAACAATTTTTTTTTTCTGGCCTTGACCCGGTCTACACCGGTCGTAAAATTGTGAGCATATAAGTGCGTGTTTTTAGTGTATTTTAAGCATAAATTTGGCACCTTGGGTGTACTAGAACTTACCAGCGTACAAGTTGCAAATTGGCCATAATGGCCTAATTAAATAAATTAAAGGTAAGCTCGTACGTTCACGATGTTACGCCAAGTGTAAACCTGGTCTTTAATGTCACGAAATATCGTATTTGGGCGCGTCAAATTACTGTATATACGAGTAGTTCATAACAAAGTTGATTATAATACAGACTGCTTCAAAAAAGAAACAAAATCTGGAAATTTCAGGGCAACGAATCAAAATTATTGGTTGAACAAAAGCATAAAATAACTCTGAAATTACTATCTAATATTCAAGTTAATATTCAAATAATATTCAAGTAAGTCAACTAATACGGAATCAAATTAGTTGTGACTTGTTGTGTTTCATTTATTTCATGTATTAGTTGTAGTAAAAAAAATATCAAAAAACTTATAACGCGAAACCAAATGAAGCTGACATTGCTGAGCTGAAATTTAAATTTTGTACCGTCTAATATTTGTTCATAAATCGTGTTCCGATTTTTTCCATCTAAAATTCAGATTAACGGAATCAAGCTAAGTATTCATACTTGGATGCAAAACAAAGGGAACTCGATATTTGTTAGCATGTGGAGAAAAAATCCAGTATTTTTCCAATGTGTGTCCGTCATGAGCCATTAGAAATGAATAATCTTCTTCTTCAATGTAATTCTAAACAAATTAAGCAATTTGCAAGAGCTTAATTGAAAACAATCCAACAGAATTTTCACTGCAGGCAGTGTACTTTTCACAACTGCAGTGGTGTGATTTGACTGATTTCTATTTGAAAAGATAATTAAATCTTTGACAAAAAAATACAGCCAAGATAAAAAGAAACATTCTATTTACGAGACGTTTCGACTTAAAATAATCATAAAGCCGCATTTACACGGGTGACTTTTTTGCGTGCGATTTTTTGATAAAAATGGATGTGGCAAAGTTGCATCTATTCAATAATGGTTCTCATTGTGATGAAAGTTATCTTACTGCTGAAAATGACTGTCTCAAGTTGTTTCCATTCCGATAGTGATATTCTAAACCTTTTTAAAACAAAATCGGAACTGATCTCACTGCGATTTTTTATCGCAGCACCGATTCTCTTCTAAAGTTTTCAATTATGACAATATTGCTATAAAACCAACTTAAGACAATTACTTCCATCAGTAAGGTCCCAATTATCATGATCAAAACCGCCGTTGAGTAAATGTAACTTTGCCAGATCCATTTTTTTCAAAAAATCGCACGCAAAAAAGTCGCCCGTGTAAATGCGGCTTAAAATAGACTTAAAATAAACTGTTTCATTTTATACTGGCTCTTTTGTTTTGTTTTTTTTTTGTTTTTTGTCAAGCCTTTTCACATCGCCCTGTTTTTCTGCTCCGAAACAATTAAAGCAGAGACTGCTGCTACGTTACGTAAGAATAAGAAAATCGCTATTCTAGCCCTACCCCAACCATAAACCTAACCCAAACTCTGACCCTAGCTCTAACCCTTACGCTAATCCTAACCCAAACTCAAAATTTAATCCAAACCCTAACGTTAATTAAAAGTAATAAAGAGTAAATGAGCAAATGAGCCCTCACTCTTTGCTCTCTTATTCGCTTTCTGGGCGTTACGTAACGTAACATTAGCCACTTCCAACAATTAAATCTGATTGCAGTTTTAAACCGAAGTTTTATAGTTCTCATTCCAGTAGAATTTGAATAAAGTTGTTTAGGTTATTCTTTTTTTAATAATATTGGAACACTTTCAATCGTGGTTAAATCCAACCGTCTTGAATTTCAAAAGATTAATAAATCTTTGATGTTGGTAGAGAGTTCGTCTCGAGAACGGGAAGTCTGAGCCTCTGAGGTTCAAATCTCAGGCCGGCGCAGTCGGACACAACGTTGCCAATGGCTTGTCACCGCTGCGACATTTCTTGCCAAAGTGTTGTGTTGTCTTGCAACATAGACGCGGAGATGGTCCCCACTAACTCGTTACACACTTGGGCATATTACAACAAACATAATAAAAAATTGATCTTGATGTATTATATTCGAATTATATTTTTAAATGGCAATAATACTGCTGTTCTTGAATTAAACTCTAAGCAAAGAGCTATTTTACATTATCTAGAAATCAGATGATTGCAAAAAAGTAACAAAGTCACAGTCAGTTTTAATGATTCTAAACGCTTTTAGTCTGAATCAAAATTAAACTTACGGACAATATCGACTGAATATTGGCAGGATTGAACAAAATATCATTTTCATAATATCCTCTAATAGCGCAGTCACAACTTATAGGGCACCCAAGAGAATTTTGTTCATAACCAAGCACGCAGCCCAACGAACACTGGGAAACATTAAAATTGCAGCCTCCAAATTTTTGTCCTTTAAAGATAAGAAAAAGAAGAAACGCGTTGTACACATTAAATGAAAATAAATACGCATAAATGTTTAAAAAAACTTAAGACTCAAATCTAACAAACGCAAGCTGAAATAACAATGCGGTGCAAGTACGCTGTCATAACAACAGCAAATTTAGGTAATGGCATCGTTCTTACGACAATCCTCATCAAATTCTTTGGATTCAACCCGTGCCCTGGTCACGTTATTGCGTTCCTGGATAAGACGCTATAAAATGATTATCTCTGCTAGGTGGATTCGAACAAGCAGTAAATTCGGTGGATAAGAATTCGAAGACGTTCTCAGGAATATTGAATCACTGGAAACTCCTAAGCAATGCGGATTCCCCCAAGCGCGAAGTAGTCACCGCAATGAAAAGTGTGCAGATCGTCCAGCGTCTAACGTTATCCGATGACAGGAGGATAATTGATATTCAATACAACAACAAGTTACACCACCCTAGTCTACCACTAACTTCTAATTTGAGAAAGTAATCTTAAAATTATCTTCTCCACTTTTTTTGTATTCGAACTTCTAACAAAACTAATGGGACTTAATAAAAGCCATCTGTATTACACCTGTAACTTCACATTAGTAGTGACGTGCAATTGGTCATGCTCAGCTCTACTATTACTTGAACAACAGCATTGTAAACTCAACAATCTTAGCACAAAAATCATTTGAGGAAGTTTTTGGTTTTAAAACTTTTTTTGTGAGCATAATAAAACAAACTTACTTTCACACAACAGCACCTGATATTCTCCATAGGAGTCATCAAGCATGCAGTGATCAGTTGCTATGAGTAGTTGACCTGAAAAAATAATGATCAAACAATTTTTGATAATATATTTGCTAATAACCACTAACAAGTGATACTGACACAAAAAAAGCAAAATTGAAAATAGTTGTAAAGCTGGCAGCTTACTTTAAATTATCCTTTTGGTAGTGCAATGTGCACAGTGACAGACATGGATTATTTTTTTCTCTTATAAACGCGTATCAAAGCTATTTTTCGCCCTACGGTATGATAACAGAACAAATCTTAAATCTATCCTCCAAAATGAGAGTTTTCTAATTTTTACCACCTGCAAACTAATTCGACTTCAAAACCGAAAAGTTTTCTCTCAGGTCGGTGTTACCATCTAAGTTTTAGGGTGATAAAAAATCATCATCTTGTGAGTAATAGAACCATTAAAATATCAAAAAAGCACACCAACCAGTAGGTAGACCGGTAACGCGCTCGTCTACAGAGCAGCAGGTCTGAGGTTTAAATCTCAGGCCAGTCAAATCGGTCACAGTGTTGCCAACCCTTGCCACCGCTGCAGCATTTCTTTGAAAGGTCGTAGCTGTAGCTGTAATGCCCGGGTGCAATGACGCGAATCCGGGCCCGGAAAATTTGTTTCAAGTTTCGGCATAATGCAACGAGTATAATGAAAGATTTGAATAAAAAGCACTTCACGCATCGTTTTATTTTGGCATCTAGTTCAACACTGTCATTAAAACATTTTTTGGATATGTTGGGAAAATAACGTGTAAGTTCTACGACATTAACCGGCAGCCTTTTTGTAGTCACGGACTAAAAACTAACTCAGTAAGGTCTCAGAGGGCCGTAATAAATGTTGACTAACACCTGAAAGTTTAGAAAGTATTTGATTTTTAGCATCAAAATACGAGTATATAAAAATGTTTTTGTTCCGAGCGCTCTTTTGACATCAAATCAAGGTGACTACCAGAAAAAGGTCTTTAAAGAGTAATTGCAACCCAAAATCGAGCTAAGGACCAAAAAAATAGCAACTATCATTAACTAAGCTGTTAAGATAATTTTAGTGTTTGCCTCAGCTCGTTGAGTCCTAACCCAAACTCTCCCAAAAGTTAAATGTCTTTGATTTAATAAAAAATAAAAAAAACAAGCCTTACTAAGAAGGGAAACCGCGACCACGTAGCAACTAGGATTTTTTTCGGTCATTTATGTTATAGGTTAATTACCTAAATTTTTTGTGAGCGACCAAAAATAATTAGCAATTCGGTTAAAAGGACCAGAAAATTTGCAAAATTTTGAATCTATCAGCCACAAACATTTGACCAAAACTTCTGAGCAAAAAAATAACCCCGAGTAGCAGTGAGTACACACTGGTCTAGTCTATAGCTCAGGGGTCGGCAATCTACAACTCGCCAAATATTTCATCCGAACTGCAACCTTTTAAACCCCTTAAACCTGGCCCGCGGTCCTATATATCGAATAATCCAACTCATTCGTTTTTCATGATACCCACACGTGGCTTCTGGAAATCGGAAACCACCTCAAAATAAGGTGAAGAGCTTTTTTTTCAAAAAAGTACTTCAGCTTCTGGCGAAAACCTTTTTTTGTTGGTCTTCACCAATATTTTGACTGCAATATGCCTTAAATTTGATTCAACGCCTGACACGGCCCGCTGGAACCTTGCTGGGTCTGAATGCAGCCAGTGACGGTGAAAGGGTTGCCAACCTCTGTGTTAGACCTACCAAGGAAGCAGTAGGCGATTCTATTAGAATGTCAGGAAAGGGGTTATGTCAGAGCTTCCCAAACTGGGGGTCGGTTAACGACCTTAAGGGGTCGCAAAAAGTATAGCCTACCAATTTTTATAAGTGTAAAATTGGTATACTTTCAGCGACCCCTGACTGTCGTTAAAAACTCGTGTAATTCTGCAAAACGTCATAAATTATACTTAAACAAGCGCTATTAAATAGTTAGACTTTGCTGAGCAATGTATTATATAAAAAGACAGCAGCTAACCTATTTCCCATTTGTATTATGCAGCACAGCTGGATGCCCAACTTGTTTTGCTTTGCAACTTTGGTTTATGGCATAATAGAACTATGCAAACCAAATTCCATGCTTGTATAGTGCTGTGGTCAGTAGCGTAGCTAGAGGGGGGCCATATAGCCCCCCATTGGCCTGCTGAACAAAACGCAAAAAAAAGAATATAGCCTACCCAGCAATATCAAAAGAGAACTGAAATTCTAGCAATTGAACTGAAATTCTAGTAATTAATTTTAACAATCCCACATTCCCGATTTATGCAACTCGTACAATCAAGTTTTTGCACTGCTAACTTCTACGCCACATTTTAATAGCATTAACTTTTATCAAACTATTTTTAAAATTAGGTTATATTTGCAAAAAAAACAATAACAGAATTTTCAAGTGCTGAATTCCCCAGACCCCCGTAACAGCCCCACCCTCCATCCAGAATTCTGGCTACATTATTGTAGCGCTAGCTTAGTAGAGTAGGAGCGTAATATGTATATAGTTGAGTAGAGGTACCGGCATATCTTTTAATATCATTAACTTTTATCAAACCATTCCTAAAATTAGGTTATGTTTGAAAAAAAAAACAGAATTTTCAAGCGCTAAATTCCCCAGACCCCCGTAACAGCCCCCAACCCATCCAGAATTCTGGCTACATTATTGTAGCGCTAGCTTAGTAGAGTAGGAGCATAATATATATATAGTTGAGTAGAGGTACCGGCATATCTAGTAATTACCATATTACCACTACTGTTTAGATTCTAATCAAAGGATAGCTAGTTGAAAAAGTCGCACGATTACGGTAATAAGCGTACTGCAGATGATGTTGAAGCAACAGTAAACACAAATGCAAACAGGGTGTTTGCAAATGTGTTTGCGTGTTGCGCGCATTGGGTACCAGTGCCTTTTGGTTTTTTTTTCGATAGAAAAATTACCACAAATACACAACCCACAATGTTTATTAATTTAACCGTGAAGAATCGCGGAAATTTTTAGAAGATTAGAGGAAGTCGCGAGCAAAAAAGTTTGGGAAGCCCCGGGTTATGTAATTCTCCGATAACACAATCCGCACAATTGAATGAACTTTCGTGTTAATGTGTATTGATCGATTTGGAATTTGAGTAGCACCGACAGGCAAAATTGCACTTGCAAATTAAACTTGCGATACTAGCAACACTCGCAACAGTACTTGCACACTTGCAACAATACTTACAATACTCGTAATACTTGCAAATTACACTTGCAGTAAAATCAATTTAACACAACTCGTGAAAAATAAATTTAGAACAGTTAAAAATCTCACTACAAATTCGGCCAAATTGGAGAGTAAAATATCTCTGAATCTTAAATGTACAAGTCAGAGGTGGAGTCGAGGACACAAGGCTCGAGGCCAAGGCCAAGGACACAAAAAAAAATCCGAGGCCAAGGCCAAGGACAGCCTTTCCGAGGACAGACACTCTCGAGGCCAAGGACAGGAATGCTCGAGGCCAAGGATAAGGACACAAAGCGCAAGTGCTCTCCAAAAAAAAAAAAAAGGTCTTCACAAAAATTTTTCAAGCGATCACCACTAAAAAACGTTTTCCAAAAAATTTTTCAAGCGCTACACAAAATTTTAACATTCCAAAAAATAGTGCTGTCCTCGAGCCGAGGACAGGCCAATTTTCGAGGACTTGAGGCCTCGAGGCCAAGGCCAAGTACTTCAAAATGTGTCCTCGAGGCCAAGGACGTCCTCGAGGACTCCACCTCTGGAACAAGTCATTAACTTTCAGAAGTTATAGCCTTCATAAATATGCCCAATTCTAGCACGTGTTCCAGTATTTATATGTTTACGTCATTACTTCGAATTTTCACCCAAGAAAAAGAAAAAACAGTGTCGTTTCATCGTAAACAACAGCCGACAAATGGGAATATTCTGTGAAACGTCACCCGCTCACGCGTGAGCGCAAGAAAAACTCATTACTTTGAATGAATCATGGCCGACACGGCTGTTTGCCATCACTCGACTTAAAATAACAAATATTCCAAAGGCGAAAACAGAAGAATTCCAAGGGCAAAAACAACACAAAGGAGAAAGTGAGCGTACCACCCAGCAATATCAAAACAGAATAAGTTTCTCCAATTTCCAGCATTGTTAATCAGGGTCTGGTCCAGACCTCCAGACAGTTTTCTAATTTTATTTCCGCTTTAAAGATCAAGCGACAAGAAAAATGCTCCACAAATTTTCTGGTTATTGTTACATAGTAATATACGCGTAAACTAAGAAGTTTTGAAAATTTCGCAAAAATTTATGCAAGATCGGCGGAGTTATTAAGCTTTGAAAAGCGCAATACGCAAAACTTGTCTAGCCGTCGATGACGTCATCTTCGAACTAACTGTCAAAACCACATTCTGCGTAAACAGTGGGAGAGTGTTTCCATGCTATAGAAATTACCTATTCACTATACACTTATACAGGTAATAAGCTTAGTAGCAGTGGTTATTCGAGAAAACGAATTCCTTGCCAAATTTATCAATTAGAACTGTTGGTTGTGCGAGTCCATACAGTAAATTTATGGTAGCAGTTGTCTATGAATTAATAAGCTTAGTTAGTAGCAGTGATATACAAGAAGTCGTGTTTCTTGCTCAGTTTTACTAATCAGAATAGTTTGTTGTACGAGTTCATACAGTAAATTTAAGGTAGCGGTTACTGCATCTGCTATTTCTGCCGAGTAGGTTCGTGGATTACCTGAACTGGTTGCGGTTACTGACTAGGGACCAACTTGAGTATTTGGCCAGCTCTGTCAGTTAATAATACCGGTCCCTAGGTCAGTGGTAAGCTTTTAGCCTAGGATACTAAATGTTTTGTAAACCATGTTGAACTCTGAACAAATAGGACTAAGACAAAGAAATACATTATAATTTTCAATCTATTCTGTGCTTTAGCAGTTTAGTACTGTTGCTCCCTTTGAACTGAACTGCAATAGTAATAATAATAATAATAATAACTGCAATTATATCCTCCTTTGAGATAACACCCAACAAGTGTCAACGCATCTGACTAAGGGGCCATAGTAACATTCAAATAGCTTTACAGAAATAAAATTAATACACCACAGATGTACTAATTCTACAGCAATAAGTAGCAAAATACTGGCATGAAACCAGTAGCGTAGCCAGGGGGGGGGGCTGTAGCCTGTTCCATTGGCCTGTCGACCAAAATGCAGAATAAGGAAAATACCACGTTTTTAGCGCTTCTGAGACTGTTTTTTGCACCGGAATGGACTAAAAAGCATCTTTTGAAGCATAAATTTAGGAGGGGGCTAATTTGTCAACAATAAAACTCACAAATCAAGAAAAACTTTGAAAAATGGCCAAAAATAAGCAATCAGATTTGATCACTAGCGAAAAAATGCTAAACATAGGTTTCATCAACAAACATATTATAAATTTAGGAATAGGGGGGGCTATTTAGTATCACTCAATTGCCAATCACTTGCCTCAAAAATTTTTTCGTTAGTCCCTTCCCAATTACAATTTTTTCGTTAGTCCCTTCCCATACCTAGCATGATGCATATAAAAACATAGATTGGGATCTAGCAAAGTTTAATCTAGTTACCGTTTGAAGTAGCCAATTATCATCACTAACATGCAAGGTATATCTCGTCGAAACAGAACGAGAGTTGATTAAATCTTTCAAACATGTAAGAGCATAACCATGCCGGCACTTGTGTGCTCAAATTTTGTTTTTAATCATGTCTACAAAAGAATCTCCATCAAAAGAAAAATAACTCTGCATATCATCAGCATATGAACGCACACAAAGACATTTCCTTACATCTATCACAGTTAACAGCTAAAAAGCGAATAGCTGACTACTGAGGAATACGAAAGCCCACTCATGTTAATGATGGTAAACCTACGAGAACGCTGTAATTCGAACATGACGTCATTCACTTTATAGATTCAAATCGCTGTTTTGAGCTTTTTCTACATCAAAACTATTTAACAACTATAAAACTCGAAATATTGCTGTTGAAAAACTTTTTTTGATGTAGCAATTAAAACCAAAATAGCAAATTAAAACCAAAATCTTTAATATCAAATCTTAATATTAAAACCAAAATCTTAATATTAAAACCAAAATCTTTAAATTACAGTAATTGCGTTTCAGGGAGTTGTAGTAACAAAAACGCATTCTGCGTGCGAGAAGCACAGCACAAACACAAAATGTTTCCACATCAATCAAAACTTACTTCCAACAAAAAAACGTATGAAGAGAGATAGGGCAATGATAATCAACACAACTAGCACCAAAATCCCAATAAATTTTCTTGAACATGATCTTGAGTGATACTCATTTTCCAAATGGGTAGAACTTTTGCTACTAAGAGTTGTTTTGTGGATGTCATTTCCTTGTAAAAGAAATTATAACGTTTTACATTAAAATGTTCCTAAATAGCAAATATTTGATATAATTAATGTTTCCTTGATAATACATTCACCAGATTGCAGTTACTATGCTAACAAGCAAAGTTGATAAAAAAAGGAAAATCAGAACACCATATTTTACTAAAATAAAAATGCTCTAAGCAGGGAGAGTAAGAAAAGACGGCTTGATTACTGGTATGTTAGAGGCATTTACTAATGCTAAATAATCTAACAGCTGCAGTTCCTGAGTAGTAATGTTTTCTTTTTCTTAAAATCAGTCATTACTTAGTTAACAATCATTCCTGCTTAAGAAACTATAAATTGCTTGATTGTTTGCAAATAATTATGATTATAAAATATTATCATGAAAACATAGTCCTGGATATTTGACGATTATAATATTTCTTATATGCAATAGAACGAGGCCTATAGCTATGGTAAAAAAAGCAAGTCAATTACAATTAAGTAAGCAATCATCTTCTTTCGTATTGGTACAAAAGCGAGATAATAACTGTCAATGTTTATGAAGTATTCCAGGAGGTCTTGGCTGCTTAGACATAGCCAGGGATGGGCCCAGGGCCCCCTCCCCAATTAAAATAGCACCAATGATAAAAAATTATCACAACATAGCCTAGCGATGTTTAGTTACAGTTACGGACAACGAGGAAACCCGGGGCCCCTAACTAACAGCCAAAAGGGCCCAGGGCCCCTAACTAACAACCAGGGGGCCCCTAACCGACAACTGGGGGCCCCAGGGTTCCTAACTAACAACCAGGGGGCCCCAGGGCCGCCAACTAACGACCAGGGGCCCCAGGGACCCTAACCAACAACCAGGGGGCCTCGGGGCTCTTAACTAACGACCAGGGGGACCTAGGGCCCCTAGCTAACAACCTGGGGTTCCGGGGCCCTAAACTGACTAATGGGGGCTCTAGGGCCTCTAACTGACAAACAAGGGGCCCCGGGACCCCTAACCAACAACCAGGGGGCCCTGGGCCCCCTAATTGACAAACAAGGGCTCTGGGGTCCCTAACCAACAACCAGGGGGCCCCAGGGCCTCTAACTGACAGCCAGGTCGAGGAGCCCCTACCTGACAACCTGGGGCCCCTAACTGATGACCAAGGGTCCTGCGCCAGGGGCCCTGTAATTCAGAGTTTTGACAATTTATATGCAAAACCTGTGAAAAATCTAAGAGTATTGTGCTAAAAGTTGCAACCCCAGGTTCTCGTTTAACGTTGTTATGAACTTAATGCTATAACACAGGCGGTAATGCAAACCACCAATTGAAATACTACCAATGATAAATATAATGAAAGCAAAGCTAGTATGTTGTCCTAGTCCGGAATTGCAGTTTCTTTAATTTAGGATTTACGCGTACAAAAGTGTAATAATAATGACGACCACCTCTCCACGTCATAATAATGTTATGCAATTCCTATATGTTTCAAAAAACTGTCTAATGACTTGACTCGAGTCCTCCACGTTTAGGAAAAAAAGTTGTTTTAATTTTGCTTTAAATTTTGTTTTTATGAAAAAACTTAAGGGTGCGATCTTATCTCAAAATCATAGGCGTAGCCAGGGAGGTGGTCCACAGGGCCCAGGCCCCCTCAATTGAAATGCCACCAATGACAAAAATTTAACAACAAAAAAACTTGTTTCTTCCTTTTCAGTTTCTTTTAGTGTCTTTGCGTACAACAGTACACTTGTACAACTGTAATTAACAACAAATAATATTGACGATCAGGGGGCTCGGCACACCCCCTTAATTCAATTAATTTTCTAACCAATTTAAACGTATAATCAAGGTGAAATCATGGGTTTTGTCCACAAAGTTGCTACCTCAGGCCCTCATCTAAACTTTGTATGACCGTAATGCAATAACCAGCGTCGTATTTGCCATACGGCACAGTGCCAGGGCCCAGCGCTCAGCTGGTAGGACTTTTTTTGGTCTTTACTTATATCTGGCAGGAAGATGTTGCAAAATCCCTGAAGTGCCAGGGGCCCAGCGCAATGTAAATCAGGCCCAAGAATAACATGTTTAGTAAGTGTAACCATCTATTGTACTATTTTTCAATAACGATATCTAGTGTACCATTTTTCAATAACGATTCAAATCCACCTCGCCAATTTTTACGCACTAAATACTTTTTAAAAAAATAGCTAGAGAAAATGCTCATTAAACAAATTATTGAATTTCAATTGAGAGGGCCTGGGCCCTCCTGGCCGCACATGTACTCCTATAACTGGTTAACTTCACGATAAAACAAAAATCTTGAAGGAAAATCTACCAGTGGATTACTATTTACTGCTAAAATATTGCAGGAGCCAATGTGCCTTACTTACCCCTACATGGACCAAATCACTTACAATTAAAATTTTACACCATAATGCAAGATTTTAAACGTGTTTTGGACTTTAATTGCAAGTAAAAGAAAGATTGAACAGTTAAATTTTTTCGATTGGATTTCAAATTTTAAAAATTTAGTTGTTTCAAATGGCTGTGAACACGTGCAAAATGTGATCCTATGGGACTAAAATAGCTTTTTTTTTCCAAAAACTTACAAAAATTGCCCAGCACATCTCTTAAGTTAGACATTTGCACTTTCTAACTATTAGTTTTCGCGCTCTCCCTTTACCAAAATCCTGGTAAAGTGCCAACAGGCTGCAGCTTCAGATCTTCCACTCTACGATATCTTTGCCCCACAAAAAGTTCTTTTTCTGAAAATTTCTAATGACGTCATTGCATGTCACTCGTCCGACCGCTGCACTTGAAGGTAGTGCAGTGTTATATTTATACCAAATAAAGAGATTTTTCAGTGCATTAGTTTGAAAGTTAGACAGTAGATAAACTACTTCGTCATTGAGGCCTTTGACCGACAAAACGTTCAAAATTTTTTATAGTACTGTCTCGGCAAGTGTTTTTCCTTGTTTTGTATAAAAATCAAAAAGTTCGTCCAAATGTTCACTTTTGCTCATATCGCTTCTCTAATCATAAGCATCTTATGCTTCCAACTTCTCTTGTAACAAGTTAACTACTTTGGCTTCAACCATTTCTTCAACCATTTGCTACATTTTTTTATACACAAAAGAGTTTCATCATTTTCATCTTCGATCGCCATCATGGATAATACAAAACTGCGGATGCAGAGATGTTGCAGTTTGCATACTCATTGTTGGCAAGCACACTTTGAACCTTTCTTTGGAGCAAACCTATATTTTGAGTTAAAAATTTTTTAGCTCCACCACAAAGAAAGAGAGTTAGTTTGATTTTCAATCGATAAGTGATGACAAAAAACTGAAAATACTGAATACTTTTTTTGAAAAAGTACCGCGGTACCAATACTTCGGTAATATGAAAAGCAAAACAGACTGTTTTGTTTATTGATAGCTTTAGCCTCAACTGATTTAAAAAATTTAGAACAGTATTCATATCAAAACACAGTGTGCCATTTATTTACATAAAATTAGTAGCAGCTACCGAGCCAGGTCAATTGACCACGACAAACTGACCACGAACAAACTGATCACGAACGAACGGTTTCGTCACAGTGATTTGGTAACTGATTTCGTTACAGTGATTTTGTCACAAATTGAGGGTTTAGGCAAGATGGCTCGGGGATAGTAAAATATGCTTATGATTGCTTTTATCAGCTAATCGGCATCATTTGGTTCGCGGTCAGTTTGTTTGCGGTCAGTTTGACGCAATCAGTTGTCGTGGACCCACAAAAACAGCCAATGTAAATCATCAGTGTACAATACATGTACAGTACCAATTAGCACGTGTTGTAGGGTGGGCTGAAGATCATTACAATACCTTTAAAATTTTTAAATCTATTGAATGGAAAATTTGCACAAATAATGAAAACTACGTGAAAGACGTTAATTGATCTACCTTCACAAGTGGAACCTCATCTGGCAGGAGAGCACTTAGGGACTCCAAGTCGTCATTCAGCGAAACCCCTATGACGTTCGAGTCTTAGGCTGAGGGGCTCGTTCGAAAAATAAACAATCACCATCAGCCAGCCCAGTGGCAGCTCCACCAATGTGCCCGCTACACGTTTGGAGAGACGAATGGACGCATCGCAGAGTATTCAAACTCGAGATAATGTTGCACACTCACGAGTCAACCATCGCCAACTGCTATTGGGCAATTGGAATATTTTCGCCCTCACAGGAAAAGAGCTAGAAATGGTTGAGGAAGCAAAGCAGTATCATCTCGATATTATCGAAGTTTCTTCAACCAAAAGACGTGGCTCTGAAACTGTGGATCTGGATGGCAGATGGAAACTCTTCTAATCTGGTGCTGATCCTAGTATGTCTGCTCAAGCGAGTGAGGGAATTCTCACAATCCCCGCTTGTCAGACTGTGTGTCAGATTGGATTCTTTGGGGATCACGGGTCTGTATGTTAAAGCTCAAGGTTGGTCATTGTGCCTATAGCAGTTATAAGCCCCAATGCTTCGAGTGAATATCAGGCTTTTGTGGATGAAGTAAATGATACTCTTCTATGAGTATTACCTACTGAATCTACAGTTCTTATGGGGGATTTTAACGCACATGTTGGAACAGACACAGATACGTGGAAGGGTGTAATCGGAAAACATGGAGTCACTGGACTGAATGAGAATGGAAGGTATTTATTGCAGCTCTGTTGCGGCAACAAACTCCGCATCATGAATACCTTTTTTCCAGCACAGAGAGGCTCATAAGTATACATGGTATCAACCTAGTATAGATCAAAAATCTTTGATAGATTTTGCATAGTTTCGTCAGAGTTGTTTTCTGATGTGCTGGTCGTTCGAGTGAAGCAAGGTGCTGAATTGTCAACTGATCACCATCTGGTAGTATGTTCCTAGCAACTTTTGAGACCTTGGCCAAACAGAAAATCCAACAGGTCGTTTGTGACTTACCAGATCGAATGGGAGGCTTTGGAAGACAAAGAAGTAAGAAAACAGTTTGCATCATCTAAGTTCAGACAACTTCCTGATGTATCCGAGGACATCGAGAAGAAATGGCTACTGTTCAGATCAGCAACGATTTCATTAGCTGCTGAAACTTGTGGGCGAAAATAGCTCAGAGTGGCGGGCGATAGTGAGAAAAGAACACCTTGGTGGAATCAAGAGGTTAAAGAAACTATTCGAGTAAAGAAAGAAGCATTCAAGGCCTTGCTACAGAACAGATCGTCATCTGATTTGCAATCCCTGTACACTGAGGAGCAAAAAGCGGCAACCTAGGAAAAGTCATGGGAAGAGTTTGGTCGTCAATTGGATTCCAACCATTTTTCGGCAAAGTGTTTTGGCAGACCACCGCCGTTTACGTGGCAAAAGATCGGGTGTCACGTATTCCATCAAGGATTCAGCGGGTAACATTCTAACAGAAGAGAATGAAATCCTTTCACGATGGAGAGAATACTTTGAAGATCTTTTGAATCCTGTAAAGGCATCGACTCGTGACACACACGAAGTGACACATTTTGGGGAAGAGGAAGTTTTCACAGCAGCAGAAGTGGCAACTGCAATTAAAGGGATAAAACCTGGAAAAGCTGCTACTGAAGATGAAATCAGACCAGAAATGTTAAAAGCGCTGACTGGAGAAGGAATTCTCTGGTTAATGCGAGTGTGTCAAGTTGCGTGGAAGTTTGGCAAAACTCCCAGAGATTGGCAAACAGGTGTGATTATTCTGATATTCAAGAAAGGAGATCGCAAGCAATGTACAAACTACAGAGGAATATCACTCCTCAGTTTGCCAGGGAAAGTATATGCCAAATGCCTTGAAAGGAAATGCCAAGAAATAGTGGAATCAAACCTGGAAGATGGTCAGTGTGGTTTTTGTGCAGGTCGCAGCTCCACGAACCAAATCTTCACTCTGAAGCAAATCTTCGAGAAATCTTGGTAGAATGGCAAAGATCTTTTTGCATGCTTTGTCTATCTTGAAAAAGCATATGATCGAGTTCCTCGTGATAAACTTTGGAAGGTTTTGAGGGAGTATGGCGTTGACGGTCAGTTGTTACACGGCATTAAGTCATTCTACTGCCGACCGGAGGTTTGTGTTCGGGTAAATGAGCAAGCAATCAAAGCCGTTTGGTGTGGGCGTTGCACTGTGGCAAGGGTGCGTTTTGTCTCCTTTTCATTGTTTACATGAATTGGATTGACAAATGCAGCCAAGCTGAGGAGTGTGCCACGATTGGAAATTGCAAAATCAGTCGTCTGCTATTCACGGATGATTTGGTTCTGCTTTACAGAATTTGGCCTCCAGCGCGCATTAAATAAATAGCTTTGCAGATGCATGCTACACCGCCGGTAGGGTGCTTAATTTGCCTCAAAATTTTTATTTTACTTTTTACCTGTGTTCAAAAGGTGCAATTTGTATAAAAACTTTTTTGTAAACTAGTTTTGAAAACAATCAATTTCTGGGGTCCTCCGGCAAAATTTCATGAACTGTTGTGAAAATAAAAACGTCTATAACTTCTTAATCGTTCATGTTAAAAACTTCATTTTGGGCTCTATACCACTAATTCAAACCGGAGGATGTTTTTGGAGTAGATTAAATTGGGATCAAATTTAAGCTTGCTTTGATTCAGGCATAATTTCACAACAGAGCACTAAAATCAATGTATTGCGGAAATTTTTCATCATATATTATATAGTCCTTTGCAGTAATATATTATCAAATCTATTTTTAGGTAAAGTTTTCAGTATGAGATGACAATGGCAATATTAGAAAGTTTTATTGCTTTCTTATAACCAGTGTTCCCTCTAACTTTCAATCTCCTGCAAAAATGCCAAAAATAGTGCGAAAGTTCTGAACTCAAATGTGAAAATGCCACAGCTCTTGAGAAACTCTTGATCAGTGGTGTAAAAATTTTCTGACAGAATATTGGCATTCTCAAAAAAGGTCATCGCGCTGACAAAGGCATCTTTTTCCGGGATAAAATACCGTTCTCAAAAAAAAAAAAAAAAAAAAAGGTCATTGGGCTGAGTTCTGCAAGTTTTCCCAGGATTTGTTTAACAGAAAAGGGCGTGGCGCAGAGTACTGCAGATGCCTATGGTATTTGGCAGGAAATAAAGACGCCAGTTTTTGGCGGCAGATAAAACGCCGAACTTTGCAAAAATTCAGTGCGAATCTGCCGGAAAAAATTTCGCACTTTTTTGTGCTTGTAGGGAGCACTGCTTTTAACGCAACTATTTTACTGTGTTTCTAGTTATGGTACTTTGGCTGCATGATTAAGTGGTAGCCTTTTCATACTATTAGTTAGTTATTGAAAGCATTACAGCAAGTTAAATAAAAAGATCACTGCATGCTATGTATCAGATTATTGGTGAACCTTTGTACAAACATTTCAATTTTGAGTTAGCGAACCTAGTACAAGCTAAATTGGCAGTCGTCCGGAAATGTTTCTGTACTAAATCTATGTATTTTAGTCTTCTCCTGCAGGTATGAAATTTTTTGTAGTATGGTGTGACAATTTTTATGACTCTTGGCTACTATAAAATTATAGTCACTAGGCATCTTTTATTGAACTTTGCTTTATTTCTAAGCATTAAAGCAAAATCAAGCCAATATCATGCAACCCTTTGTATTTGCGTATCAAAACAACCTAAATACCTATGTCAAAGTATTTTACCCTAAATAAATGTGTAATGTTTTGTCAGCTTTTGCTCGCTTTAGATTTCACATGGTATTGCCAAGTTCTTCCCAAGTTTTCACAATTGGTAGTTATTGGTGCTCTCTTTGTTAGGCTGCATGCACCATAGCATATGACAATGCGCTTTTTAATAACTTCCGAATTTAACAAGATCTGAAAGTTGCAGTTAAGATATGAAAATTTTAAGAAATTGTTAGCGAAACTTCAATATAGGTGGTGATCTTGAATTTTTGATTTTTGATGTTGTTTTTGTGTTATATAATATATGCTTTAAAACTAGTTGCACTTTAAAGCAAAACTAGTGGCATGCAATAGTTTTTCTTACCAAACGATAAAATTGTATCTACTTGTCAGATATCAAAATTAAAGCAGTTTTGTTTAGTGGTGTTTGCTTTCTTTCATTTCCACTGATGTCGATACTTTAATAACTATAGGTCATTAAGGTCGATATTAGTGGTACTACCAAACCATGCAAAAAAACACCTCTATGATGCCAATTTGGTAACTCACACTAAAACCAGCTTTCCTCTTGGTTAATAAATTCAAGTTAGGAAATCATTCATAAAAAAGCTAGCAGCATTGTCACCTCAACTTCATACCAGTATTGTTCCTACATAGCTGCATCTAGGTTTGAGTTTGATAAAGCACATTTTAAAAAATTTAACATTCTGATACAAGATAGTTTTTTTATGCCTCAAAAAATAACCCAAACTTCCTTTCAGAAAAGTGATTTCTTAACAGATGCCAGTTAAAGGTGTTAACTTGTTAATGCCAACATTATTCTAGTAGCTATGCTCTTGAGCTAAACGGGAGAACTAAGGGGCTCATAAATTTTCGCAAAATTAGTTTCAAAATGTTGTATATGCACAGCGTGAAAATAATCTAAGACACGAGATTCAAAATATTTACACATGGTTAGTATAACATCAAGTTGAAACAACTTTAGGTACCTACGTAAAACTGAATTAGGAAACTTGACAAGCTATCTTCTATTTGAAAAATCAGCCCAACAGCATGCATATTGGAGTGGCATACGAGTGTTATATATCTACATTGCTTACGATTTGTTTGATGGAATATATCTACATTATATATCTACATTGCTTATGGAAAATATCTACATTATATATCTCGTAACTAGTGTTATATATCTACATTGCTTATGACTTGTTTGATGGAATGTTTTGGATGATATGTTATTTAAATACGATTTAGTTGATAATGCCCTACTTGGGTAAAATCAGTTTTAGGTAGTAATAGATTTCATTAATTTGTTAACTGTGACTAGTTTTGTGTGCCCGATAAGCTATGGCTGTAATATTTTTTAGTGTTCAAAACAACATTTTTAGCTAATGTAGCCAAAAGCCTATGAACAAGCTTTGTTTAAAGGAATAAATTACATTTGTGTTGTCTTACTCCTAACACTGATTCAACGTGAAAATGTTAATATCGCAAAAATGTATTAAGTTTTATTCTCCTCTAAGTCATATGGGTGGATTTTTTTTTCAAAATGGAATTAATGGGGTGATGCTGGCGAGAGAATTGACCATTTGATACTTTGTACATGTCATTAGGCAATGAGTAATGGAAAAAATCTATATATTAGCCTACATGGTTAAATTATAGGTTAGATTGCTAATTGGTAGTTAAGAAACTAACAATTTTGTTGTTTTTTTTGTTTGTTTTTTTTGTCGTTCGACAATGCTCTTCGAATTGCGGATATATAGGCTGGCTGCTTTGACTCGATGACCGATGAGGTCTTTTCGTAGCCTCCCTGTCGCCGAATTACCTAAATTTTTCAAGCTGCTTTTTTACTAATCGTTTTTTTTTTGCTTTTTCGTGATGATATCAATTGAAACTGTGTTGTAGTCGCGACAAAATAAACAATGTTAATGTTAACTATATTCACAATCTATGTCATTTAAAACCACGCTCATTAGGAACTGGTAGTGCTAGTATTTTGTTACAATTTTAGAAATTGCTATGAAAGTTAAATGCATGATATTGTTCTTTAAACAGAAATTTTAAATATTATACAAAGTGAACATAATCGATTTTATGTGAATAACATCAAAAATTATCTTTCCAACATAAAAAATAAAAGCCATTTTTTGATTATTTTCATAATGATTCATGTAAAGTGCTCAGAGAAATGATTTTCTTGTTGATTAAAAAACTTTTTGTATGTCCTATTTCTCTACAAGCAACAGTTTGAACATAGGCAAAAACTAATATTATCACTTTCAAAAAACAGTGAGGCTTAGCAAGCAGTAAGCACCCTAATACACAGTTAATAAAGCTAAGTTATAAGCAAGCAATAAAACTTCCTAATATTACCATTGTCACCACATACTGAAAACTTTACCTAAAAATTGATTTGGGAGTATATTACTGTAAAGGACTATTTTACGTAATATGAAAAAATTGCCGCAATACAGTAACTTTGGTGCTCTGTAGTAAAATTATGTCAGAATCAAAGCAAGCTTAAATTTGACCACAATTTATTCTACTCCAAAAACATCCTCTGGTTTGAATTAGTGGGTATAGAGCCCAAAATGAAGTTTCTAACATGAACGATTAATATGTTATAGACGTTTTTATTTTCACAACGGTTCACAAAATTTTGCCGGAGGACCCCCTAGAAATTGATTGTTTTCAAAAATATTTTATAGAAAAGGTTTTTTTATACAAATTGTACCTTTTGAACACAGGTAAAAAAAAATTTTTGAGGCAAATTAAGTACCCTAACCGCCAGAATGAAAATAAACACGGCCAAAACTGAAGTTCTTCATCTTTCAAGAAACCCTGATCAGTCTGTGTTGCAAGTAAATGGAGCGACACTGAAGCAGGTAGAGAAGTTCAAGTATCGTGGGGTTGCATTTACAAGTGACACAAAGCAAGACTAAGAACTGGATGCCCGAATAGGCAAGGCTAGTGCAGTAATGCGAGCTTTGCACTATTCGGTTGTCATGAAACCAGAATTGTCAAAAAAGGCAAAGCTCTCAATTTTCAAAACAGTTTTGTCCACATTCTCACTTATGGTCATGAATCATGGGTAATGACCAAAAGAGTGCGATCACAGGTGCAATCGACCGAAATGAGATTTTTAAGAAGAATCGAAGGAGTTACACTGTTTAACAAAGTGCATAGCTCTTAGATTCAAAAATCTCTTCAAATCAAGCCGTTACTTCTCCAAATTGAAGGATCTCAGCTTGGATGGTTTGGCCATGTAAGCAGACTGCCTCAGGAAAGACTCCCCAAACAAGCTTAACTTGCCAAAGCAAATGGCAGAAAACCAGCTCGACGACCTAGAACTAGATGGACCAATTACATTGAGGATCTTGGATGGAATTGCTTGAGACTTCACCCTAGCGAAATGATGGATGTGACGGAAGACCATTAAGTGTGGCAGCTTAATCTCGAGCTCCTGCGCCCGCAACCCTCAGGGAAAAGCAGGCAATGAAGAAACAAAAAGAAAGATATACAAGTAAATTAGCTTTATTTGCTAACTTAAAGTAAATCAGTTGATGAGCAAGCATTATCCAATATGAGCTTCCTTGCCCATTGACCGCTACAAGATGTGGTTCCTCAATATCGAAAGCACTAACATCTTACCTTGCTCAAAATTAGAAGTCTTTAAAATCTTTTGGTGTTTTTGCATAGAGTTAAAACTTGTATTACTTTCTTGATCTACTGGCACCGACACTGGTAACCTAGATTGGTGCAAATGCCTTTTGTGCTTAGGCCTACTTAAAGTATCAATACCGATAGCTGCACTACTCATTTTCCAACCAGCAAAAAGACTCTCTGGTCCTAACTAACGCTAAAACAGATTAGTAGCATAGCCAAAAGCACATGGCCATAGGTGGGCACAAGTCCGTATTTCATAAATCCGTTAATAAGCTAAATTTTTCATTAATTCGTTAAAACATGTTTTCATGTTAACGAACTAAATTAACTTCAGTTAAGGTTTTTATCATTAACATCTTGCACCATTCATTTCATCGTACCGGTACAAACCAGTTTGCTCTGGTAACACTTGTTGCATATTAGCACGAGTTTTATAGAAGAAAGGAGCTCTTTTGTGCGGCAAATAATAAGCTGCAGCCTTATAGGTCTGTTAATTATTGCTGTTGGCAATTTCCAAAGATTTTCCGGTCGCAGATTCATTAGTGCATTTCAACTTGTTTTTAATTTAAAATTAGACTGTAAAATGTAACATCCAAAACACAAAAAGACCACCATAGCAATAAATATATTCTTACAATCAGCACAAGAGCATCAATATGTGTTCTAAAAGCAAATGAATAAAAAGAAATGTAAATTTCACGCAAAATATTAACAAATTAACGAACTTTATTAACTTCCATTAATTGAAGCTGAAAATAATGGATTAACTTAAATGGAGGTGTGAAGTTTGTTAACAAACTAGTGGTTATCGAAGCTAACATTTTGCATTAACTAGCCCACCTATGTATACGGCCATCAGCCATAGCTTCCCATTAGCTTGATAACAATAATGCGCAATAAGAAACCTACTAAGCTGTTACAGTGATGTGGACACCAGAGTTCTTAAAGCCAATTTTGAAACATTTCTTAGAGGCAGATCTAATATTTACTAAAAGTAAAGTTACAAACTAGTAAAAACTTTGAAAAAATGGCCAAAAGTAACCACCAACTTTAATAGCTTGTTAAAAAAAATACTGCACTTAGGGCAAGGCTGCAAGCTCAATCAATTTTTATTTGAGTCTAATTTTGAATTCAACCTATTTTAACAAGTCCGAGTTCAAGTCTGAGTTCTTCTTATTTGAGTTTAAATTTGAATTCAGCCTGTTTTAACAAGTCCTGAGATCAAATTCAAATATCAAGTTTTTTTCAAGTTCAGGCTGACAAAAACACTAACTTCACTTTTTGACTTATTTGCTCATTTTTCTAGACATGCTGTTGTTTATAGGTCGACATGGTTTAAACAAGTAAACAACAATCTCAATTTGCATGGCAAGATCAATCAGAATATTTTTGTCCAATAATTTTGTAATCTTTAAATTTTATTTTAATGAACTCAAACAGTTTATATTGAATGTTCGAGTTCAAGTTTGGCAAAACAATCGAGTTTTTTTAGTTCGAGTTCGTAGCCCTGACTTAGTTTATGCTAAATCAAAGAAGCTATTTTGATCAGCATATATAGTCATCAGTTACAAAAATATTACGAATCACTTTTCTCAAATTTCATCCCATTAGCCTGAAGATTTCCTCATCTTGTTTCTCTATAAACTTTAATGAATTGGATTAAAACTTGTTGAGCAGTTATTCATAGGTTTTTGTAAACAGTAAATCTGAAATTACCAAATAGATTTGTATCATTTAGCACTGTGTAATAAAATGGTTGACGTTTCCCAATTATCATTGGCCAATGCCAACATCTCTAGCAACTAAATCACTTCACAAAGCCAGGTTAATCATCTTTTGCAATCCTAATTCATAGGCAACATTTTACTTCTTTATAAGCAATAATTTCAGATTTCAACCAAACTGCCAAATAGGATTAAAATTACTCTACAAAAATCCAAGAGCAGATCTTCTTATCTATTAGTAAACTATCATAAACTATGATACCTACCAGTAACCTACCGTTTACAGCCAAAGACTAAGTTGCTGGGTCTAGACATAAGCCTAACCTCAAATGGTTTTGCACAACTGGTGTGTTTGAAATGCCTGGTGTCTTCAGTTATAGTTTAAAGGAATAGGTGGGCAACTTAATGCAAAACGTTAGCTTCGTTAATCACTAGTCGATTAACAAACTTCACACCCAGCACCTTTGTTAACATTAATCCGTTATTTTCAGCTTTAATTAATGGAAATTAATGAAGTCCGTTAATCCGTTAACATTTTGCGTGTAATTTTTCTTTTTATTCACTTGCTTCTAGAATACATATTGATGCTGTTGAGCTGATTGTAAGGAATAATTTATCGCTATAGTGGTCTTTTTGTGTTTTGGAAGTTACCGGTACATTTTACAGTCTAATATAATTTCAAGATAAAAATAAGTTCAAATGCACAACGAACTTGCAATCGGAAAATCTTTGGAAATTGTGAACAACAATAATTAATACACCTATGAGGCTGCAGGTTATTATTTGCCTCAAAAAAGAGCTCCTTTCTTCGCTTTCTTCTATGAAACTCATGCTTATATGCAACAAGTGTTACAGGTTACCAGTGCAAACTGGTTTGTACCGGTCTGATGAATGAATGGTACAAGATATTAACGATAAAAACCTTTACGGAAGTTTAACGGAAGTTACTTTAGTCCGTTAACAGAACTAAACGGAAGTTAATTTAGTCCGTTAACATGAAAAAAATTTTTAACGGATTAACGAGTTAATGAAAGTTAGCTTCGTTATTAACGTATTAACGATGAACGGACTTGTGCCCACCTATGTGTATAGGTTTAAACAACTAAGCCAGTATTGGCCAACTAAGCTAAAAACTTATGCTACCGTACCTGATAATGGTGCCTAGGACATGAGGTAGGCTACTGTAACATTCATAGTAAATTAATCACTCAGCCCTTATCACACTTGCACCTAGATCTAGGCCTACTTACTGTGCAATAGCATACTGTGCAAACCAAAAAGTTTGATGTTTACATGTGGTTTTCTGGTTTATAGCCAATGCATACCAGTAAGCCAAATGAATTCATGATACTCGAACAAGAAAGAAATTACAGGCACTGGAATTTCACAGGAAATTTTTAGGTTGTTTTTTATAAATTCTGACCCAAATCTAACCTAAACTTAAATCTTTACACAAAAACTAACTCCAAACTTCAGAATACTGTAGACTTACTATCAGTAGGCTCGGCCGATCACAGTAGGCTAGAGTTGACCAAATACCTTTACTCATAGGTGGGCACAAACCGCTAATCCGCTATTCCGCTAATTAGCGAAGCTAACATTTTCATTAGCGGATTAGCGGTTCCGCTAACGTTCAAAAATGTTAACGGACTGGTTATCGAAGCTAATTTTTTTTAGCCAATCCGCTAATCCGCTAGAAAAAAATAGTTGCAACCGTGGTTTTAATAAAGCAAAGTCTAAAATTTACCACATTTAGCCGTTTTTGCTTGGCAAATAAATATCTACTTCAAGTATACGGTGTAAGGCATTTTTAGATCAATATTATTGCCGCAAACATCGTGCTTCGATACGATAATGCTTTTCTCGAGTTGTTTTATCACTCCAGTCTATGACATCATAATGCTCGCCTTGTGCAATCACGAGCCAATACGAGGTCAAAATTTTGAAACCAGCATTTCGAAAAAGTACGATTAATTGTTCATGTCATGTCGAACTTCAGTTAGTTTGTGTTGGCCAGCGGGCTTTCGTTCCGGATGGATTATCAATTTAGCACCAAGCTCTTTCATTTTTTATGCAAAGCGAGCATAATGCAGCTTACTTTAGAAAGAGATAGCAGGATGATTAAAATATTGTATCTGGAAGCAAAGGTGCAGTTAAAGCCAGCTACAGTACGTTGCCGGATTGCCTTGGTTTTTGAGGCCGAACAGTAGGCTATGCCCGTTGTGGTTACTGCTTAGCAGTCTGACTGAAGAGTGCAATAAAGTGGTTGGGCAAACGCATTTTTCATAGGAACAAACCATGTAAATTGAATCTAAACTCTGAACTATTAAAAAGGCTTATAGGTGAACATCGCCTATAACCAGGGCTGCCATCTATATGAACCCCAAAATAAGGACAACAGGGAAAATTATTTATAGATTGGTTTGGTTTAGTTCAGGGGTTCATAATCTTATTATCACCGTGGCTCTTTTTAATTTGAAAATAATTTTCCGTGGCCTTTGACCACAAACTTTTAAATGATCTCAAAAAAAAAATTCGAAGCGTCTGAGTCCACGATACTTTGCCACTTTTCAGGCGATATCTGAAATATTTTTCATGGTCTTGTTTCGATTTTATGCGAAGTTTCAAACGTTTAAAAAAAAAAGAAGAAAAGGTCATCTTATACAGTCTACAAGTTATT
This sequence comes from Trididemnum nubilum, assembly GCA_963965965.1. Lineage (NCBI taxonomy): Eukaryota > Metazoa > Chordata > Ascidiacea > Aplousobranchia > Didemnidae > Trididemnum > Trididemnum nubilum. Next base: position 20,492,621 of record OZ014472.1, read on the forward strand.
TCTTGCTAATTATTCAAATTGATCAATCTAATAGTGCCCGGTGTGAGAACCTCTACCCTAAAATAAAACAAAAATAAGAACATTTCTTAGAAATAAGGAGTAAGGACTAAAATATTTTCTAAGACACAGACCATCAAAATAAGATCAAATGTTAGAATTATGGCAGCCCTGTTTATAGCACAATCACGTTTAGTTTATAAAGGATTATAACAAAGGCAGTGCTGCCGTCGAAGATAGGCTCAGCCTACTTGCTTTATCCGTTGTTTTTCAGGATGCATGAGATCAGGTGTAGTCCCTAGCCCCAAGTAGGCCTACAGTCAGTATAAATTGTGTCTGCTAAAAGTGATAAAAAAGCTACTAAATTTGAAAGTGGCAGAAAATGCAATAAATTTCTTGACAATTTCTGATTTACTGCAAACCTGAATCCTACCCACTTGCTACTGGATAGATCCTTCACACTAACTTGTGGCGCAGAGATAAAAATAAACCACCCTCTTTCTCTTAGCCAAGTGACCCCAAAAAACTTAACCCAAAGCTGGAAGCGTTCAAACGTGTTTTAGACGTGATCTTTAAGTAAGAGGGGGATTGAAGGTGCTGGGCAATTTAATTCTTAAACTGGCTTCCAAATCTCGGCACATGAATTCTTCCAAATGGCTCTAAAAAAACAAGCAAATTTTTATCCAAATAACGTTAACATTCCTATTTTTCCCGAAAAATCACAAAAACTGGACGCTTTTGATGCACTTGTGTTGCGCTATAGTCTGTTTAGCACACTGTCCCATTGAAGCATTTTTAGAATAAAAAATCTTTTGGTTCAATCTTCCTCCTTTCCCAGCAAAATTCTAGTTAAGCGCCTGCCACTGTTTACTGTTTAAAACAGTGGTTCTCAACCTTTTTTGGTTACAGAGCCGAATTTTCAACCTTGAGTTTGCTAGGAGCGGCATGCATTTAATCCAATTTTTTAAGTGAAAACTAAACCTAAAAAAAGTTGTTTGCCGCTTCGTTGGGATATTTTTCTGCCGAATTTAGGTGAAGAATGAAGACCATAAAAGAAAAAAAAAGTTTTCCGCCAATTCGTTATGTCATTTTTCGGTCAATTTTAAACGACGACAAAAGAAATAAAAAAGAAGTGTTCGTCATTTTGTAGCGCCGATTTTCGGCCCAAATTTGAAATTGACTTGGGATAATTTTCATGGAGTTAGTGAGAGCCACAGGAAGGACAGTTGGGAACCGCATGCGGCTTCAAGAGCTGCGGTTGAGAGTCATGGGTTTAGAACCCATCCTCTTACTTGTTTAAGACAGCAGCACTGATCATAAGCTACATAACAGACAAAATTTTCAAGTCTTGATGGTTTAGAACTCTGGATAGCAGTGGATCAACTATGTATAAAATAAAGTAATTTTTTTTGGCAGAATTGATTATATGTATAACTGTATGTAGTTGTGCAGTAAATGGACAAATCTACAATCATTAGCACTGATTCTGATGACTCCCAGGCCGAAGAACAACCGACCACCAGTGGATTATCACAACGGCCAGATCAATCACAAGCACTGGGCGCCACTGCTACTGTTATCGATGCGGATATCAATGCACAACATCCATGGCCACACTTGAAAAAGTACTTTACGTTGAAGGCTGTAAACAAAGATAAAACGCAATTACAGTTAGCATGCATTTTGTGTAAACCTAAAGAAACTGTTATAAAAGCGCATGCATCCAGTCTCTTCAACCTGAAATCCCACATCAAGAAAAAACATTCGACTCGAGCAAAGCAATTTGAAGAAACAATAAAGGCGGGATCTAGTAGAGGTAAACATTTAAATAAAATCTGTTCTCAGACAGATGAACCTCCACCGAAGAAGACTCAAGTACAGTTAACCGTAAGTGAAACTTTAACAAGTCGCCGTGGCTCTTTTTGTCGAAATGCGGGAAGTCAGAAACAAGTAGATACAAAAATCGTGGATTTTTTTGTATGCAACATGATTGCCTTCAATGTAGTGGAGTCCTCTTCTTTCTTCGAATTAGTGAAAACACTAAAACCCTAAAACAAGTGTGATATCTCGCCGCACTCTGGGGAGAAGGGTGAGCAAACGGTATGATGAACTACAAAGTTATCTCGTCAGGCAAGTTTGTTGAATATTTAACTGTTATTTAAGTTTCATGGATGTAGGTTCATATTTTATGGTTTTTGATGAGGTCCAGTACGTTTTTTCCTGTTTTCAAGAAGTTTTGGGTCTGCATTCAAAAAATTTTTCTATGGAAAAAGACGAATCTCGTACAACTATAGCATAGAATATAAATTATATTTCTACATAATGGCGTCATCTCGCAAGTCGCAATACATTCTGAATAATGAGCGAAAAAGCTTGTATACTGCCATGTCAAATTTGATTGAACTGCCCTACCACCGTTACATTATGTGCTTGAGGTATAAGTTGTTTAAAGACTAATTATCTTAACTGACACACGTCGCAACAAATCAAATAGAGTATACAGTATATATTATATAGCTTGTAGGTTACTGTCGTTGTCTGTCTGTAAATATGATATCCTAATGCTATAGCAAGATATTATACTATAGAGTGTCCCAGGAATCGCACATCATGTATATAGATTGTTATGAAATACTGTACATACCATTATGAATAACAATGTTATTAATGCTAATCAAAGTCATCATATTAGTTGCTCTGATTGTTCATTCTATGCATTGATAGATGCATCAACCGGTATAGTTTAGTAACATAATGCATGACTTCTGGACACCCTGTATAGTAGCACGCCACTAAACAGTACCCAAAAATTAGTTATACATTTTAGTTTGTTGTAACGATCATTGTAAGAGGCGACCAACCAGCCAGCAATTGTGGCCAACTCTGTGATGATTGGGTGCCCACTGGCCACCTTTACGAGGTGGAAATTGCCACCTTTCATGTTTCAATGGCGTTTCATGGCGCATTGACACAATGCTTCATCCAGTAGACAAAGACCTCCAAAGATAAGATTCGTGTCAAATTTCATGGTTAGAATGTCAGTTAGACATAAAAATTGTGTACTTTTTCTTAATCCTAATTCCCAATGCTGTAATTTGCAGAGTTTTGGAACAAGTGCCTTGGGTTTCCACAACGGCAGATTGTTGGACTGCTCATCATAAATCATACTTAGGAATGACGGTCCATTGGTTTGACTTAAAAACACGATCAAGAAAGCACGCTGTTCTTGCTTGTTGTCGCATTAAAGGGCACCACACGTATGATGTTTTGGCAGAGACGATATCCAGTGTCCATTGAAAGTTTAACCTGTTGCAAGACAAAGTGACCAGAACTACCACTGATAACGCTAAGAACTTTGCAAAAGCATTTATTCAATTCAGCAATGCAGCAGACGTTTTGCCAGACATTGTTGAGCCGATTGTGGATGAAGATTTGATCGTTGACACGGAAGAGGATGCCAGTGGTGAAGAAAACTGTTTGGAGTATATTTCTATTGAGTCTGTGGTCGAGGACTCTTTCGAGAATATCACTGCAGATGACACGTACGAATTGCCTGTTCACACGAGATGTGCAGCGCGTACGTTTAACTTAGTCGCTACTGTAGATGCTGACAACGCCCTTGATGATGGCCTATTCAAAAGTATGTACAGAAAAGCAATGGCCAAAGCACAGGCATTGTGGAATCCCCAAAACCGTAGTACCGTAGCGGCAGATTTAATTTTAAATGAAATGAAAAGGAGGCTTGTGGTGCCTTCCAGCACAAGATGGAATTCCACTTACGACTCTATTGTTATTCTGAACGAGCTTTTGCAAAAAAACAGGGGATGTGTTCACAAGGTTATGAGCCTACTAAAATTGCACCTTTTCTCGGAATCCGAGATTAAACTACTAAAAGAGTACGCCTTGGTAATGTCGAGCTTGGCTAAAGCTTTGGAAAAAATTCAAGGGGAAAATCAAGCGTATTTCGGATCATTGTTGCCGATTGTAACAGCCACCGAGATAAAGTTAAAAGAAGTAAAATCTAAAGGCCTTGCTTATTGTAGCCCACTCTTAGATGCCCTTTTGGCTGGCATTAGGAAAAGGTTTGGGAAGCTTTTAGATGACGAACATTGTCTACTTGCTGCCGCGTTTCACCCCAAATTTCGGTTGTTTTGGATCGAAAAAGAGGACTTTGGCCTGTTTTTAAGAGTCAAACAGGCTATGATTTCAGCCGTTGAGAAGGGAGTAAGGAACCAACTGCGACAGGAGCAAACAAGCGATGAAAAAAACACGAGCAGCGAAAATGAAGAGGACGATTTTTTCGGCGCCATCACCCAACACGCTGAGGCCGTCGCAAACCTTCAAACAGCAACTCACAAAGCAAAAGATATTGTAAAGAAATGGCTTGACGCCTATTCTCATGATTCATTTGACGATGCAGTTTTCTTTAATGAAAAAGTGCTGATTGACTTGTTCATAAAATACAACACTGCAATACCTTCAAGCGCTGCAGTTGAACGGTTATTTTGTTCAGCAAAAGACGTTTTGCGAGCGAAAAGATCAACGCTATCTGATCAAAACTTTGAAAAGTTACTTTTTATGAAAGGAAACCAACTTCTTCTTGCTGATATGGAAGCAGAAAAGCAGTGATTTAATGATGAGGATTGCTACACAACAACGCTTTTTTTCTGCTGAAATTATATTTTAATGCTTTTTTTTTTGCTAAATTGTATTTTTTGCTTTTTAAAAGTAGTATATTTAAATATTTTTAGCATTGATTTTGTACTTCTGTATTTTAGCATAAGGTTAGATGAAAATAATTTTTCTCACTTTCACTCTCAAAGCTTCAATACTGTACGAGCATCAAATTAAAATTTCAGAAATACGCCTAATTCAGTTCTCATATAAGCCGGGTAGACTGCTGATACTTATTGAGGCCCAGCTAGGACGTCTGAGATAGCCCAGTAGATCGAGTATTTGCCTCTGAACAAGAATAGACCAGGTGTGATCCGAGTCGGCTCAAACCCAAAGGTTTTAACATTGGCATTCGCAGCTTCCCTGCTTGCCGCTAGGCATAAACGATCGGACCGTGACTATTAGGCGCGGACGTTTAGGCGCGGGACGTTTAGGCGCCGCCGATTATGCGCCGGGACTTTTAGGCGCCTGGACTTTTATGCGCCGAGACTTTTAGGCGCCAGAGGTAAAAAATTTTTTTTTCAAAGTTTTCAAAAATTTTTTGAAAAAAAATTTTTTTTCAAAAAAAATTTTTTTTTTTCCAAAAAAAGTTTTTTTTTCAAGAAAAAGATCTTTTTTCACAAAAACAAGTTTTTTTTCCAAAAAAGCACTTTTTTCTACAAAAAATGTTTTTCTTCCCAAAATTTTTTTTTTCTTTCAAATGACAGTCTTTTTTCAAATAAAAACTTTTTCCAACACTTTGATTAAAATGTTAATGTTTTCGAAGCTTTTCATCAGTTGTTTGTCAAGAAGAATCGTCAGAATAGAGAGTGCAGGAAAAGGAATGGCTATAGGAAAAACCCGAGCAGTGATTGGCTGGAAAAGGATTGCTGAGAGAGCGTCATTTGTGTAGAACCTTTAAGCTGAACAAGAATTCTTTTTGTCAGCAGAGGGCGGGGTTTGAAGTTTTGATAAAAGTGACTTCAAAAGCAGATAGATGGAAGCAGAGCGGAAAAAGTTTTACAAAAATTTGATTTCTTATTGCATTTTTTTCAATAACAAAGAATGTTTTCCATTACTTACTTGCAAAGTTTTTTTTACCTAATCCAGACGCATGCGATCTCCAGCCAGCAGTCTCAAATTTTGCGGCGCACAGACACGAGTTGCTTGTGCAATATTGGCACACGCAGCAAGCCGTGTGACGTTTCATGGTTATTTTGAGTCTATCTCTACCAAACAATACAGTACAAACTTTTTCAGGAGCTAAGGATTCATCTTTCAGGAGTAATTAAAAACAGAGTAAAAATAGAGAATGCTTATAGAGTTCATTATAGTTTTGTTGTCTGATGCGATTAATTTTAAGCTACGCTTACCGTGCGGTGTAGATAAATTGGAGATACCTTGAATAGTTTTGTGCATATTGTACATAGCTCGAATTTTGCTCCGTAAGTATTTCAAGTCGACAGAGGTGGGCACAAATAACATTATACCAAAAGCGCAGCTCAACAAAGCGCAACGATCTTTTCAACCAGTAAAAGCGCAGCGCAAATGCGCAGTTTTATTTTTTTTAATTTCTGAAGCGCAGCTCAACTTTCGCAATGAACTTTTTCGTTCAGTTGAAGCGCAACGCAATTCCGCAATTGCGAAACAGCGTTTTCGTACCAAGTTAAAGCGCAACCTAACTTTCGCAATTGAAATTTCACAACACAATGCAAATACGGCATTTTTGCGATTTTAGACAGTAAAAGAGTAAATAATTTGCTAAAGAAGGCAGACATTTATCACTATTACGATCGAAATGAAGCAAAATTAAGTTCAATGTATAGAATTGCGCTATTAACCGAAAAAAAAAATTAAAACCGCAGCGCAATTAAAGCGCAACAAATTTTAAAGACTTTAGTCCGCAACGCAACTTCTGCAATGTTTCAAAATAAAAAAATTAATGCGCAACACAACTTCCGCAATTGCGGAGGTTGCGCTTTGCCCACCTCTGCAAATCGAAGTGCTTTGTTTTTCGTTTTCTTAAAGGTGTATTGCATCAATGCATCGTATTGATAACTCCAGCCATACTACCTTGACTTGATGCATGGTATAACGTTATTCGTAGTGCTGCTTCCCTAGTTTGTGCCAAGATATTGTTTTTTTATTGAATTGGCTACGACTGCAATGCTTCTTCTGACGTAATTACAGCTCATTTGATTAAAATTGTATGTTAGTGCCATTAAATAAATAAGTATAATCAATCAATCAAGCTCTTCTCTCTTGTAGTTACTACGTCTTTTGTCTATGTTTATTGTTACCTTTTATTGTTGTTTTCCGCTTTCTTTCATGCTGATAATTGCATCCATGCGAGAGTACATATTCACATTTGAGCCGTCACTCCTGTCATTACCATGTTTCATCAATTAGTTTACTTCGCGTGAATGAAGTGGTAGGCAGTTTTAAAATCTATTAAAATCTATCCTCAGTGAACTATGACGTCATTTTTGAGCTTTTTCAAGTGACAGATTTTTAGATTCCCGTCTTGTTCTTGTGAGTTTTTTGGTGTTTTGCTCTTTTGAAGCAGACGCTTATTCCTTTTCATTTTTGCAAATAAAATTTCTTAGATTAATTTTTTTTACATTTTGCCTGCATAGCCAAAAAAGGTCATTGCGATGGGGTAAATTTTAGCAACTCGAGAAGTCTTGAAAATTGATAATTTGAACAGTTTTACATTGCTCTTAAGCAAGTACTTAGAGGCGGTGAATCATCCAGCCAATTCCGGTGGTTTACAATAGCTGAAATTGAACTATAATTTTTGATATTTTTTGTTTTAATTTTGGGGTTGCGGTTGCAAAGTTATTCAACAAATACAAAAAGATATTCCCCGACTAAAAGTTTTTGGAAACTCTGAGTTTTGTTCTTCCCGCCAAAACTACAGTTCTCTAAACTATTAGGCCTATTGTAGTTTTGGCGGGAAGAACAAAACTCAGATTTTCCAAAAACTTTTAGTCGGGGGATATCTTTTTGTATTTGTTGAATAACTTTGCAACTGCAGTCCCAAAATTAAAACAAAAAATATCAAAAATTATAGTTCAATTTCAGCTATTATAAACCACCGGAATTGGCTGGATGATTCACCGCCTTTAAAAGTGTTGAAGAGCGGAGCTCTGGTGAAACACCAAGTCAATTAAAACAACTAAACCTTTTTCTTTGATTTTTTTTGGTCTTTACCGTACATACGGGAGAAAAATATACATATACCGGTAAGTTAAAACATGGAAAAGTCGCTGCGTAAGTGTAAACAAGTTACACTCATTATCGTGCTGTATCCCGGGACAAAATTTGAGCTGATCTGTGCTGCTCCAGAAGTCGCAAAAGCAATCAATTTGTCAATTTTAAAGCTCAAATAAAATGAGTTTTAGTCAAACGCAAACTTCGCTCTCAGGCTGATTTCTGAAGAAGTTGACTTCAAGAATTTAACCTTGTTTTTACTATAAGTGTATTTACAACAAGGTGTAAAGATTAAGCTGAAAAATATCAATTTAAACATTGCTTTTACTATATTTACAACAAGATGTAAAGACTATAAATAGGAATCTGCCGAGAGATGAATCCTTAGCTCCTGAAAAAGTTTGTACTGTATTGTTTGGTAGAGATAGACTCAAAATAACCATGAAACGTCACACGGCTTGCTGCGTGTGCCAATATTGCACAAGCAACTCGTGTCTGTGCGCCGCAAAATTTGAGACCGCTGGCTGGAGATCGCATGCGTCTGGATTAGGTAAAAAAAACTTTGCAAGTAAGTAATGGAAAACATTCTTTGTTATTGAAAAAAATGCAATAAGAAATCAAATTTTTGTAAAACTTTTTCCGCTCTGCTTCCATCTATCTGCTTTTGAAGTCACTTTTATCAAAACTTCAAACCCCGCCCTCTGCTGACAAAAAGAATTCTTGTTCAGCTTAAAGGTTCTACACAAATGACGCTCTCTCAGCAATCCTTTTCCAGCCAATCACTGCTCGGGTTTTTCCTATAGCCATTCCTTTTCCTGCACTCTCTATTCTGACGATTCTTCTTGACAAACAACTGATGAAAAGCTTCGAAAACATTAACATTTTAATCAAAGTGTTGGAAAAAGTTTTTATTTGAAAAAAGACTGTCATTTGAAAGAAAAAAAAAATTTTGGGAAGAAAAACATTTTTTGTAGAAAAAAGTGCTTTTTTGGAAAAAAACTTGTTTTTGTGAAAAAAGATCTTTTTCTTGAAAAAAAAAACTTTTTTTGGAAAAAAAAATTTTTTTTGAAAAAAAATTTTTTTTCAAAAAATTTTTGAAAACTTTGAAAAAAAAATTTTTTACCTCTGGCGCCTAAAAGTCTCGGCGCATAAAAGTCCAGGCGCCTAAAAGTCCCGGCGCATAATCGGCGGCGCCTAAACGTCCCACGCCTAAACGTCCGCGCCTAAAAGTCGTGGACCCTAAACGATAGTGTAGAATTTTACAATGGGTGTGAAAAGGGAGGAAGCTCGATTGCAAGACAGCAAAGGCCATTGTTACCTTATTAAGGCAACTTTGGTTTTCGGAGACTAACAGTACATTCTTTGGCGAAATTGCATGAACACAAATTTTTGAAACGAAACTCATAAAAAGATGGGAAAATCACTAAAAATCTTATTGTATATGTTTATTTTTTTTAAAACAACACTTACTGTTACTTCAAAAAAACATGATAAAATCCCTTTAAGATCCTGTGTGTGGTTTTATTGTATTGCTAGCATGCTTTTTCTGTATATTGTATATATAGTACTAGAGTAGTTATACAAAACTCCCATTTTTATTATTTTTAAAGTTATTGAGAAGCGACAAGCAGAGCTTGGCCAGGAAAAAACTTAATTCCCCACTACTGTTGAAAAAAATTCAGTAGACTACCGTTTGTTGTATTTTTTTCAGGAATATTTTCAAGAAAACAGTACTGTTGTGAGAAGCTGAAATGAAAAATTAAGGGATAAAGCTTCAGACTTCTCTTTTGATTATTTGTTTTAATTATACGAGGTAGAAGTGCTTATTTTGGTGATGTGCTTATTTCAGTCCTGTGCTTATTTCAGTAATATGCTAATTCGGGCACGAGCCCAAAACCGTGACAATATTTTCCTATTGAATAAACTTGGAATTTGGAAATTTTGGAGGTGCTATATGTCTAGATTTGGCTGATCAAATGAAAAATGCGATATTAAAATGATTGGTACAAGTTACGAAATTGATTTTTTGTTTTTTCCGTCTCGTATTGTACTTTTATGGTTAATTAGCGGATTAGCGAATTAGCGTTAGCTTCCGCTAACAAAAAATTCGTGATAGCGGATTAGCGTTAGCGAAGCTAATCTTTTTGATTAGCGGAATAGCTGTTATCGGAGCTAATTTTTACGTTAGCTGTGCCCACCTATGCCTTTACTTATCTTTACCTATAACACTGAAAATAAAACTTCTTTGTGCTTCAACTTTCTTCTTTTGCAGAAGATAAATTTTTTAAATCAGTGTTGCCAATTATTGTGGATTTTCGATTGGGACTAAACGTGTTTTTAAGTTGTAATTACAATTTTTTCTTTGTAATTACATCTTTATTTACCAAGTTGTCTTGCCAGAAGACGGCAAAGGGACGTTTCGCTCTTCGATTCAAGGTGCCACCTGCCCATCTGCCTACCACACTAGATGGAGGCAGAGTTCTGGTGGAGGCTTCACATTGTCGATTTTTATTGCTAAACGTCAAGCAAAACGCTTCGGAAACCAATTTTTTATGGTCTTAAGTTTCAGAGGTGGAGTCCTCGAGGACGTCCTTGGCCTCGAGGACACATTTTGAAGTCCTTGGCCTTGGCCTTGGCCTCGAGGCCTCAAGTCCTCGAAAATTGGCCTGTCCTCGGCTCGAGGACAGCACTATTTTTTGGAATGTTAAAATTTTGTGTAGCGCTTGAAAAATTTTTTGGAAAACGTTTTTTACTGGAGATCGCTTGAAAAATTTTTATGAAGACCTTTTTTTTTTTTTTTTTATTTGGAGATCGCCTGAAAAATTTTTGTGAAGACCTTTTTTTTTTTTTCGTGGAGCACTTGGCTTTGTGTCCTTGGTCCTTGGCCTTGGCCTCGAGCATTCCTGTCCTTGGCCTCGAGAGTGTCTGTCCTCGGAAAGGCTGTCCTTGGCCTTGGCCTTGGCCTCGGATTTTTTTTGTGTCCTTGGCCTTGGCCTCGAGCCTTGTGTCCTCGACTCCACCTCTGTTAAGTTTGACCCGACTGGAAAATGAAGCTGTTCTACCGCTTCATTGCCAGACGCTCTATCTACTCGACCACTAATCAGTGTATAGCTCGGAAACAGAAGGTCGTAGAAAGCTCAAATTTGGTGAAGTTTAAAGAGATACTGCTCGAAATCAGTTTTATTGAAGAAATGAGAACTACTTGAGGTAATAAAGAGGAGCCCCAAATATTTCTCCCCAATTGCCTTTATTTGCAAACATACTGTTTACTCCGTTTGATTCGTACCAATTTGCAACTCACAAGAGGGATGAGTTTGCAAAAATTTTTCGCTGACTAAAGGTGCGTTTAGACTGGACGCGAAGCAACGTGAAGCGAAGGTTGGCGACCTTCGCCAACCTTCGCGAGTGGTCGCTTACGTCACTCACGAAGGCTGCCAACCTTAATGAATGGTTGCTAATCTTCGCAACAGGTCGCTTCATAGGCTATGGCCATAGGTGGGCACAAGTCCGTTAATCGTTAATCCGTTAATAACGAACCTAAAGGTGAATTTACACAGATTCCGTTTTTCGTACGTTTTCGTCCGTTTTTTTACGTTTTTGCTTCTCCTTGACAAAGTAAGCGCTTTTTCATCCGCATTTTTATGTGTCTATATCCGCACTAACCAGACAGTCACATACTGGACAAAAGTTTTCTGAAAAAATTTTTTTGTAGAGGAGGACAGTTCTATTTCGAAATATTGCTCTTATCGTTCATACACAAAATTTTTGAACAAAATTTTTATCTATATATAACAGTCTACTTAGTGCGTATATGGACTTACAAAAATGCGGATGAAAAAGCGCATACTTTTTCAAGGAGAAGTAAAAACGTAAAAAAACGGACGAAAACGTACGAAAAATGGATACTGTGTAAATTCACCTTAACTTTTTCATTAACTCGTTAATCTGTTAAAAATTTTTTTCATGTTAACGGACTAAATTAACTTCCGTTAAGAGCTGTTAACGGACTAAGGTAACTTCCGTTAAGTTCTGTTAACTTCCGTTAAGGTTTTTATCGTTAATATCTTGCACCATTCATTCATCGGACCAGTACAAACCAGTTTGCACTGGTAACGCTTGTTGCGTATTAGCATAAGTTTTATAGAAGAAAGCGAAGAAAGGAGCTCTTTTTTTTTGAGACAAATAATAACCTGCAGCCTCATAGGTGTATTAATTATTGTTGTTCACAATTTCCAAAGATTTTCCGATTGCAAGTTCGTTGTGCATTTGAACTTGTTTTTATCTTGAAATTAGATTAGACTGTAAAATATAACTTCCAAAACACAAAAAGACCACCTTAGAAGTAGATATTTCTATAGGTGGGCACAAGTCCGTTAATCGTTGATCCGTTAATAACGAACCTAACTTTTTCATTAACTCGTTAATCCGTTAAAAAGTTTTTTCATGTTAACGGACTAAATTAATTTCCGTTAAGTGCTGTTAACGGACTAAAGTAACTTCCGTTAAGTTCTGTTAACTTCTGTTAAGATTTTTATCGTTAATATCTAGCACCATTCATTCATCAGACCGGTACAAACCAGTTTGCACTGGTAACGCTTGATGCGTATTAGCACGAGTTTTATAGAAGAAAGCGAAGAAAGGAGTTCTTTTTTTGAGGCAAATAATGAGCTGCAGCCTCATATTAGTTATCGCCGTTCACAATTTCCAAAGATTTTCTAATTACAGCTTCGTTGTGCATTTGAACTTGTTTTTATCTTGAAATTATATTAGACTGTAAAATGTACCGGTAACTTCCAAAACACAAAAAGACCACCACAGCAATAAACATTTCCTTACAATTAGCTCAACAGCGTCAATACGTGTTCTAGAAGCAAGTGAATAAAAAGAAATGTAAATTACACTCAAAATGTTAACGGATTAACGGACTTTATTAACTTCCATTAATTAAAGCTGAAAATAACGGATTAACGTTAACAGAGGTGTGAAATTTGTTAACAGACTAGCGGTTAACGAAGCTAACGTTTTGCATTAACTTGCCCACCTATGGATATTTCCTTACAATTAGTCAATACGTGTTCTAGAAGCGAGTAAATAAAAAGAAATGTAAATTACATGCAAAATGTTAACGGATTGACGGACTTTATTAACTTCCGTTAATTAAAGCTGAAAATAACGGATTAACGTTAACGGAGGTGTGAAGTTTGTTAACGGACTAGCGGTTAACGAAGCTAACGTTTTGCATTAATTTGCCCAACTATGGCTATGGCTATTTAATAATTTACTTTTAAAATGTATTCAATGAGCAGAAAGCTTTGTGTACTTTATTATTGAAGCGCTATTATAGTAATCACAGATTCTGTTTCGTCATAGCGCGCTGGAATTAAAGCAAAGATTGAGTTTGTATTAAGTTATCACGCAATAACCGTCTAGACTAATAGTCTAGACGAAGAGTCTAGACTAATCGCTAGACTAATAGCTCAGGTAACAAAACAACAAGAGTCCAGACTAATAGCTCAGGTAACAAAACAATCTTGAGAAAAAAGTTTGTAAAGTACCGGTATAAGTGAAAAACGAAGTACAGTAGATCGAATTTGGAAATGAAAAAACAAGTCCTTTTTTCAAAAAGAAACCAGTACTTAGCCTATTTATAAGCTATCAATGCTTTGTTTAGATCCTTCCACTGAAAACTTGCCATAATCTGTTTTGACGATGACAGTTCTGGGTTTTAATGCAGAAACGCAAAAAGCTGGAAGCAGATGTCAAAAGTTCTCTTTAGGTGTTTACTCAGTTAACAAATCCTTGAACGCTTTCACCATTCATGTCTCATTATGCTACTGGTAGATCTATTTTGTAGAGTGTAGACCAATAGGCTAGTCCACAGGTTCATTTAAAGCATAAACTATGTTGTTTTTTTGATGAGATTTTTCTTTTTCTGGCAAGCATGTTATGATACCTGGAGTAAGCTTAAACAGTTGTGTTTGCTATTTAATGCTGTTTAAGAAGACTCCCAATGTTCACGCTATGAGAGAATCTGAAAGCTGGATTTGTCATCAGTTATGTAGTGGATTTTTTGCTTATTGTGCAATGGACTGCTGTGTTGATTTGCCGGAGAAAGCAAAAAAAACATTGCAGTTTTTGCATGATTTGACACTATCATCGAAGGACAAGAATTTAGCGCAGTAATATCAGCAGTTGCTTTGAGGAAAAGTCAGCCTACAAAGCTATGTTTGGTTTTTCATTCGCTAGCGGAGCGCTTATCGATGTTTAGTGCGAAGTTAAATGCTTTCAAGAGCATTTTATTAGTTTGCATTTTCTTGCGGTACCAGTAGGCTATGTTGCGACGGTCGCGTTTACCTCAAAGGGCTTCACTCCAAACCACTGTTTGCAAGATACAGACAAACTTATAGCTGTGAGGTCAAGCCCCCTCTTCTTAGCAAGTTTTTGGTTATTTCCCTGATAAAAAAAAATTTAGATTTTTTTGTGTGAAAGTTGTTACTCAAGCATCTGTATAAAAGTGTTGCTGGTTCTCACATTTTCATGTAACTGACGCTTCTTCCCCAGTCCAATAATTATAATAAATGCTGTATCAAGTTTTTGGTTTAGTGGTGACTAATGAGAATGGACTTGCTTGGCAGCTACTTCTCTACCAATAACAGTAAGCCCAGCAAAAAAATAGAGCTCACTTTCTACTGGTTAGATATGTATTGGCTTTCTAGTTCTATCTGATTACACTGACTGTAATTGTAATGATTGAACTTCAGACTTAAAGTAGTTTACTTTGTCACTTTTATTCACCATGTAAACCAGTTAAAATTTTAAAAGGCAGTAAAAATATTGTGAAATTTACAAACAACTAAATTCAGATATTATACAAAGACACAGTAAATGAATATTTAACACACTTGACACTTCTATTTTCATCACTTCGGAATGGAGTGAAAAACCACTACCAGACTACAATACTCATGATTATAAAACTTCGGGTAGTCCAAAACCATTGCTTCCAGTTCAACTTAATCACTGTCACAAACCTTCAGAAGTAAGAAGACTTTTAAGAGGACATTCAGAAGAAAAAATTCCATGAAAAAATTCCATTCAAGGAAGTGATTACCAATTAGGCCTATCCAAAAGTTCATAGAAATTTTTAGATTTTTTGTATCTATCTAGCTCTTTTGAGTAGCTTGAAACCAATTCTAAATACAGTTTTATTCACCAAGTTGGCTTGGCCAAGTAGACAGTGAAAAACTTTTGCGAGTTTTCCAGTATTTAAGGAATTGTTCAATTGTGATTACTTTTAAAACAACAAGCTAACAAACAATGGGTAAAAACGCTATCAACACATTCAAAACCAGCCTGTTGGTGGGTTATTTTATATTCTGAAAAAAGAACAACAACACCATGTTAGTTTAAGTTTACTTTAAGACAAAAAAGCAAAGCTGCTCAGCCAAAAGAACCACTGGACTGATACAATAGCTTCTGTTATGCTGCACAGAATAAAAAGTTTTGTTTTAAAAGCTAGATGTCGTGGGGCTAGGCCTACTGCTTTGTTGTATTCATTATAATGAAGCTCTGAGATCCAGCATAGCTATGAAAAATCACTATAGGATTTACAGCGTTAGCTGTCTAGATCCAAATTAACTTGGCTAGCCTAGGGCTATCACGAATCTAACTTGGCCAACAACCTACTCTTTGGACTGATAAATAGACGCTAAACCATACGAATATACTATTTACAATATTTTCTAGCAAACTGCAATCGTAAAAATCCGATCAGTGATTTAGTAGGTTATCTTACTACAGCCTGCAAGCAAGCAATGTTGCGCAACTGCTCGCGAAGGTTGCAACCTTTCGCAAGCTGTTGATGATGTCAAATTTTGGTTGCTTCGCGTCCAGTCTAAACGCACCTTTAAGCCTACTAACCATAGGTGGGCAAGTTAATGTAAAACGTTAGCTTCGTTAACCACTAGTCCGTTGACAAACTTCACTCTTCTGTTAACGTTAATCCGTTATTTTCAGCTTTAATTAACGGAAGAAAAGTTCGTTAATTCGTTAACATTTTGCGTGTAATTTACATTTCTTTTTATTCACTCGCTTCTAGAACACGTATTGACGCTGTTGGGCTGATTGTAAGGAAATATTTATTGCTATGGTGGTCTTTTTATGTTTTGGAAGTTCCATTTTACAGTCTAATCTAATTTCAAGATAAAAATAGGTTCAAATGCACCAACAAAGCTGCGATCGGAAAATCTTTGGAAATTGTGAACAGCAATAAATAATAGACCCATGAGGCTGCAGCTTGTTATTTACCACAAAAAAGAGCTCCTTTCTTCTCTTTCTTTAGTAAAACTTGAGCTAATATGCAACAAGTGTTACCAGTGTGAACTCGTTTGTACCGGTACGATCAATGAATGGTGCAAGAAATTAACAATAAAAACCATAGGTGGGCACAAGTCCGTTAATCGTTAATCCGTTAATAACGAACCTAACTTTTTCTTGAACTCGTTAATCCGTTAAAAAGTTTTTTCGTGTTAACGGACTAAATTAACTTTCGTTAAGTGCTGTTAACGGACTAAATTAACTTCCGTTAAGTTCTGTTAACTTCCGTTAAGGATTTATTATTAATATCTCGCATTATTCATTCATCGTACCGGTACAAACCAGTTTGCACTGGTAGCACTTGTTGCGTATTAGCACGAGTTTTGTAGAAGAAAGCGAAGAAAGAAACTTTTTTTGTGACAAATAATAAGCTGCAGCCTCACAGGTCTATTAATTATTGATGTTCGCAATTTCCAAAGATTTTCCAATTGCAGCTTCGTTGTGCATTTGAACTTATTTTGATCTTGAAATTATCTTAGACTTTAAAATGTAACTTCCAGAACACAAAAAGACCACCAGCATAGCAATAAATATTTCTTTACAATCAGCTCAACAACGTCAATACGTGTTCTAGAAGCAAGTAAACAAAAAGAAATGTAAATTACACGCAAAATGTTAACGAATTAACGGACTTTATTAACTTTCGTTAGTTAAAGCTGAAAATAACGGATTAACATTAACGGAGGTGTAAAGTTTGTTAACGGACTAGTGATTAACGAAGCTAACGTTTTGCATTAACTTGCCCACCTATGACAAAAACCTTAACGGAAGTTAGCAGAACTTAACGGAAGTTACTTAATCCGTTAACAGCACTTAACGGAAGTTAATTTAGTCCGTTAACATGAAAAAAATTTTAACGGATTAACGAGTTAATGAAAAAGTTAGCTTCATTATTAACGGATTAACAATTAACGGACTTGTGCCCACCTATGCTACTAACCATGTTATTGCCGGGCCGGATTTACATCGCGCTGGGCCCTTGGCACTCACTATAAAGATTTTTGCAAGATCTTCCTGCCAATTATAGGTGAATCCAAAAAAGTCTTACGATTTGAGCGCGGGGCCCCCAGCTGGTACTGCGTCATATTATGGTAAATCTGGCCCTAGTTAATGCATTACGATCAAAAAAAGGCTAGAGGTGGGCCTGAGATAGCAACTTTTAGGACGAAAACTCTCCATTTCTTCCGGGTTATACGTTTAAATTGGCAGGTAAAAATTGAAATGAGGGGGGCCCGGGGCTCCTGGTCTTCAATATTGTTGCTAGTTACTGTTGTGAGCAAAAAGTGCCAAAAAAATACTGAAACTAAAGAAACAATAAACTTTTTTGTCACATTTTCCTCACTGGTGAAATTTCAATTGGGGGGCGGGCCCCCTAGGCCCCTTCCCCCTTGGCTACACCTATTCTCCAATAAAGGAAAAGAAAAAAGGTGTTCGCAAATTTTCCGCGAGGTTTCTGGCGTTTTCCAACGAAATTTCAACTGTTCAAAAAATAGTGCTGTCCTCGAGCCGAGGACAATTTTGGACAATTTAGGACAAAGGACAATTTAGGGCAATTTTCGAGGACTTGAGGATTCGAAGCCATCAAGGCCCAGGCCAAGGACTTGATCTTCGAGGCCGAGGCCAAAGCCAAGGACTTCAAAATGTGTCCTCAAGGACGTTCTCGAGGCCAAGGACGTCCTCGAGGACTCCCACCTCTGTTACTTAGACCTTCAGTCCCTCCCCTCTTCCCCCCTTACTTCAGGTCAAGTCTAAAATACGTTTAAACGCTCTTATTTTGATGTTAAAGTTTCTAAATGACTTGGCTAAGGGGGCGTAAGCCCCTTCACTCTGGTTGCACCACTGACTGTGACCTCAAAATCTTGAGTGTGCTCTAAAAATCAAAACAGCTGGTTTTTGAAAAAAATGCTTTCACGTATTGTTTCATGAAATAATCACGTAAGAAGTACCGGTAACGATTCTGCAGGCTTACATCTCTCTTCCGCGACACATCCGTAAAGGCGTGTTAATAAGACGAAACATTGCGTCAGATTTATATACAGCAGTTGGTTGCCAGCAATTTCCCAAAGAATCGAGAAAACGTCAAAGGAAAATTATGTTGAACGTAATTATTCCTTTTTTAATTATTCCTTTTTTATTATAATTATTCCTTATGTTGAACGTAATTATTCCTTTTTTCATCATTGTTTGTTGTCTTGTCGTTGTGTGATATTCCAAAAACAGTAATTTGAGTAAGCCAAAATGGGGGGGCACAAGCAGCAGTTAGGGGGAGCACGGCCCCGTGCCCCCCCCCCCGTAGCGACGGCACTGCTTTTAGGACAAAACCTCTCAATAATTTCACCCGGGTTGTACATTTCAATTGTTTGGCCAAATCAACTTGATGCGGCCCGAGCCTCCTTGTCGTCAATATTATTGGAAATTAGAGTTGTACGCGAAGATACTAAAAGAAACTGAAAATGAAGAAACAATACTTTTTTGTCACATTTTGGTCCTCGGTGGCATTTTGATTGGGGGGGGACCCGGGCCCCTTGTTTCCCCCTACGGGCTACGCCTATGATTGTAACTTCAATCCTATTTGTGATAAGATTTTGTGTGCTTTTTTGCTAGTTTGCCTTTGTGTATATGTTAACGCGACACGAATAGTTCTATTTTGTATGATCGTGCTAAATATGTGATATTATTGGTAAAAGTTAAAATGGTGTTAAATAGTAATTTTAACTTGGAGTTGTAACGTACACAATTTGAACTTTTTAACAATTTTTGATTGTGATAAAATTTATTTTCTTTTGCATATATAATTGCGGTATGATACCATGGTTTAATTTAATCCACAATGTTGCTGGAAGCGATGTGAATTCAATAACATACTTAACAATAGCTTACAAACGGAAATATGTACAGCAAAAATTAAAGTTAAACGAAGACTGATGGAAGAACAAGGATAGAGAGCAATGGGGCTTTAATAGGTTTGGTTTAGAAATACAAAACAAATTCAAAGTGTTGACATGAGCAAAACTCGAGGCTTTGTGTATAAGTGAATTGGTAGCAATGTTTTGAGAATCTTCTCATTGTAATTACAATTGAAATTGTAATTGAATTACAATTACTTGAACTTGAATAATTGTAATTATAATCGAAAATTTTAGGTTGTAATTGTAATTAAAGCAAAAACAAGTAATTTTTCCAACCCTGCTTACTACTACTAGTTAGTAAGTTGTGGGTATAGGCCGTTTGCTGTAAATTCTAGGACGCTTAAAAATCGAGTTTGTAAAAAAGTTTGAGTGGCAAAAAAATTTTGATGCAGATAGACTGTATTTCATCCTAGGAGGTTTATATAAAAAGTTCTCCAAAAATTACCCTGCAGTTTTCGAGCAAATGGGGGTTAAAGTTGGGGATTTTCAAAACTAAAAATTACATATTTTCCGCATAATGTGCAAGTTTAAATCCTTTTATCATTTCTATTTGCTTATTTTGACAATTTTTCAGATGCGCTAATTTCTAGTTTGGTTTTAAAGTTAAATTAAGCAATTCTACCCAGCGCTCTCTAGCACTACTAGCGGCGAAATGTTTCTTTTGTGTTTATTTAAGCTTTTAATAATTTTCCCCTTAATTTTTCAGTGATTAACTATCGATAGGAGTTTACTTCATTTGTTTGAACGTACAATAATGACATAAACTTTTCCGAAAGCATTGGGCTACAGATAAAACTAAAAATTTATTTATTTTGGGGCCTTGTTTGACTAGAAAACAGTTAACAAAAATCAATAAAATTACCTACAAAAGCAAACATGTTTCAAATGCTTGTTAAATATTAAAAATAAGTATATTAACTTATAACAGCACAATTACAAACAGGATTTTTGATGAGGGTACTTTTAAAATGACGTAACCGGCCAGTGATGACGTCACAAAAAAACGTAATGAATGAATGAAACGTCACAATATAAATTGCAATATGAAGTTTTTGTCAAAATTTTGCAAAACCACGATATTTTTTGAGTTGATGAAAAGCAAAATCGCATTTTTTGGTAAAAATCAATTTTTGATGGGTGTGCTAGGTGAACTCTAACTCTAGGGTGCATCCGAAGCAAGTAACAATTGAAGAATACATTAGAACACTTTTGATTACTTAAGAAAGTGCAAAAAATAAAGCAAAATATGCAGGTTGCCGGTGATGTCTTAAGCTTCAACAATGTTTGGAGAAATCAAAACTTTTTCTATAATATCACCGATCACATTAATAGAAATTATTTTCATTGTCGTGGTCATCAATCATCACATTCAAGTTGCACGTTACGTGTTCGATATTTGAAGCAGATCTGGAGTCGAGGACACAATGTTTGACGCCAAGGACTGAAAAAAAATTCAAGGCCAAAACCAAGGACCGGCTTTTCAAGTACAGACCCTCTCGAGGCCAAGGGCAGAATTGGTCGAGGCCAAAGCCAAGAACCAAGGACAAAATTTTAAAAAAAGCTATGGTCGGCAAACTTTGACTGTTTTTAAGCGCGAAAGTGTAAGACATTGCATTTTGTTAAGTTTTTCATGATAATTTGAAAATGGTAGTTTCTAAAAATAACGAATGTTATTTTGAAGTTTTACGCGTTAGCAGCAATTTTGATTACGTTCCATAGCGGTATCGTGGTAGTAAAACAATTAAGACCGTTATGCGAAATGAGAGTAACTAACTTCTGAACATGGAAACGGTCAATTTTAAGACCTTAACTTCATCAGTTAAAACCCCAATGAAAACGTCCTCTGAGTGATTATGGATCTCTCATTCCCACCGTTTTAGTGCTTTTTCCAAACCAACCTTTATTGTTTGAACGACTTCTTTTTGTAGATTTTTAAAAATGTTAATTATCATAGTTTTCAAACATTGTATAGCGACAACGATATTATTATCTAAAAGTATTGCGAAATAGAGTAAAATAATTTATGTTTTTAAAATGATTTAAGGGACCGTATCCAGTATTTGCAAGCTCACGACCTTGGAAAAAACGGGGCCTGGGGTCTAGGGCAAAGTTCACATGCCTCTGTTGAATTTTAGTGACTTTTTTTTTAATAAAAAAACTATTTTTGTGATTTTGAAAGAGGTGAAACAATTAAATTTTTTAAGCAATTTTAAAAAAGAAAATACCGGTAACGTAAAAGTTAAGTTGAAAAACTTTAGTTTTATCACATTTTCCCCAATCCTAATTTTAATTAATCTTTTTTTACGTTTTATTACACATGATATTTTTCTATAGCTCATTAATTGCCTATCGATGAATGAGGGCACGCGTTTCTGTCGCCAAACGTCACTTTGTAAAATTTAACATAAATTATTTAATGGCAAAAATAACTTGAGAATCTTAGCAGGGCTGTATCAAGGAAAAAGGCCCGGAAGAAATTTGCAATTTGACCGGGGTCGCCCTCCCCCTCTGAAGAGCTCACAATTGTGGAAACGTAAAAATAATAAATCATTATTTTTTTTTGAAAAAGGCCCAAATTTTTTATGGGAGCTTCTCCTCGTCTTAATGACGTCGTGTGAAAAATTGATTGACTGCAGCGCGCATCTTTCCAGCCAGTAGCGTTGCTAGGGGGGGGCAAATGGTGCTATAGCCCCCTCCCCCCCATTGGCCTGAACAGTATGCAAAATAGCATGCTTTTAGCAGTTTTAAGGTTAGTTTTTGCCCTAAAACGGAAAATAGCCCCCCAAACGAAAATATCCCCCCCAAAGATCGTGAAATGAGAAGTAGAAGTGGGTGTCAGTTGACAGAAAAACGCTCTGAATTTCGGTGAAGACTTTTTTTTTTAGAGATCACTCGATTTTGGCAGAAAAACGCTCTAAATTTGCCTCAATCCAATTGAAACCAAATGAAAATTCGGGTCAAGTTCGTTTACGGTTGAATCAAACTTCAAAAAAAGCCCCCCCCCCCCCCTTTGCGAAATCCTTGCAACGCGACTGTTTCCAGCCATTCAAACAATTGTAGTTATATTTAATTTCACGCTCTCATTTTTAACTCCACATGTAGCGCTTTTTTCTGATACAGTATAGTTTATTATTTGTCGAGGACAGAGGTGGAGTCAAGGACACAACGGTCGAAGCCTAGGCCAATGATACAAAAAAATCCGAGATCAAGGCCAAGGGCTGACTTCTCGAGGCCTAGGACAGGATGCTCAAGGCCAAGGACACAAGGCGCAGGTGTTCTCCAAAACGAAAAAAAGGTCTTCGCGCGAGGAAATGCCAATTTCCAAGATAAAGTGAAAAAGCTCATGGCCATGGATCATTTTCAACAATTTAATGTCCTCGGCCGAGCAGGGCATTTTCGAGGACTTGCAGGCTTCAAGGCCAAGGATTTAACCTTTGAGGCCAAAGCCAAGGACTTCAAAATGTGTCATCGAGGACTCCGCCTCTGTTGTTTAGGATTCTTAGCGGCGATTTTTGATGCAAAAATTGCTCAGCAAATGTGGCTTTTTCCCAGATCACATAACAGTGATTAGAGTGCTGCTCTTTCTTATTTCAAAAAAAAATCTTCGCAATTTTTGCTCGCATACATTCAGAACAAGGTGGCTTACTCAAGATAAGTTTTGTTAGTTATATCACGGATACACTAACATATTCTGTTTAATATGCTATCCCTGGTACAGGCACGTAGCCAGAAATTCACAATGGGGCAGTGGCGGATCTAGAAAATTTTGTTGGGGGGGGGTTTTAAGCACAAAACCTCAAAAATTCGGATGTCTTCACCGAAATTGAGAGTGATTTTTCGACCGATAGCAGAAATTCAAACTTTTTTTCGCCCAAAATCAGGAGGTCTCAAAAAAAAAAAAAGGTCTTCACCAAAATTGAGAGTGATTTTTCGGCCGAAATCGGAAATTCAAGCGTTTTTTCGCCCAAAATTAGGTGGTCTCCAAAAAAAAAAAAAAAAAAGAGGTTTTCACCAAAATTGAGAGTGATTTTTCGGCCGAAATCAGAAATTCAAGCGTTTTTTCGCCCAAAATTAGGTGGTCTCCAAAAACAAAAAAAGGTCTTCACCAAAATTGAGAGTGATTTTTCGGCCGAAATCGGAGATTCAAGCGTTTTTTCGCCCAAAATTAGGTGGTCTCCAAAAATTAAAAAAAAAAAAAAGGTCTTCACCAAAATTGGGAGTGATTTTTCGGCCGGGTTCATTGTTTAGGCTGGGGATGCATCCCTAACTGGAGCCGAATTATTCGAAATAGAGGCTGATTTTTCGGCCAAAATCGTTACTTTTAGGCTGGTGGAGGGGGATGCATCCCCCCCCTAAATCCGCCACTGCAATGGGGAGGGCTGTTTTGGGGGTCTGGGGGCGGAGCCCCCAGCCGCTGGAGGTCAAATGGGGTCTGGGGGAGAAACCCCCAGCCGCTGGAGGCACGGAGGTCTGGGGGCAGAGCCCCTAGCGCTCAATAATTTTGGATTTTATTGCAAAAACAACTTAATTTTAGGGCTATTTTAATAAAAATAATGCTTTTAAAAAGTGGTATAGAAGTTGGCAGTGCAACATGATTCAACCGGTTGCATTAACGGGCTATGTGGGAGGTGGCTAATGATAAGATTGCAGTTCTCTTGTTTACATGCTGGTAAATCATAAAATCCTATTATTCAATAAAATTCAAACGGAGTAATCTATTTCGTCTATATTTTATAAAGGAAAATAATCGGGGGGAGAGGGGGAGGCTAATGAAAAGAGATTTTAGAGAAATGATTGGTAATTAATCAACACTGAATAGCCCCTCTCTCCTTTATTTCTGAGTTTATAACATATTTGTTAATAAAACCTATGTTTGGCGTTTTTGCACTAGCAATCAAAATTTATTGATTGTTTATTTTTGGGCATTTTTCAAAGTTTTTATTGATTTGTGACTTTAATTTTTGACAAATTAGCCTCTCCTGAAGATATGTTGCAAAAGATGCTCTAAATCACTTTTTAGTCCATTCCAGCGCAAAAAACAGCCTCAAAAGACCTAAAAACGTGGTATTTTTCTTATTCTACGTTTTGGTTGACAGGCCAATGGGGGAGGCTATAGGCCCTCCACCCCCCGCTTCCCCCCTGGCTACGCTACTGCCGTGGTAACTGTATTACATTTCATTATCACGCACATATACTTTTTTCCGAGTCCATACTCAGATAAGCACGGTCATGAGTTAGCATTAGCAACTCAAAAATGTTTGCGTCAGGACCCCGGATCTCTTGTTATGGCTCTTGATGGTTTTAGGGCTTTGCGGTTTGTACCACCCGCACCGGAAATATTAGCAGAAATAAGAATAACAATTCTACACTGCCTTTTGCCCCTCATTCTCTGATTATAGCTTTCACACAATGCCATTTAAAATAAGGTTTACTATGACTTGGCAATCACAATATATGATATTTTTCAAATAAGGAAAAAAAATGAATTGAAAAGCTAGAATTTTTGGTTATTTTTTGTTTGGTTATTTTCCTTTTCAACCAATCAAAAAATAATGCTGTCCTTAAGCCGAGAACAGGACATTTTCGAGGACTTGTAGGCAGTGGTGTAGGAGGCGGGGGGTCCGGGGGGCACTGGCCCCCACGCTTGGTTTTAAAGTGTCGAAATTTTGGGCAATTATATATTATTTGGGCAATATTGCATTAAAATTTTGGGCAATTTCATATTTTTCGGGCAAGTTTACGTCAAAATTTCGGGCAATTTAATATTCATCAAACCGTCTCAATTTCAATGAAGACCTTTTTTTTTGGAGGTCACCTTAATTTGGACGGAAAAACCGATCACTTTCCGGGCAAAATTCATTGTCATTTTTCGGGCAAAAGTTTGGTGCTCCCCCAAATCCTTTTGAGCTACTACGTCCATGCTTGTAGGCTTCAAAGCCAAGGACTTGAGCTTCTAGGCCAAGGACTTCAAAATGTGTCCTCGAGGACTCCGCCTCTGATTTAAACTTCGTTAAACAGAGTGCTACTAGGCTAAAATTGAGAGAGCGTTGAACAAAATCTCAAATGACAAGTCGCAGTTTCTTCATGGGAGTTGGGTCTAGAAGTACAAATCTATTCTATTTTATCTAGGAGCCTGCACAACAATGCTAAGTCTACAAATACAAATCTACATTAGGCCTAGTTGTTTGAGAAACAATGCTAGGTCTATATGTCTTGTGCATTTTCAAATCTAAAAGTCTCGACCATTTTCGCAGCACTGTCATAAAATTACTACTGATACCTGAACACAGCAGTTTGCGACGATGTTCTGCTTGGCAGATCATATAACTTTATTATCTTTGTACCAGTAACTATAGGCTATTTTAAAGTACTGTTTTTAAACAATGCTTCATAATTTCTGCCTGGCACGTCATATCACTTTTGGTTACCAAGTACCTGGCTATCTATACTGTGTAGACCTAGGTCTACTTTAAAGCGATGTTTCATCATGGATACTAGTATTTATTGCTAGTAATTTGCCAAAAATTTCTTTTTAAAACAAATTTAAGAACAAAATCCAACTATTGCACCCACTTAACCCAATTTAAGTTAACATAGTAAGAAAACTAACCGTTAAATCAGTGTAGCCTACCTCAGGACCTGATCCAAAGCAGTTTTTAAAAATTCGTTGAAGGGAAAGTCCCCAAGTTATTCTATTTTATGATTGGTCGATTCCGGTTGTCTCATTGTATTCATCCGCATTTTAGAAGCCAACTTTCAGGTCAAATTAAAAAAATACTGCTGGAAAATAAGTGAAGAACTTTTGCATGTGAGTTTGTGAGATGAAAATCAATGTATTTAAGCAAAAAATAAGTTGCCACTCAAATTTTTTTACAAGGTGAACGCTAGAATTTACAGCAAACGGCCTAGTATTAGATTAGACCTACTGTATTATTGCACTATCGTTTCTGATTACTGCACTGAGAATAGCCTACGCGAGTACCGGTATCTATTCTGTTATTTTATGTAATTGCTTTGTTGGTAGTTGTACAATATCGGTAACGGAACTTCTCATGCCTTCGTGAAAGAAGGGTTGGCAAGAATAGGACTGGTAGACCAGGTTGGTGTTGTTCTAGGGCTGTTATAGTAGGCAATAGCTTACAGTAGGCCTATTTGACTTGGACTTCCTGCAGACATATGCTACCCGACCTGATCTACAATATGATAGTTTTTGGCTTCAAATTTCATATCATTCATAGGCTAAAAACATCACCAAAGCTGGTCTAACTTTGATACAACAGATTATATCACTCGTATAATGCCACCGTTGAATTGAGTTTGAATTAGAATCGCTGTCTAAAGCAAAATCCTTTCACCTTCTTCATCGAACATCGCATTCCTTAGTCAGCAAAAATTTTTGCAATCTCATGCCTGTTGTGACGTCGCAAATTGACGCAGAGTTAAATGAAGTAAATCGTATTTTCGCGAGTAAAGAAAATTGGGGAGAAATTATCTCAAGTAGTTCTCATTTCTTCAAATAAAAAACGGATTTCGAGCAGTATCTCTATAAATGAGCATTCAGATCGAAAAATTTTTGTTCGCTTTATCTCAAAAAAAAATTGATAAATCTAAAGACTAACTTCACCAAATTTGAGCTTTCTACGATCTTTCGTTTCCGAGATATAACAACTTTCCCTTAAGAAAGGCTTTCCCCCCTCAGAAAATTTATCAGGGTTGGCAGTTAATAATAAAATTTCATAAAGTTGCTGCGCATGTTCCTAATTCTTAATAGGTGTTTGTGGCAAACTTGTTTTCAAGACAAGGTAAAGGGTCAGAATTGTAAATGAGCTGCCTTTCAAGTAAATATGAGTTAGCTTTCCTAAAGTGAATTGTCAGCAGGGGTGCCGAAACCCGGGGCAGTAGCGCAGCCAGGGAGGGCGGGGTGGGGAGCTATAGCCTCACTCCCCCCCATTGGCCTGTCAATCAAAATCCAGAATAGGGAAAATACCGTTTTTAGCTCTTCTGAGACTGTTTTTTTGCGCTGGAATAGACTAAAAAGTGGTTTAAAATATCTTTTTAAGCATATATTCAGGGGGGAGCTACTTTGTCAAAAATTAAAGTCACAAATTAATGAAAACTTTGAAAAATGCCCAAAAATAAACAATCAAATTCATTGCTAGTGTAAAAACGTCAAGCATAAACTTTATCAACAAATATATTATAAACTCAGGAATAAGGAAGGGGGGGGGGGGGGGGGTGCTATTCGTTGTTAGTTAATTACCAATCACTTCTCTCAAGTATCTTTCCATTAGCCCCCCCCCTAATTGTTTTTCTTTATAAAATATAGACGAAAAAGATTACTCCATGTGAGTTTTATTGAATAATAAAATTTTATGATTTACCAGCATGTAAGCAAGAGAACTACAATGTTATCATTAGCCACCTCCCTCATAGCCCATTAATGCAACCAGTTGAATCATGTTGTGCTGCCAATTTCTATGCTACGTTTTAAAAGCAATATTTTTTATTACAATAGCCCTAAAATTAAGTTATTTTTGTAAAAAAATACAAAATTTTCGAGCGCTGGGGATCCACCCCCAGACCCCCAAATTAGCCCCCCCATTGCGAATTTCTGGCTACGCGCCTTCCCGAAGGGATATATCCAAAAAAAATTTGACTGCATCCCCCCCAATAATTTGACTGTGGTCTGCATTTGAGCGCTGGATGATCTTTGGACTGTTTCTTTTTGTCTTTACTTGATTTCGGAGGTAAAACCTCTTCCAGTTTCGGTGAAGACCTTTTTTTTTGTTTGTTTTTCTTCACTTGCTTTCGGGGGCAAAAACTTTTCCAGTTTCGGTGAAGACCTTTTTTTTGGTCCCCAATTGATTTTGGGGGCAAAAGCTCTTCCAGTTTCGGTGAAGACCTTTTTTTGATCTTTACTTGATTTGCTCACGTGAAAAAATTAGTGGTCGAGCTTCATCCCCACCAATGTTGAAAATAGGGCAATATTGGGGTAAAATTGCAAATTATCCCCCCTCAATGCTCAACATAAATTGACACCACTGATTGTCAGTCACAATATTGACAAAATGGCAACACTGAAGTAAAAGGAAATTGTTACTTTTGAACTGCTTGTTATTTGCTTGTTAGCCATTACTTTTTACTTTTGAACTGCAATATCTTGAAAGCGATGGAATGTACAACTGCGTGCAGTCAAGCGTAACGTGTCTTAATGCATGTTTTTGAAATGCGTATTTGTAACCATTTTATTAAAGTCTATATTCGTGGAGAAAAAATACTAAAAAATGTTAAAAAATTCAAGAAACTAATGTTTCAAATTTGAAAACAAAATTCATTCGCGTTGCCGAGTAATCGCCAATTAAAAAAACCGTGACGTCATCAGTTGCCG
The DNA here is from genome assembly GCA_963965965.1 of Trididemnum nubilum. Lineage (NCBI taxonomy): Eukaryota > Metazoa > Chordata > Ascidiacea > Aplousobranchia > Didemnidae > Trididemnum > Trididemnum nubilum. The sequence continues at coordinate 20,521,157 of OZ014472.1, forward strand.
GTCCATGTAGTAGTCTATGGTACCACTTTTTTCGAAATTTAGTTTTGCATGAATGATTTTGTGCCATCTTGAATAATGACACAATTTCAAAATCATTCATCCAGAACTTTTAAAGCTAACTATCGAAAAAGGCACATCTCCGATTTTTTCAAGTAAGATATCAAATGAAAGCTCTTGACCTCCTCTTTCTATTGATAAAATAAAGAGTATGTGTATTTGTGTTTATCAAGTTCAAAACATGAAATAATTTATCATGAATGATTTTGAAATTGTGTCATTATTCAAGATGGCACAAAATTATTCATGCAAAACTAAATTTTGAAAAAAGTAGTACACTTACACCAGATACCATGGGCAACCTTCTCACCGAATTTGAGCTTTGTAACTCAAAAACTCACTAATTTGTAAACATTTTAAATATTAAGGTCAAAATCTTAATAAATCTTAACGCTTGAGTGAACACAAAAATGGCGATTTTTGGTGGACCATAACTTTCTACCCCCTAAACCAAATTCGTTGATATGGGTATCATTTTTCTCAGAATGACCAGCTCTATAATCTCCCGAAATTTCATTAAAATCTGAGATGGTGGGTTACATGGCCTGGTCAAGGTGACAAAGAATGACCCCTGAGAGTAACGTGGGGATTTGAAAAGGCTGAGCTATTTAATTCTTTTAAATAGCTTTCAAATTGTATCAATTTAGTTTTTTGAATGGCTCCAAAAATGTGCAAAATTTGATTCGAATAGCATTAAATTGGCTATTTTTTTTCTTAAATATCACAAAATTGCCCAGCAGCTAGGGTTTTGACCCTTAACCTCGCTGTGTGATATGCTTTAGTTTCACCTGTTTGCTCGGCACGCTGCCCAAATGAGGCATTTTGCGAATAATTTCAATGTTTAGGTTAATCAAGCCCCTTACCACTCTTCACAAAATTCAGGTTGCAGTCAGTGATGCAACCACCAAGGAGGTTAAGGGAGCTTAGCCTCCCCTTCTGAACTTTTGAATTGAATTTTGAACGCATTTTGAACAATGAGATTTTCCAAAAAAAAACTTTTGCTTTGCCAAAAGAAATTACCAAAAAAAATTACCGGTAATTAGAAATATTTTCTGGGACACTCAAGAAGGTTTGAAATTTCAAACACTATTGAAATATATCCTTCATCGACAACATAGTGACTGATAATAATAAAAAAAATCCTATCCAAGCTTAGGCCGTTGGAACTGTCAAAATATTTGTCTCTTAACCATCTGCTGATACAAAAAAAAATAACGTCCTAGCTTAAGTCGTTCAAAAAATTGATTTTTGGAGGGTCCATTTGAGGGGGTTTCCCCAAAACTATGTCAAAATAATTGTCTATCAAATATCTACTGATATCACAAAGAACTAGCGCCCTAGCTTGAGCTGTAAAAAAAATAATTTTTGGAGTCCATTTGGGGGGCTACCGAGAGAGTGGTACCTAGTAGTATTCTTTTATTGTCGAGCAAAAATAATTACACAGACTGCTAATTCAGCAAACATTAGACGACACGACTTAGCACGACGAGAAGAAGCGAAAGACTAAAATAAGAACGTCGCTTAATCAAGCGACACGGTCGCCGAGTCTGCTCCTCCTCTTAGAAATAGTACAAAATTCGGCTGTAGGATTTCGACACTGAAAGGAAGGTTTTGTTCTAATTTAGGTAATTAGAAAAAAATTGACAAAAAAAAGAAAAGGGAAAAAAAAGAATAAGAAACACAGAAACAAACAGATAGGCATTCATTTCTGTATACACACAAGTAAAAAATGATTTCGCATATAAACAGGTACGGGATTTCAAAAAGTAGAGTGTTAGTATCTTTGATGATGTTTTGTCACTGGAAGTTAAAACTTTATATCTTATATGTTTGGGTAAACTATTCCAAATTTTAACACCAGAAATTTATGCGATTGATTAGTTTTAACCAGCGATGTTCTTTGCACATAAAAACTTTTGGATGAAACACTTTGGGTCGAGTACGTATGGATAGAGGACAAAGTTCTAAAAATCGTTGATTGATTGCTACAAAATACAGGTAATTTATTTAAATTGACTTTTGCCATAAATTTGGCAACTTCTAATTTGTAAATTTCATCGATATTTAAGACTTGCAGTTGTTCATATAATGGTTTTAATCTAGTTTTTGTACCAAATTTGTTGCATAATGTTTTTATGATACGATTTTGTTTGACTTGTAGTTTATGCTTAATGGTTTTGGAAAAATTTCCCCAGCAGATAATTGCATATTGGAGATGAGAATACACTAAACTATAATACACTGACATTAAAGCTTTTTGAGGTATATACTTGTGTAATTTAGAGATGTCACCAGAAGCTGCCGATAATTTAGTTTCAATGTGTTTTTTCCAAGTGAGTTTGTCATCAAGAAATACTCCTAAATATTTCACGCAATTGGCCAGTTTTATTTCACAATCATTTATTTGCGGAAAAATTTTTTCTTTGGTTTTAGTGAAGAATAAAAATTGGTTTTATTTACATTTAGTGACAATTGATTTGATTTGAGCCAGAATTTGTTTTTGATAATTCGAAATTCAACATGGTTTGCAAACAATTTACATTTTTATGGGACAACATCAAAACACTGATATCTGCATACAACGTTGTCTTAAAGTTGGAACAATTAGATAAGTCATTGATATAAATGAGGAAAAGAATTGGGCCTAGTACACTGCCTTGGGGTACTCCAATGTTTATATCTAAGAGCGATGATGAATAGCCGTTTCCACTTACAAATTGTTTACGGTTTGTGAGACAAGATCTAATAACACCATTGGCAACTCCTCTTATTCCATATTGATCCAATTTAAATAGTCGTATTTTGTGATTACAAGTGTCAAACGCTTTAGCTAAGTCCAAGAATATAGCGCAAACACTATTATTATTAACCAAATCATTGATGATTAGTTCATTTAGATGAGCAATAGCAAGGGTAGTGGAATGATTTTCTCGAAATCCAAATTGCTTCGGAACAGAAACATTGTACTTTTTCCAAAAATTTAAAAGTCTACTCTTGATTATTGTTTCAAATATTTCGTTAAAAACAAAGAGGATTGATTTAGGACGGTAATTTTTCATTTCAGATTTGGAACCCCCTTTATGCAAAGGTGTAACCCACGCTATTTTAAGTCCATCCGAATAATGACCACTCTCCAAACAGGAATTAAAAATTCTAGATAGAAAAGGAGATAGCGAGTGTGCAGCTGCCTTGATAAGTTTTGTAGGTAGATCATCATACCCAGGTGCTTTGTTGGAATTTAGGTCTTTTATAATATTCACTATCTCTTCATCATTAGTGGGTTCAAAACAAATGGAATGTGAGACTCGCTTTCCGTAAAAGGACTGAGAATTTGCTTTTATTGAAGATTTATCAATAGATTTGGCTATTTCGTGGCCAATGTTGCAAAAATATTTGTTGAGCTCGGATCAAATGCTTGAGGGATTTGTTAAGGGGATTCCATTGACATTCAGTCTAGACGGTAATGAAGAGGAGTTATGTTTACCTTTTCTTAGAATTTTGTTAATTGTTTTCCAGGTCGAGGAAATGTTGCTACTTTTACCTATTTCTTTTTGAAAAAACATCGCTTTCGCAGTTTCTTGTTGAAGAGTTAATTTATTTCTGAATGATTTATAGGTTTTGAGATCAGCATCACTGTGAGTTTTCTGATACTTAGCGAAAAGTTTGTTTTGCTTTTTAATTGATTTTAAAATCTCTTGGGTTATCCAAGGTTTTTTTGCAAAGTTGAATGGTTTTCTGGATAATTTTGTTTTTGGAAAAAGTTTATTAACAATGTCAGTTAAGACTTTTGTTAATTTTTCAAAATTAGGTGCTTCTCAACTTTGAAGTTTGGAATTTGAGTCTTCAACAAAATTTTCGATTAAATGCGGTTTGATAATCCTAATTAATGCCCTGTTTTCATCTTTTCTTTTAGTTTTGAATTTTAAATGAACTATTGTTGGAAAATGGTCAGGCAAAGAATGGGTAATTACTGCAGGTGAAACGACACTATTCATCATCAAATTGTTTACGTAAATGTGACCTAAAATTCATTGTTTACTTGGACAAATTCTAGTTCCTCCAAACTATGTCAAAACATTTGTCTCACAAAAATCTTCTGATTTCAAAAAAACTAAGGCTCTAGCTTTAGCCGCTCAAAAAATTGATTTTGGGGGTCCATTTGAAAGGGTTCTCAAGGGGGATTGGCTCCCCAAACTATGTCAAAATATTTGTCTATTAATACAACTCGTATCTACTGATATAAAAAGAGCTAGCGCCCTAGCTTAAGCCGTTCAAAAAATTGTTTTTTGTGGTCCATTTAGGGGAGTGGTACCCTCAATCGTGTCAAGATATTTGTTTCTCAAATATCTACTGATATAAAAAAGAAATTCGCCCTAGCTTTAGCCGCCAAAAAAATTGATTTTTTGGGGTCCCATTTTAGAGGGATTCTTGGGAGAGCAACCCAAAAAAATTTCGGGAAACAAAATTGCGTTTGCAGCTTAACAACTTTACATAAATATTAGATTTCGATGTTTTGTGGTGAACCTCTCTGTGTATACCTTTTTCCAGCACAGAGAGGTTCACAAGTATACATGGTATCGACCTGGATAAAAAATCTTTGATAGATACTACTTTTCATTGTTTACATGAATTGGATCGATAAATGCAGCCAAGCTGATGAGTGTGCCACGATTGGAAATTGCAAAATCAGTCGTCTGCTATTCGCTGATGATTTGGTTCTGCTTTCTTCCACAGAATCTGGCCTCCAGCGCGCATGAAACAGCTTTGCAGATGCATGTGACACCGCCGGAATGAAAATAAGCACGGCCAAAACTGCAATACTTCATCTTTCAAGAAACCCTGATCAGTGTGTGTTGCAAGTGAATGGAGCGACACTGAAGTAGGTAGAGAAGCTAAAGTATCATGGGGTTGCATTTACGAGTAACGGAAAGCAAGATGAAGAACTGGATATCCGAATAAGCAAGGCCAGTGCAGTAATGCTAGCTTTGCACTATTCGGTTGTCGTGAAACCAGAATTGTCCAAAAAGGCGAAGCTCTCAACTTTTAAAACAGTTTTTGTCCCCATTCTCACTTATGGTCATGAATCTTGGGTAATGGCCGAAAGAGTTCGATCACAAGTGCGAGCGTCCAAAATGAGTTTTTCATGAAGAATCGAAGGAGTTACACTGTTTAACAAGGTTCATAGCTCTGAGATTCGAAAATCTCTCAACATCGAGCCGTTACTTTTCCGAATTGAAGGATCTTAGCTCGGATGGTTTGGCCATAGGTGGACAAGTTAATGCAAAACGTTAGCTTCCTTAACCACTAGTTCGTTAACAAACTTCACACCTCCGTTAACGTTAATCCGTTTTTTTAAGCTTTAATCAACGGATGTTAATAAAGTCTGTTGATTTGTTAATATTTTGCGTGAAATTTACATTTCTTTTTGTTTACTTGCTTCTAAAACACGTATTGATACTGTTGAGCTGATTGTAAGGAAATACTTATTGCTATGGTGGTCTTTTTGTGTTTTGGAAGTTACATTTTACAGTCTAATATGATTTCAAGATAAAAATATTTTCAAATGCACTAACAAAACTGCTCTCTGAAAATCTTTGAAAATAGCGAACAGCGATAAATAATAGACCTATGTGGCTGCAGCTTATTATTTGCCGCAAAAAAGAGCTCCTTATTCTGCACTTTCTTCAATAAAACTCGTGCTAAAACGCAACAAGTGTTACCAGTGCAAACTGATTTGTACTGGTACGATGAATGAATGGTGCAAGAAATTAACGATAAAAACCTTAACGGAAGTAAACCGAACTTAACGGAAGTTAATTCAGTCCGTTAACATGAAGAAACTTTTTAGCGGATTAACGAGTTAATGAAAAAGTTAGCTTCGTTATTAACGGATTAACGGACTTGTGTCCACCAATGGGTTTGGCCATCAACGTCCTGGCGTTCTCGCCTTTGTAACATCCGTGTCTAAAGGATGAGTACCAATGCAGTCAACCTGCTCGGTTGAACAATCTGAGAATTACTCTCGGGCTTGACTTATTATCAAAGTTATTACTAATGGGCAGCAGTGCAAGCGATTCTGTTACCTAAGTTAAAGTTCACTTACACATTGCGTAGGCCTCATATGGGCCCATTGCAACGGTCGCTGCTATGTTCATTATTGCGTAGTTACTGGTCGAACTCAGCAAGCCTTCCAGCTGCCTGCAAGTACGTGGCCAGTTTGTTTGTGTTGTATTTTGTAACCAAAATATTTAACACAAATATCTTGTTAAAACTTGCAATTGCCTGCATGATGATTTGGTGCTTCATTCTCTAGGCTGCACTTTGGGCATAGAGAAGACTCAGCGCGACCTGTAGTTTTCTTATGTCGCTCTAGATTGTAATGATAGTTAAAACTTGCACTATTTTATTTAATTGATACCTGTTAAGGTTAAACGAGGACTAAAAGCAAAATCAATGGGGGGCATTTAAAGTTAGGCGAATCGTATTAGAATAGATTGGTGTTGACTTCATCATTTTTGACCCAGCCGTTCCAGAGATATTCTACTTCAAACACGACGTCGGGGCCTCTAATGTTATAAATTTTAATAGCTTTTATTGGCAACCCTAAGGATGATAGCCTTAGCGTCGTTAGTGACGCCTTCCCAGTTCTAACTTAAAGCAACGCCGCTGAAGACTACGAGTACCCAGAGGTGGGTAAGGTACTTTCTAAAAGTACCGCGGTACCGGTACTTACTTGAAAAAAGTACCGTCGCTAACGGTACTTGTAGTATTTTTAAAAAGTACCGCAGTACCGGTACTCGGTACCGGTACTTTTTGATGATTCAACTTAATTTTCGTAGAATCTTTGAAGAACGTTTGTTTCAAAAAATTTGTAATTTTTAGGGAAAAAAAGCACGACAAACCAAGATTACGACCAAACATTTACTCTGAGAAAAATCAGATCGTCAATTTGCAGCTTAATCCAACTCTTTGGTGTTTTAATCTGATTTTACACGGCGGGCATTGTTGCTCCACTCTCGATTTTTTTGGGATAAATACCCAGAAAAAAACAATTTTTTTCAAACTGAGTCAAATTTCATCACAACTAAGGGTGCGTTTAGACTGGACGCGAAGCAACGCGAAGCGACGCAAAGCAACCAAAATTTGACGTCATCGACAGCTCGCGAAAGGTTGCGACCGCTAGCAACCTTCGCGAGCAGTTGCGCAACAGCGCTTGCTTGCAGGCTGTAGTAAGATAACCAACTAATTCACTGATTTGATTTTTACGATCGCAGTTTACTAGAAAATAATATGAATAGTTCATTTGTATGGTTTAGCGCCTATTTATCAGTCCAAAGAGTAGGCCTAGGTTGTTGGCAAAGTTAGATTCGCGATAGCCCTAGGCTAGCCAAGTTAATTTGGATCTAGACAGCTAAGGCTGTAAATCCTAGAGTGATTTTTCATTGCTATGCTGGATCTCAAAGCTTCATTGTAATGAATGCAGCAAAGCAGTAGGCCTCGCCCCACGACATCTAGCTTTTAAACCAAAACTTTTTATTCTGTGCAGCATAGCAGAAGACCAGTCCAGTAGTTCTTTTGGCTGAGCAGCTTTTGCTTTTTTGTCTTAAAGTAAACTTAAACTAACATGATGTTTTGTTTCAGAATATAAAATAACCCACCAACAGGCTAGTTTTGAGTGTGTTGATAGTGTTTTTACCCATTGTTTGTTAGATTGTTGTTTTAAAAGTAACCACAATTGAACAATTCCTTGAATACTGGAAAACTCGCAAAAGTTTTTTCACTGCCTTTTTGACCAAGCCAACTTGGTGAAAAGAACTGTGTTTAGAATTGGTTTCAAGCTACACTGCTACATACAAGAGCTAGATAGATACAAAAAATCGAAAAATTCCTATGAACTTTTGGATTGGCCTAATTAGTAGCCTAGTCACTTCTTTGAATAGCTACAAACATGGAATTTTTTCTTCTGAATGTCCTCTTGAAAGTCTTCTTGTTTCTGAAGCTTTGTGACCATGATCAAGTTGAACTGGAAGCAATGGTTTTGGACTACCCCAAGTTTTATAATTATGAATATTGTAGTCTGGTAGTGATTTTTCACTCCAGTCCTAATTGATGAAAATAGAAATGTCAAGTGTGTTAAATATTCATTTACTGTGTCTTTGTGTAATATCTGAATTTACTTGTTTGTGAATTTCAAAACATTTTTACTGTCTCTTAAAATTTTAACTGCTTTACATGGTGAATAAAGTGAAAAAGTAAACAATGTTAAGTCTGAAGTTCAATCATTGCATTTGCAGTCAGTGTATTTAGATGAACTAGAAAGCCAATATATATCTAACCAGTAGAAAGTGAGTTCTGTTTTTTTGCTGAGGTTACTGTTATTGGTAGAGAAGTACCCGCCAAGCAAGCTCATTACTATTGTTCCATTCTCTAAACTAAACAAAAAACTTGATACAGCATTTATAATAAAAATAATTGGACTGGGGAAGGAAACGTCAGTTACATGAAAATGTGAGAACTAACAACACTTTTATTCAGATGCTTGAGTAACAATTTTCAAATGAAAAAATCCAAATGTTTTTTTTTATCAGGGGCATAACCAAAAACATGCTTAGAGGGGGCTTGATCTTACTGCAATAAATTTGTCTGTTTCTTACAAACGGTGGTTTAAAGCGAAGCTCTTTGAGGTAAACGCAACCGTCGCAACGTAGGTACTGGTACCGCAAGAAAATGCAAACTAATAAAATGCTCTCGATAGCATTTAACTTCGCACTAAACATCGATAAGCGCTCCGCTAGCGAATAAAACACCAAACTTAGTTTTAGAGGCTGACTTTTCCTCAAAGCAACTGCTGGTATCAGGTATCATTGTGCTAAATTCTTGTCCTTCGATGATAGTGTCAAATCATGCAAAAACTGCTATGTTTTTTTGCTTTCTCCAGCAAATCAACACAGCAATCCATTGCACAATAAGCAAAAAATCCACTACATAACTGATGACAAATCCAGCTTTCAGTTTCACTCATAGAGTTAACATTGGGAGTCTTCAAAAACAGCACTAAATAACACATACAAACAACTGTTTAAGCTTACTACAGGTATCATAACATGCTTGCCTGAAAAAGAAAAATCACATCAAAAAACCAACATAGTTAATGATTTAAATGAACCTGTAGACTAGCCTATTGGTTTACACTCTACAAGATACCGGTAGATCTACCACTACCATAATGAGACATGGATGGTGAAAGCGTTTAAGGATTTGTTAACTGAGTAAACACCTAAAGAGAACTTTTGACATCTGCTTTCAGCTTTTTGCGTTTCTGCATTAAAACCCAGAACTGTCATCGCCAAAACAGATTAGGGCAAGTGTTCAGTGGAAGGACTAAACAAATCATTGATAGCTAGTAAATAGGCTAACTACTACTACTACGTTTTTGAAGAAATGACTAGTCTTTTCATTTCCAAATTCGATCTACTGTACTTCGTTTTTTAAATTTTTTTCTCAAGATTGTTTTGTTACCTGAGCTATTACTCTAGACTCTTCTTCACGGTTATTGCGTGATAACATAATATAAACTCAATCTTCGTTTTACCAGTAATTCCAGCGCGCTATGACGAAACAGAACCTGTGATTACTATAATAGCGCTTCAATAATAAAGTACACAAAGCTTTCTGCTCATTGAATACATTTTAAAAGTAAGTTGTTAAAATTAGCCTATGAAGCGACCAGTCGCGAAGATTAGCAACCACTCGCGAAGGCGCGAGTGACGTAATCGACCACTCGCGAAGGTCGCCAACCTTCGCTTCGCGTTGCTTCGCGTCCAGTCTAAACGCACCCTAAATCCTAAAAATATCAAGTTGTTGAGGTAAGGGAAAATTTCCCAATTTTGAGGTTTTCCAAAGTCATTTTCCAAAATCTGAGCATTTTTTGGCCAATTTATAATTCATACCTAAACTAAGTTACGTCATAAGACGTTTTTGTGACGTAACCATCTTGACTTGGTCATTTTGTGATTTTGTTTCCAAAAATAAAGTTATGTATAAAATTTGAACCGCTTGTGACTTCATCGCAAAACTGACGTCATTAAAAAAATGAGGCCGTGACGTTCACGCACGTAGCCAGAACCAATTTTTGGGGGACAAGCGAAACTTTGGAGGGGCAATGGCTTCACGCTGGGGGTGATCTCCAAAAAACAAAGGTCTTCTGTACGGAAAGCCACCATTTTCTGCAAGCTTTGTAGTGATCTCCAAAAAAAAGGTCTTCAGTTCGGAAAGCCACCATTTTTTGCGACTTTTATACGTGAAATGAAAAATAATACAGCACTTTTTCTTTCCAACCTAAAACTCAATGATTTAAGTGAAATTTATTTGGGGGGGGGGGGCAAACTAAAATTTGGGGGGAACTACCCTCCCTGCTCCCCCAAGTTACATGCCTGCTGGTGACGTTACTATGATGACGTCTTGAACTCAGAACCAGTTTTTCTAAAAAATTTGTGGAACACCAACCCGCATACCAAATTCGGTGTTTCCATGGCTTTTGGTTAAGAAGTTAGAAATGAGGAGCATTAATTTTGCTCCCCATGTAAAATGCTGTTGGTCAAATAGCCTTCCCCTAGTAAAATTGGATTATGTCTTTCCCTGTAACGAATACTTGTTCGACCACTGCACTTGAAGGAAGTGCAATATTATATTTGTAACAAATATAGATTTTTCAGCGCATCATTCTGAAAGTTTGACAATAGATAAACTAATTTGTATTTGAGGCTTTTGATCGAAAAACTTAAAAATCTTTGTAGCACTGTCTCGGCAAAGGTTATTGCTTGTTTTGAGTAAACAATCGAAAAGTTCGTCCGAATGTTTCACTGAGTAAAAAATAGAAAAGTTCGTCCGAATATCGCTGCTCTCGTCAGAAGCACCTTGCCCTTCCAATCTCTCTTGTAACAAATTAGTTACTTAGGCTTTGAATGTTTGCTGCATTCCTTTATACACAAAGGTGTTTCATCATTTTCGACTTTGATCGTCATCATAGACGATACGGAACTGCGGATGCATAGATGTTGTAATTACATATTAATTGTTGGTAAGCACACCTTGAACCATTCTTTGGTGTGAACCGTAACGCTATATTTCGGAGTTCAAAATTTATTAGCTCTAATCCAAAGAGAGAGAGTTTGATTTTCAATCGATAAGTGATAACAAAAAAGCTGAAAATACCGAATACTTTTTCAAAAAAGTACCGCGGTACCGGTAATTCGGTACCATTTTTGAAAAAGTACCGTCGGTACCGGTAACGGTACTAAAAAAGTACCGCGGTACTTTTGTACTCGATACTCCCCACCTTTGCGAGTACTTGAGTGGGCCTATTGCATTTGCTTATAGTATTTTGTGCTCCTAGAATAAACTTTTCCATCTAAGCTGGAAACAATGGCCTACTACTTTAATAACTCAACTAGCCTTACTTTTGCTTGTTTTTAGACGTTAGTTACCTAGGCTACCGCAAGGTCTACTCTTTTTTTTTCAGCTCGGATCTATTCTACAGGCAAGATTAAACCACAGACTCTTTATTTAGTAGACTGGAAATAGACGCGCGGAGAAAAAGAGAAGAGCACTGAAGAAAAAAAGTGTGCTCTTGTAGTGAAGTTTTTTGCGGTCACGCGTATTCGACTGGTTTAATTGGACATATTCTTAGCGCGAGTGAGCCGAGAAGAAAAAAGACGCTGATTGGACAAATCGGCATAATCTAGAAAATGAATCGTGAAGAAAAAAAAAGACAAAGCTGTCAGTTTCCAGTCCAGGCCCGGCGCCACAGGGGGCATTCCGGGGCCATGCTCCCCCAAATGACTGCTTGTTCCCCTCCAAGCGAGGCTTGTGCCCCGAAGAAATTAACAGGCTTGGTGCTATTGGAGTGCAATTCGTGGCCAAAATACTGGTTATCACTCGAGAATTCGTAGGCAAAAACTGTTTTTTCGAAGATTTTGCAATGAACACCGATTGTCTTTGTGGCCTCACCCCAGGATTCATGAAAATTCGCGTATATTTTGAGAGGAGAACCTTTTTTATTTTTAGTTTTTGTATTCATGGTCTTCACCTCAGAATTCGTGGAAATTCGCACGTTTTTCGGGATGAAGACCAGAATTTGTGGAAATTCGAGTATTGTTTGGAACGAAGACCTTATATTTTGTTTGGTCTTCACCTCAGGATTTGTGGAAATTCGCGTTGAACACGTTCCTCAGTTTGTCCACTCTCTCAAATTCAAAGTAAATAAAGTTCTCGTACCCCCTCCAAATTTTATTTATGCCCCCCTAGTTATGCTATCCTGACGCCGGGCCTGTTCCAGTCTACAGTAGCGTAGCCAGGGGGGGGGCTATAGCCCCCCCCATTGGCATGTCGACCAAAATGCAGAACGGGAAAAACACTACGTTTTTAGCACTTTTGAGACTGTTTTATGCACTGGGGTGGACTCAATAGTGATTTAAAACATCTTTTGAAACATATATTCAAGGGGGGGGGGGGACTAATTTGTCAAAAATAAAATTAACAAATAAATGAAAACTTTGAAAAATGGGAAGAAATAAGCAATCATGTTTGATCGCAAGTGTAAAAATGCTAAACATAGGTGTCAATGTCATCAGCAAATATACTATAAACTAAGGAATAGGGGGAGGGGGGGTTATTAAGTATTAGTTAAATACCAATCATTTCTCTCAAATCTGTTTTAATTAGCCCCCCCAATTATTTTTCTCTATACACTGTAGACGAAATAGATTACTCCGTGTGAGTTTTATTGAACTATTGGATTTTAGAATTTACCAGCATCTAAACAAGAGAACTAACATTTTACCATTAGCTACCTCCCAAATAGCCCATTTATGCCACCAGTTTAATCTTGTTTGCACTGCCAATTTCTAAGCCACCTTTTAAAAGCATTATTGTTTAATCAAAACAGCCCTAAAATGAAGTTATTTTTGCAAAAAAAATGCAAAATTTTCGAGCGCTGGGGGCTCTTTCCCCAGACCCCATTGGCTTCCGGCGGCTGGGGGCTTCGCCCCCAAACCCCCAAAACAGCCCCCCCCCATTGTGAATTTCTGGCTACGCGCCTGCCAGGGGCGTATTTAGGGGGGGCCATTGGGCCATGGCCCCCCCACTTTGGGTCGCCAGGATTGCAAAATTGCATTGAAAAGTGAGTAAAATTGAGGCATGGCCCCCCCCTCCTTTGCTAGTTGGGCATCAGGCTTTGGGCTCGAAATCAACTGATTTCAGGCGAAAAATGGGACGAAATTTGAGCGAAGACCTTTTTTTTTTGCTCTTCACTTGATTTTGGGCAAAAAATGGGACGAAAATTGAGTGTGGCAATTTCAAATTCTGATCTATGTTCCTCTCAAATTTTCTGAAGTTTCTGCCCCCCCCCCCACCCCCTTTTCAAAATCCTGCGTACGCTACTGGCAGTAGCGTACGCAAGATTTTGAAAACAGGGGGGGGCCAGGAACTTCAGAAAATTTGGAACAAAGATCAGAATGAAAATTGTTTCACCCAAAATCAGTCCGATCTTTTGCCCAAAATTAGGTGAAGACCAAAAAAAAAAGGTCTTCACTCAAATTTAGTCCGATTTTTTGCCCAAAATTAGGTGAAGACCAAAAAAAAGGTCTTCACTCAAAATCAGTCCGATTTTTTGCCCAAAATTTGGTGCAGGCCAAAAACAAAGGTCTTCGCCTACCATTTGTGTGCTCAAAGCTTTTGCCCCACTTACAAAGGGGGGGGGGCCATGCCGCGATTTTGCATACTATTCTATGCTAATTATACTATCCTGGCAACCCAAAGGGGGGCCATGGCCCAATGGCCCTCCCCCCTAAATACGTACCATTGGATCCTATTTCGCGTGAATTCAAAGCCATTTGAAAGTACTACACTTTTAACATCTAAAAGCAAATTAAAAAAATTAATTTAAATCGTTTGCGTGCTATCTGGCCTAAAGGCTACCAGAGCGGAAGCCTCAGGAAGAGTCACCAAAATGGCGACTACTTAAAAGCAAGCAATGCGAAAAACATGTCTTCCCGCAGGAATCGAACCAGCAGCCTTTGGATTACAGGTCCACTGTTCTATCAGAAGCCGTGGATTACTGGTCCACTGCTCTGTCAGAAGCCGTGGCCTAGTGTTGGCACGTAACTGGGAACTCGTTCAAGGGGAAGTGCTTAAACCAATAATTAAAATATGAAAATGTCTAAATTGAGAGACGTGTTGAGTGAAGATCGAAGTGTACCGTAATTCAAACGTATTATTGACGGGGGTCTGGGGGCGGAGCCCCAGCCGCCGGAGGCTATGGGGGTACAAAAAGATTGTATGGGGGTACAAAAAGATTGTAAAAACATTGTACAAAGGCTGCAGGTTCGATTCCTGCGGGAAGACAACTTTTTCGCATTGCTTGTTTTTAAGTAGTCGCCGTTCAGGTGACTCTTCCTTAGGCTTCCGCGCTGGTAGCCTTTAAGCCAGATAGCACGCAAACGATTTAAATTAAAAGCTCTGGCCAGCAAACGTCAAAACATCGCAACTAAATTATGAAAAAATTAAGTTGTCAAGTCCTTTTTTTGCTTGCAATTTAAGTTCAAAGCACGTTTAAAATCTTGCGTTTTGGGGTTAAATTTTGTAAGCAATTTGGTCCAGGTATAGAGAAGTAAAATACTTTGCCTCCTGCAATATTTTAGCAGTAAATAACAATCCACTTGAAAATTTTTCTTAAAAGATTAATGTTTTGTCATGAAAGCAACCAGTTATAGTAGTACATATACGGCCAGGGGGCCCAAGCACTCTCAATTCAAAATTTTATTCAATGAGCATTCCCCTTATTGTAGCTAATTTTTCAAAAGTATTTTGTTGCATAAAAACCGGCGAGGTGGAAGTGAATTGTTATTGAAAAATGTACAATAAATGGTTACGCCTGCTAACGATGTTATTGCCCATGCCGGATTTACATTGAGTTGGGTCCCTGCCACTTTGGGGTTTTTGCTACACTTTCCTGCCAAATACAGGTGTTACAGAATGACCGGTAACTTGATGTTGAATATGTCCTGGAAGGAACGTCCAGGTCTTCACCGCTCCGACTCTGCTAAACAATTTCTAAACAATAAGAACTGAATCAAAATTTATTGAGTTAAGTAAAAATAAAATCGACGCGGCATAAAAAATAACCAAAAGTTTACCAGAAATAAAAATACAACTGAAAACCGCGAAGTCTCTTCTTGCAAAAATGCGTCCAACCGCTAGACAACTACAAATCAGAATGAGCGAAACAGCTGATTCGGTGCTTGTTACGGATTCGGTTTAAAAGGGCATTCAGGACGTTTTTATTTCAAAAATTGTTCAGTAAAACAATGCTGAAACAAATTTGGCAATTTTTTAGAATTTTTTTGCGCCATTTTTGGGTCACTTTGATCAAGAAATTATGAGATATTTCCAATTATTTTTCCACTTAGAAAAGGGAGAAACGCTTTACGAACGTTTCCGAATTTGAAAGAAAGTGCGTCAAAACCGTTCCAAATGACTGATCACATGTGATTGTAGTGGCGAGTCGGCAATTTCTTGGGTGCGTGGTTGGGCTGCAGCAAACCTTATTCTGCATTAGAAATTGCTATTTTAGGCTTTTGGTTTTGGATTTGCTTTTAACTACTTGCTGTTGGAGACTAAAGTAATTGAAACAGAAAACATTAAACTGCTTTGCATTGAAGATTGCAATTTTAAAGCCAAAAAGAGAAAATCTACGAAATAGCTACCGTAGGTAGGCCTACGCATGATAGGCTACCAAGTCTAAAAGTACGTTACAACTACAAAAAGTTTCTCATGTTGCGGTGTGACTGAGATGATTGGCCTAGATCAAAACAATCAGCCATAAGTTGTTAAGCCCCTCCCTAAGTACTATAGACTATGCTATTGTTCACAGATGCCTGTGCCAATCACAGCCAGCTTGATCATTTTCAATAGCCTAGGCTCAACCTAGGCACTGTAGCTAAGGAAATGTAGCAGGCTAGCTGCAGTGGCGAGGCGCTGTGTAAGCAATAAGCAACCACTCCCAAGCTATTCAATATTGCATAGGCCTATATAACCTGCACAATTTGATCGATTCAGATAGGCTACTGGTACGTATCTCAGATCTGAAGACCAGACCTAATCAGTGTTTGTATTTCAGTTCAAATGCGTTACAACTTGAAGAACATTGGTAGTCTACCGTAATGGGTGCCATAAGTCAAAGCACTCTAGAAACAATTGGTATTTCGATAAAAATTTTATTTTATTTTTTTTAGATTCTGGCCCAAATTTTACTAGCCAACTCTATTATCTTTGACATTGTACCGGCACAATAGGCCTATATCTAAGCAGAATATCATCTGTCACAAAATCACTTTGCGTGGCAAAACCACGGCATTAATATTCTTTTATGAAGAGATTACTAGCAATTGAATATTTGCAGCTTTTAGGTGTATTTTTTGCAATACCTAGATAAATTAGTCGATAACAATGGCTAGTTATGAATCTGATAGTAGTTGTGATAGCAGTGCTTCAAGTTGCTCAAGTGACCTTGATTTCTTGATGGCTTCAGTTGCATTCAATCGTAGTGCTCCTTATCAATTTGAACCTCAACTATCAAAAGAAGAAATTAAAAAAAAAAAGTTTTTGAAAACGAACACTGTAAGTTTAAACTAATTTAGCTAAGTTCACCAGTATATGATGGAGTGTACCGTATATTTGGAGATAAATTGTAACGCAACACAAGCATCAGACATATTTAACCAGACATGCGAGACACATTGCATTGCAAAGCAGCAAAGAGCAGAATAAATTGTCGAGTATTGTGTTTTCAATAGGACATAGCAGTGCGCATGTTGCATAGTGCAGTGTGCTGTGTGCAGAGGCATGGATATATCAGTATTTGCTTCATGTATAGAATTTTCATTCACAATATCCCATATGAAAAGATTTGTGATCTGTGATACCAATAGGACAGAATTGTAATGATTAACTTACAAGTTTTTTGTTTAACATTGTCAACATTGTAAAGCTTCAAAAGCATACGTGAAAATAGAAGTACATTGTGTGACAGCTGTAAACATTTTACCAAATTTGATATGATTTCTGAATATAATGTAATGTATTTCAAATAGGAAGTGGCTAGTACTACGTTAACGTAACGCCCCTAAAGAGAATAAGAGAGCAAAGTGTGAGTGCTCATTTGCTCATTTACTCTTTTGTTTTTTAAATTATTGTTAGGGTTTGGGTTAGATTTTGAGTCTCGGTTAGGATTAAACTTAGGGTTAGAGTTTGGGTTAGGTTTAGGGTTGGGGTTAGGGCTAGAATAGCAATTTTCTTATTCTTACATAACGTAACAGCAGCCTCTGCCTTTCAAATAAGAAATTTCTGAAGTTTTGCTGGTGTTATTGGCTAGCTTTGAGAAATAACTTTGGTACTACAAAAAAGACTAACTTTATTTGCTAACATTTCACCAGTTAGAATCAACTAGCTTTATCACAGCATTGCTATCCGAAGTGAAAGCACTATGCCATCAACTACTGATTGCAGAATAACAGAAAAACAATCCCACACATTGCTGTGGTAGAATAATTAGCAAAAAAAGTCAAAGCAAGACTCAAAAAAGTTCATCGTTAAAATAGGCATCATCATACAGATAAATACTGTATAAAGATGTGTACAAAAACAAATGAAAGCTGTTCGAATAAAATTAATTATTTGGAATTGGCATCGCAGCAAAATACGATTAAACTATCATTGAAAAAGATCAAACCAGAAATTTTAACACCGGAAATTTGGCAACTTTCTTTAAACAGCAGGAAATGCTAATCGATCGTTTTGGTCGAGCACTTGGGGCTTTTCTTTGATATACCAACTTTTAGTAAAAAAATGCTGTGAGTAATCATGTTCCACTTTCAAAATTTTGACTTCAGACCAATTAATGAGATGATCATTTTCCATCAAATGCTGGCAAAGTGCTGATTTGGCGATGTGCTATCACTAGCCTACTTATAGCAATGCTCTGATGAAGCTAGTTTAACTTTTTTTTTCGACAAATTTTTTCCTAAGTTAGCAATTACTCATAAATTGCAAATTCTTGAAGCAATTTTCTTATGAAAGGCTGTGAAAGACCAAAAATGCCATTCTGAAAAGACTGGCGAGTCATCAAGTCTGCAGTCTCTCGTAATTACATTAACACAACACAATTAATTTCAATTTAACACAATTCCAGATAACGTGCATTCCTACAAAAAAACACAAAACTGAACATTATGTCTCTCAGTTCACTAACAGTACCGGTACTGTAAATTTAAACAAATGCATTTTTTTGGCATAGTTATCAAAAAATTGAAGTAATAAAGCAGATATGTGAAACAGGATTATTTATCTTCAAATGTTTCAAGTAATGCAATTTTAATTTTTTGTTGAGAATGCGCTTAATCCTTTGTTGGTATAATTCAGTAATCGAGTTAAGAGTTTGTTCCACAATTTGGTTCCACATATTTTGATTGATCTTTGAGTAAGTTTTTTGTTGACTTTGGATAAATAATTGATTCCTTTTTTTGAGTTTCTCATTTCGGAGTTATAAAAGTTTGATGCTGGGTATAAAATATTTTCGAAAAGGTGTTGGCAGCATTTTAGTTTTAAATTTACACATAAATTTCAGTGTTTCAAGATTGTATATACCGTCAATTTTTGATTTATTCCATTTGCTATACAAGAAAGAGAGTTTGACTTTTTGTTTATAGGTTTTTGACAAAATACAAATAAGTCGATTTTGCTGTACTTGAGCTTTATTGATATAAGTTGCTGGTGTTTTTCTCCAGCTAGTTATGGTGTATTGTAAATGGGGGTAGCAATACTGTAATAAACTTGCTTTAAAAGTTGGAAGTGGCTAGTGTTACGTTAAGTAACTCCCCTAAAGAGAATAAGAGAGGAAAAAGTAAACACTTGTTTGCTCGTGTACTCTTTTTAGTTTTTAAATTAACGTTAAGGGTTTGGGTTAGATTTTGAGTTTGGGTTAGGATTAACATTAAGGTTAGAGTTTGGGTTAGGTTTAGGATTGGGGTTAGGGCTAGGATAGCAATTTTCTTATTCTTACGTCACGTAACAGCAGCCTCTGCCTTAAAAGTTTTGGAGTCAAATAGTGTTGCAGTGTATACATGATTCCTCCAGCTATTCGTAGCTTTTTGGAGACTTGTTGCAAATGCTCAGCCCTGTTCAAAGTTTTGTCAAGACTTTTCCCCAAGTAATTGGCTGATGTTTCTGAAAACAATTTTTTACCATCGATGTCTAGAACAAAATCATGCTGTTGGGGTTTGCTTTTGTTTGAGTACAACATGCTTTTGTAGTTGATCCTAACTAGTGAAACGTTTGCAAATAAAGTCAGTCTTTTGAGTAGTACCTAAGTGATTTCTCTGAACTAGCCTATAACATCAGCAGAACTTCAAAATTTTCTTATTTGGTATGATTTGTTTCAGGAAGATCATCAAAAATCCGTGCAATCAGAGCAAATTGTGCAACATGAAAATCGCTTGGAAAGCACTGATTGGTGTCAATGCCAAAACTGCAAGTTAATGCCTTATGCATACGAGTGCTTGTGTTGCCATGAGGTCAACCACACCAAAACAATTTTGAATGATTATGAGGTGGAAGGATGTATTACCTCATTGAATGATTTTAAAGCCCATATGAATCCTTCAGTTCTTCGTACATTCTTTAAAAATAACCGGAAAAACTGGAAGAAGATAAGCAAAGGAGTTGGTCCAGATGGAACATTGTTAAATAAGTAAGTTCTTTGCAAATTTCAGCATTTCAGTCGAATAATTTTTATTCTTAATCAAAACAATGCAAATTTATTTCATTGCCCAGTAACAGCATAAAGTAGAAATGAATTAGCATTTGTTTAAGAAGGAACAGAGAAGTTGCGAAATTCAGTAGTTTAGTTTACATTTTTTGTACTACCTGCATGATTTTGATTGAAAGTCTTAATAATATGTTTATTGTTTGTTAACATTAATATATTCATGGTTAATATGCTGATTAATACTTCTTAACATGCAGTAACTGATTAAAGGGGGTGAAGCATCCAGCCAATTCCAGTAGTTTACAATAGTTAAAATTTAAATGTAATTTTGGAAGTTTTCTCATTTTGGAGCTGCAGCTACAAAGATTTCCTCATAGAGTCTTTGGAAACCCTGAGTTTGTTCTCTCAATCTGAATTTCCAGAAAAAGGGATGGTTTACCGAAATTGGGTAAGTCAAGTTATGTTATTGGAAGAGAAATGTAACTTATTTTTTGTTTTTTTATGGAAGTTCAGGCTGAGAGGACAGACTCAGGTTTTCCAAAATCTTTATAGGGGGGTGTCTTTTTGTGTTTGTTGAATATCTTTGCAACCGTAGCACCAAAATCAAAACAAAACAAAACATTTCAAAAATTATCTTTTGATTTTGGCTATTGTAAACTATCGGAATTGGTTGGATGCTTCTCCGTTTAACTTTCGTGAAGCGTAAACGTAATCCTTTATGGCAATACAGTTCAGTCCTTATGAGTTCGACTTATAACAGGAAGTACTGGTGCAGTATTATTACTAAATGATAGTTGAAAAATTTTTTGCATTTACAGTTACATGGGAGCCAGTTACAATTTACGATAATGGTTCAAAAGTATTAATTGATCTTTTAAACTATGATCTGCAGCTACTTGATGCTTATGGATAAAAAGTGACATCAGTTATTATTGCAGACAATATCGACTTGTAGCGTATCGGCATACTTTGGAATGGGTTTTAAAAGACGAAGTATTAGGAAGCAACAAGCGAATGACCCTTCCATCGTGTGTTGTGTCTGTTGTCCGGGAAACATTTCCAAGTGACGATGGATCTTACGCTGGATTTAAGATCTTAACTGTTGAAGATATGTAATGTAGGAGGCTGCCTATGAGGAAGATGTACCCCTGCCAATGCTGAAGTTAGTTGATGAACTAAAGCCTTTAAACGTAGTTCGGATTGATATCGCTGCGCGCCCAAAGTTTTTATCATTTGAAAGCGCAATATTGTACTGTAGTCTGTAGTTTTAAAATATTTGTGTTTCATTTCCATCGCCATATGCGAGGTTTCTTTAGCTAATACTGTAATTATCATTTTTTCTGTCAAAATTGAGAAAAAAGATTGATTTTTTTGCAATTTTAGTGCGACAGTTGGTTTGAGGTTTTGCCGTATATATGTAACTGGTAACAAGTTTAACGAAACTGATATCAACAGCGGCTTGATATGGTGGTTGAAAATGTTATATTTTCGTCCCCTCTGGGTGGCTGCTTGACTTGAAGACCATTTGCAACCCTCCCATGCTGCTTAACACCCCCGGAGTATGTAACTGTTATACTATTAGTTATTGCAATACTGTTTTTCTTTTTCTCGCTTGTAGGTGTGAACGCAAAAAAAAAACATTTATCATTATCATCATCGTTGCAAACTGCGCGCATGGTCGTTTTTTTCTTTTATTGTACTCGCTGTAATACGCCAAGCATGTAAGGAGTTCGCGGGGCCCATCTCCGCGTCATTGTGCCCGGGCAACACGCCAACACAGCTCTGTTGGAAGAAATGTCGCAGCGGTGGCGAGCCGTTGGCAACACTGTGTTCGATTTGAACCTCAGACCTCCCGCTCCAAAGACGAACTTGTTGCCGCTTGACCAACTAAATTGATGAGTGGTTGGCTTATTTTGAGTAAGTGACGTTAGCGACCTCTCGCGTAAGTTGCCGACCTTTGATTCGTTTTTTTCCATTTGTACTCAGTTGGCGTAAAAGCTTAAGCGACTTTGTTAGGTTTGCCAATTTACGCTAATCAAGTAGAAGGCCTACTTAGCCTGAGTCGACATATGCTGCTTAAATTTTATCTCATGTTGGTGCTGGTTTTTCGACTTGGAGATAAACCTACGAAAAATGGAGATTTAGCAGTTTTTTACTTGTATTATTTTATTGCTCGTGAAATTACAACTTACAGTATTGTCACTGCTTTACTTTTAATTTTTGTTGCCTACGTTTTCACAATAACATTGCAAAACCGTATAGAAAGAGCAGATATGCATTTATCAAATGCTTTGTAATTGTCGGTTAAGGTGCGTTTACACTGGATGTGAAGCGACTCAAAGCGATGTTAAGCAACCAAACTTAAACGTCATCGACAACTGCAAAAGGTTGCAACCGGTCGCAAACTTCGCGACTGGTTGATTAATTAGCACCGTTGCTTTTCGAAAGGGATAGTTATCCGTTTACTTTACAAATTAGCAAAGCATAATTAATACATTACGATTTTTGACCAAAAACTCTATCGAGACTCAGAAAAGGGGTGGGTCGACCACTGCAAACTGCGGTGTTGTGGTTCATGAATCTTTGGCTTCTTTCACAACAACAACGCTAATTTCGTTTGGTTACACTACAAATGGTACTTTTGCTGCAATATTGAATTATGACGGCAGACTCAGATGACTGCAATTGTCTTTTCGCTGTATCGTAATAAATTTAATTGAAGTTCGACTCGTGTTGTGTTAGGAACAATGCATGTTTTGTACATATCTGCACACGAAAAGGACTTTGTATTTGAAAATGCAGGAAGAAACCAAATCATATTGCAAGAAAAAACAATGAACTCAAATAAAATCGACAGAAAAGAAATACAATCATCGGGCCATTCGTCTTCGTTTTGCAAGCAATTCTTTAAGAGGTGGAGCAGGTGTAGGTGCAATGGATACCGGTAATGCAGGTCTTGGTTCTTCAGAACCTTGTAGGGTAAGACCATCGCGTCGTGCGGTCAAAGCAAGATCAATCAGTTTGGAAATGTAATTACAAGTCTTCCTTACATAAATGTGTTTTACGACCCACTCTTTTGCAGATTTTGAATACACTTTCTTAAATCTCAGGTTTCCTAAACAGATAGCAGAAAGTTAGTGAAACCGCGATATAAGTAGCAAATAAATTAAGAACGCAAGATATTTCGATGTGACGTTGATCAACGTGTCGTTCTCGATAGTTTTGAATTTAGTAGCACATACAGAGGGGGCAAAACTCCCTCCCCACTGATCTTTGACAAAAATGCAGATTAAAAAAATACCGCGATTTTAGCTCTTTTGAGACAGTCTTTTGCACTGGAAAAGACTCAAAAATGGTTTAAAGCACGTTTTGAAACATTTACGACGGGGACTGCAATTCGTCAAAAATAAACAATCACATTTGATCGCTTATTGAAAAACACGAACAAAGGTTTTACCCTAAAATACACAACTCAGGAATGGGGGGATATTCACTACTACTGTAGTTAATTACCATACTTGGACAAGTTAAATGCAAAACGTTAGCTTCGTAAATCACTAGTTCGTTAACAAACTTCATGCGTTTAGCTAATTCGTTATTTTCAGCTTTAATTAACGGAAGTTATTGAAGTCCGTTAATTCGTTAATATTTTGCGTGTAATTTGTATTTCTTTTCATTCACTCACTTCTAGAACACGTAACGACACTGTTTAGCTGATTGTAAAGAGAAATTTATTGCCATGGTGGTCTTTCTGTGTTTTCGAAGTTACATTTTACAGTCTAATATCATTTCAAGATAAAAATGAGTTCAAATGCTCTAACAAAGCTGTGATCGGAAAATCTTTGGAAATTGCGAACAGCGATAATTAATAGACCTTTAGGGCTGCAGCTAATTATTTGCCCCCAAAAAAGAGCTCTCTTCTTCGTCTTTATTGTTTTTAACTCGTGCTAATACGCAACAAGTGTAACTAGTGCAAACTGCTTTGTACAGTTACGATGAATGAATGGTGCAAGAAATTAACGCTAAAATCCTTAACGGAAGTTAACAAACCTTAGCGAAAGTTGATTTAGTACGTTAACATAAAAAAAATTTAACGATTAAACGAAAAAGTTAGCTTCGTTGTTAACGGATTAACAATTACCGGATTTGTGACCACCTATGTTAATTACCAATCACTTCTCTCTAATCTCGCTCCATTGCCTCCCAATTATCCTTCTCTTTAAAATAAACACAAAGTAGATTACTCCTCGTTAAAGTTTTTTTGAACTATAGGATTTCACGATTTACCAGTTTGTGCATAAGCGAACTGAAATTTTTAATCTTGTTTTTGCACTGCTAATTTTGATGCCACCTTTTATAAGCATTAATTTTTGTTAAAATAAGCCAATTCTTTTTGCAAAAAAAATTACATCATTTTTTTAGCATTGGAGGCTCATCCCGTAGTCTCCCACATTGCAAATTTCTGGCAACGCACTTGTTTGAATTTGTCTATTCTAAAAACCAAGCACATAAAAAACGAACTTTCATTAAAAGCTTCCAAGTTTAATTCTAAAACCAGAAAACGTGCCAACAAATAGTTCTTCACGAGCTTGCAGAAAACAGAGAAACTAGATCGCCTTTTGGTTTTTTTAAAAAGTCAAACTTAAGACACATAACTGTACTTTCGTTTTACCATGCCCAAACCTACCTTCTTTTAAAAAAGCTTTCGCTCGACCAATATTCTCATTGTGATCCAACATTGCTAAGCGTACCCTAGCAACCATCGTATCGTTGACGAAGTGTAACCGCTTTGGTGCAAATTTCAAGATCAAATTATGGAACACTTCCACATTTCCTACAATCCACAGTGAACTTGCATCAAATCAATAATATTCTTCTTTCCACTCACTGTTTTGTTGAACGTGTCGAGTTCCTAGAGGCCTTCTCTGCAGCATTGCGCGAGAGCTAAGCGCTTGCAAGTTAGCACAACTTCTTACGAAAAGTTTATTGGTGACAAACGTGTCTAGTGTATACTGTTCAGCGTTTAAAATCCTTTGAGCTGGAGAAATAAACTTGACGCTTTTATAAATCCTCACTAGAGCAATCGTGCTAACCACTCACCAAATAAAGAAATTCAGTAAGGCATTATTGCAGCGAAGTTCTGATCGACGATTATTAACAATTATACGAATTGATTTGACTTATAGTTCTGTTTGAAAGTCACCTCAGTGATAAACGCCGAGTGAGTTACTGGAAAAGGAAATTAGATTACTTAACCCATGTTTTCTCTCCAAATCCTAAAGCTTTTATCTTTTTCTTGTAATCTGTCGTAACTAAGATTTACTTCTAGACTAAGAATTTCACTCGTTGCTGCATTTTTGACATTGTAAAATACATTGGAGCACTGTAATCAGTCTCTGGACTAATATTTTTTGGTGAAATTAGTTGAATATCCAAAGAAGATTCAACAATTGGGGGTAGTTATTGCAAATACTAGTATGTCGAAATCAAGTTTATTACTTACCAGTGTGCTTGAACATCGTCATTTGCTTCATGTCACGTAAAAGCAAATGGTTCGTCACCATGCTACGCAGCGCTCTGAATGCATCCGAATCTTCTTGCATCCATTTTGTCGCATCTATTTGGTCTTGACTAAGGGGTTCATGTAGGCATCTAGCAGTTGACCCATCCTCGCACACCCACTCGTGGATGTTACGAATATGGTAGAGGATAGATAACCATCTCTGCCGTAATACCTAAACCAAGGTGCACAAGATATTTTAATGCAACGTCATCGTCGTGTAAAAGTAAATTGAAAAGCAACCCCAAAACAAGAACTATTCGGTATCGTGCATCACTTTTGTTATCTTGAAATCCAGTCAGCAGTAAACTTGGCAATTTTTCTCAATGCCTATTCATTCTAAATCGAATCAAAATGGCTGCGGAGGATCGCCCATTATCTTTACAATTTTTTACTAACTTAACAATAAAGCGATTCGTATTATGTAGGAAAAAATGATGACAACAAATTTAAGTAAGCGCAATTCGCGGCAAGAGGACCAAGATCAACAAATGAAATATATCATTAAAGAGTACGTAATTGAGTGCATCATCAAAGGTTCTATACCTGTTCATCTCCTCCACATTCCAGGCAACACCACCACAAATGATTATTAATGCTACGAGACCACCGTAACAGAACATCGTTTCCTTTTTTTTTCCCACTGCGGTGCAACTTTTTCTTCAAACCTGAACAGATTAAAACGAAAATTAAACGCTACTGAACTTAATTAAAATCAATTTGCTCTTCTTTTCCCAAACTAAATCTCACGCTGTACAAGTAACCAAAAATTAAACATCTGCAAAAAAACACAACGCAATCAAACAATAACTGAAATTATTCTTTACGTCTTTTGATGATAATAAGTCATAGTTAACAGCCGTAATTTAATTTGTATTTTTTTCTTAATGGATTGCTTTTTATACTATTCAGTAAAGATCGTAAAAAAAGGTCAATCATATACATACTTTTACAGACATGCCAGATATCGAACTGGTGATGGATGTGGCCGAATTCTGTTGCCATAATCTTCCTGATAGAGGGAGATCTATCGGTCACGACCACGGCAACATTTCCCCCTTTTTCATCAGCCGGTTCAAACAAATACGAAAAGCGTCCTTTTCCATGGCTACACTGCTGGTCGACTGTGTGACTTGCAGTGTTTCCATGTCGATGATTTTGCGCGAGTTCTCTTCCATGACGCTGTAGGTCATATATTTAGCCGAATGACCTGGGGTGTCGCACCTAAGTTAGTAAGGTCTTATACGGCGAAATTGCATATCTAAAGCCTTAACTTCGTATGTAAGATAGGAGATAAATTGAAGCAGCATCTTCATTCTGTTAAGTCAGCGGAGATAACTTTCAATACACTATTTTTTGTAGAAATCTAGCATACTAGAATAACAATTGAATGATGAATATATATTATTATGCATACTGGAGTAACAAAAAAACTCGAGCCTGCATTGTTAGACTGCAGTTAAAAATTACATTACCGCATACAAAAAACAAAATTGAATCAAAACCAAGAACATTCCTAAAGTGTTTGCTTCAACGACGATCTATTAGGCCTATATCACGTACCGCCCATCTCCCATCACCGTAATTGAACTGTTTTGCTCTGCTAGCTTTGCCATAATTCGATCTTGCTCTTCTTTGTAGAATTTGGAAATGGCAGGAATGAGATAGTGAGCTTGATTTTTGTAATACGTCGAATGCGAGATGAATTGGCATTCGAGTGCCCGAAAAAATCCAGAGATCTCGGTAAACGTTGATCCGCTGAATAAAATAGCAGCGGAGCACAACAAATTCACTTCCGCCATTTGCCCAATGTCTGCTGACGACTGCCAAAGCGAAGTGTGCCCACTGAAGCATTTGCTTTGTAGACGCAGCTGACAACCTTTAAGTTGTTGATCAATCGATTTCATTTTATCACCGCAAATCTGAAAAAAATTCCTTTTAATATGCTGAAATATCTCACATAAATATTTTCAAGCGCACGAAAGCAAATTTTACTATCATTTTAATTTTTATGCATCTAAAATATTGTACGCTTCGGGGCCTGCGCCGGTTTCCATTTTAAGTAAACCTTTATCCTGTTTAAGAGTTACATGCTAGTTTGTGTAATAGTAGACAGAAAGATTAACATTACAAAATCGACAAATTTATACCTGGCATCGTCTAAACAGCATCCTCATGCTTTTTTCGGCCACTAAAAACATTTTTGAATGTGATAGCGTTTCCGGAATGTGAGGAGCAGATGATACCTCACTAGCGATGAATGAGGACTCCAGATGAAAAGATTGGTCAAATGGTTCAGGCGGTGGTTGCGAGATAGATGATACACCGGTACCACCAGTACTGCAAGAACTTCCAGTGCCAGCAGATGATTGCTGAAATGTATAAAATACAAACTTAAACAAAAAAACATACACGTAATTCTGCGTTCGGTCACTTACAATGCAGTGAGTTGTTGGTAGCAACATTTTGAACTTTGCTGGTACGTTATCACATGTACTCCTTCCATTCCAAAAATAAAATAACTTTTGAAAGCAAAAAGTCAATAGAAAACTTATCTCTGGAACCAGTCAACCTTTGGAGTGCGTGAGTTTTTTTTACGTCGTGTTAGCGTCCTGCTAGCAGTATTTGCCACAAAAAGGAAACAAATGAAAAGATGCGATGTACCAGTAAAGCTCACCTTGTCAAACAAAATCTCAGCTAACACTGGTTCGTTAGCGGTGTAGACTGAAGAATCTGCTAGCATCTGAAAAGAAATCGCAAAATGACAAAAGCTTACTTTTAGATAGGATATTACTGTCTGTCCAAGTTTAAAGTTGTAGAAGTCATTCGTGGATACCACACTAGAAAAGAATGCATGCCAGGTCAACTGACCGCGACAAACTGACTGCGGACAAACTGACCACGGTCAAACTGACCATGAACAAACGGTTTCGTCACAATGATTTGATCACTGATTTCGTCACAAAGTGAGGGTTTAGGCAAGATGGCTATGGGGATAGTAAAATATGCTTATGATCGCTCTTCTCAGCTAATCAGCATCATTTGGCTCGCAGTCAGTTGTCGTGGACTCAGAAGTATCTATGACCTCATCTGGAAGAGTACCATGATATCACCAGTCATCACTTCACCAAAGACAGTACCGTACCGTAAAACCAAATTTGAAGATAAAAAAGATACTCAACTACCACTACCAGAAGTTTGAATTCCTGGTATAGCTGAAATTAGGATATACAATGCTTGCAGTGCTGTTTGATTTTGTAAATATAAAGTTTTGAATCAAAGCGATAAGATTTTAAAAGAAATTGCAATTTAAAGAAAACTTCCTTAATTGTCCCATGCTATCTAGCCTAAGGTTACCAGTGCATAAACCAAGGAAAGATATGCTAGGCAATAAAGCATGTAATCAATTACAAACAAAACGCTTTGTAATTAAAGCAATAGACTTGTATTTTGCAGAAAACATTTATTTACCGGTGATTGATCGTTTGCAAGTTCTGGCAAGATGTGGTCGATGCCCTCAGGTGTTAATTCAATAGAAGAAATACTTGGTGCACTATCTGCAGATGACTGCTGCAAATAGGAGTATGCAGTTTAACTATAAGAATTTGCTCATTGTAATATATCATCTCAATGATATATACCGTAGTAAACAGCATCTGACTCACAAAAAAAGTAACAACTTTTTAATAGCCAGATTTTTTGACATAAAAACCTATATGGTAAGTAAAAGTTTGCTGATACCCAATATTAACCTATTGGAGAAATATTTTGATATTTTTTAAACATATCAATGTTGATTTCAGAAACAAAATTTTGCCAATGATGAAAAAATTATTGATATCTATTCATAAAAACTCGAAACGATTACAGTAGTTATACTTGTATTCAATGCTGTTTTTTTTTGAAAATCACTTGCATGTTTTTGAAACCTTGTAACAATATCCATGTTATTACTACTCTTACTGTTTAAATGAACTTGATCATTCATAAACAGTGAATAGTGAGTAGACAAAAGTAAAATGGCGCTAATAGCTCTAAAAGCCACAGCACACTAAAAGCTTAGTACAACCCATAACTGGAAATGGCTAGGCCGAATATAACTTTACCTAGGCCTATTGCCTGATAAAAGTACTAAGTTTCTTAATAACCCAAATTTTAATGAAAAGCCCAACACTGTAACAGGCTAGTAAGAATAAACAGAAAACTTTTTCTTAAAACCAACCTCTTCTTGAATTTGCACTTCAAGCGTTTGACCTCTTCTCAACAGCAAATTATTTACCGGAACAGCACCTAAATACAAAATAGCACTAGTCTTAATAAAGGTGGTGGTTCCAATTATAGGCATAGAAGGTTAGGATTTAAATTAGATTTAGGGTTGGCACACGAGTCCACGACTTTTCGGCACAACCATTTTGGCACGGACCTTTTTCGGCGCCAATTCGGTGCTTTTTAACTAACCCTACCTCAAACCCAAACCTTAACCCTGACCCTAAATAACTGAACTGTCAAAGAGACTGAATTTGCGACAAAACGATCTGAGCTAAAAAGGACCAGCAACGAAATAGGTGGCACCAAAATAGTCGTGCTAAAAAGACATGATCCCTGGCATACTACGTCTATTTCAGATTTAGAACTGGTAGCATACTTCTGTAAGCTAGTGCAATTAACTATGCTAGCGACAAATTATTTCAGGAGCCAGCTTTATCTTTTGGTTGCAAAATTTCCCCTTCTGGTTGCTAAAAATATTGCAAAATTTTACCCCTTAGTTTGATAATTTCACCAAGAAAAAAAAGTCTCAAATAAGGCAGTGATTAAAAATTTTACCAAACAATTTTAGCTTCAAGAGAGTAAAGCAAAAATGAGGAATATTTATCCGCGACAAAGACAGAAATTTTTGGCAATATAATGCCTTCCAATACCTAAATTACCAAAATTGAAAACAAATTTAGGTATGCACTAATAAATACAGTATTCACTCATTTTTAAAATTCAAAAGTAGAAATTTACGGTAAGTGTTAATTTCCTACCTTTTCGTAGTTTTCTTCTTGGACTGGTGGAACAAGAAGAATTGGGAAGATCATAAAAATCTTCAAAATCAAAATGCAAACTACAAACCACAACAGATTTGAGACTTGCTAGGTTTGAGTGTGGAGGGTATTTTGGATTATTCATTGCAAGTAGCCATTTTTTAGCTTCCACAGGATCATTAGGAATGTGGTGGAAAGATAAAAATTTTTCTCGAGAACCAACACTAAAACTTTTGCTGATACATCCATGAACTGCACAATAGCGAACCATTATGCTATGATTAAAACTTAAGAAATTTGACAAATAATAGCTTGTACTGTTTAGCAAAAATATAGTCTGTAAAGTTTCAATAAAACAGATTACTAAAGTTTAAAGTAGGTATACCACAAAAGTATACTCCGTGTTTGACAAACTTCAGCTTAATGTAACATAATAATAATATGATATTTCAACTTGCTACAATATTAATATATTTGCTTCAACTTTTTAAACCAAAATTAGTCTAATATTTAAATTAAAATTGACGACTGGGGACTGTGAGTCTGGAGTGTGAAGGGACCCAGGACGAGTCTTCCAGTTAAAGAGCTACCATATGCCAGTTTAGTACAACCCATAACTGGAAATGGCTAGGCCGAATATAACTTTACCTAGGCCTATTGCTTGCCATAATTTCATTATTTAAGCAAAGCTTCCAAATTCTAAACTGGAATCTTAGTTTTAGATCTTAGATCTAGGCTAGTCCACTGTTCCAGCCTCCAATATCATGTACCGGTAATCACTTCATTGATATGAATAGATCTGAGGTTATCTCATAGCTGTCTCTGAATGTCTGATCGGTACTACCAATGACATATGTCATTGGTACCACCTACACACTACCAGTACACAGTGCACTACAGATTGAGCTAAGCAATAAATCTGAAATAGGCCTGAGGCCAGGCCTATTTTGCTTACTAGAGTGCATAACTTAGCTCCATCTTGATTCATAATACCCTGTAAGCTCTTGGCAGTTAAAACAGTACACTAAACAGCTTGAGATAAGCAATAAGTGGGCTAGGCCTACTTTGCCTCATAGGCCTACTGCATATAGCCTAGCCCTATCTTGATTTCGGACACCCTGCAAGCTTTTGGTGGTCAAAACTTAAAACACTCTTTAAACAGAAGAATTCAAACAACAATTCCAATGATGTATACCGGTATTGCGTAACTAGTAGCCTCGATACCTTCAGCACTAACCTAGCTCCCAGAAGCCCGCTAACTCGCAGACTCAAAATAGGAGAAATTCGCAGAAGAGATTTATTGCGCAACCCGCTTGAAACAAGATGGCCGAAATTTGGTTTCTAAGGGGAAAATATAAAATCTTTCCCCTTAGGCTTTCTTAACCTGACGAATTGGAGGAATTGCATTGGGTTCATGTTGATTAACGTATTTTTTAAGATTTTTTCTCCGTTTTTCAAAAATCGGGTTGAATGCCCTTTTAAATCTACGTCTGCTTGGTATGGAAATCGTAACACGCGACTTGGTTCAAAGTATGATCTTTATTGTCAGAGGTCAGCGGATTCTGGAAAAAACTAACGTTAAGTAACTCAAAAAAACTCAAGAAATAATTTACGAAAAAATTAAAGTTGAAAAGTTGTATAGTATTACAAAACAAATATACTATACCGCTGTAACAAAAACAAAATAATAACCTTAGCACATAACTCGTTAGTCGTTATCTCATCGACATAATTATTACAGGAATTTACACAAGTGTTGTCCATTTCACTTACCGATGAATTTGCGTTGCAGACGTAGCACGTAAATAGTAATTGACAATTTGGTAGTAAATCCAATGTTGGTTTGGAAACTGAGACCTTGCATTAATCAGAAATTCGACTCCAGCACTAACGGGGAGCATATAAGAAATTTGGGGCGGAGTAAGTCGGTTAGATAACGGGCATTTGAGCGACGGCTCAATGCTAACTATTTAAACATGTCTTTTAAACATGCTGCAAAGGCGGCGATAGCTTGACTTCAATATAAAAATTTCTATTTTACCGACTACTTCTTGGTCACGGAAAACAAAAATATAGCCTCTGCTCTCCGCAGACACTCAACTGAAATGTGTGTCAACACTGCAAAGTCTCGGCTTGCAAACTCCTAAAATTTGCATACAACACAGAGGTTGAAAACGATTAATCAAAAATTTCTTACGTCGTTAAACAATAAACAAACAAGTACTTACGACACAACCGGATTTGTCAAGTTTCAAAGTCTGCGAATTTTAGATAATTTGCTTGTGGCGTTTTTGAATCAAGAGATAAATGAAGATAATGAGCCATGGCATTGAGTGCAAAATACAAATGACAAAACAAGGTTCGAAACTTTACTAAGATAAAAGAAACAGAACGGCGCTACAGTGCTGAAGTAATTAGCATTCGTGCAAAACGCGTGAAAAAAATAATTATTAAAGCTGTGCAAAAACGACGCAAAGTATACACGAACGGCAGGCAAACGCTTTTTTTTTGGTTGCTGCAAAAATAAGAACTATAAATGTGCGTTCGAGGCCTAACTGAAACAGACAATAAATAAACTAGCTCGGTGCGATAACAACAGGTGAAGACCAAAAAAACTCGTATGTGAGCGCGGGGCCCCTGGCACTGTGCCATATGTTAAATCCGTCCCTGGTTATTGATTTTGCGTACATAAAAAGGTTACATAAGGGTCTGAGTTAGCAACTTCTAGGATAAAAACCATTAACTTCACTCGGGTTAAGCGTTTAAATTAGTTGGCAAACATTAAATTGAGGGTTCCGAGCCCCCTGGATCAATATTATTGTTGGGGGCCAATTTAAATCGATTTGGCAAAATTTAAATTGAAGGGGCCCGGGCCGCTTGGTTAAACACTATTGTTGGGGGCCCATTTAAATTGGGGGCCATTTAAATGTTATTGTAATGGGCTCATTTAAATTGGTTGGCAAAAATTAAATTGAAGGGGTACAGGCCCCCTGGATCAATATTATTGTTGGCGGCCCACTTAAATTGGGGGCCATTTAGATATTATTGTGGGGGGCCCATTTAAATTGGTTGGTAAAAATTAAATTGAAGGGCCCCGGGCCCCCTAGATCAATAGTATTGTTAATTACTGTTGCACGCGATTACTGTTGTACGCGAAGATGCTAAAAGAAACTGAAACCGAAGAAACAATAGTCTTTTTTGTGACATTTTTATCATTGGTAGCATTTCAATTGGGGGGGAGCGGGCCCCCTGGCCCCTCCTAGCTAGGCCTATGGCCTCATAGGTCTATTAATTATCGCTGTTCGCAGTTTCAAAGATTTTCCGATCGCAACTTTGTTAGTGCATTTGAATCCATTTTCATCTTGAAATTATATTAGACTGTAAAGTGTTAAATTAAAACGCAAAAACATCACCAAAGCAATAAATTTTTCTTTACAATCAATTTGACGTATTCTAAAAGTGAGTTTTTACGTATTCTAAAAGTGAGTGAATAAAAAAAAGTAAATTGCACGCAAAATGTTAACAAATTAATGGACTTCATTAACTTCCGTAAACTAAAGCTGAAAATAACGAATTAACGTTAACAGAGGTATTCAATTCAATTCAATTCAGTTTATTTTTGCCGTGTCTGGCACGAAAGCAGCGAAAATGACCTTATTTACGGTCTTCAAAGTTCAATGCTACCGTAAAAACAGCAAAAGAAAAAGCAACATAACATCAGCCCTTACATATTTACAACATTTTGATCAACTTAGTGTGTAACATTTTACATTTTTTGGCACAGAAAAGCAGCAAAATGAGTAGTTGGCATTTTCAATAGACACTACTGTGACCCCAAAAATAAGAATAAAAACACTTTTCATATTGGGATCATAATCATTTCGTTTACCGGTGCATTTGAACTATATCATAACATTATTAAGTTGTGATAGTGCCTTGCTTTTTTGAAATTAAATGGTCCTTAAGTTTTCTTGCAAATGTTTTTGGGGGAAATTTTTTGAGGGATGGGGGAATTTTGGCCCAGATTACAGGACCAGTTACATTTATTGCTTTTCTTCCGAGGGAAAGATTGGTTGGTTGGATGTAATAGTTATCTTTATCACTGTATCTTGTGTAATGTTTGTGAATTGAAGCAGCTGTCTTGAATAAATTAGAGGTTATAATGTTTTCCTTGTAGTGGATACGATGCATAGATTTGGTAGTTTCAAGAAAGTATACAGGGTGGGCCAAAAAAATGTTACCACTTTTAATCCATACACAAATTTTAAAAATAAACATTTATTTGAAATTTTTTTTCACAGATGTTTAACAAAAATATCCAATTAAAATTTGATAATAAAGTCTTTTCACTTTGTCTCTTGTTTCTTACACAGTTCAATAATTGATAACATGTTCAATCCAAGCTCCTCTTCTGTGGAGTACAGCTGCAACACGCACATTGAAGTTTGTGATGACATTGCCGCACATCTCAAGAGGGATTCTTCGAATTTCCTGACAGATGTTGGTCTTCAGGGCTTCAATGGTCTGTGGGTTGTTGTAGTACACCCTCTCCTTCAGGTACCCCCATAGGAAGTAGTCTGCGGGAGAAAGATCAGGAGAGTAGGCACAGTGGCGGATCTAGAAAATTTTGGTGGGGGGGGATTTTAAGCACAAACCCTCAAAAATTCGGATGTCTTCACCGAAATTGAGAGTGATTTTTGGGTCGAAATCGGAAATTCGAACGTTTTTTCCGCCCAAAATCAGGTAGTCTCCAAAAAAAAAAAAAAAAAAGGTCTTCACCGAAATTGAGAGTGATTTTTCGGCCGAAACCGTTAGCTTTACACTGGTGGGGGGATGCATCCCGAAATGGAGCCTAATTTTTCGAAATAGAGGCTGATTTTTCGGTCGAAATCGTTACTTTTAGGCTGGTGGGGGGGATGCATCCCCCCCATCCCCCCCCTAAATCCGCCCCTGAGTAGGCAGGACATGGGTTGTTCGTACGCCGTGAGATGAGTCTATCTCCGGGAAAGTACTTGTTGAGAAAATCCAGTGAGACATTTGAGCAATGTGGAGGAGCACCATCTTGCTGGTAAATGACGTTATTCATATTGACTCCCTGCTTTCTCCTAAGAGCAGGAATATGAAACAAAAGTCTTAGTAATTTTGAAAATGGTTAGAATATAAAAAGTGGTAACATTTTTTTGGCCCACCCTGTATATCACTTCATGTCAGTAGTTTCATTTCCTGAATTATTGGTTCAGTGTGATCACGATAATCACATCCTCCTATTATTCGAACAATTCGTTTATGTAATTTAACCAATGGCATTAAGGTAGTTTTAGATGCAGAGCCCCAGATGGTTATGCAATATCTCAAGTGCGAATAGATCATGGAGTAATAAATTTTAATCAATGTTTGTTTACTGACATATTTTTTCAGTCTTGTCAGAGCCCAAGAACCCTTGGCAATCTTTAAAGGAAATGTGTTCAATATGTGTTATCCAAATAAGTTGGTATCAATTATTACACCTAAATATTTTACGTTGTCAGATTCAGTTATGTAATTGTTATTAATCTCAAGTTTAAATTTGCTTTTTTTCTTTTTGTTTGTAAATAACATGAAATTAGACTTAGAATAGTCGATAATTAGTTTGTTAGCGTTCATCCATTTTCCCACCTGGTTCATTTCGTAATTGACTTGATTCTGCAGTTTTTCTATGCTTTTGTGTGACATTACTAATACTGTGTCGTCAGCAAAGAGATTTACTTTGAAATTTGTAGTTTGGACTAAATCGTTGATGTATATCAGTGGTTCTCAACCGGGGTGCCGCGGCACCCTAGGGTGCCATTTGCGATTCGCTGGAGTGCCGCGAGCAATTGCACATTGTTTTATTACCAAGGAAAGAATGAGTATGACTGTGTACGGATGGAGCTCTATCTATGATTGGGTCAATTAAAGGATTTGTGTCACTTGGAAAAAAGTTAGTACGTCATAGCAACCCACTGTTTTCGTTATCGTGAAGTGCTTATTGGAAAAACATTGAACTCGGACTTACCACATGTGATGAAAGAAGTTATAAAAATGGTAAACTACATCAAGGCTAGACCACTTAAATCACGATTATTTACAAAGCTCTGCAAAGAAATGGAAAGAAATTATGAAAATCGTCTGTTGCACTCGGAAGCAAGATGGCTTTCACGTGGAAAAGCATTGTCTCGAGTATATGAGCTGAAAGAGGAGATGTTAGCTTTTTTTAGTCTTGAAAGACAACGAGAATTTAATGATTTGCTTTGCGATGACAACTGGAAGTCAAAATTAGCATATTTGGTAGACACCTTTTACCACTTAAATAAGACAAATTCCAATATGCAAGGCAAGAATGAAAATCTCTTATCTTCTGCAGACAAAATGAGAGCTCTACATGAAAAATTGAAAGTGCGGTCATTACGAATACAGGAAGAAAACTGAATAACAAAGAAATGGTTTCATCGGTTATTGAACATCTCAAGTCTTGGCAAGACAAAATTGAGAAATATTTTCCGACAGTGTCTATTGAAAACCAGTGCCGTCGCCAGAGCAAACGAAGTGAGGGGGCACCAGCCGAAAATGGGGGGGCACTAAAAAAGACTGAAGTTTTGCACATAAAAACTGATACTTTACAACTACAAATTATGCGCTATTTTAAAAATTTTGTAATCATGTTTGAAAAAAGAGACGTATAAGCCTGGCAGCGTTTATTGGCTCTTTTCGTTTGCGGCCCATATAATCGCTTGAAAATCTGTCTGCATGAGTGAATGCGACCAGAAGCGCAACCAGGATTTTGCTGATAAGAAGCTTGAACCAAAAGTTTGGGTTTTTTTGCACAAAAATTGTCGAATTTAGGCCCCGAGCTGAACAAACTAATGCAACTTAAGTGTACCACAGAGAGGGCCTGGGGGAACAGCCCCCAGCTGCTGGGTGATTTTTGCGATTTTGCGGCAAAAAAATTGCAATTTTAGCGCCATTTCAATCACGTTTCGCTCGTTTTTAAGCCATATCAATAATTACAGTAAATTGCCAAAATTCAAAAGTTATTGAAAGAATTAAATCGCCTAACCCCTTGAGCCCCCTTATACTTCAGGTAAAGTCCAAAACAGGTTTAAACGTTTGTTTTTTTGGGGGGTAACTTTTCTAAATGACTTACCTAAAGGGGCTGATATCCCCCTTAGATTTTCCTCCCAGCTGTGCGACTGACTGCAACCTAAAAAGATCTTTAATGTGCTCTACATTTCATTGAAGGTTAATAATGTTGAAATTAATCCCTGTCAAAACTAAAATATTTCGGAGTTTAAACAGATTTCCAGCTAACTTTTAATTCACTGATTAGATTGATAGAGAATAAAATATCAAGGTCTATAGTAACAATTATAAAACCCAAATCCTTTTTACCCCCACAGCTTTGCTTTAATTGTATTACGCATTAGCACATCCTCATTTACTCCGAGGTTTTCCTGTTTGGGGTAGGCTACCACCTGCACATCCTATTTAGCTAAACTCTATGTGTATGCAAACAATTCATTTTTTACTTTAATCGATATTAGAATGCCTTTTGTGAGCCATGGTTTTGTACGTAATTTAAGGATTTTGTGAGATGCTTTTTTAATGGGTGCATATTTGTTTAATGTATGGGTTAGTACATCAATAAAAGCTTTAAATGCATCATTTATTGATTCTGTTTCTGTGACGCGCTTTTCTCTATACTGCACATGTAAATTTTCAAGTATGAAGTTTGTTAACGGACTAGTGGTTAACGAAGCTTATGTTTTGCATTAACCTGCCCACCTATGGCTTTTAGTTATTCCCATTTCCATAGGTGGGCACAAGTCCGTTAATCCGTTAATAACGAACCTAACTTTTTCTTGAACTCGTTAATCCGTTAAAAAGTTTTTTCATGTTAATGGACTAAATTAACTTCTGTTAAGTTCTGTTAACGGACTAAAGTAACTTCCGTTAAGTTCTGTTAACTTCCGTTAAGGTTTTTTTCGTTGATATCTTGCACGATTCATTCATCGTACCGGTACAAATCAGTTTGCAGTGGTAACACTTGTTGCGTATTAGCACGAGTTTTACAGAAGAAAGCGAAGAAAGGAGCTCTTTTTTGTGACGAATAATAACCTGCAGCCTCTGAGGTCTATTAATTATCGCTGTTAGCAATTTCCAAAGATTTTCCGATCGCAGCTTCGTTGGTGCATTTGAACTTATTTCTACTTTGAAATTAGATTAGACTGTGAAATGTAACATCCAAAACACCAAAACACCATCAAAGCTATAAATATTTCCTTACAATCTGCTCAACAGCATCAATACATGTTCTAGAAGCGAGTAAATAAAACGAAATGTACATTACACGCAAAATGTTAACGAATTAACGGACTTCATTAACTTCCGTTAATTAAAGTTGAAAATAACGGATTAACGTTAACGGAGGAGTGAAGTTTGTTAACGGACTTGTGGTTAACGAAGCTAACGTTTTGCATTAACTTGCCCATCTATGCCCATTTCCAATCACAATTACTGCCTATTTCTTTTGCTATGCTGATACCGCTACGGAAAATAATCAACATTGTTGCTAACATGTAAAACTTCAAAATGACATTCATTAATTTTAGACGGTACTATTTTCGAATTATCATCAAAAGCCTAACCAAATGCAATATCTCAAAGACTTTCGCATTTAAATAATGGAAAATTTGCCAAACATAATTAAGAAAAATTGTGGCTTCTGTCCTTGGCCTCTACGATTCCTGTCCTTGGCCTCTACGATTCCTGTCCTTGGCCTCGAAAGGGTTTGTCCTCAAAAAGTTGGTCCTTGGCCTCAGATTTTTTTCGATTCCTTGGCCTTGGTCTCGAAAGTTGAGTCCTCGACTCCTCTTCTGGCTTTTAACTAATTGGATGTAATGATATTTTCAAAAATTATCTCAAGTAAAATTAATTTCTAATTTTTCCTTTCCTATCCCAAAAAAATTTAACTGTTATATAATTCATTTAATACTGTGGTTATGCAATTCAATTTTTCTCGTGACTGGTTGCATAATTTTTAGCCTACTACAAGCTGCAGTGTTAGCGGTTCACGTTAGTGAAGAGTAGTTGGATAGTATTAGTACCGGTACTTAGCAGTGGTAAGCTAGCGCGTAGCAGCCTAGTGTATTATAGTGATTATTTAACCGAAAAATTTTAAGTTGAAAAAAAAGAGTAGGCCTAGGCTACAGAATATCTGGGACGTCGATAAGTATACATACCGGTTAGCCATTCGCTTTTTTTTGGAATCTCTGCGACTCATGTATGAGCGCGCTCGCTCCTTTCATGCGTCCACTCATTAGGGTTAGGGCCAGATTTGGAGAATAGCTTAGATCTGAGAGGAGAGAGTGCACACGTGCTCATACACAAGTTGCATTGCAGAGCTCAGAGCTTCTGAAAAAAAAAGCGATGGCCCATACTTAACGACACCCGAATACCTGTACCGTAAGTCACTAACTACAGTAGCCTTGGTCTACCAGTACGGTACGGTAAGTAACCAACTACAGTGGGCTACCTTAAGTCAGAAGTGTAGCCTACCGTATTCTGTATTTGAGGTTGGGTTAAATTAGGGAGGCAGAGGTTGCTCTTCAAAGTTATGGTATGTTGCGTAAGAATAAGAAAATTGCCATCCTTGCCCTAACTGCCTAATCCCAACCCTAAACGCAAACCTAACCCAAACTCTAACCCCAATGTTAATCCTAAACCCAAACTCAAAATCTAACCCATACCCTGACTGCTTAAGATATATATATATACACATCAAGAAAAAATATGTCTAAGAACATACACAAATAATATTCACTGCGATTATTCACCAATGCAATGTAATATATACATTTAGCCAAATAAAAACACTTCTTTCTAGAAGTTTTAAAGATTTGTTTCCAAACGTTTAGGGAAAAACGGAACAAAATTATTAAATTCTGACGATCAGTTGCTCTGGAGAGAAAAAGTTGGCGTAATAACTAAGAGTATGATAATTGAAAAAATAAAAAAGAGTATATAAATAAGCAGACAAGTGCTCACTCTTTGCTCTCTTATTCTCTTTATCATTTTATGGGCATTACCGTGTTTACGTTATGTCTGATGTAGGCAAACACTAGCCACTTTCTTGTTAATCTGTTAATGCCGTTGGCTACCAGTACTTACTACTAGCAGTTGTAGCCTATGTCAAAATTAGCAAAGTTGATAAAAATTTTCAGTAAATAGTAATATCCAGGTACATAGCCTACCGTAGTATAGCCTCTAGTCTCTTTCAGTGGTGCTGGAACGGGGGGCAGCTGCCCCCCCTGCCCTTTTACCAGGGGGGGCAAGGGGGGCAGTAGTGCACGACGAAACTGACTACAAGCAAGAGAGTATTGCAGCTACAAGAAACATGCTAGTATAGTATTTTGTGAACCAAAGTAGCCATTTTAGAACTACAACGTTAAAAAAGTTTTTTGACTGTCCAAAAATACCTTGCAGTTTTCAATTTATGAAAAAAATATCTTGTTTTATTATAAAGAAATACTCTCACTAAGTGGGACTAAAAAGTTCATTCAATTTATTATAATAAAATGGAAGAGGCTATTTTACCGTAAATTTTTATCTAATTTTTTATTAATTCTAATCCAACGCAAATTCTTACTCTGAAAGTAACCCCAAACTATCTCAAACCTTAATCGTAACCACTAACCAGTGCGGTCGCCAGAGCAAACGAAGTAAGAGGGCACTAGCCCAAAATAGGGGGCACTAAAATTTGTACATAAAAACTAATCTTCATATCTTGTAGGGCTACAATTATGCACAATTTTAAAATAAGGTCGGCAGCAGTTTTTAGGTCGTTTCGTCTGTGGCCCATAATCGCTTGAAAAATCTATCTACAGCAGTGATTGCTACCAGACGTGCAACCAGGATTTTGCTGAGGGGGTGAAACAAACGTCTTTTTGTTGCACAAAAACTGCATGATTTAGCCCGCGTGCTGAACAAACTGATTCAACTCAAGCATGTCATTGACGGACATAGTCACTTATAATTTAGTGACTGTGGAGGGGGGCCTAGGGATGGTGCCCCCAGCCTATCGAAGATTTTCGCGATTTTTCAGCAAAAATTCAGAGACATTAACGCCATTTTAATCACATCTCGCACTTTTTGAAGCCATACGAAAAATTAAATTCTCAAAATTCCGAAGTCATTTCAAAGAATTAAATTGCTAGACACCTTCAGCCTCCCGCCCCCCTTACTTCAGGTCAAGTCTTAATGCGTTAAAACGCTCGTATTTTGAGGTTAAATGACTCAGCTGATGGGGCTTAGCCTCTTCACCTTAGTTGCGCCTTGACTGTGACCACAAAATCTTGAATGTGATCTAAAAATCAAAACACCAGGTCTTTGGAAAAAAAATGTTTTCACATTTTGTTTCATGTCATAATCATTAACGAAGTACCGGTAACGAGTCTACAAGGCTTACATGTCTCCTCCGCGACACATCCGTAAAGGCGTGCTGATAAGACTGAGTATTGCGTCAGATTTATGTACAGCAATTTTTCCATCACTGTCTGTTGTCTTGTCGTTGTGTGATGTTCCAAAAAAAGTATTTTTAGTAAACCAAAATGAGGGCACAAGCAGCTGTTAAGGGGGGCACAGAACCCCTTCGTAGCGACCGCACTAATCGTTACCCTTAAAATAGCAAATAAAAAAAACTCAGATGAATATTTTTCATTTTCGTTTTATCCTTTTTAACTTGAAAATCTGCGGTAAAACAGTCACTAATTCACAACAAATTGCGTATGTTAAATCATTATTAAATGACGTGAAATAAATGAACAAACTTGTGGCATGCATTTGATTAGCCTGTAACATCCGGTTTAGTTCTGTCAGTTTATATTGACGCTTGGAAGATAGGGTGCTACAAAATTTTAAATTTAAAACTCAAGGACTCTATGTTTGTAAGCCTAACCATTACTCTTAAGACATTCAAGTTTCTAACTGTTTGTAGCCAGAGCCGCAGCTACAGGGGGCAAGGGGGTTGGCGCCCCCCCAAACACAAATTTTGCCCCATCCTCCCCCAAGCCCAAAGTGACAATAGTAGAAAACAGTGGTAAGTATTGTAAGCGCCCCTGAAAAAAAAATTTGCCCCCCTAGAACAACGCTCTAGTTGCGGCACTGCTTGTAGCCCTACTGTAATTGGAACGATCAACGCCAACGTTTATATTAGTGACGAATTCTGGGATTCAAAGGGTCTGGACCCCTGCTTAAGCTGGAGAAATACACGAAAAACTTTCATAAAATTCATTGCAATGACTGAAGAAAGATCCGTTTCTTGTTCAGACTTAATAGTAAAATACTCAATAGGGTACGGCTTTGAACATCTCCATAATTATTTTTTTTTGTAAATGCAAACGAATCAGGTTAAAAATTGTACTTTTTTTTATTTCATGATCTACCAGCTTGTAACAAAAAGCTGATATTTTACCATTAACCACCACCCTCATAGCCCATTTGCGCAGCCAAATTAATTGTATTTTTGCTCTGCTAATTCCTATGCCACGTTTTAAAAGCATTAATTTTAGCTAAAATAGGCCTAAAATCAAGTTAATTTTGCGCAAAAAATTACAAAATCTATGAGCGCTGGGGCAAAGCCCCCAGACCCCCTTGCCTCCGGCTATGGGGCATTGCCCCCAAACTCCCAATGGCTGAACCTACCCTTATTTCGTTGATAATTCGTTTGTTATTATTTTTTAAGCCTTTATGCGAGGCATTCAGTACTCTGACTTTGTTGAAGTGATTAATTGTTGACAGCATTAGAGAGCAATGTAGGTGGTAATAACTGTACGAGTGTAAGTACAGTGTTGAAAGTGCCCTTTAAAAAAGCTGCCCCCCTTGCCCTTCCGACGTTCCGGCACCATTGGTCTCTTCCTTGAATTTATTCCACAATCCAATAGGCCTACACAAATAGTAGTAAGCTAATCCTCTGTATGTTGGATGTGTAGTAGCCTGGAACCAGTGATGGGTGCAGTGATGCTTCTCACCAGCAGTGCTACTAGCTTCGCTCCTTTTTTCAGTTTTGGTCACCAGTGAAAAGCAGCAGCACTGCTGTTTTTTTAGCCGAAAAAGCTGCAGTGCTTTAGCCAGTCAGCGCCCTATTTTAAGCAAGGCAGAGGCTGATGTTACAGTACATAAGAATAAAAACATT
This sequence comes from Trididemnum nubilum, assembly GCA_963965965.1. Classification (NCBI taxonomy): domain Eukaryota; kingdom Metazoa; phylum Chordata; class Ascidiacea; order Aplousobranchia; family Didemnidae; genus Trididemnum; species Trididemnum nubilum. Next base: position 20,564,830 of record OZ014472.1, read on the forward strand.
GCTACTCTAGCCCTAATCCCAACTCTACACCTAACCCAAACTTTAACCCAAGCTCTAACCCTAACGTTAATTGTAACCCAAACTCAAAATCTAACCCAAACCCTAACAAAAACTAGAAACATAAAAAGAGTAAATGAGCAAATTAGCTCTCAAACATTGCTCTCTTACAGCTTATTTGCTTTATGGGTGTTACATAGCATAACACTAGCCACTCCTTTTAAGCAAATATATTTGCAGCTGCCGCTTATAATAATTAAACTCCTTCGAACTCTTTTCAATTATATATATTGGGCTCTCATGCAAATGAAATGTTCAGCTTTTTACTTTGCAATTTCATGATGCTGCGCTAACAGCAAAAAAAGTGTTTACTCAAGCAAACATTGCATTGGAAATAAAACTGTTTAAAAACATGTTCGCCATAATTGACATCAATGCTCTTAACGTTTAAGAACAAATGAGGCTAAACATTTGCAAAAATTTAAGAACAACCAGCCACAACCCAAAACCTATTGCTTACTGATTCTTATTTAAAAAGTGTAATACACTCTTTATTCTTCTTTTTTTTTCCCTCTGCAATTATGACCACGTTATTTTAGTACTCATACTGTAAAACAAAAAATGATAAAAAATAAGTGTTTAAACACTCTTAAATTCTCTGTTTTTTTTCCTTTGTGCTCTTACGCCCACGTTATTTAGTTGAACATACAATGCCTTCTTTGTGATGTTTTGTCATTTTTGTAGTAGCCTAGTTTCATCGCTTGTCCTATTTTTTTCTGAATTAATATTTACCATAATTACACTAGTTTGCTTATCGTGTCTCTCATTGAGACATTTTTGGAAAACTTTTCAACATTATGTTCAAGTCATCTTCTTTTAGTCAAATCCTGGCTATGTGCCAAACACAGACACTGGCTTCTGATCCTCAATTCTGCGATATCTTGATTCTATCAAAACTCCTTTTTTAAAATTTCTGATGCTGTCATGGCATGTTAATTCAGAATTGTGGTTTACCCCCCAATCAAAAATCTTGGCTATGCATATGTGACGAAAACGATTGAAGGATTTAAAAACTGAAGGTCAGCCGAAAAAATCTTGTCAATAACTACACTTGGAGTTGTCATTAGCCAACTTTGGGCTTTAGCCCCCTATTTTCAGTTTTAGCAAAGTCACTTTAGAAACTTTAACCCTAAATGGCTTGCGTTGAAACATGCTTTAAACTTGATCTGTGAGTTAGGGGGGCGGGGAGGCGCTTGAAAGGAATGGGCAATTTAATTCATGAAGCATATTATGATTGAAGTATTTTTAAATGAAAAAACTGTGCTACATAGCTTTCATAAATAGATATGAAACTTCACCATTAAGTATTTGAATGCCATCGTGCTTTTGTTATTTATTTTTTAGTTAGTTGTAAAGCAGCTGCAGCAGTTGTTGTTTTGTGTCTAGTACTGAGTAGTGGTACTACTTTTTTATTTCGGTAGCGACATAAGCAGCAGCGCCGCTGCTTTTTCTGCTAAATAGCAGCAGCAGTGCTACTTTTTAAGTAGCAGGTGCCCAGCTTTGATAGTAGCCTGTGGTTCATGATGCTGTAGCAGGGTAGGTACTGGTATGTAGGCTATGTGTAGTCACTAGTCAGTGTCCATTTATTCGTGTCCCAGTACAGGCAAACAATAATTTAAAAAACATGCCTAATTTCTTTTGTACTTTAAAATTAGATTGGCTTTTACTACTTTAAAATGTAGGATAAGAAAATTCTTTCCACTTAGGCTGCAAACTATTCTGAATTTGGGCCCCAGTAAATTGCAATGCCTTTTTTGCAGCATTCGAGTTTATAGCATGTAAATAAAAGTTGCTGTAACTATTACATCTTAGGTTGTATTTGTGCACTGTGTGAGTGAATGTGAAGTATTGATTTGGAAGGTTATTTTAGCTTTTTCTAAATTCTTAATGGCCTAATATATTCCAGATTCACCAAGTTTTTTTTCGAAGCATAAAGTTATTAATGGAGCTCAAAATTGGTTTCAAAAAATATTTCTACAGTTCATGCTGTTCTTGATATAGTCTCCAGCACCATTATAAACATAAATAAAAATTGTTTCAATGGATTAACCCTACTCTATGATATTTTACTTGCCAAGTTAGAACATTATGGCTTTCCTGGACCAGCCCAATCTTTAATGCAATCTTATTTGAATCATCAATAATTTGTGTGTATTAGTGGCACTAATTCGACGATAAAAGCAATACCATATGGTATCGCACAAGGGTCGACATTAAGCCCATTACTATTTCTGTTATACATAAATGATCTTCACCGTGCTATCACCAGTACGTACACTAAGATTGATAGCCGACAATACCTGCCTTATAAGTACCGTATATCCTCACATGTAATCCTATCTTGCATATATAAGCTAACTCAAGAAAAACAGCTGCAAAACAGTGATTTTACAAAAATCTGCATAAGCCAACCCTACAAAACATTACACGACGTTTGCACCCTAGCACAGCAAAAGGTTGTACAAAATAATAAGTGAAAATGATAGCCAATATTTTTACAAGTATGACCAACCAATCACAGCTTGTTATTATTATGTGATTGAAAAAACCAATAGCACAACAGTGTCTCCGATGCTCTTATCGTGAGAAAAAAGCAGAAAAGAACAGAAAAAAAGTAAAATGCGCGGATTTTGTAACATTTAGCATGGTTTGAGTTGTAGTTGTTGCAATTAAGTTAGAACAATGTCGTTTAGTTTGAGTTCAATCCGAGTTATGCGTGTATAATCAGACTCCTTAGTTTGGCAACTGTTTTTTGGAGTTCTAAACTTGACTTATATGCGGGGATATACGGTAAGTGATAACATCAACCCTGAAATCTTACAAGAGAAAATGTCATTGGACCTTGCATCAGTCCATAAATGATGCATTGCCTATAAATTAAGCCTTAATCCTGCTTAATCATCCTTCTTGACTCTTGAGTATTCCACCTAAATTGATTATGCAGCAACTTTTTGTAACGCTAAATCTGAATAATATTTCTCTATCTCCCTATAAAAATGTTAAATATATAGGTATTTATCGATGATCAACTAAACTTTAAGTGTCACATTGAATGCGTCGAACAAAAAATATCCTGCGCTGACGGTATTCTTGCTAAACTAAAATTGTTTTTATCTAAATCGGCTTTTCTAAAATTATATTACGCCTTGGTACACTCTCATTTACTAATTGGTTTAGCCATTTGGGGTTCCACATTTCCCTTGTACCTGAACGAACTGGCTTTACTGCAAAACAAAGCAGTCAAACTTGTTGCTGGTGGCAAATATCGAGATCACGTGACTTCTTTGTACTCTCAATTAAATGTAGATGATGTAAATTTGAAGAACTTGCAATGGTTGTAAGATTGAATAGTTTGTGGAACCCCAGAATAAAGAATCAGTGTTGTGGTGATTGAGCCGGAAACAGTAGAACTGAAATAACATAACCTTGCATTGTCAGAGAAGGCAATGGAATATGGATCTTTCAAAAAGACTAGGCTACGTGGTTTAACTTTTGGTACAGAAACACAGAAATTTAATTTATTCGAAAAAAAAGAGAAGATGTGGCTTTATGTTAAGACTGTTTTGTGTTTACAGTCTGATAGCCGCTTCACAATCATTCTGAAAATGGATAGTTTTTGCCAACATAATTCGGTTAAGAAAATAATTCGGTTAAATGCATAGTGGTTTATCGCATGATCCTCTTAATTGAATAGAATTGAACGGCATTCTATTCAATTGAACGGATTATGCAACAAATTTTACTTACAAAAGCACAACTTTCTAAGCGAAAACAAACTGTTTCAATGTGCAAATGAACTCGCCAATTTCCAACGTCATAAAAAAATCAAAATTGCCACCGATTAGAGATCAAAAACAACGCAGCATGTGATTGATGTTCTTCAAAGGCATTTATCGATTCAGAACAAAATCATGTGGCTGTCATTTTGCAATTCTTGTCATGCAATAGCATGCAAACTATCATTAAACAAACTACAATTGCTCAGTATTTCATAGCAAACGAATAAATGTCTAAGCCTTAGTTTGCATGTTTTTGTTTGGTATGAGTAGGATAATCGCAAAGTGCGTGCTTTGAAGCCTGATGTCTAGACGTTTTCTTAGCGTGACGCTCGTTGTAGGTCATTTGTACTTTGTACTTCCTCATAAACACATAATTTCTTTAATCCCTTAAAAAGGTTTGTCAAATTGACTATGCAATTAACCGGATTCGACTGTATTTTCTTCATAATTAATTAATCTAGGTTTTTGAACTTAATAGGCCTATATAAAGCTTCTGCATATCTTATAGGGTTGCAATCGACCAAAGTAAAAATACTGGCACTGTAATATAAAACTGGATGGGAGCTTACTGAAGAGCTAGCCCATTGAATGACAAATGCATGTTAAATAATGAGAGTTGATTTTTGGGAGGTCCATTTGGGGAATTTTCTAGGATTGGTACCCCCAAACTACGTCAAAATATTTTCGTCTTACATATCTGCTGATATCAAAAAATAGCACCCTAGCTTAAGCTTTTCAAAAAATTGATTGTTGGGTTGTCCATTCGGGAAGGTTCCAGGGGGGTTGTGATCCCAAACTATATCAAAATATTTATCTGTAAAATATCTACTGATATCAAAAAAACTAGCTCCCTTGCTCAAACCGTTTAAAAAATTAAGTTTTGGGGGGCTCTCGAAGGGGTGCTACCCCCAAACTATGTCAAAACATTTGTCTCTTAACTATTTACTGATATCAAAAAAAAACTTGTGCCGTAGCTTTAGCCGTCCAAAAAATTGATTTTTTGGGAGGTTCATAGGGGATGGCCCAAAAGAATTTCAGGAGACAAAATTGCGTTTGCAACTCAACAACTTTAAGCGAAAACCTGATTTCGATGTTTTGCGGTATAGAAGAAGAGCGTGCAATATTTCTGAAGAATAAAAAAAAAGAAAAGAAAAACCTCATCGCAGTACAAGTGGGTTGGTAGGGATGAAAGGGTATCTTTAGACATATAATCGTGTGAAATATTTTTTGCCGTACTTTGGTCGTTTTTGAATGAGACCGCTTTTTATGCCAACCTTTCCAAATGGTTTCTGGGTCCTGAAACCGAAGTCACCTGACTTATTGGGCCTCCAAATTTGGTACAAGCATACAACTTACTAATCCTAAACTGCTGTCTAAATTTCATGTAGCTAGACCTAACCATTTTAGAGTTATAAGCAGAAGTCTGAAATTTCTCGCTCATTAGTTTGAAAATGGCCAAGTAACAACAAAAGAAGCACACAGCGACTGTTACGATGCGAGCGTTGGTCATTCCAATAAAAGAAATCAATTTCTTTTGCAAATCTTATTTTTAATCAGGAATGATCGCCAGCATAACTTCACATCAAGGACCAGGACTTGTAAAGTTGCATCTACAGTATATGCATTAGGTTATAGTGTTGTCTAAGTATCAGTACTGGTAGTTCATTATGGACAAATTAAGTTTATTTTTGTTGATCTTGTTGTGTTTTCTTATTGGCAGCAGTTATTCTGGTGTTGTGCAGTTTTCAAAATCATGTAAGTCATTTGGTATATTGCATACAATTGTACAGTGCACATAATTCCTTCACACTATTCGCTAGGGCTGCAAAATCGATTGATTTTGATCTTAGTTTGAGTTCTCTAATTTAGTTTTTTGAGTTCAAGTTTGGCAAAAGTATAGTTTTTTAGTTCTAGTTCAGGCTGACAAATTTACTAAGTCTACTTATTTTTGACTTAATCACTCTCTTTTTGTACCATCTCTGTTTTTATAGGCCGCCACAGCAAACAAAAGATTAAACGAATAACATGCAGCAGTTGAGAAAAACGCATTTTCTATTTGCATGGCTTAACCGGTGATCAGCAAAAAATATTTTCTTCTTACAATGGTTTTATCTTTAAATTTCTTTATAATGAACTTGAACTCAAACAATTTTGCAAGTTCATAAAAATTATTATTTTGAGTTTGGCTGAACAATAATTTTTTTTTTTCTCAAAGTAGGGGTTTGTAGCCCTGGTATGCTCTACATTATTGATTAAGACCAGCTGATAAATGCAAAAGCATAGAACACATTGTGTAGTGGTCTGTAAATTTTTTTGTCAAGTTTAAAACAAATTGCCTGCACTCTATACTAGATACATCAAATGTAGAAATTCTAAAAAAAATTGTTTAGAGCGATACTGTTAAAAATCGGTTTTATTGAAGAAATGAGAACTACTTGAGATATTAAGGAGGTGCCCCAAACCTTTTTCCAGTATTTTCCTTATTTGCGAAATGAGATTTAATCCATTTGACTCTACCATTGGTTACCCTGTGTTTTACACTTTCATGACATCAGAAAAGAATGACTTAGAACAAGATTTCTTACAGAATAAGGAATGCGATATTCGATGACAATAATCAAACATCGCTTTGCTTATTCTGCGAGAAATTGCCACTTGCAAATTTCTTGCAAAATAAGCAGCGCAATGTTTGATATTCCGCCAGAAATTTGCTAAGTCCTCCTTTTTTGATTCACAAAAATTCAAAACGCAGGGTTGCCAATGGTGCGGAGTCAAACAGATTAATTTTATTTTGGCTGATAAAGGGAATGGTGGAACAAGGTTTAAGGCAACTCTTTATTACTTGCACAAGTCTTCATTGCTTCTAGTAGTTCTCATTTCTTCTATGAAACCGATCTCGAGCAGTATCTCTTTAAACATGCTTAAAGGCAGTGAATCATCCAGCCAATTCCGGTGATTTACAATAGCTAAAATTGGACTATAATTTTTGATATTTTTTGTTTCGATTTTGGAGCTGCGGTTGCAAAGATACAAAAAGATATCCCCGAAAAAAGTTATTGGAAACTCTTAAGTTTTGTTTTTCCCGCCAAAACCACAGTTCTCTAAACTATTAGGTCTGCTGTGGCTTGGCAGGAAGAACAAAACTCAGAGTTTCCAAAAACTTTTTTCAGGGGATATCTTTTTGTATTGGTTGAATATCTTTGCAACCGCAGTCCCAAAATTAAAACAAAAAATACCAAAATTATAGTTTACTTTTAGCTATTGTAAACCACGGGTATTGGCTGGATGATTCACCGCCTTTAATATATTCTTTTGTTATTTTTGTATACTGTATTAGTATGTTTGGTCATTTACTCAATTTTAGTTGATCATTCACAGTTGTCGATCATAGTTTGTTTTTTTTTTCTGCAGCATCGTTACCTCCAGTTGTATTTATTCCTGGTGATGGTGGCAACATGGTGGAAGCGCGGGTTAATATAAAGTCGGCAATAAAATATGATAGTTGTCCGAAGCAAAGGGACTGGTATCGAGTATGGTTAAACCTGAAAGTGAGTAACTTTTTATAGTTCCAAATCATATTTTAAGCGTGGGGATGCTAGTTTTTCTTAAATCTTTTGCTTTAGAAAACTATTGTTTGCTATTGCGCTGTCATTATTTTCAAAAATTTCTTAGATATAATTAATGCTAGTTGCAAATTTTAATTTCTGCTTTCCAGCGGTGGGCAGTAACGAATTGCTAAAGTAACGAATTACTTTTTTAGGAATTTTTACGGTTATGACACTACTTTTTCAAAAAAGTAATTTTTGTGGTAATTTTATTAGTTTTTTAGAGATGTCAAAATTACTAATTACAAATTACTTTTTAAATGTTACATACAGACATAGTGCAGATCACGAAAAAGTGTTTGCAGTTGAAACAACGCACCGTGTATCAAATTGCAACGAGTTTGTGATGACGTCGCCGTTCTGGCACTATTGAGGAGTAACATTTGATTGGCTGCTTATGTTAGATTTCCAACCAATCAAAACAGTTTGAGTTTGAAAATGAAGCATGGTCGTGCCATTGGCCACATACCTCTTAGCGTAGACTATGAATATGGTAGATTGGTTCAAACGTAAGCAGCACGAGCGCAATAGAATTAGAAAAATTACGGTCAAGTTTCACAGTTCGGCAGTTATATTTTGTTGTCGGTTTGCGTAAGTGTAATGTAAATAGTAGTAAACTGGTTTTATTTACGAAAGTTTTTTTTTCCTTTAATACCGACAGATTAGGTGCTGTTAAACGTAAGGTAGTGCAACAGATAAAAAAAAGTTAATCGTGTTAAAAGCGGGTATCAGTATGATGATCTCAATAATCTAGACTTTCTAGAGCAGGCCTGCACGACATTCGGTCCAGCCGAAGCCTTTATTGCGATCCTCGAAATCATTTCATGTGATCTCAAGCACAATATCTTTTAAGCAATTTATATTTGTCATGTGATGTAATAGCTGATACAATTATGTGTTAGTTGTGATACTTGTGTAGCATACCACAATGACTGAAAACAAGAAAAGAAACATTAAAAGAGAGGGCAATGTTTAACTCAAAATAGAAAAACAAATACTTGTTTACAGTTGTAAACTCAAAAGTACTGTGTTTAGTTTGCTAAAACATGGTTTCAGTTCCAAAACAATATAATCTTGGACGCCATTTTGAAACTCAACATCCGAATCTCACTAAATTAGATGCTAATGAAAAGAGACTCAAAGCCTAAAGTTTTGGTAGCGAAACTTTTTTAAACCTTTGAGCTATGAAAGTGCTACTGCTACCAGAGTTACTCTAGCTACTACAACCAAAACACAACAATTAGATGTTTTAGCATGCAGGTAAAGAGGTAACGGTTGTTTTTTACTTTTCCACGATCACAAGACCTTTCGCCGTAACAGTGGTAGCTACAACAGCAAAAGCACATGGCCCATGATAAGTAGGTCTGCATTGTTATGGCCCTTACACCGCAGCGACCAGCGGGTTGTGCAGGCCTATTTCTAGAGTATTTCAAGTTAGCATTTATTTATGACCGCGTAATGTCGCATTCCGAATTCGTGCGAAAAGATTAAGATAGTAACTAGCAGAGGTGAAGTCGAGGAAGCAATGCTCGAGGCGAAGGACACAAAATAACATCCAATGCCAAGGATAGCCTTTCGAGGCCAAGGACAGGAATGCTCGAGGCCCAGGCCAAGGACCAAGGACACAATGCGCAAGTGATCTCAAAAAGAAAAAGGTCTTCAATTTTTTTTTTTAGGCGATCTCCAACAATAGAGATCTTCAAAAAAATTTTTCATGCTTCAACAAATAGTGCTGTTCTCGGCTGAAGACAGAACAATTTTGAAGAACTTGAGGCTTCAAGGCCTAGGACTTGACCTTTGAGACCAAGGCCAAGGACTTCAAAATGTGTCCTCGAGGACTCCACCTCTGGTAACTGAATAGCAATATATTGCTCCAAAGTTCCATTTCTGCGGCAATAAGTAAAATGTTTGTCATAGCAAGTAGCCAACAACCGTACCACAAAAAATTGGAAAACTCTTTGTGCCATACAATTCTAACAATATCAGAAAAAAAACAACAAAACATATTGCTTTGATTAAAACGTTCATATCTTCGAATTTTAATCAAAGCAATTCTCGAGTTCTGTACTACCAATCAAGTTTTCAAATAGAGAAAAACGTAGAAAGTGATTAGAATCTTAGAATTACGTTCTTCTGACACAGTGGCGTTGCTGAGGATGGTGGCACCCTTTTTCGGTCTAAAAGTAGGTGAAGACCAAAAAAAGAAAAGAAAGGTCTTCGCCACAAAATAGTGGATTTTCGGTCCAAAAGGATGTGAAGACCAAAAACGAAAAAAAGTTCTTCGCCGCAAAATCAGTGAGTTTTCAATCCAAATAAGGATAAGGACCAGACAAAGTGAAAAAAGAAAAATATTCATCACTAATCGGTGAAGTTATGGTGTCGCCCCAAATGGAGTCACCGTAAAATAGTGACACCCTGGGCGGCCCCCCCTACCCCCCTAGCGACGTCACTATTCTGACATCGTTTTTATAAACTTTTCTAAGTTAATAGTATTAGTAACGAAAAGTCACAGTGATACTGGTAATCACTATGAAAATTAAAAGTTAAAAAAAAAATTACGGTGAGAGGATTACCGAAAGCGTGATATTATAATTAAGATTGTTACAAAGACATGGATCAGTTTGTGTCTATAATGCGATTAGGCCTAGACTCGAGATCAAGACCAACTTCTAAGAGTTGTAACGCTGCAATTGCTGTTGAAGAGAATATTTCAGATTCTGAATTAAATTGTTTAATTTTTATTGCTCGATTTTGCTTCATAACGATGGTGTTGAAGCCCTTGCTTCAGCGCTCCAAAAACCACAATAGCCGAAGAGCTGTGATATAATCTTTGATCGCCGAAACAACTAATCCGAAGTTCAAAACCTGCTTAGCTTTCAAACAATTTAGTACTCTAGTCACTCGGGTTAAATAATTAAAATAATATTTTTTAACGCTGAATCGTGTCGAAGAGGCAGCATAATGAAAGCAATCATCTGATCATTGTATATGCGTTTCATAATGGTGCTAAATTAAATCATAGATGAAATCCAACATTTTCTATTATACTGCCTTATTAGAAAAGTTGACGCAGACCACTGTTATTTTGGCTGAATGTTTCATTTAAAGTAATTTGTAACGACAAATTACTTATTTCTTTTTCTGAAAAGTAACGACTACGATAATTTCATTTCTTTTTTGAAGTAATTTTATAACTTTTGGGCTGTAATTCGCCCACCACTGCTGCTTTCATTACGTAAGTTTTACTATGTTTAAGATGATCGAAAACTTTCAACAAAAATTACTATCCATGCTATGAAAGCTAAGAGCTGTAGTTAAGGTTCTACGACATCTGACCACCAACTAACCCTTTTAGGCAGTCGGCTCATTTGTGGTCAGTTTGTGGTACTGATCTGTTGACTTGGTTTGATTGTCATCTGGTATATTAAGATCACTATCGTTTTGTAGGCTTAGCGGATGAACACTTATTCAGACAAGACTATTAACCTTACCAGTGTAACCATTAAGTCGATTTTTATCATCAAATTCGTGTTTTTTGGGCACACATTGATTTATTTTTGGATATTTTGTTGTTTATATTTACTATAGCTAAACATTGATTTTTTGCTCTAGCCTACGCACCAAAACCTTACAGATAATACTGCTATTAACTTTTATTTATTTTATTAAGTCAATTAGGATTTTTATGATTTTTTTTATCAAGATTACAATTTTTATCAAAATTGCATTTTAGGAACTTTTACCAAATACATTGCCATGTCAAGTTGAAGTTTTCAAATTGCTGTTTGATAGTAAGACGAACACCAGCTGCAGTCCAGATGGTGTAGATATTCGTGTGCCAGGTTTTGGTGCCACGCATTCCGTCGAATACATAGATGACAGTTGGGAAGCGTTTTTACTTGATAATGTTGGTGCCTATGCTCATGAGCTTGTCCAAGGTAAGAAGATTGTGTTTTTGTTGGAGTGACTTTTCGGTTTGTAATTTGCATTGTTAGGTTTTGTTAATTGGGTTGAATGCTTTTCAACCAACTGTTATTGCAATAACAGTTTTAGAATGAGATCGCAAGTTTTGGATCGTACGTTTAAAAATTGCTACCACTCAATTATTAATGATCAGTTATTACGATTTTTTATTTTGTTAACTTATTGTAGAACTTATTGCTTTGTTTTGTACTCAGTTAAAATGTTCAATTAAAATCTGCATTTTTACAGCTCTTGTTTCGCATGGTTTGGTACGAAACGTGTCGATAAGAGGTGCTCCATATGATTTCAGGCTGGCAATGGCTTCACAAAAAGATTATTTTGATAGGTACAGCAATTACTTTTCGTTTTGCAATTATTTTTTAATATCCTATAAATCAATTTTTGTGTAGTGTATCCAATAATTTATTATTCAATTACATAGGTTTTGACCTGTGGCCTTTGAGTTTTTAATCGCTCAGCTTTGTTTCAACCTTATTTATATTTCTTTTTGAAAATCGATGTTAATACAGCAGTTGCATAACATTCTGAAGTCAATCTGGTCCAAAGTTTATTGAGCTTTCAGCCTAAGGTGCAGATAAAATGTATTGGTTTGTCAGCTAAAATTTATTAGCTCATTATTTTCGAGTTTGTTGTGCTGCCGCCGAAAAGTAAACATTGATTATCTTTTGGTCGTTAATTTTCATTGTTCAAATAGGCCTGATTGCGGTAAATAAAAAAGAATTCATGCAATAGATGATAGGATCTTTTAATGCACACGACCACATCTTAGTTGTAGCAGCTTCCTGTGATACGGATTTGTTTAGCTAAAACGCGTCAGGTCGGCTAAAACACTTTCTAAATGTTGATGCGCTGTTGTTTTTTGTTTGCAGATTGCGACAGCTCGTCGAAAATACATACGAAATTAACAAAAACCACAAAGTCGCCCTAATAACACATAGTCTTGGAGGTATTTATACCACGTGGTTTTTAAATCTCCAATCACAAGCTTGGAAGGTAAAATAACATTAGTAATATAGACTATGAAGTTTTGAAATTGTTCGTTTAACATGCAGCTGTATCTTTGGTACTTCCGCGACGCTTCGCCTCGGAAGTCCCTTTGTTTTTGTTTTTCGGGAAAAATTACGAATTCGGCAACAAAACTAAAAAACGGCTAAAGGTAGATTCTTGAAATTTAGAACTTAGATGGGGCACATGTAAATCATTCTTTGTGCAAATCTTGGAGGCAATCGGTCACGTGATACGGGTTCCGAGCCAAAAACTGAAACGCCAATCGGAGGTTCAAACAGCTCTAGCTCGAAAACTAATCCCACCAGGAGAATAAAAGTTTCGAATTTAGAAGCGTATGGACATGCAGTGTCAGCTCCCAAAAATAAATTATGACGATTTCGACACTTTTCTTTTTATTTATTTATTAAGCAAATCACCTTATGGTGACAAAAACGCCGAAACCACCAAAGCTAGAAACTTGAAATTTGGACAGATGATAATTCTATACATGAAGTTGTGTGCCTGCAATGTTGGAGGCGCTACGTCACATGGTTTGGGGCAGATTCACCCTAAACTTGTGACAGCGAAGTTTATTAAGTGATTTTAGTCTCGTTCGTGCGCCTGCTGCCGTTGCCGAATGGTTAAAGGCGCTAGTGCTTGAAACCTAAGACCTGGGTTTTATTATCTACTTGGCCATCGCTTTTGTCAAACCAAGATTATATTAAATCTACCATATTAATTTTTTTTTCGATTGCGACAAAATTGCTTTTGATATTTTTGTTTTGTCACTAGAGATGATCAGAGGATATAAGGTTTCAATCTCTGTAAAGACGCCCCAAAAATCAGTTTTTTAAGACTTCAAGCTAGCGCGCCAGTTTTTTTTGCTATCAGTAGAACTTTTAAAGACAAAACTATTTTAACATAGTTTGGAGGTAGTCACCTACGCGTGCGTGCTATCGTGGCCGAATGGTTAAAGACGCCAGTGCTTGAAACCTAAGACCTGGGTTCAATTATCTAGTCGGCCATCACTTTTAACAAACCAAGATTATACTGAATCGAGCATTTTTTTCGATTACGACAAAATCGCTTTTAATATGTTTTATTTGACACTAGACATGATCAGGGGGTATCAGGTTTCATTCTCTGTGAAGACGCCCCAAAAATCACTTTCTTAACACCTCAGGCTAGAGCGCTAGTTTTTTTTTTTTGTTATCAGTAGAAACTTAAAAGACAAAAATATCTTAACTTAGTTTGGGGGTACCAACCCCCGAAACCTTCTCAAATGGACCCCCGAAATTCAATTAGTTTGAACGGCTTGAACTGAAACTCTAGTTTTTTTGGATATCAGTAGATATTTAACAGACAATTTTTTACATGGTTTGGGGGTACCAACCCCCAAATGAACCTCTCCAAAAATCTCTCTTTGAAAGCTAAATTTAACAATTGATTTTAGTCAATTGGGTTCATATGCTAAGCTGGCATAATGATTAAAGACGCCAGGGTTAAAAATTGTCGTGATTGAACTGAATCTGACATCCGTTTTACCCAAACCACAAATGATTTTAAATCAACATTTATTTTTTTCATGAGACAAAATCACTTTGTTTGCATTGCATACGATTGAGTTTTACAGAAATATCGGTAACCTTCAAAGTATGAAGGGGAGAATGATGGTAAAATGGAACTGGCGGAAGTCCCGTATTATTTTCCCGCGGGAAAATGAACATCTAGTTTGTGTATAAAATTGTTACATTCCTCAAACCAAAGCTACTTGCCCTCTGGTTTTTTACGGACTGAATGATTTGTGCTGATTTAAAGTAATTGTTTGTAAACAGAAGCTCGATCAACCAATTGGCAAACCAAGCAACTAATCAATTATCCCAATGAAGTCCTACGCTTTTGTTGAAAATATTTTTTCTTTGTCTTTCCCTTAGTCACGGATTCCCCATTCCTTGCCACGCAGACTGTTATTGGGCCATCGCAGACTGTTATTGGGCCACGCATTCTTTTAAAATTCTACTGTTGCTCACATATTCAGATGTTCAGCATATACTCTTTCGGCCCACCATTTTCACCAATCGCAGAATTTGTTGTTCCACGCTTTGAATTAGTGAAAATATGCTTGCCTTCATGGCCTCAAAAGAGTTAGTGTATACTCTGTAAACAAGCATTTTAATCTTATTAGAAAAAGCTCTAGATACAAATTAGCTTTTTCCTAAATGAAATGCTGCTTAGTGTAGTAGTTAGTTCAGAGGTTGGGATTATGAGATTGTGCCCTTTAATGTTGTCCCCTTTAATGAGATTCAGAGGTAGCGCTCAATATATTTTGGATTTGCCAATTTTGTATGTTTTTTACATCCTTCGTGCTATAAAAATGTTTGTTTTTTTGTTAAAAGTGAAGGAGGCTCTCAATCTAACAAGTCTCAAGGCACTGGTAGTTTTCTTCTTTGTGCCAACGCAGCTTCATGTTTGAAATTCGATAACTCACATTTAAGTTACAATAAATGCAGTTTTAAATATTTTCAGCTGATAACGTTTTCAGCATTTTTAACTAATTTTAACTGAATTAATCGTTTGCGTGCTATCTGGCCTAAAGGCTACCAGCGCGGAAGCCTAAGGAAGAGTCACCAGAACGGCGACTTCTTAAAAGCAAGCAATGCGAAAAAGTTGTCTTCCCGCAGGAATCGAAGGTGAACGAAGGTGACTCTTCCCGCAGGAATCGAAGGTGACTCTTCCTTAGGCTTCCGCGCTGGTAGCCTTTAGGCCAGATAGCACGCAAACGATTAATTATAAAAGCTCTGGCCAGCAAACGTCAAAGCATCACAACTAAATTATTATTAACATCATAGATCAAGCATTAAGTTGCTGGGTTTAAATAAGCAAAATTAAGCATGCGAGGAGACGTCTTCTCTAGCTCAAGTGGTAGTGCAGTGGACCGGTAATCCGAAGGCTGCAGGTTCGATTTCTGCGGGAAGACAACTTTTTCGCATTGCTTGCTTTTAAGAAGTCGCCGTTCTGGTGCCTCTTCCTTAGGCTTCCGCGCTGGTAGCCTTTAGGCCAGATAGCACGCAATTACGATTAATTATAAAAGCTCTGGCCAGCAAACGTCAAAACATCACACCTAAATTATTATAATTTTAACTGTTTAGGATCAATACATTGATTGCTTTATCTCTCTTTCTACTCCGTGGGGAGGCTCGTCGGAAAGCATGCAAGCAATTGTGTCTGGCTTCACTTTTCATCACTCGCTTATATTGAACCCGCTGGTTACTCGCATAGAACAAAGAACATTTGAAACAAGTAATCTACAATATGTTATGTGATGAAAATCTGTATTTTACATTTAGATATGTTTTTCCGTATGTTAGTTTACTAGTCACCACGTAAAACCTAATATGCTAAAACCCATCTGGTAGGGTTATCTTTTAGGAAAGAACGTTTCAACGGTTTAAATTTCCTTTTTTTGCATTAAGTTTTTTGTCAGCTTTTTGTTTTGAAATGCCAGGCCATAAGCCTTGTCACAAGTCTAATTTACGCAATTAGTGATTCTTATGAGCTTCTACGCCCACACAATCGACCACCTTTGAACTTCACTCCATGATTTTACAAGTTGTTCGGAAAAAAAATGAAACATCAAAATAGATTGGGCGAAATAACCGAGCCAGCAAATTGCTGCGAGTTTTTGTAGCGTCGTTTTTTTTTTGTTGATCGGGCCACATACTATGGTCTTCGGAAAAAAAAGAATGGCCGTGTTTCGGAACTCATTCGGGTTTCAAAGTTGTATTTGGAATAGATTTTACGAATATTTTGTGAAAGTTTAAAATAATTTTTCTTTGTAAAGTTATACCTTTATTTTCTTCGTGCTTGACATTTCGTCGAAAAAAATGTAACAACTGAACAATCTGGGATTTCGGATATTCATTATTTGATTTCGAAAACAAAGATGTAGCTTCAAAAATCTTCCTAAAAAGTTCTTGAATGAATTCCAAACCAAAATCATCATTTTTGTGTTTCTAAAAACAATTTGCTTTATTTTTGCGTTCAACCACGAATAAAAAACGTTATTAAATATATAACAATCATTAAATAATTTACTAATATTGAGAATAAACAACAAACAATGTTCACCTCTCCCGCTTTCTGCACTTGTTACATTTTCGTTAAAATGGTTTAACTTAAACTGTCTGTTTCAAATTTTTTGTCAAGTTATTTACGCAATTTAAATCAAAAATGAGTCGCAGATTTAACTCAGGAAGTGAATCTTGTGAGCTAAGGCGGATTTTACACAGTATCCGTTTTTTGTCCGTGTTTTTAAGTTTTTGCTTCTTGAAAGTGTATGCGCTTTTTCGTCCGCATTTTTAAGTCCATCTTTGCACTAAGTAGATTGTTACATATAGATAAAAATTTCGTTCAAAATGCGATATTTCAAACCCGACCGCTTTACAAAAAAATGTTTGCTGAAAACTTTTGTCCAGCATGTGACAGTCTGGTTAGTGCGGATATGGTGGACATATAAAAATGCGGACGAAAAAGTGCATTTTTTTAGTAGAAGCTAGTCATGCAAAAGTCACGCAGGCAGCTGCATTTAAGCGTAACCCTCTATTGCCTTTTTTTCATACATTTGGTTTAAATACGACATTTTGCTACTGCATTGCTGCGATCTGCGTTGTGTAGTGGTCAACGCGTTCGCCTTCCAACCATCGCACCCGGGTTCAATTCACGCTTGGGTTATGAACGCGTGGAATGGAAGTATACAAAGTATAGAAGCAGTACGCAGGAACGGGAAAGGAAATCCACCGGGCAATCTTTTTTTTGCTTGAAAACCTTGCATTACAGGTAGGGTTGGGGCAGCGATGCCAGCCTGAGGGATAGCAATTACGTGGCAGCAGCTTTTTCGCTTAGGAAAGCGACGTACCGTTTTGCTTCATTGCAGCTGCCTGCGTGATTTCTGCATGACTAGCTTCTCGTCGTTTTATGGAGAAGAATAAAAGTACAAAAGCGGACAAAAAACGGTTGCTGCGTAAATCTCCCTTTAGTTAGTCAAAATTATGACTGTTTACCATCTTCGCTTTCCGCCTGCAAGACGAAAGGCATGGTGGATCAAAAATGGAAGTGGATTGCTGATTCCATCGATGACATTTCATGTTCAGTAGAAAATTTTAAACTGAATTGGTTCGATTTAAAAATCATAAGTAAAAAAACGGTGATTCTTACTATAACGAGCTATCAAAGATGATCGATGGGCCACGCAAAGTGGTAAATTCTGCTAATTCGTGATTAGTTTCACCTTCTACTATACTATTGAGTCTTCTTCATCCCAAAATTTCTCTCCTCATTCATAAATTCATACAACAAAGCCATGATGAAGCAAACAACAATGTGTAGCACGCTCTTTTTCCTCTGTTACCTACCAACAAACTGCGAAACAAGCGTAATTGCCAGCAAAAAATATCTTCGGAAAATTTTATGAGTGGTCTAGAGCATTTTGAATTATCCGAAGATTCGGCTAAATCAGGAATATTTTTAGCCATTTTCAGTTTTTTTTGCAAAGAAAAAAACGAAACGTTTGTAACGAAACAAAAACATCTTTGGCCGTACAAAAAAATTTTCGGCCCATATTTACGAATATTAAAAAAAAAAAGATAATCTTCGAAACGAAGATTCGGAAATTTTATTCGTAACGAAGACCATAGTATGCCAATTTCAAGAAACACGAACGTTCGTGTTTTTTCGAAAACCATAGTATGTGGCCCCGGTTCATAGCGAAATCGTTTATGGTAAAGTACTAAGTGACAGTGGGCGCAGTCTTTAAGTTAAACCCTATTTTATACGACGGTTCGTGATAAATTCCTTCAACAAAAAGATTTTTATTTCAAATAAACTTGACTTTCTGTCAAATATCATCACAAGTAACTCCTGAAAATTTATAGCGGTTAAGGTAACGGAAATTTTCCCAATTGCCCAATGCAAATTCCAAAGTCAGTTTCCGAAATCGGCGCATTTTTAACCAAAATTGAATTAAAATGACGTTGTAAGACGTTTTTGTGACGTATCTACTTTGACTTGTGACGTAAGGTTCACAACAATTATAACCAACTCCTCGAAGACTGAGAAAAGCAAATGTCACACACTGTACTGTAACTAAAAATATTCTGGATTGCACTCGAAAAATATAGCAAATAATTAAATAACTCTAAGCTTGATTAATTATTCTGAATCTAACTACACAAACGAAATACTTGAATGGAGTTGAAATAAAGACATCGACGTTGAAATAATGATTGATGTTGCTTGAACGGTTCTGATTCCAGAAGAGAGCTCAAAATTGTTTTGCTGCGTCTGAGTTCAAGTAGTGAGAAAACGGCAATGTCTCGCCACCAATCAGCGCATGCTATGACATATGTGTAGTCAGGGGGGCGGCCCCCCTCCCAATTGAAATGCTACTAATGATAAAAATGTGACAAAAACGCCTATTGTTTCTTATGTTTCGGTTTGTTTTAGCATCTTCGCATACAACAGTGCACGCGACAACCGCAATCAACAGTATTATAGACCCAAATGGCCCGGGCCCCCTCAATTCAATACTTGCCAGCCTATTTAAATGTATAACCCGAGTGAAATTAAGGCTTTTTATCCTAAAACTTTCCTAACTCAGGCCCTCATCTAACCTTTTTATAAACGTCATGCAACAACCAGGGCCGGATTTACCATATGGCACAGTACCAGGGCCCCCTGCTCAGATGGTAAGACTTTTTTTTGGTCTTCACCTGTATTTGGGAATAAGGTATTGCGAAAATCTCCAAAGTGCCAGGGGCCCCGCGCAATGTATATCCGGCCCGGGAAATAACATGGTTAGTTGGCGTAATTATCTATTGTGCATTTTTCAATAACAATTCACCTCCACTTCGCCAGTTTTTATGCGACAAAATACTTTTTAAAAAAATTGCTAGGAGTAATGCTCGTTAAACAAATGTTTTAATTGATAGGGCTTGGGCCCCCTGGCCGTATATGCACTACTATAACTGGTTATTTTCATCACAAAACAATAATCTCTAAGGAAAATCTTTGAGTGGATTATTATACTGCTAAAATATTGCAGGAGACAATTTACCTTACCCCTATCTGGATCAAATCACTTACAAAATTTATTACCAAAATGCAAGATTTTAAACGTATTTTGGACTTAAATTGCAAGTAAAAATAGGACTGACCAATTTAATATTTTTTCCATTGGCTTTCAAATGTTAAAAATCTAGTTCTTTGAAATGGCTCTGAACACGTGTGAAATATGATCCAATGGCATTAAAATAGATTTTTTTTCCAAAAAAATTACCAAAAATCGCCCTGTCTCTGGCGGTTGGGGCTCCGCCCTCAGATCCCTGTTTGTAATACGCTTGAATTACGCTAGTTTACTTAGCACATGTCTCCCAATTTAGACATTTACACATTTCAACTATTGGTTTAAGTTCTCTTGCTTGAGCAAAATCCTAGTTACTTGCCAACACCAGGCCACGGCTTGTGATCTTCCATTCCACGATATCTTTGCCCCGCAAAAAATTCCACTTTCGAAAATTTCTGATGACGTCATTGCATGCGATTTGTGGTTTGGGTCCCCCCAATCAAAAATCCTCGCTACGCCTATGTGCTCTGAGCAACCTTCCTGCAAACGCCAAAAGCGCCGCTAAGTCGCGTGAGTGGCATCACACGCTGGTTGAACAGAACAAGGTTTCGGTTCTCGGTGAGCTGGCAACCGTCACAGACTCACGAATTTTATGATTCAGTATTAAAAAACAAACTTATGTACAAAATTTGAACCGCCTGTGACGTCACAACGATGACGCCATCAACTCAACACCAATTTTTCTGAAAAATTGAGGTAAACACCATCCCGCATTCCAAATTTGATGCTTTCATGACTCTTGGTTTAGGAGTTAGATGAGGGGCATTTTTGCCCCCACCACCGTGTAAAATAGGATTAAAGAAAATTAGAATAAAATTTAAGTTTTGATGATCAGGAAATTTGATTTACTTTTTTTGATTGTTTAGATTTTCTGCTATTACCCGACGCCAAAATTTGGCCTCAAACTGAAGTATTCGTGTTGACGGATCAACGAAATTTCACAGCAAATCATCAAGACATCTTAAGTTTGTTGAGACAACTAAATGTTTCTACCGCTTTGTACGAATACGTACAAGATTCGAATAAACTAAAGGGGTCAATTTTGCCTCCTTTTCCCGGCGTTAAGACGTACTGCATCTACGGTACATCCGTAGAAACCGTCCACACGTTGGACTTTCGTGGTAAGAAGTTTCCGGACGAACAACCGAGTTTAATCAACGTAGCTGGCGACGGCACAGTGGCACATCCGAGTCTATCGTTATGCCACAACTGGAATTTGGGCCCTGAGGGAATCATCGAAATACCAAATGCTTCCCACACCGGTGTTTTACAAGGAACAAAGGGAATAAATGCTGTTATTCAAATTTTATCCAAAACAAAGTAACTGCTTGCTTCGATTCAATAATTGATCATGAAATTAGAACATTTTGATGCGTGCTAACGTTGTGATATTGTGGACGGACGGTTGAATTACAACTTCTGTGCATTAGCTGTCTCTTATTGTTAGGGTCGATATTTGTGTGTTTACATCAATATAAAACATTATTTTACGGTAGCTTTAGCTTTGCTGCTAAAGCAAAATGCTGTTCGGGTCTTTCATTTTGCAGTTTTATTCAATATGGTTTCTGTTGTTGGAAATAAGCTATAACAATTGAATCCCATAAATCATTTTCATAAAGATTTCAACTAAACTTACAATCTGAATAATTACTCCGAACTTTTGGGCTTTTTTGAGAAGACAGCATTGGCAAGTTTCTTTACGTTTGAATGGTGCCTTGTCTTTGATGAAGTGTATTGTCTTGAATTATATAGCATTCTAGACTGCATTTGTGTGTAAGTCACCGTAGTCTAGTCCAAGGTACCGGGTAATGCTGCTTGCTGGCTCGTGTTTCCTCCCTTTTTATTGTAACTTTGGATCGTGGCTTATTTTTCCTTCAGTGTATCGAAACTCGAGAATCATTATCAGTGTTTTATTTTGCGTTTGCATAAGCATTTAGCATTTCTATGCATAACCTATCCAATCAGTATTTGAATTGTGGCTAATGTGTAATTGTTATCAGGTACTGTAAATATATGAATATTGTGAGCGGACTTCACGTTGAACTGCTGGTTTGTAACTACAGCTTTATAAGTTGTAACTTAGCTTCAAAATAGGAACTGCTTCATGTAGAGCTGTAAGATGTAGTTTCTGTTATTATAAAACTTTCGAAGTCGAAGAAGTTGCAAATTTGATTTATCCTTCTGTCGCCGGACGGCGTCGAACGGAACAACCTATTGCATGATCCGCGCGCATCATTGCGATAACTACTTCGTCACCGGAAGCCATCAGACGGTAACTGTTGA
This sequence comes from Trididemnum nubilum, assembly GCA_963965965.1. Taxonomy (NCBI): domain Eukaryota; kingdom Metazoa; phylum Chordata; class Ascidiacea; order Aplousobranchia; family Didemnidae; genus Trididemnum; species Trididemnum nubilum. Next base: position 20,586,705 of record OZ014472.1, read on the forward strand.
ATGATACATCATTGCAATAACTACTGTACTTCGTCCATGGAAGAATCCGCACGTGCATAGGAGTCTAGTGATCAAACGTTCCAGTGAATTTTTTGGAATTCTGGCCTACTGAATTCGCTGCTAGTTCGAAGACTTAAAGCTGGCTGAAAGAAATTTATTTCACCAATTCACAATTGACGTAATGAAAAATAAATAAATAAACGCATTGAAACAATCACAGTCAAAGTTATCGGCAAGCAGAGAAAATCATCGTAAAGCGTCTTTTTCAAGTACGCAACAACGTGACCAGCGTCTGGAATGAACCCTTCTGAAGTGGTCCGAGTTGCAAAAGAACACTTTAGTGTTGTTACTTCCTAACAAATGCCCTTGAGAAGTACGGCGAAATGTTTCCGCTCAGTGAAAGTTGTAAAATAAATCGTACCTAAATGATGAAAGGAGTTTCGAATTTTACGTGTTCGTTCAATTTTCGAAGGGTAGCGGTTGTGATAATTATGATCAATGTTCAAGTAAAGCAGCACTTACGGTATTCATAAAATCTTCATCATTCTCTTCGTATTAGGACGACGCCGAAACGTGTAACAATTTAGTGGGGGCTTTGGGCCCATCACTGCGTCAAGACGATACAGCTTCGAAAGATATGTCGCAGCAATGGCAATTCGCGAAAACTGCCTGAATTAACCACCCCGGTAATTGAGCCCCGAAGCGGCCGCACCAAGTACAATGACTTTTACCGCTATAATCTTTTTCTGGATAAACCCGGTCGTACTGCGCATATCTACCACGCCAACCTGGGTTCAGTATGTTATTCTTTAGACTGATTCGCCACCTCGGGTAGACATCTTGGTCCTAACTCGTAATTCATATGCATCATGAAAAAAGGACCTAGTGATTATCGAACTTAGCCAAACCTTCGACCAATCTTACCTAATGGCTTCTTACACTATGGCATCACTATCAGGCAGACGCATAGCCAAATATCTGCATTGGGGAGTAGCTGTTTTGGGACCTGAAGGCTGAGTTCCCAGCCGCCGGAGGCCATTTGGGTTCTGAGGGCAGCACCAAGCGCTTGCAAATTTTGCATTTCGCTTTTGCAGTATAACGTAATTTTTGGCTTAATTTGGTAAAAATCAATGCTTTTATAGCGTGGCATAGAAATTTGGTCTGCAAACACATGATTAAACTGGATGAAGAAATGGGCTATTGGCAGTACTTAAATTGAAAAATTTTGCATGGGGGACGCTTTTGCAGCGTTGACTGAACCTTAGTGAAGATTACGTAATTCCGTCGACGAAATTGAATGAAAACCAAAAAAGTCTTCGCCGAGAGTATAAAAACTGATGTGTTTTTTCGCCGGAAATTAGGTGAAGACCTCAAAAAAAAAAAAGGTCTTCGCCGAAGCTTGAAGTGTTTTTTCTTCTGAATCACTATTTCCGCGGAATTTGGTGCTAAATTCGACCGGACTTTGTAGGTCTTTTTCTTCTCATCAACCAGCGCTCAAATCTCGATGGGGGAACGCTCAGTCTCGATGGGGGGACGCGTCCTCCCCGTTCCCCCAACAATTTAAGTACTGGCTATTTGGGGTGGCCAATGGTAAAATTTCAGTTCTTTTATAAGGCTACAAGCCTCTAAATCATAAAATCGTTTGATTCAGAAAATACCACAAGTATTAATCTAAATCACCTACATTTCATAGAGAAAGAAAATTTGTGAGCAAATGCGAGTGGAACAAAATTCGGGAAAAGTTATTGGTAATTGAACACTTAAAAGGACATTCAACCTGAATTTTGAAAAACAGAAAAAATTTAAAAAATATGTTTACCAACATGACCCCATTGCGATTCTGGCAACTCATCAGGTTAAGAAAGTTTAAGAGAAAAAATTTCATGTTTTTCCCTTAGAATCCAAATTTCGGCCATCTTGTTTCAAGTTGATTGCGCAATAAATCAGTGTGTAACTTCTATTTCGAGTCTTGCTAAGTACCGGGCTTTTTGGAACTAGGTGAGTGCTGAAGGTACAGGAAATAAATTAGTGGAACAACTGCTGTTTGAATTCAGAGAGGTTAGATGCTTTCCTAGTGTGCTTTGTCGGCCGAGTGCTAGCAAAGTATTCGGAATCAAGATCAGGTTTTGGTGCTATAGGCGTAGTAGCCTATAGTCTTTTGTGACTAATGCTTACTACAGTATGGATAGCCTATCCAAAGAAATGATTGCATGTTGAAGGCTAAAGCATCGTAGCTGACTCGATCTTGACTAAGATTCCAGGTTTTAGTGAGCCAGTAAGTTTTGTGCGATAATTGCGCAAAGGGTTTAGGCCTAAAGGTCAGAAGGCCAGTTAATTTGTTACGTAAATATGCAATTGCAAGCTTCAATGCAAAGCATTTTAGAGAGCAATTTTTGTATAGGTGTGCTACGGTTATCAGCAGGTACCTACGAAGCCACTTCCTCGACAGCTGCTAATCTAGTCAGTCATTGGGAACGATTTTGACCCAAGTCCGTTCAGTTTGGTAATGTTCAGAAAGCGTTTCTCCTTACTCTAAGGGGAAAAATAATTGCGAGTATCTTACGATTTCTTTGCCAAAGAGAATCAAAATTGGAGCGAAAAAATTCTAAAAAATTGCCTAAGTTGTTTCACCATGGTTTCACGGTAAAATTTTTTAAACAAAAACGTCCTGAATGCTCTTGTTAAAGCCAAAGGCATCCGCCAAAATTTTTTCGGGGGGAAGGTGCAAAAGACATTCATTACCTACTGTACAGAGTCAAATAAAACCTCACAAATGTAACCAAGATATCAATCAGGATTTTGGTAAAAGGAGAGACTTAAACTAAAGTTGAAGACAGTGTTCTTGTTCGAAAAATGCCGCAATTGGGCGGTGCATGGAGCAAACTGGTGCAATTCGAGGATATAACGACGGGTGTCTGAGGGCAGAACCCTCAGCTGCCGTGTGCTTTAAAAGAGGTCTGTGGACAAAAGCAAGTTTTTTATGTTTTTTTTACAAAAATAGCTCAATAATTTAAAGAGGGTGAAGCAGTGCCGTCGCACAGCAAACGAAGTGAGGGGGCTCTAGCCAAAAGCGGGGGGCACTAAAATTTGCTAATAAAAACTGATCTTCACGTCTTGTACGTCTACAACTATGCGCAATTTTGAAACAAAGCCGGTAGCATTTTTTAGCTCGTTTCATCTGCAGCCCATAATCGCTTGAATGATTTATCTGCAGCAGTGAATGCTACCTGATTTGCAACCAGAATTTTGCTAAGAGGTGTAAACCAAAAGTAAATTTTATTTGTCCAAAAGCTACCTGATTTAACCCCCGTGCTTAACAAACTGCAGCAACTCAAACGTCCGCCCAGAGGCCCCAGGGCCCGTATGCAGAGATCTCAGTAGTAGCACGATCTAGAAGTAGTCTGACTACTAGTCTGACCACTAGAACGACTTCGTATTCAGAGACCGCTCTCGAAGTTGTGCTACAAGTCTCACTACTAGTGAGACTAGCTAGTCTCACTTGCTAGCAAGAGTTCGTATTCACAAATCTCACTACAGCTAGTGAGACTACTAGTCAGACTAGAAAATTAGGCCAAATTTGCTGGAGCGGTCGAGACCAGTCTAGAAGTCTCACTAGCTGCAATTTTCTAACGAAAAACAACGCAACCATCGCTTATTTTCTGTCCAAAACATTATAATTTTATTCTTATTTTTCCGTTCACTGCAATTTTAATACGATAAAATGGGTATTTTTTTCTGAACTATTGATTTAGCATTGTAAATTTTAAGAATAAAAAGTTTCAAAATTTGTGATTTTACGGGAAATGCCTGCAACATTCGCTCTCATCAAGCGCAATTAAAAAGAAGTTCTTGTGAATGCGACCATTAGACCGTATCGCCACATACAAGTCATGTAATACCGCAATAAATTTTTTTCCGACGCATTTTTGAAAGTTCGCTTTTTAGTGCGAGAGTTGTCAAATTACGTATTTTGCTTTGGTTATTGAAATCTACAGCACTTAGTTACTGCATATCGAAACATGTCCGGGATTTTTTGTAGTTACCTGTTAACTTAAGCGCTATTCAACCTAGCTGAATGCTATTTGATGCTGTCAATTTTATGTGCTATTGAACACGTTTATTTTGTGTGTAATCTTGTATATTATTTTTTTTCCAAACGTTGTTGCGTATGCATCTCTACCATGTCGGACTACTGAATTGCCAGTAAATGATAAATAAATAAATAACTCTTATGCCGGGATCACACGATCAGGTTTTTTGCACAATTTTCTGGCATCAATCATATGAAACGTCGTGCAAGTCCATGACTCACTATTGCGGGCACCTGTCGTCAATTACATTGAATAGCCCGCGTGAAAAGGAAAATCAGACGCTAGAAAGTTTTGCTGACTTCTTGCGGAGAAATAGAACCGAGCTCTACTTTCCCAGCAAGTTTTCAAAGAGCCGCCGTTCTCAACGAAGAAAATTGAGCTTTTAGCCGTGCCTTTGAAAACATTGAGCCGCAGAATACAAAAAAATGTGCCGATGCCAGGGCAAAAAAAGAATGCTTCACGATTACCTAGCGAAAATGCTAAAAGTAATTTTGCCTCATTTGTTTTAATCGGCAATGACGTATTTTAACATTGTGCCTGCTGTTTTCTCATATTTCTTCAAAGACATAAATGTGTCGCCCGCTGTTTTGTTTACTTTCGAGTATCGAATATCCAATTTTTCCTAACTCAAACTTGTGCTAGGGCTTTTTCAAATTCATTCTGAAGTTATCAACCAGAACTGCAGTATAGTTAGTTAACTTGCCATCGTCGTCAACTCATGAAATTGAACTTTTAATTAGCGAAATCGTAGAAAGGCAGCGCTTGTGATTTTAATCAAAATATTGAAAATTTCCTTCCGATCGCAAAAAAGTTTTCGGCCCAGTATACGCTTGTGCCGAATTTATGCAATTAGAGATATGTTTTTGATGATTTTAATATTTTTTTTTGTTAAAATTTGACGTGTCCAATGGCAAAAGAACTTGTTGCAATTTTTAGCAGTAAAGGTAAATTTTGGTAGATAGTTTTCAGCTATTTGTCGCTTATTTTATAACAAACCAAACAAAAACGCTCTTATTCTTATTTAAAAATAATAAACTTTCAATTTGCCCTGACATCCAATTATTGAGGCCTCTGCAACCGCAAGTACCGAAAAAAACATACCTGGTTTAATATTATTTGATCAATCATGCAATATTATGCAAATTTTATTGGTGATAGATGATATAGCATAAAAAAAGCTACGCTACACGCAAAAGAGTCCCACACGAGCAAAGTTATTTTGACATTTTCCATTTTTCTATTTCATTTCATTGCAGGTCTTAAAGAAAATTTCACTCGTGCAGCTATTTATTAGTAAAAGCTGCAGCTTTTCGCCTTTGTGAACTTGCTCGTAGCATTTTGGCGAACGAGAAATAACAATGAATTGACAAAGCGTATAATCCTACAACCGCTGCGGCGGCAAATTTGAAAGAAATTCCTTAACAACCGCGCAAATGCTTTTACTGCGAAAAAATACATGTGACACCTTCTACAATTTTTTTGCCAAAAAAACCAGATGCTTCCGTCTGGCAAGAAGTTTTTCAAGAAAATAGGGTCTAGATGTGATTGGTCCAAAATTCTTTATGCAAACAAATTGTGCAAAAAACCTGATTGTGTGATCCCAGCCTAACGCTCGTAATCAAAATAACTTAAGATAACACATGTCGAGTTAACATTTTTTGACGCCTTTCTCCTTTCTTTTGCGGTTTCTAGTGCAATGTAACGAGTTTTTACGTACAAAGTCCTGTTGAGTTTCACTTTAAAGTAGCGGTTCGGTCGTAAAGCAATGCAAAGGTTACTACAGTTCAAAGATTGCACTAGGTAGTCTGACTAGAGTTAGTGTAGATGTTAGCACGATCTCTGAATACGACTCTGAATATGACTAGAGTTCACGCTACTTCTAGTGCGACTATTAGCAAGTAGAACAACTTTCTAGATCGTGCTACTAGTGAGATCTCTGCATACGAGACTAGTCCACAGTCACTGAATATTTAGTGACTGTAAACGAGGGCCTGGGGGCGGAGCACCCATCCACTTGGCAATTCTTGCAATTTTGCAGCAAAAAAAAACTTTTAACGCCATTTTAATCACATTTCGAACTTTATGAAGCCATAGAAATAACTAAATTCCTAAAATTCAGAAGTCATTTCAAAGAATTAAATTGCTTAGCACCTTCACCCCCCCCCCCCCCCCCCTTACTTCAGGTCAAGTCTAAAATACGTTTAAACCAGGGGCGTATTCTCCATGCATGCAAGGCATGCATTGCATGCCTAGTCATTTAGCCAAAAAAAGAAAATAATAATTTAAACAAGTACATGCAAAAATTTAAAACAAAATCAAACTAAGTTACCACAGTTACAGGTATTCACTTTCATGTCGAAGTAGCAATAAATAGTCTCGCTTAATTCATTGATTGCAGTTTTAGCCTGTTTTCAGCATGTCGCTAAATTCCAAAAAATAATGGCAACACGCATGCAATTTTAAAATTGCATTCAACGGCTGAAGAGATCGCTATGTTTCGATACGATTACGAACAAAATTAAACAGGTTTGAAAACTTTGATCTGTGCATTGTTTGCTGCAAAAGTTCTTTTATAAGTGTAGTTTCTTGTTTTTGTAAAATATAGTCTCTATTTTGATTTTAGATTTGTAACAATAAATTAGCTTAAAACAGGCCACTAGAGATGGTGCGGTGCACAAAATTCTTGTCCGCAAATTGCACCGCACCGCTCAATTCTATCCGCATACCGCACTGCACCGCAAAAAGTTTGTGAACTTACAGTAATACACCGCACCGCAAATCCTACCGCAAGCCAAAATATAATGGTTAACAGTATTGCCTAACACCAATATTGCCTAACACCAATATTGCAGTATTGCCTAACACCAATACTGTATCTTTCTGCATGCAAAATTACAAACCAAACAGGTAGGCTCCCCATGGTCCACCTGATGCTAGTTAAACAATAGATTCAGGTAATGGTTTGGTCTAAACTGTTAATTAACTAAACAAGCCAATCAACCCAACCCTTGATGATAGGTTTCAGTTCAATTTTAACCAATAAAAAAAATATCCCAATCATGAATCAAACCATAGACATTACCGGCGGTATGTTTAGAATACTGAATATATCAGCACTTCCACTTTAGAAGTTCCAACTGCCAAAGTTTGATGGCTGCATTCATGCAAACAGTAGCACCGAAAGCGCAGTCACATCTGACATTATTTCTAGGCTTGCCAGAGTAAGTCATGGTCATGCTTGATATGGTAAGTTACAATGTACTGCTCAAAGTTTCTTAAGCTTACGGTGAAGAATTGTTATGCAAAAGTAGTTTTAACCATTCCATCTTAATTTTTGTAACCGGTATCACATATGCTATGGGAATACTAATAAGTATATATGAAAAAGGTGGTTTAACGTAAAGCACTTTGTGCTTCTGCACAATCAGTCAACGAGCATCGACATGTTGAATTTGAACCACAATACAAGCAATTATTACTAACTATAATATCCATAGATGGGCACAAGTCCGTTAATCGTTAATCCGTTAATAACGAAGCTAACTTTTTCATTAACTCGTTAATCCGTTAAAAAGTTTTTTCAAGTTAACGGACTAAATTAACTTCCGTTAAGTCCTGTTAACGGACTAAAGTAACTTCCGTTAAGTTTTTTTATCGTTACTATCTTGTACCATTCATTCATCGTAATGGTACAAACCAGGTTGCACTGGTAACACTTCTTGCGTATTAGCACGAGTTTTATATAAGAAAGCGAAGAAAGGAGCGTTTTTCTGTGGCAAATAATAAGCTGCAGCCTCATAGGTCTATTAATTATCGCTGTTCACAATTTCCAAAGAATTTCCAATCTAGTTTCATTAGTGCATTTGAACTTATTTTTGTCTTGAAATTAGATTAAACTGTAAATGTAACTTCCAAAACACAAAAAGACCACTATAGCAATAAACATTTCCTTACAATTAGCTCAACAGCGTCAATACGTGCTCAAAAAGCGAGTGAAGGTAAAGAAATGCTCCTACACGCAAAATATTAACGAATTAACGGACTTTATTAACTTCCGTTAATTAAGGTAGCACACCCATACAAAATCGTAAAAAAAAATTTTTTTTTCGAATTTTCGCTATAGCGATTTTTTGAAGGTTTGATCATTGCAGATGAGATTGAGCCAGTTAGTTTTGAAGATTTGAGCAGATCTCGAGGTGAAATTAGGGTTTTAAAAATGCTACCTTACTTGCATTTTTGCTTCTACCGAATTGTGGATTAGCTGTACTAAGTATGATTTGTTTTTTTAGTGACTTTGATTGAGTTTATTTTAGTACTAATACGTAGGTAACACTTTTTTTAACTTCTAAGCATCAAAAAGTTTGTTTTGTATGATTTTGCAAAATGGGGAACAGAAAAAACAAAAGAAGTACAGTTCAAGTTCGAGGAATTGCAAAATCCAGAAAATTGACCAGAATTCAAACCAACAAAAAACCAGAACTGAGTGATGATATTTTGGAAGTTGATAATAGGCCTAGGCCTAAACAAAAGCCTGATTTTGAAGATGGTATCTACACAGAGCGGTTGCCAGTGATTTCGTCACAAAGTGATTTCGTCACAGTGATTTCGTCACAAATGATTATGTGACAGACGGCATTTTGAGCACAGAAAAGACAGAACAGGCCTATCTGCTAACCATATTGTACTACCATTGTATTAAAATTAAAGTCTTGACTAAGAACAGCAGTCATTAATTTATTCTACTATCCCCAGAGCTGTCTTGCCCTAACCCTCACTTTGTGGCGAAATCACTGTGACGAAATCACCGTGTGACGAGATCACTGGTAACCCACAGAGCCTACTGCTGGTATTTCACTGGGAAGTTCTGATGATTGCAGCGCTACAAGTAATTCTGCATCTGAAGCTAAAATTAAAATGGATTATTCAAAGTCTTCTGAAAATTCCAATGTCAACAATGGTTATATTTTGATTGATTCCTCCATTTTGTGCTCATTGCTGGACTCATTGGCTAAATGTGATGTTTGTGATAAACTGTTAGAGACCAAGGTGAATTTTGATTCTGCAAAAGGTTTTTGCTACGAGATAAAAGGAAATTGTAAAAATTGTTCTCATGAAACTGTTTTGTGCAAAACTTCTAAAGTATCTGATAAGACTGGAGTTTTTGAGCACAATCAAAGGCAACCTCCATTTGAAGTCAACATCAGAATGGTTTCATATGCAAGAGAAATTGGTATGGGTCGTGGTGCATTGGAATCATTTTCAAAATGTATGAATTGTGCCTCACCAGTGAGTCAGAATGCTTATGACAATCTGTTTGATAAGTATGCCCAAGCATCAAGAATTGTTGCTGAAAATAGCATGAAGATAGCTGCCCAAGATTTGAAGCAAAAGCAGGATGGTAATCAAGATGTCATGGTCTCTGTCGATGGAACATGGCAAAAGCGTGGGCATAGTAGCCACAACGGTGTGGTTACTGTTGTCAGCGTCATTACTGGCAAAGCACTGGACATGGAAATATTGAGCAATTACTGCAAAGGTTGCTCTCAGTGGAAGAAGAGTCAACATTCCAGCCCAGAATACAAGATTTGGTTAGAATCTCACAACTGCTCTCTTAATCATGATGGGAGTGCTGGGGCTATGGAGGCAGCGGGGGCTGTAAAGATTTTTTCTCGATCACAAGCAAAATATAAGCTTAGATACATGGAATATCTTGGAGATGGAGATAGTTCATCGTTTCTCAAAGTTAAAGAAAGTAAACCATATGGCACTGAAGATTTGATAACTAAGAGTGAATGCATTGGCCATATCCATAAACGAGTTGGAACAAGATTGCGAAGACTTTGTGCCAATTACAAAGGAAAAAAACTCAGAGATGGCAAATCAATTACAGGAAAAAATAGGCTCACAAAAAAATTATTGATACACTTCACAACTATTATGGCATGGCCATGAGAAACAATACTGGAAGCTTAGTAGATATGGTCAATGCAGTAAATGCCTCGCTTTACCATGTGGCTAGTACCAATGAAAATCCGAACCATAGATTGTGCCCCAGTGGAGAAGATTCCTGGTGTGGCTGGCAGAGAGATCCTTCTTCCTATGAACACAAACATGGATTGCCTGATGCAATTCTGGAGCTACTTGAACCAATTTATCAAGACCTTGCTGACCCAAGTTTATTGGCTAAATGTTTGCATGGCAAGACACAGAATCCAAATGAGTGTCTCAACAAACTGATATGGTCGCGGTGTCCTAAAGAAGTGTGGGTAGGTTTGAAAACAGGGATGTGGAAGCGCCTATTTTCCAACCGCTTCCGCTTCCACCTCCATCGCTTCCGCTTCCACCACTTTTACCAAAATTTATCATAATATTTTTAGCTAATAATATGAATAAAATGCATTAACGTGTTACTGGTATGTAAATGAAAAGTGAAAACGATTTATTTCATTACTAACACACAGAAAAAGTAAACATGAAGAAAAACAATACTCCGTGCAATAAAAAAAAGTAATATTAAAACAAGTAATTTAAAACAGTGAGTGCAATAAAAAAGCACAAGAAAACAGCGGCTATAATAAAAGAAAAATCCAACGAAAATGGTGAGTGTAAAATAAGTTGAAAGCAAAAGCGATACAAACGTGTATTGAAAGGATAGAATTTAGTGTAACTTAACATATCAGAAATTAAACAAATAAAGCACACAAGTTTTTCAAAATGCAATAAAAGCTCAAAGCGTAACAATATTTTGCAGTTCACACAGATTTATTGGTTCTCATGAACACAATCGCATCTGTCAATTCTGTACCCATGCGAACTCTATTTTCTCGAAGAACCAACTTCAAGTGAGAAAACATGCGCTCAACTGACACCTGAGTGCTGGGCAAACAGCTAATCACTTGCGAGACTGGTTGAACAATGAGGGGATATTTGGAAATAATATCCCATACACTTGGCTGCCTCAATCGTCCCAGTCGTTCTACTTCAGTCAATGCGTCTGAAAATGCATTAATATCTGCTGTTGCGGCTGGTGAAGTTGATGACTCTGCAGCGGCCGAATGCAGAGAATTCAAATATTCGTCGAAATCAGATGTTGGTGCCGGATCGGTAGAGGATACATTCACAACTTCATGTGAATCCTCATCAACATTTGCTCCTCCCTCAGCTTGCGCCAGACTTTGCATGCGCAAAAAAAGGGCTTGAAGAGTGCTCTTTGCACGAGTTTGCTCTTCATTGCTTAAAAATATTCTTGATCGCGCATCAACCTATAAAAAACAAAAACATATTTAGGAAATTGATTTGTCGCTTTTTTGCTGGACTCGTTATACACAATTATTTTTATATTAAACACTCAAGATTCAAAGCACAGTCCATGTTATGTGCATATGCAAATTGCAAAGACTATCACACGGCAAGCATTTTACGTATTTAAAAGTTTTCAAGATTATGCAAAACTGTGGCTCAATTAATACTGAACTAAACTGTTTTTACTTTGCACTTACCCAAATCGCAGCCAAGAAAGCATCATTATCCAAGAGAAGCTGTTGGCGAGATAGCAAGGAGTTATGCAAAGAACGAGACAAACTGTTGTCTTGCTTGTTCAATTTAAACATGACTTCTCTCCATTGAAGCAAGCATTCGCCTGGAGTGAGATCTTGCTTTTGAAGAGAAATTGTCGCTGCATGCGGGATCTGCAATACATCGACCATCATCTTTACCTCAGACCATTCACTTTCAGTTAGATAAGAATCCTGTGATCCAAGGTCTTGAATAAAAGATTTCAAATCCAATAAACGCTGAAGCATGAGGAAAGTACTTCCCCAACGTGTTGGCATGTCAATTAGCATCCCTTTTCCAGCTCGTCGTTTTAGAATTCCATCGGTGTGTGGTGCACGTAGATGCTGAGCAATTTTCCGTAGTTTTGTTAAAAACTTATCAGATCGGCTTTTTTTTAAAACATCGCGAATTCCCAATTGTAAAGTATGTTCAGTGCATCTCATGTGGTAAATTGTGCAATCAAATCCAGTACCCATTTGGTCAATCTCTTGAATAGCCTCTTCATCATCTTCATTTTGTTCATCTTCTTCATCTTCATTTAATAGCTGCACAGTTCGTGTCATATTAGATGCATTGTCAACAACACATGCTAAAACTTGTTGCTTTGTGATGCTGAACTCCTTCATAGTTTTCAATAAAATTTCTTTTAAATGAGCGCTGGTATGATTTGCTTCAGTGTCCACTAAAGCTAAAGTTTTTACAGACAGACCGCGTTTTTCGCTAAAAAACTGGGCAGAGATTCCTAAAAAATGAGAACGGAGTCTAGTTACTCCGTCAAACTTGAGCGAGACAAAAGTTTTAGAAAGAGACCCTTTCAACTTCGATCTCTCCTCTTCCGATCTTTTCAAAATCATGTTTCGAATGGCTTGCCGCCTTAAAGAAATTCCCAAGATTTTGGCAAAGTCCCCATTTAAAAGTTGAAAGCCATCGTCCTGAAAAAACGTGAGAGGAACTCCATTGTAAACGACCATTTTTAAAATGCCGTTTTTGAAGTCTTCTGCATTGATGGAAGCTGTTGTTTTTGGATTTGGATTAACCTTTTGAAAAAGATTCTGCGAAAATCTCCAAAGTGCCTGGAACCCCACGCAATGTAAATTTTGCCCGCCCAATAACATGATTAGTATGCGTAACCAGTACTTAAATTGTAAAATTTTGCATGGGGGGACGCTTTTGCAGCCTTGACCAAACGCATTTGACATGCGAAAGTACTTGAGTGAAGATTACGTAATTCCGTTGCCGAAATTGCAAGAACACCAAAAAAAAAGGTCTTCGCCGGAAATTGAAGTGTGTTTTCGCCAAAATTAGGTGAAGACCAAAAAAAAAGGTCTTCGCCGGAAATTGAAGTGTTTTTTCTCCAAAATCAGGTGAAGAAGTAGGTCTTTTTCGTCTGACCATCCAGCGCTCAAATCTCGATGGGGGACACCTAAATCTCAATGCGGGACGCTAAATCTCGATGGGGGGACGCCAACTCTCGATGGGGGACGCGTCCCCCCTACAATTTAAGTAGTGTGCGTAATTATCTGTTGTACCATTTTTCGTTAACAATTCACCTCCACCTTGCCAGTTTTTTCGCTACAAAATACTTTTGAAAAAAAAAAGCTATAGAGGAAATACTCATTGAACAAATCGTTGAATTGGAATCAAGGGGGCCTGGGTCCCTGGCCGTACATGTACTCCTACCATAGACATACTTCTCCTACCATAGGGGGTCCAGAGGGCCCGGTCCCCCCTCCCCCAATTGAAATGAACCAATGATAAAAATGTGACAAAAAAGCTTATTGTTTCTTCAGTTTCTTTTAGCATTTTTGCGTACAACAGTAATGAAACATAAATAATATTGACGTCCAGGAGGCTCAGGCTCCTCAATTCAGTTTTTTCCAACCGATTTAGATGTATAACACGAGTGTTGATACTTCAGGCCCTCATCAAACCTTTTTATGAACGTAATAAAATGACCAGGTCCGGATTTATCACATGGCACATTGCCACGGGCCCCGCGTTCAGATGGTAAGACTGTTTTTTGGTCTTCACTTATAGTTGGCAGGAAGATGTTGCGAAAATCTCCAAAGTGCCAACGAGTTTTGGACTTAAATTGTAAGTAAAAGAAGGATGGAACAATTTAATTTTTGCAATTGACTGTCAAATGTTAATGCGCAATGTAAATCCGGCGCAGGCAATAACATGGTTTGTAGGCGTAACCACCTATTGTACCATTTTTAATGACAATTCACCTCCACTTCGCCAGTTTTTGCTCTACAAAATCGTTGAAAAAAAATTAGCTTGGGAAATGCTCATTGAACATATTATTGAATTTGAATTGGGGAGACCTGGGCCCCTAGGCCGTGCATGTACTCCTAAAGCTGGTTGATTTCATGACAAAACAAAAATCTCGCAGCAAAATCTTTGTCTGGATTTACCGCGAAAATATTGCAGAAGGCAACGTACTTTACTTCCCCCTACCTGGGCGAAATCACTTACAAAGTTTAACCCCAAAATTGCAAGATTTTAAACGTGTTTTGGACTTAAATTGTAAGTAAGAGAAGGATGGAACAATTTAATTTTTTCATTTGGCTATCAAATGTTATAAATTTTGTTCATTCAAATGGCTCTGAACGTGTGCGAAATGTGATTTAGTGGCAATGTAATAGCTTTTTTTCCCCAAAAATCGCCCAGCGGCTGAGGGCTTTGTGTATAGACCCTCATAGCCTCTGACGGCTGGGGGCTCAGTTCCCAGACCCCCGCTATGATACGTTTCAGTTACACTAATTTACTCAACACCTCTCCCAATCTAGACATTTCCACGTTTAAATTTTCGTTTGAGCCCTCTCCTTTTAGCAAAATCCTGGGCAACCGCCAAACCAGGCCGTGCCTTCTGATTTTCATTTTGCGATATTTTTATCCCACAAAAAATTCTTTCTTTCGAAAATTTCTGATGACTTCATTGCATGTGATTTGCGATTTGGACTCCCCCAATAAAAAATCCTGGCTACGCCTATTACTCCTACAACTGGTTATTTTCATGATAAAACAAAATCTCTAAGGAATATCTTTCTGTAGATAATTTTATTATTTACTGCTAAAATATTGCACGAAGCAATGTAAATTACTTCCTCCTACCTGGGTCAAATCACAAAATGTAATCCCAAAATGCAAGATTTTAAACATGTTTTGGACTTAAATTGTAAGTAAAAGGAGGATTGAACAATTTAATTTTTTTCAATTGGCTTTCGAATGTTAAAAATCTAGTTCTTTTGAACGGCCCTGAACACATGCGGAGTGTAATTCAACGGTATCAAAATAGCTTGTTTTTCCAAAAAATTGCCTAGCTTCTGGGGTCTTCACTCTCAGACCCTCGTCTGTGATACGTTTGAGTTACACTAGTTTGCTCAACACATGTCTCCCATTTTAAACATTAATTTTTCACTTTTTCACTTTGGAAACCGGACCTCGGCTTCTGGTTTTCCGTTCTACGATATCTTTGTCTCACAAAAAATCCTCTTTCAAAAATTTCTGAGGACGTCATTGCGTGTGATTTGCGGTGTGATCCCCGCCCAATCGAAAATCCTAACTCAACCTATGTGAGAGAGCTAGGGTAATGCCTGGCACGAGACCTTAAAAGATGTTTTGTGTTACCGGTATTGAACTTTTTCAGCCTCTGTTTGTATTTGGGTCCTTATTGAAAAGGTCTATCACAGTTAGATTAGATCACAGTTCCCTTCCTGTTTAAAGATGAAGCATCCAGCGAATTCCGGTAATTTACAATAGCTAAAATCGAAATAAAATTTTTGAAATGTTTTGTTCTAACTTTGGGGGCGGAAGTTGCAAAAGTATTCAAAATATACAAAGAGATGTCCCTGAGAAATTTTTTGGAAACCCTTAATCTCTTTTCCCAGCCCGAACTTTCGAAGAATAAGAGGGACTAAATAATACTCACCCTTCCAGTAACATCACCTGACCTTTCCTAATTTGGTAGAAACCTCCTCTTTTCTGAAAATCAAGGCTGGACGAACAAACTCGAGGTTTCCCAAAACTTTTTTTGGGCTATTTATTCGTATTTGTTAAATATCTTTGCAACGCAGCCCCAAAATGAAAACAAAAAATTTCAAAAATTTTATTTCGATTTTAGCAATTGCAAATAACCCGAAAAGTTAGTTGCTTCACCCCCACTAAGCGGGAAGGGAACACTGTTCTAGACCATTACGATTTGGACTGCGCTGGACCATATCAATAAGGCAGCAAAATCCTAGCATGGGCAAAAAAAAATCTGAAATCTTCACCAAGCAAATTAAAATAATGCTAAAATGCCACGGAGCGAAAGCTTTTTTATGTGTATGCTGAATTTTAATCTAAGAACGCTAATTTTAACGTTTTTTTACACTTTTTTCTTGGTGCCATGGCCCAAAGAAGGGGGAGGCTAGGTACATGGCCCCCTGTCTGCGCTACTGACACCGTGACAGGCGCGCAAACAAGCTCTTGGTGAGGGGGAGAGAGGAGACTTGATCCAAAGGTCAAAATTTGCAGCGTGCTGCGGAACTGTTACTTCTCTCGTGTTGATCCCCAACGAAATCCGCAGCCACTGGCGGTTTTTGCAATTTATTAGTAAAAATATCAGCTATTTGGAGTACATTTTGTATGTTTTTGAGGCCATTTTAATCCTATTATACTCGGAGAATTAGACCAGCGCGTATTTACACCAGGGGGGGGATATGCCCCCCTTTCTGACTCCTTGTGGGTGCAATTGACTAAATAAGCTTTGTTCTTTCGCTACTCCCACGGCGTGGGACTTTGGTATGCACTTTATGTAGCACAAGGGTTCTTAACCCTGGGGGTAAATTTACTGAATTATAAACTAAAGCAAACTTCAATTACCAGTATTGAAAAAGTGATGGTGTTACACTGCATTGCCGTTGCCCAAAAAGAGATCACCTGTATTTGGCCGGAAAAACCCTTGAAATTTCGGTGAAGACCTTTTATTTTTTTTGTTTTCATTTTTATTTTTTGGAGATCACCCGTTTTTGGCCGGAAAAACCCTTGAAATTTCGGTGAAGACCTTTTATTTTATTTATTTATTTATTTTTTTTGGAGATCACCTGTTTTTGGCCGGACCACCTAAAAAAATTTGGGTAAAATACGGTGTTTTCATTTCGCAAGGGGTAAACGAGACAAAAAAGGTTAAGAATACCTGATGTAGCATATCCTGGAATAAGTTGCAGCTTAATTGTGTGCTTCAATTTCTTATGCTGAAATAAACAATCTATCTATCGATCAACTTTAATCTCCAACTTTGGCATGTGGTTTAATGTTCACCAAAATTTTCCTGAAAAAGTAGTTTTGAGTTGATGACATCATAATTGTGACGTAACGGCCGTATTTTCGAAAAATGACATCATTTTTTCGATGACGTCACAGGCGGTTCAAATTTTGTGCCTGGGTTTGCTTTTTGATACTGAATCATAAAATGCCTAAAGTCAAAGGAGTAACGTCACAAAAAAGTTTTGTGACGCCATTTAAGTTCAATTTTAGCCTAAAACTGCTCAGATTTCGGAAAGTGACTTCAAGAAACCACAAAATTGGTAAACTTCCCGGTACCTTAGCTACTTCAAATTTTCAGGAGTTATTTGTGATAAAATTTAATTCAAAGCCAAGCTAATTTAAAACAACATTGTTTTGTCAAAAAGATTTATCACGAAAAAACCGAAAAGGGAGGCGAAAATGCCCTCGTTTAAAATGGGGTTAAAGAACTAGCTAAAATTCGGGAAGTCATGTGAAAGAATTAAATCAGAATTGCTCAGCCCCTTCAGCTCTGTTCCTTGCTTGGCCAAGTACAAAACTTGTTTAAACGCTTGTATTTTGGATTAATTGTTTTAAATGACTCGGATAACGGTAGGAGGGGACTAAAGACTCTTAGCCCCAATGGTTGCGCCACTGTATTCTGATACTGATTAGAGGTGCCAAAAGTCTTGAAAAAGCATTCAGGTAGAAAGCTTTTAGCTTCATTTTCTCTCAAAAAATATAGACAGATCTTAAGACTAACTTCACCGTTTTTGGCTTTCTACGACCTTCCGTTCTCAAGATATCGCAATTTAGATTTCGCCTTAGAAAGGCTTTTTTCTGTAAGAAATTTTCCAGGATTGCCAACTACTAACCGTACAAACCAAATTTCAAAAAGTTACTGCATGTTTGCATTACTCTCAATAAGTATTTTCGGCAGTGTTGTTGACAAAACAAGTAAAGTTTTAGAAAGTGTAAATTGACTGCTTTTCAAGTAATTTCAAGCCAACTTTCCAAAGTTAATCTTTAGTAACAATACTTGGGAATTAAAATAGCAACACTCAGGCGCGTAGCCAGGATTTGGAAAAGGGGGGGCTATTTTGAAAGAGTGAGAAGTGTGCAAAGGACCTTGACCCGATTTTTCATTGTTCTTGAATCAGTTTTACACGGTTTGTCCGAAAATTGAGACGAAATTTCTCGGAAAGCTCGGAAATTCAAACGTTGTTTCTGCCCAAAATCTGGTGGTCTCCAAAAAAAAATAAGGTCTTCACCGATTTTGAGAGTGATTTTTCGGCCGAAATCGGAAATTCAAACGTTTTTTCTGCCCAAAAACAGGTGGTCTCCAAAAAAAAAAAGGTCTTCACCGATTTTGAGAGTGATTTTTCGGCCGAAATCGGAAATTCAAACGTTTTTTCTGCCCAAAAACAGGTGGTCTCCAAAAACAAAAAAGGTCTTCACCGATTTTGAGACTGATTTTTCGGCCCAAATCGGAAATTCAAACGTTTGAGGGGGGGCTGTTTTCAATTTTTCACAAAAACTCGGCCTCAAAACCACCAAAAAGGTGCGATTTTGCATACTTCACAAGCCAATGGGGGGAGCTCGAGCCCCCCCCGCCCCCCCCCCCCCCTGGCTACGCTACTGGCAACACTACAGTAAAAGAAAAATTGTTAACTTTAAACTGCAATATCTTGAAAACAGCTTGACATCGAAAGTTCAAATTTAGTCGGAATGCATTTTAGGCGTTTTCCAACATTTTGGTCAACAGTGAAAAACTTGAATTGAATTGAAAGGGCGTTCAAGCCAAGTTCCATTGTTGACCAAAATGTTGGGATAAGCCTAAAATGCTTTTTCACCAAATTTGAACATCTATTTTGTGTGTTAATTTTTTAAAGATATTGAGTATTTTAACAATTCTGTGAAGGCTATACTTTTTGTGTGGGATGAACTATAGGTGGTACAAGCGTAAGCTGTAGGGCTAATAATGTCAAGGTCGAATTGCTGTATTCCTGCGTGCTCTTATGCCCGCAAAACTAAGGGTATTAGGAAGCGCTCGTTATATTGCCAAGGGACAAAATTTTTCCATCGTAACAAAGATTTGCATTTACTTTTCTCTACTCGATTGAGCTTAATTCTTTGTTGTTGTTTTTCTGTTTTGCCTTTAAGCTTTTTTGGTATGTTTTTTACAATTTGGCTAGGCTAAATTTCATAGTTGGTGTGATTACAAGCTTGCAATCATTAAACCCTGAGCATACGGGTAAACCTATTATCTGTTGATTAAGTCGTTGATATGGACGTAGCCAGGAGGGCCCAACCCCCAATTGAAATGCTACCGATGATGAAAATTATGAGAACAAAGCCTATTGTTTCTTCAGTTTCACTTCATTTTAGTATTTTCGCGTACAACAGTAATAATTAACAATAATATTAACATTGCCGACCAGGGGGCTCCCTTAATTCTAATTTTTGCCAAGCAATTTAAACGTATAACCCGGGAGAAATTCAGGGTTTTGTCCTAAAATTTGCAACCTCAGACCCTTAACTAACCGTTTTGTGAATGTAATGCTTTAACATGATTACTTACCATCTATTGCACCAACTTCAAACAACAATTGCCCTGGACCTCGCCAGTTTTTACGCGACAAAATATTTTTAAAAAATAGCTAAGGGAAGTGCTTATTGGATAAATTATTAAATATTTTAAAAAAATTAGCTAAGGGAAGTGCTTATTGGATAAATTATTAAATTTGAATTGAGGGGGCCTGAGCCCCCTGGTCGCACAGGTACTCCTAAAACTAGTTATTTTCAAAACTAAAATGTCCAAGGCAAATCTGCGAGTAAATTATTATTTACTTCTAAAAATTTTGAAGGAGGCAATGTACCTTGCTTCCTCCTACTGGACCAAGTTACCAGCAAAATTTAAGCCAAAAATCCAAGATTTTAAACGTGTTTTGGGCTTGACCTGTTAGTAAAGGCAGGACTTAACAATTGGAAATTTTTAATTAGCTTTCAAATCTTAAGAATGTGGTTCTTTCAAATTGTTCTAAAAACGTGCGAAATGTGATCCAAATGGCATTAATATTAAAATAGCTATTTTTTCCAAAGCATTACAAAAGATCGCCCAGCGGCTAAGGGCTTCGCTCCAAGATCCTCATAATCGCCTGCGGCTGGGGACTCTGCCCCCAAACCCACGTCTGCGACACGTTTTATTTACACTAGTTGGCTCACTACGTCTCCAACTTTAGACATTTTGAGAAAACTTTATAACTGTAGGTTGAAGGTCTTTCCCTTTGGCAAAATCATGGTTATGTGTCCACACACAGCTCATGGCTTCTGACCTTCCATTCTACGGTATCTCTGTCCCATAAAAACCCCACCTTTTGAAAATTTCTGATGCTGTCATTGCATGTAATTTGCGTTTTGCCCCCCTCACTTCCGATCAAAAATCTTGGCTTCGTCTATGGTTGATATTTTTAATCTGAGTGAATTTTTATGGTAGGTCATTGTGATGTGCTTCAAATATGGGATGAGATGTACTGTACCTTACTGCTTACCTACGTGAGCGATTACTGGCAGAAGTACGCTAAACGTTGCAAAAATGCAATGCAAATTAAGCGCTGCTTGCGGTCTAAACTTACCTTGGTATGGAAGTATGGAATGAAATATAGAAGAAAATTTTAGTATAGAATGGAGGATTTTTAGTATGGAATGGAATGGAAGAAAATTTTCAGTATAAAATATGGAAAAATCATTTTCCATTGCATTCCATGCCCTGTCTATCAGAACAGTTTGCTGTTTTTCAGTAGTTCTATCGGACAGAATTTTAGCACAGATCATTGTCGTAAATCATTTCTTGACAGTAGTGTCGTAATCCAATCCTGAAAAAGCTTTTCACATGTTTAGAGAGATATGGAGTTTATTAGGTCAAACTGGATATGACAATGATAACAACTGCATACTGCTATGGGATGAAGAAAAAACAGCAATTTTAGTTACATATAGACTTACAAAATATATATATAGTTTTCATAATGCGATAGCAAGTTAATTGAACACATTAGCACAAAAAAAATGGAAAGTTAAGGTGAATACAGGAATTAATGGTTTGGTTAATTGCTGTAGCCTGCTGTTAGTGGCTAGGGAGTATCGATGAACCTGAAGGTTTTCGAACATACCGCTAGTCAACTAGTCATGATATACCTGTCAACAATGTTATATAAGTTACAGATGTGTTTTTGAGCAAAATAATTGACAAGATGTACTTTAATAAAAATGAATTTTTAGACTAACTTTTAATCGTTTCATGCTCCAGTAGGCTATTTATCGATGTCGCACTGTTGCGAAACCTCTCTGTGGCCTAATGGATAGAGCGTCTGCCTTTGGAGCGGTAAATTCAAAATTCGATTATGAGTCGGGTCAAACCTAAGATTTGTAAATTGGTATTCACAGCTTCCCTGCCTGACGTTCAGCATTAAAGGGACAGTGTGAAGAACATGCTGGCAAGTTTACTTGTTGTGCCGTTAGGAAGGGCATTTAGCGGGATTCCCCCATCTTTAAGTGGTAGACAGGTGGCAGCTTGACTCGAAGACCGCAAGGTCATTTCGCTGTCTCCTAGCCGAGGTAACTCATCAAATACAATAAATAAACTAAACTATAATATGTGGCCTACTACAGCAGCTATAGGCCTAGTATGCGCAAAAGCAGCTGCTTCAGCCGCCATCGCGAAAATTATTTTGCTCTTGCCTTCACCAACAGAAAATTTGCGGTGTTGCTCACCACGTATTGAGAGTGGGAGTTGGCTAGTCAGGCGAAGTACCGGTACCGGTAAATCTCGCTTATGGTGATAGCTCAAACATAGTAATTAAAAGAGTGCAAAATAAATAAGCTTAAGAACGCCAAGAAGTTGGCTTTTCTTTTTGCTTCAGATGCAGCAAACTAAGGTCTACCGGATTCTCGTTCGTCTAGCCCCGCAACTTTGACCTCGAACTGCATCGTAAAGTTTGCTTCGACCACGGCATCCTTAACTTTTATGAGCACCACAGCAGCATCTTCCTGAGGTAGATGGAATATGCGATAAGCTTCTTCACACATGTATGAGTGTTTACTATAGAAAGTACTTGAATCCGGTTTCCTTCTGTACGACAGGATTAATTCGCTGAGTGATTTCCAGTTGTCTTCCAAAAATTTTTTCGGCAGTTCAATTCCAATTTTTTCCAAAATTCGCGAGTCAATTTCACTATTAATTGCAGGTCTTCCGGGGTGATACTGATCTGGTGATCGATACTCTGTTGCTCCTTTTTGTGCGACTTTAGCTTTTTAGCAGACGTGAAAGTCTGATAGCAATGCGAGATGGAATTTAAAATTTCAAGGTCTGCTGCAATCCAGTCATCATCCATATCTTCTCGAAGAAACTTTTTTCTTAAACCTACTTATATCTACCTAAAATTTACGTATATCGGCTGCAAGAGCTAGTGCTCAGTAGCCTATTGCATGCAACACTTTCCGAATCTACTACGTGCATTGAAGCGTATCATGTCTGGTTACGTCATGTGAGTTGGCGGTCCATATATATAGTAGTCTATGGTGGTACACTTACACCACACACCATGGGCAACCTTCTCACCGAATTTGAGCTTTGTAACTTAAAAACTCACTAATTTATAAACCTTTTAAATATTAAGGTCAAAATCTCAATAAATCTTAACGCTTGAGTGAACACAAAAATGGCGATTTTTGGTGGACCATAACTTTCGACCCCCTGAACCAAATTCGTTGGCATGGGTATCATTTTGCTCAGAATGACCAGCTCTATAATCTACCTAAGTTTCATCAAAATCTGAGATGGTGGGTTACATTTTCACTTTTTTCTGGTCAAGTTGACAAAGAATGACCTACAGGTCAAGTCCAAAACTCGTTGCAATTAATTAAATTAAATGCTGAATAAACCCTCACCCCCTATACTCTTTTTTTGATGAAGTTTACGTTAAGCATTTTGCATTAAGTGATCAATTTTGACTGCTTATTTTCGCCATGTTTTGAAGTTTTTAGCGATTAATTTGTGGGCTATTTTTTTTTTTGACAATTAAGTTAATACCCCCTCCCCCTCCAAAATAATAGAAACAAATCATAATAACAAATGTTTTAAAAGTGGCTCTGAACCACTTTAGAGGCCATATTACTGCAAAAGACTGTCCTAAAAGGGCAAAAATTGTGGAATTTTTCTTATCGTGCACTTTAGTCTACTGGCCAATGCAGATGGGCACAGCTCCCTGGCTGCGCCATTGATTGCAAGTTTGGTTGTAATTTCGGTTTCTAAGCAAAATTAATTTAGTGGCGGAGTTATTATTATTTTAGTGTTTATATAAGCACAGGGTAATTTGAAATATTAAACGCGGTATTGTATTTAGATCCTGATAAGAGCTCAATGACAGATGCTGAAACGTTTGATAAACATTTGATATTGATTTAGTTAATCAAACAATTTACTTCTTAATCCTAGAGTACAGCATTGCTTACACTCACTTTTAAGGAAATGCTGTATGATAATTCGCGTTTAAATAGGCAATCCTGTTCCTCCTGCCCCCGCCCTTTGCTCCAAGGCAAAAAAGGTAAAAAAAACTCTACAAAGGGTTATTTTCTTGGTTTAAAGTGAATTTACGCAGGATCCGTTTTTCGTACGTTTTCGTCCGTTTTTTTACGTTTTTGCTTCTTGACAAAGTATGCGCTTTTTCATCCGCATTTTTATGTGTCCATATCCGCACTAACCAGACAGTCACATACTGGACAAACGTTTTCCGAAAAAATTTTTTTGTAAAGGGGTACAGCTCTATTTCGAAACATCGCTCTTATCGTTCATACACAAAATTTTTGAACAAAATTTTTATCTATATATAAAAGTCTACTTAGTGCGTATATGGACTTATAACAATGCGGATGAAAAAGCGCATACTTTTTCAAGGACAAGCAAAAACGTAAAAAAACGGACGAAAACGTACGAAAAACGGATACTGTGTAAATTCACCTTTAGATACCGTATTTCTTTGAATATAAACCGCCCTTGATCTGTAGCCGTCCTCGATTAGAAGCCGCACAAAAAGGGAAAACAAAAAAATTAAAGTCGCCCTTGTTTAGAAGCCGCATAAAGAGCAGGTGCTGGTCGGTAGGCGTAGAAACTAATAGTTATCCTGTCAAATAACGCTCTTAAAAGCGCCATGTGCAAACGCATCTGTTAATGGGTACGGAATTCACACAGCAGGATACCAATTACAGTGCTTTAAGTTGCTACAGTAGGGTATTTACAGGCAGTTGCAAACTTTGAATATTTTTGTCTGGAAGAAGTTTGTTCAGCTCTTTTAATAGTATGACGGCAAAAAATAATAAAAGCCGCCTTTGAATAGAAACCGCTCAAAATGACCACAAAACCAAATAAAAGACGCGGTTTGTACTCAAAGAAATCTGGATAGATATATTTAGACTTATTTTGCAAATTTAAACATAAAAAAACTTGACATCTTAATTTCCAGGGGGGCAAGTACCCTCCTGCGGGCGCCTCCAGTTCCGAACAGAAAAGACAAAAAGCACTCTAACCAGAAAAAAAAATGCAAATTGCACTCCCAAAAAACTCAAAAATCCAACCCACAATTCCCAAAAACATTTAAAACAATCTAACAGACTGCCAGAGCATGCAAAGCAATCCGGAGAAGAGCAATAACTAAACATATTTTGTCCTCCTCTAAACGCACTTAATCTCAACTAACTTGTTTGTCTTAACATGTGGTAAAAATGCGGAACACGAGAGAAATGAATTTGACAGAGAAAATTGCATATTCTAAGAAAATGTCGAGGCTCCCAAAGCAAAAAATTCCCCATCAATAACTAATTTGCTTGTGTACACATCAAAAGTAGAAAAACGTATGAAAAAGGCCCTATATAACACGACAGATCTACTTGTTTATGCCGCATTTCTGCTACTGTTCTTATCTCCTAATATAAGGCGCACTGGAAGGTAAGGTACGTTAAATGAAATGCAACTTAAAATGCTCTAAAAACTGCAAAAATACTCTAACTGGCTCTGAATTAAACCACGAAGAGAAAAAGACGTAGGTGGACAAGTTAATACAAAACGTTAGCTTCGTTAACCACTTGTCCGTTAACAAACTTCACACCTCCGTCAAAGTTAATCCGTTATTTTCAGCTTTAATTAACGGAAGTTAATAAAGTCCGTTGATTCGTTTATATTTTGCGTGTAATTTACATTTCTTTTTATTCACTCGCTTCTAGAACATGTATTGACACTGTTGAGCTGATAGTAAGAAAATATTTATTGGTGTGGTGGTCTTTTTGTTTTTTGGAAGTTACATTTTACAGTCTAATCTAATTTCAAGATAAAAATAAGCTCAGATGCACTAACGAAGCTACAATTCTGAAAATCTTTGAAAGTTGCGAACAGCGATAATTAATTAGACCTATGAGGCGGCAGCTTATTATTTGCCACAAAAAAGAGCTCCTGTCTTCACTTTCTTCCATAAACTCGTGCAAATACGCAGCAAGTGTTACCAGTGCAAACTGATTTGTACCGGTACGAAGAATGAATGGTGCAAGAAATTACGATAAAAACCTTAACGGAAGTAAACCGAACTTAACGGAAGTTAATTTAGTCCGTTATCATGAAAAAACTTTTTAACGTATCAACGAGTTAATGAAAAAGTTAGCTTCGTTATTAACAGATTAACGGACTTGTTTTCACCTATGCAAAAGACTAAGAGTATCACCCGATTCGTACTTAAGGCGCACCTTTAGCTTTTTTAAATTTTTAGAATTTTAAGTGTGCTTTATGGCTCGAAAAATACGGTAATAACTGCATAGCTAATAAGTTTAATTCAGTTTTTTTGATATGCACATTTTGCAAGCAAAAAAATTCAGATGACCAATTTATTTTTCGGGCAAAATTCAATTTCATCAATTCAATTTTTAGGCAAAAGTTTGGTGCCCTCCCAAATCATATTGAGCTCCTACGCAAATGATTAATTACTGAGGTGGAGTCGAGGACACAAGGCTCCAGCAGGCCCAGGCCCAGGACACCAAAAAAATCCGAGGCCAAGGCCAAGGACAGCCTTTTCGAGGACAGACCCTCTCGAGGCCAAGGACAAGTCAAGTTTATTTCACCATACGCTTAAAAGTACGCAGGCAGGAAACAGCGATAAGACCATGCGGTCATCTAGGTCAACTGCACCTATTAGCAGTTACAGGCATAAACTTAAGCTTGTCATTGAAATTAAAAAACTCAAAATATCATTAACAATGTAACAGGTAACAATAACTGTGCTGCCAGCTTTGCAGTAAATATTTAGAAAAAAAATACACACACACATACACAAAAAAAAAACAAAAAAAAACTGACTTTTGCTTGATTAAAAAATTAAATTACTTAGAAATTGAACATTGTTAAAAGCTCAACTTGTTTTGTATCAAAGAAATTCAATCGTGTACAAGAAAACTAATCGATGTAACAAAACCAATCTAAGCACACATTGACTCAGCTTCCAAATCGATTGCATACTAACGCAGTAGATGACTGTTCATATTACATCAAGTAAATCTGAATGCCACCAACCTCCTAAAAAAAATTATTATTTTTTCAGTCATAACCCAAAATTAGGACCACCAACTTCTCCAGATTTCCAGAATTTTGATATTTTACGCTTTAAAAAGACCCATTGCTCAAGTGGCCCAAGAACGAACACTGAAGTTACGCTGAAAAAAAAAAAGAATTTCAGACAATCATAGATAAGGTATGGAATAAAATAAACATCTTGGCCGTACCATAGTCAAATTATGCATTGGAGACTTTAGAAGGAAGAATATGAGGATCTAAAGCACAAGCACTGTACGATTTTGAATATAAATTTCTGGATATTCAAACACACTCTACAGCATAAACCCGAATATGCAATATCAACACCACGTCGTTTTTTTTTCTTTTTTCGAAAATAATCAAAAACGTAGAAAATGCAATCAATATTTTTAAAATATTACTTTTTTAACCAGTTTGATAGGCCTACGTATATCACTTTATGGCAGTTAAAAGCAGTGAAGAAAAAATAATAGACGAAGGTTGTTACTGTATAAGTTATGATTGTAATAACTACAACAGCAATCATATTTTTGCTCGAAACTATACGCGCAAATTACCGAATGCTACTTCAGTAATTTAAGAGAAAACAATTCGTTAAAATAGAGGGACTGTATGAAAAGTGACTCAAACATAGAAAGTACAGCAGACACAAAAGAAAATACATAACTATCAATAAAAAATTAACAATAACACAAAAGTGACGGCCTGATATTTCTCGTAGTTAAGCACATTAATTGTATTTGTTTAATAGCTTATTTTTACAAAATTTTTTAAATTTTGCAAATGAACATTGACGATATTCTTGCGGAATACTTTTCCATTCATTCAAACCGAGATATTGCAACGTTTTTTCCCCTGTTTCAGTACCGAAAGAAGTTTGAAAGTACTCATTTCTACTTTTTTGTCTAGTATTGTAGCTATGTATGTTTTCGAGTTTGATGAAATAGTTGTTGAAAGAATTTGGTAACATGTTATTGCTGTACTTAAAAATAAATTTAGCGAATTCCATTTTGATCATGTCATCAAGCTTCAAAACTCTAAACCTAGAATATAATAAATTTGTTTCATAACGAAGGGAACAAAAAAGACAGGCTCTTAAAATTTTGTTTTGCAGAATTGAAAGTTTGTGAAAATGGCTTTTGGCAGCTCTACCCCAATTTAATAAAGAGTATTGAATATGTGAGTGAAACATGCTATAATAAACTATTCGAAGAGTTGATAAGGGAACGTAGTGACGTAATTTATAGATCATCCCGCAAACTTTAGAAAGCTTTTTAGCGAGATAGTCAATGTGATTTTTCCAAGATAATTCCCTATCTAAATGAATTCCTTGATACTTAATGCTATTTTTTAATTCAATTGGGTGATGATCAATATACAGTCTGGAATTGGTCATTTTTGTGCGTTTTTTACCAACTAGCATATAGCAGCTTTTTTTGTAGTTGATGGTTAATTTGTTGAGTTTCATCCAAGTGTCAATTTTTTTTATTTCATTTGTCACCACAGATTGTAGAATTTTGATGTTGTTATGAGAAATATGTAAGTTGGTATCATCTGCAAACAGTGTAGTTTCAAAATTGGAAACATTGGGCAGGTCGTAGACATATGGTGAAAATAATAGTGGGCCTAATACCGAATCTTGCGGAACTCCATTCTCTGTGTTACACAATTTGGATATGTTGCATCCCACTTTTGTGCAGATTTTACGATCTGTAAGATAGGATTTCAGTATATTGAATGCAGGGCCTCGAAATCCATAATGGTAAAGTTTTTTCAATAAAATGGTTATATCTAGTGAATCAAAGGCTTTCTTTAAATCAAGAAACATAGAACATGTAATTTTGCCATCATTGATATTATTTAGTAATTTGTCCTAAAATGTTGTAATAGCTGGATCAGTGGAGCTGTTTTCTCTGAAACCAAACTGTGAAGGTGTTAAAATGTTCTTTTTGTTCACAAATTTTGTCATATTTGTTTCAATGATTTTTTCAAACACTTTTGACAAAACACAGAGGAGCGAAATAGGCCAAAAATCGCCCAGTGATTTGGGGGATGAAACTTTGGCTATGGGAACAACATATGCCATCTTAAATGAATCTGGAAAGGTTTCTAGTTTGATGCATTTGTTGAACAATTTTGCTAGTACAGGGGATAAAATACAATTAGACATTTTTACGAATTTAGAAGAAATTTCATCAATACCATGAGCAGAGTTAATTTTGATGTTATTAATGCAATCACTTACATCATGTTCAGTCATTTCATGAAAAACAAAAGAATGCAAGCAGCATTTACTGTGCATTTTGAACGAAGAATTATTTCTGGGTGCAATGTTTTAAGACAAAGAGGCACCAATAGTGGCAAAATAATCACATAATTTGTCCAAAAAAGGTTTTGAATCTGTTTTATAAAACTGATTTTCAATTGATATTGTAGAAGCCAATTTAAGTTTGTTAGACGAATGTTTGCAATCAACAATCTCTCTAATAGCAGACCATGTTTGAGAAGAGTTTTTAGAGTTAGTTTTAATTAAGTTTTCATTGTAATTACGTTTTGCAGCCTCTTTTACATGCGTCAGTTTGTTCAGATATTTTTTGTAGAATGTTTTTTCTTTAGGATTATTGCTTTTGAAAAGTTTTCTGAACAACCTATTTTTAGTTTTTATAGACTTAAGAAGACCCGTAGTTATCCAGGACTTTTTGTTTAGTGTTTTTTCTTTTCGTGTCTGCGGTCTCAAAGGGGCATGTATATCTAGCACTGACTTAAAAGCAAATGTGATATTACATACATCAGTATTAACGTTAGTTTCAGAATAATTTAGTCTGATTTCTGACATTTTAGCATTCAAATCAGTTAAGAAGTCTTCAAGAACGAAATGTTTCATACAGCGTATAAATTTGGTATCATTTTTAACACAACATATGGTGTTTTGTACCATAAAAAATGTAGGTAAATGGTCTGACAACTCAAATAATGCTACCCCACTACTTGTCCTTGTGTTGCCAATGTTGGTATATATATGATCTAGCAATGAGGGCCTACAATTTTCAAAAATCTGGTGTGATTATTTATTTTCATTTTGCATCCAATCAAAGCTAAATTATTCACGTAATTAGTAATTTTTTCGTTGTCTTTGGCAAAAAAGTTTACATTAATATCTCCACACACAATATAATTTAGGTTACTATTTTCTAGATCAGTTAACGTATCACAAAGCTTGTCTTGGAAAGGCAATAATAATTGATTAGAATGGCGATAAATTACTGCTAAAATGAGATTTTCTTTTTTAGTTTCAAGTTCTATCCATAAATCTTCACAATGTTGGACATTAAGAGACAAGTCGTTTCTTATGCGATATTGCATATTTCCTTTAATGTAAAAACCAACTCCACCAGCACAAGTTGATGAATCTTTACGAAGACATGCTGTATAATTTGGTATATTTAAATTAGAGACACTGTTTGAGTTTAGTTTTCTTTCTGAAATTGCAATAGCATCCGGTAATCTAGTTATGCCATCAAAAAATTCTTCAATTTTTTCTTTATTTTTGGATAAACTTCTGACATTAAAATGTTGAAAAAAACAAATCATTTTTAGTTAAAGTAGATGATAATTTAGACACTTTGCAGGGAGAACAGTATTCGTCGTATTTAATTTCATTTGCATCATTTAAATGGTTTAGCATTTTGAATTCTAAGCAGCCAACAGACAAAAACGGCATCAGAGCCGAACTGCATTTTGTACATAAAAATTCGCAATCACAAAGCTCCATTTGTGTCAGTTATGTAAAAAATAAATTTGTACTTTAAAAGTAATTATCACAATAATAATTGATTAGATCCCACTTGTAAGTCCTGCATGCCAGTTCTGAATCCTCGCTAGATCGCGAAGAGAAGAAATTTTATATACTTTACTAATTTCATTTCTGCGCATCAGAATTTGTCCTTGCCAGGTCCATAAAAATTTGAATTCAGTTGATAGCTGAACTTTTCTGGCATCTTTGTACAGCATTTTCCGAGATTTGGTGAGATTTTCTTTGAAAGTGAAATCTGTTTTCCTGCCAGAAGTCGAATTTGAGGCAGATTTAGGCCTTAAACGCTTAGCGAATATCTCATTTCTCTTATCCCTATTAACAAATCTGACAATGATTGGATGATGTTCATATCCTTCAGCTTCGGTTTGTTTCAAATTTATATTGGGCGAATTAGGCTTAGGCGTTTGGTTGGGGTAGATTCGATGCGAGGTAGAAATATCATGGTCATCTAGCTTTACATTCAGAGTATTTGCAATCTTTTTAACAATTTCATTCGTCTTTTCATTTTTCGTCCAAGGGATATTATGAATTTCCAAATTATCACGCCTTCCATATTGTTCTAATGCATCAAGTTGCTCTTCAATTTTTGCTAAGTTTTTGTTCATTATTCCAATTGTTTCGGTTAGGCAGCTTAATTTTTTACGCAATTCCAAGTTTTCGCTGGTTATACTACCTATTTTTCCCCGGAAATCATGATATTCACTTGCAACAAACGAGAGGCTTCCACTTGTACTGTCTGCTTTGTTGTTCAAGAACCTAAAGTCGTTTTTCAACGATATTAAAAGCTGCTTTTCAGAGATTCTATCTCCTGTTGAATTGCTACCGGCTTATTTAAAACTTTACAGCTATTATCCTCAAAAAATTCCTTGCATTTTTTTGCAACTATCGTTTCAATTTTGCTGAGCAACTGTTTTGTGACCTTATCTTCCAAAACTTCTAAATCCTTGTTTGAAATCCTTAATCTTCAGCTTGGCATACCGTATTGTTAAGTGACGTAATAATTTGAAAATTAAAATGGCTGCCG
Organism: Trididemnum nubilum; assembly: GCA_963965965.1. Classification (NCBI taxonomy): domain Eukaryota; kingdom Metazoa; phylum Chordata; class Ascidiacea; order Aplousobranchia; family Didemnidae; genus Trididemnum; species Trididemnum nubilum. Next base: position 20,618,090 of record OZ014472.1, read on the forward strand.
AAGTTGCTGAAGTTGTGCGAGTGGTTGACTTAGGCTAGAATCTTGTTTAACTTTTTTCAGAAAATAATGTGATTTCACTGAGAGCTTCCTTACTTATTTATTTATTTTTATTTATTTATTTCACGTCGAAGACGTAAGGAAGGCGCAAAAAACACATTGAGCGTTATAGCATGAGACGCGAAAACATTAAAATGCAAACGATATAAAAAGTACTTAAGTAACACGACTACATACATGCACCACCTTGCAAACAAAAGTAAAATTAATATGACATAACGAAAAAGTTTCCAAGAAAATGCTGACCAGTAGGCCTACAGTAGGTTCAATTCGAAATACGCAATTTATGTATTTAAAATTGTCATGAAATTTTGGTCATAAATAATCACGGTTTCTGGAAAATGAGAAAAACTTACGGTACTGGCACGAGTATTTACAATTAACATCAATTTATACAGTTAAAAAGACATGATATACATTATGTACACAGTTGATAAACATGAAGCAACGAGTTAAGTTACACTTACGATTAGCTTATCATAAAATTTCAGCTATTGATATATGAGTAGGATTATAAATTTGTTTTTACAGTTTTATTTTATTTTGAACTAAGTATGGTTGAATGTTTTGAAGGAAAGATTGAACGGTTTTACTCTGTTTGGCATTCGTTGGTAACTGATTCCATACCCTAGGGCCCCAAAATTTCACGGATTGTTTGCTTACTGTAAAGGTGCAAGAGACGGGAATAATTTTTGAATTGCTTAATTGAATAATTTTTGAATTACTTAATTCAGCCAAAATAATTTTTGAACTTTAGGAAAGGTTTTAGTCAAGTTTTCTTTCAAAAAAATCTTTTCTTTTGCTCAAAATTTTGAAATAAATTTCCTAACTTGCAGAGCAAAAAATACACGACTGCACGCGGCGTTTACTAACAGGGAATCCAAAGTTTACTAACATGGACAGGAATGCTTGAGGCCAAGGACCAAGGACACAAGCGCAAGAGCTTTCCAAAAAACTAAAAATAAAAAAAGGTCTTCAAAAAATTTTTTAGGCGATCTCAAAAAAAAAAAGAAAAGAAAGAGGTTTCAAAAATTTGTTTCAGGCAATCTCCAGAGAAAAAAGTCTTCCAAAAAATTTTTCAGGCGATCCACAAATTTTAACAATTCAAAAAATACTGCTGTCCTCGAGCCGAGGACAGGCCAATTTTCGAGGACTTGAGGCTTCAAGGCCAAGGCTTTGACCTTCGAGGCCAAGGACTTCAAAATGTGTCCTCAAGGCCAAGGGCGTCCTCGAGAACTCTAACCACTAACTCTGATTAATTATTATTAAATACTGTATATCCTTGCTTTATAACGCGAGCATTTAAAGACGAAAAAATTGGCCTCTCGAGTAGGGTTTTTCCCCCATTGAAAAACTTATTTCGCGATTTGTTAAGCTGTGGTGAGTGGTCTATGTCTACCTGTCTAGTAAGTAGCCTAGTGTACCTGTAGTTACTGTTAAGCTCAGGCCTAGGTTTAGATATAGGCAATGGCTGCTGTTACGTTACGTAACACTTCACTCGTAGGATAATATTACGTAATTTGAACATTTTAGCGGTGGGATATCTTAAGGTAAATTTCTACGACCCGTCATAACAAACCGATATTTTTTTAGGACGCTATCAAAAATCAACTCAACTCTAGTTTATATACGGTAATTAAACGAAGTGGCTTGGCGAATGGAACATTCGCGGTATTTTTTTCCTCGCGAATGGAGCCATTGCCTTTTTCATACCTTTGATTTAAATACGACATTTTGTCAGCGAAATGTTGCTAGCTGCGTAGTGTGGTGGTTACTTTACAGAGCTTGGCTTCCATCTATCGCACCCAGGTTTGCTGCGCGTCTGAAGTGCGAATGCGTGGAATGAAAGATCAGGGAGTGTAGACACAGGATCGGGAAGAATGTGCACGGAACAATTTTTTTTTGTTTCAAAATCTTGCATTACAGTTAGGGTTGGGCCAGCGATGCCAGCCTGAGAGATAGCAATTACGTGCAGCAACTTTTCGCAGCGCATGATCCATTCGCGAGGAAAAAATACCGCTAGTTTTCCATGCATATTATCCTACAAGTGAAGTGTTACGTAACATAACAGCAGCCACTGCCTTAGATTTAACAGATTGTGGTTCATGCGAGTCTTATGTTAGCTTAAAATTTTTGTTCTTTCTGTTGTTTCAGTAAAGATTGCTTCTACATTTTGTGACTTGGTGGGCTACTTTGTGCAGGCTACTGCCTACTGGTACCGATATGCGATTTGTGAAATGGAGTGATTTCACTACAAATTTTTAAGTTAAAGAGAATTAATTTGTTTTTTGAATGGTTAAGATTAGGGTTAGGTTTGAGTCAGAATTAATAAACAATAGAAAAAAAGGTTTGGTCAAATAATACTGTAGATTTCTTTGTGAAATTAGTGCCTTATGTTGCTGCTCTTTACTCTGGTAGGTTATTATTTCAACAATAGCAAACTCCAAAAATTCTTACGTAGTACCATTGGTGGGCAAGTTAATGCAAAACGTTAGCTTCGTTAACCACTAGTTCGTTAACAAACTTCACACCCCCGTTAACGTTAATCCGTTATTTTCAGCTTTAATTAACGAAAGTTAATAAAGTCCGTTAATTCGTTAACATTTTGCGTGTAATTTACATTTCTTTTTACTCACTCGCTTCTAGAACACGTATTGACGCTGTTGAGCTGATTGTAAGAAAATATTTATTGGTGTGGTGGTCTTTTTGTTTTTTGGAAGTTCCATTTTACAGTCTAATCTAATTTCAAAATAAAAATAAGTTCAAATGCACTAACCAAGCTGCGATCGGAAAACCTTTGGAAATTGTGAACAGCGATAATATTAGACTTATGAGGTTGCAGGTTATTATTTGCCACAAAAAAAGAGCTTGTTTCTTCGCTCTCTTCTAGAAAACTCGTGCTAATACGCAGCAAGTGTTACCAGTGCAAACTGGTTTGCAAACCCAGTACTGGTAACCAGTGCAAACCAGTTTGCACTGGTACAATAAATAAATGATGCAAGATATTAACGACAAAAACTTTAACGGAAGTTAACAGAACTTAACGGAAGTTACTTTAGTTCGTTAACAGAACTTAACAAAAGTTAATTTAGTCCGTTTACATGAAAAAACTTTTTAACAGATTAACGAGTTAATGAAAAAGTTAACTTTGTTATTAACGATTAACGGACTTGTGCCCACCTATGCGTAGTACAATATGACCCTAGCAGTCCTGGCATATGAAAAGTTGTGGATCGTGATTTATAGTAAAATGACCTTATAATCTCTCCCTTTAATGAGCTTCTAAAATCTAAAAAGGGGACCGTATCACTCTGTAAGTTTGCAGAATCGACCAAATTCTGGCCCTCCACCAAGGGCATCAGCAGAAAATTTTTCAGTGGGGCAATAAGAATAGAGCCAGTATAAACTACTAAAAATCAAAGATTTTTGAAATTCTAGAGGTTTAAATGCCAAGATCTAAGTCGTTTCATCGGTTTTGCGATCAGCACTGCATATTAATAAATTATCTATCAGTCTATCATCAGCAAATGCTTCAAAGTAGGCTATTTATATTTGCCATTTTGCAAAAACAACATGCAATATATTATGATAATCAGAATCAATTTACTTGAAAGCAATAAAAATTTTACATCGGCAGTTAGTAGATGTAATAAACTTTCGATGAAATGCGTAGTGCAAACTTTTAGATAAATATCTCTGATCTTTCTGTATTGGCAAAGTGTCTTGTATTATTTTATTCATAGGCCGCCTTTTGAATAACTATTAGTTGCAGGAGCAGGGCAAGCCTTACAGTATTATGATGTAGACAAGACAAAGGCACCAACAAAATTGTTAACAAAAAAGATATTGCAGCTGTGGCAACCCAGTTTTCTTTTGACATTTTCCGGCAACGTTACTCTGTTACTAGAGTGTAATCCTCTTGCAGTGAACCCTCTTGATAAAATTTTGCAATTTAATCGTTGAAAGGCTTTTTTTCAACTTCACACACAATAACCGCAATGACTGTGTTTGTTATTTTCGTTTCCCCACAGTTTTTTTTCCTTTATTTTATCAAGTTTAAAAGTGGCTTTTACTATATTTTCTGCTACATATTTTCAAACAGCTAAATAGTAATGTAGCCAATCAAATTTATATATCCGCATCAAACTGCACAAAGCAACAAGTTTTCAACATACTGCTACTAACAATGCGAAAGAAATAATGGCATATTCCCTTTTAAGAAAGGCAATGACTTACGTTCACTTTTTATTTCAATACTGTTGCTGGTCCATGCTCATAAAACAAGACCTTCAAGAGAAATTATTTCTAAAGTTGGCCTTACCCTGTCTGCCCTGAAACTTTTGTGGCGATCAAACATTTGGCCAAATAGAAAAGTTGTAAAACAAATAATTATTTTCACTTGTAAAAACCTAAAGTCGTGTGCCTGAAATCAGTCCAGTTTTCTCATAGAAAAGGTTGGGTCTATTCCCAATACCATGCTCCAAGCTACTGACGCTTCTAGAACTGAGTGCAATGTACCCGTTGAACTACTCTCATTTAGGCCCTGGCAAAAATACCCAATGTTATAAAGCAGCTCTTAAATGTCGTGAGTAAATAAACATTGAAGTCTAAATTGAGAAACAAAATTGTTTATGATTGTGTTTGTAATTCTAGCATGTTTTTTTTTACTTTGTTTCTGTGCTTGCTAATCATACACAGTCCACTATGGGCACTGGTGCAATCTTCCCCAAAGGTTGTTAGGAGCTAAGCTTTCACACGCCTCAGAGTGCTGAAAGAGCGCTCCCCTATACAACTGGTATAGGGCAAAGTTAAAGCAATTAGAAATGCATGTCAAACAGCAGGATAGAACTTACAGTATTGAATTATTATTTTATTTAACGACTTGCTTTTTAACATTTTCAAATTTGTTTGAATGCTTCCACATATTGTACCGTGTGAGGGCTTCGATATAAAAGTTTTCAATCTTATAGATATTGTCAATTTGCTCTGCTTCAGTCTTAAAATATTTTGTCGACAAAGTAAATGTTCATGAAGGATGCATGCAACATTAAGCGATTTCGTGCCAAATTTAAATCGTCGATTATTTTTCACAAAACTCAAACTTAAACTGTTCACAAAATTTATCGTTTTGTGGGTAGCACCATTACCCCTTTCTAAGTGCAGACCAGCACACCAAAGAAAGAAACGTAGAGGATCGGTGATAGTTCATATGGTTCTGCAATACAAGGGCTTGTTCAAGGACTCATGGCATCATGTGTGAAAATCCAGGGGGACCATGGCCCCCTGCCACCCTTATCGATGTCTTTGCTCTTCACACCATAAAATTTACATTGTTTATTGTGGTTTGCGAATGCTATAAGTCTCTTTTCATGCTTTCTGCTCCATTTGAGATAGCGTTTATGTGATTTTTGCCATGCAAAGTTTCCATTTCTGGCTTACAAATGTTGGTGGTAGAGTTTGCCAGTCTATTTTGGTTGGCCTATTCCAGATACGTGTTTTGCATTGTACCTAATTTGTGGTATAGTAAACTGTTAACATAAGGTTAAAATCTACTAATAGTTATATTCATTATTATTGTTCCAGTAATTACTTTTCAGTTGTTGTGGAAGAGTTGCAAAATGCACCAGTACCAGTAGCTGCCTGGTTATGAAACTGTAAATACTTTAAACATGAATAATAAAGTACCTGGAACTACCCCTGTAAACTTTGTTTCCTTAAAAAATGTGCCATCTGGTTATGGATTAGTTAAATCAAAACAGTTGATTCAAAGACATCTAAGGAAAGATGATGCTGTCATTTCCATTGCTTATGACAAAAATGGAGATGGAGAAATTTTGCAAAATAGTGTTTGTGCTGAGTTGCGAGATTCTGCTTGTAAGTTGAGTTGTTTCTGTATGTTTAATTTGTAGAAAAAACAAAAAGAAAACCACTCACAGTACTTTTTCTTTGTGATATCAGCACTAAGTGTTAGACTGGTTACATCAAACTTGCTTTGAACTGTGATTTTTTATTTGAACTTGGCTAGGTTGATAATACAACAGTTTGCACTTTTTAAAACTTGATTGCTCTAGAGTCACTTTTAAAAAAGCAATGAAGTTTATCTGATGGCAACAAGCAAGAAATTTAACTTAACAATTGTATGAATGATGCAATGGCATGAAAATAATATCACACAATCTTTTTGCTTGTGGTTTTGCAATGGTGTTGATAAAATTTTCATCATCATTTCATCATAATTGGCTATTGCTTCACAGAAGCTTGCTTTACAAATGTCATTACCTTATAAAAGTCCTCATAACGATTGTGATATCGTTAATGATGAAATGCTGCTAATTTTTTTCATGAACACCATTGCAAAGCCTCATGTAAAAAGGTGTACATATACATATATTCAGTACCTACTGCAGAATATTATTAGTAATCTGAAAAAATTAATGAATATTACACACCCACATAAAAACGTAATACATGCTAACCTAATAAACATTTAGTGTAAAGGATACTTTCTTTCTGTCTAGTACACAGATATGTTAGCATATATTATGTTTTTGTGTGTTATTTGTTTTTTTTTTTCAGGTTTCTAATAATGTTCTACAAAGGTACTGAATATATGTGTAGTATTATTTTCATATTATTGCATAATTCAAACAATTGTTATGTTAAAATTGCTTGCTTGTTGCATTGAGGTAAACTTTATTGCTTTTTTTGAAAGTAACTCATTGGTTAGTTTGTCTTTAAAATGTTAACATGTAATGTTTTGCCCTGAGAAGGACTAGAAGAATGATCGAAAACGTATGGTACCTGTTTAAAAATTTTTTCTGTTGCTGCAATAAGGTTGATAAGGAATATATATCCTGCATATAGCTTGAGAAAAGTCCACAAATTTGTTGAAATATGACTTTTAATCTGTTTTAATACCATATTAGTACAAAATTATGAGCCCTTAAACGTTTTTTTACAGCTTTAGGTACAATTGTTTCAAGGAAATTTTGGTACCAACAGATTAGCCTAAAAGTTGAAGAAAACACGGGCCTACTGTAAACTGTAGTCACGGATTTGTTGCAGCTCTTGTCGTATTCTTATAAGCATGTACCGCTAATAGGAAGAGTAACAATCGTATTAAATTATCTACTATTTCAGACGTTTTTGCTCAATGCTCAGTGATAACCAGTATTGCATATCAATAGATATTTATCTTTAAAAAAGTTACACTGTAATTATGTTATCGGGCTAAGTCAAATGGCCGTGACAAACTGACTGCAAACCAACGGTTACCAGTGGATCTTGTCACAAAGTGATTTCGTTACAGTGATTTTGTCACAAAGGTAGGGTTTGGGCAGGATTGCTCTGGGGATAGTAAAATATTTCTATGATCGCCCTTTTCTGCCAATCGGGGTCAATTGGTTTGCGGTCAGTTGTCATGGACCCACATGTTATAGCATAGTTTTGCTATCAACCAATCGTTTCATCGAAGGATTGTTGTTAGTCAAAAGACTAAGTCTCTAAACAGTGAAATAATTTTGCTATTCATAGTTTTTGTGCTTGGCATTTTGCATTCGAAGATAGAGTGCGTTGTGCATGTTCGTTTGTTTTGGAGTTATTTACAGCCCCTTGCGTTTTTTATTCTATTTTTTTTAGCTTTTGCAGTTTGCACCAACTGTATTTAGTCAAAAAATATTTCATAGGTTAACATTGGCTCAATACTGCCATTGAAAATCAAAATAAAAGCCATTAAACACAATAAATATACTAGGTGGTTGTAATATTTAACCAGAAGCTGTAGTAATTACTCTACCCTATAATAGATAGTTGTACAGGTGACAGCATTAAAACAGAAGTGGAAACTGTCACTCTGCCTTTATATGGTAGACAAGTGGGTAGGTGACAGCTTGACTCTTTGGATCAGGAAAGGTGAATTCCATGCTGCCTCGCTGTAGATATTTTTAACTCGATTCTATTTATGCGCATGATGTACTAGCAAATAACTAACAAGGTTTCCAAACGAAAATATTATTTTTTGTCGCGTAAGAAAACGATTAGATCATGCAAAACTTTTTCTGCTTAGTTGTAATTGTTATACTGCTAATTTAGCCACTATTTGTGCAGGTGTAGATGAACTACTGAAAACTAGATTTTTTGAAGAAGAATATCAATACGAATTTTATAAAATATTAATCACCAAGCCAAGACTAAAGAGTTCTGCTAGTAGCCAATCTAATATTGATGAAACTCCTACTTGTTCTTACTTTCCAAATGGTTAGTGGACTTGTGAGATGAATATGTTTTTGCATCTATTCCTCCTTACTCTACAAGACTCATTGCAATACTAGTTATTAGTTTAATCCTTTTTTGCTAGAGAAAATGAATAAAGTTTGCCTACATTTTGTGCACTAGTGCTACTGTTTCTGTATGAGGCAATATTTTTTTTGTAAATGCGAACATATTTTTCTTGTAATTGTACATTAAAAGATTGATTTTTCAACTGAACTTGGGAATAAATTTTAGTACTACTAACTAACTTTGCTTTTCGCAAAATTGCTGAAGCATCTTAAAGAATATTTGATAATGTTTATGCAAGAAGTTTTGAATTTTCGTTTTTTTGACATGAAACTATCCATTACCACTATTTAGTTTGTTATGTACGTGCTTGTTTCGTGCATCACCTTGATCATCAAAAGAGGGTAGACTTTAAAATTTGCTATGATGTGTTACTTCGGGCCAAAAGCTGCCTAACAACAGGAAATAACTGAAGCTGTTGTAGAGAAAAATGATTAGGAAAGCATCAGTTTTTTGTTTACATTGCGTAGAGTTTTCATAATGTCCTTCAAGAAAAATTTTGATATTGAAATGGTCTGCAAACTGATGAAAAAAGAGAAGCTAATTGAAGCCTTGTATTAACTAGTGAAACAAGGTGGAATGGTTTTTGAGCTTGTATATTTAACAGAGCTCATTCGATACAAGCACATGCAATACTTTCTATTTGAAAATGGTATATCTATTATACTTTTACACTTGTATGATATCTAATCTCGGAGGTAGGCAAAGCGTAACTTCTGCAATTGCAATTGCAGAAGTTGCGTTGTGCTTGAACTTAATATTTTGAGACATTCTGGAAGTTGCTCTGCGCAGAAAGGGCTTAAACGTTTGTTGCGCATTAATTGCACTGAGCTTTCAAATTTTTTTTCATTTAGTAGCACAATTTGTTCCTAGACCATAATTTTGTTTTATTTTAATCTTAATATTGTTAAATATTGACCTACTTGAACCAATTACTTACTCAGTATTTATATCAAGTTGCTAAAATTGCGATGTTTGTTTTGTAATTTTAATTTTGAAACCGTGTATAATGAAGTCACAAAAATGCAATACTTGTTTAGTTTTGTAATTTCAATTGCGAAGCTAGATTGCATTTTTGGTACCAAAATGCTGTCCTGTGATTGCGTAAAGGGCGTTGCGTTTCAACAGAATCAATTTTTTTTGCGGAAGTTGCGCTGCCCTTCAGAAACAAAAAAATTTTTCTGCACATCTCCCGCTGCGCTACCAGTAGTTTAAAGGATCATTGCGCTTTGTTGCGCAGCGCTTTTGATAAAAGGTTATTTGTGCCCACCTCCGTCTAATCGTATTTTGGATGCTTATTAGTTATGATGAACGAAATTTAGAATCAAGATCCGATGAAACAAATCATAAAAGAAGTGTGTTTTGCACTCGAATACCTTCAGATATGTACAATGGAAGAGATTTGCGCATTCATTTTAGTAGGTATGCAACTTATTCGTGGAAAAAAATTTGGTCATGAAAAATACATAGTTAATACTTCTAATAACAAGTATATACAGTATTATTCAAAAGTTACTGTTAACCATTTGGCACTATGTTAATTACCAGCAAAGTTTCTACTCACTTTGATGTGAAAAATTAAGTTTGTTGTTTCTCAAAATTGCTGTGTAGGTTAAACATACTCTTTGCTGTTTAGTTTTTGATAAATTAGCGTTTTTTTGTTTTGAATACCTGCACTTCTTCAACAGTTATTAACACCTAAAGTCTCTTAAGCTTTCTACTCAATAAAGTGTATTGAGAGGTTTTGCAAGTCCATTTCAATGCAATTGCTTAAAAAGCCTTTTTTAGCTTTCATGTTAACAGGCTGGTAAAATTAAAAACAATTTTTTAGTGAGTTGCATTTCATCGTTTCATTACCAAAGACGCCGATTTTGCTTCTTTTTTTGTCCAACATTCAAGAAGAGAATTTTTATGTTGCAGATTTGGTCGCGTAGAAAGAATATTTTTTCCACCCAAGAACAAGACGTTTGTAATTGTATACTTCAGAGACCATGTAAGTATTGCATCAGCGCTGTATTGTGCCGGCTGTGGTCATTACGCTAGGGCTGTGATTGAATGATTACTGTGCGTTTTGCTGCAGGTTATTTTCCTGGTGCAATTACAGTAGGAGGCATTTTATGGAAGCAATTCAAAGAATAAAGCTCATGCTGAAACATAAGCAGACGCAGGCCTAGGGCAGATCCCCCAGCCGCTAGCGAGTTTTGTGATTTTGCGGCAAAAAATAGCGATTTTAACGCCATTTAAATCACATTTCGCACGTTTTTAAAGCCATAGAAATAACTACAGTAAATTGCTAAAATTCAGAAGTCATTAAAAGAATTAAATTGCCTAGCCCCTTAAGCCCCCCTTACCACAGGTCAAGTCCAATGCACATTTAAAACGCTTCGATTTTAGGGTTAAATTTTTTTAATTACTTGGGTAAAGGAGGTTGAAGCCCCCTTCGCCCCTTCCCCCTGGTTGTGCAACTGACTGCGACCAAAAAAATCTTGAGTGTGCTCTATAGAAACAAAAATAGATTGTCTTTTAAAAAAAAGTTTTCAAGTATTGTTTCAGGTCACAATCACTAACGAAGTACCGGTAACGACTCTGTAGGCCTACATCCCTATTTCGCGACGCCTCCGTAAAGGCGTGTCAATAAGACGGATTGTTGTGTCACATTTATGTAACACACAGCTGTCGGTGACCTGCAATTTTGCAACGAATCGAGAAAACGGCAAACTAGAATTACTTTTGAACGTTATTATTCCTTTTTCCGTTATTGTCTGTTGTCTTGTAGTTGCGTGATGTTCCAAAAAAGTATTTGGAGAAACCGAAGCGGGGCACGAGCAGCCGTTAGGGGCACAAACAGCCGTTACAAGGCCCCCCTGCCCCCCGTAGCAACGGCACTGTTATGTGCTTGTTGTATGTATTTAGCATTTGAGTCTTGCACGAAGTTAAACGTCATATCTAATTTTAACTAGCTAAAATTTGTGGTTAATACATTGCACTATTAAAACTCTAACCAACTTACACTAACTAAAATATAAAAATTCAGATGTCTGCTCTTGCCGCGGTCAGTTCGGAAGGCAGATTTGATCGTGGACGAATGGTGATCAGATGGAACAGAGAGGAAAGTACGTAAGGTTTTGCGTTTCATTAGTTAATTAACTCATGAATTCATGATACTGTATGTTAAATTGTTGCATTTTCTGTTACAGGGGAATTGAAAAGAAATACAGAACCTTCACGGCTCTCGTATCCGGAAGTCGGTCAGTCCAGAGCTAAAAGTCAGCCAAAAAACCAAAGTCAATTGTCGACAGCAAAATGTACGTTTGAAATATAAAATGTAAAATTGAAATTGACTCCACTAAAATGTATGGCAGTACGCGGTCAAAATTTGTTTATAAGTAACCAATGCTGTACGTTTGGATGATCTAAAAAAAAAAAGTGTTTAACAACCCCATTCTTCATTTTCAACCGTACCAGAAGTTTGCAGGCTATGTATACTTGAGCAACTTCATATTTTTAACTAGAGGATATTTTAAAGAAAATACTTCACCTCGTTTTTTTGCATTTTTTGGGGGACAAACAAAACCCTTCATGAAAAGTTTTCTCTTTCTAAACTAATTGGACTTTGAGTCAAATTTTCACAAATAACGCCCGGAAATTTAAAACCGTTAAGGTTAGAGTCTGAGAGAAACTTTTTAATTTTTTGGTTTGCAAAACCGCTCCATCAAAAAATTTGGGTATTTTCTACTCATGTTTAAATTCAATGACATCGTAAAACGTTTTTGTGATGTAATCACTTGAACATGTGCTCTTCATAATGCCTCCGTGCATAATGCGTCCGGCAATTAGCCATGTAAAATAGGATGAACGTACTCCTAAAGTAGACAGCAATGTCAATCAATAATATTTAATTTGTCACAAAAGATAGGAACAATGATGCACAATATGTTACTGAGCGTAGACTAGGAGGGGTGCGAAGTGACCTACCGGTCTTCAAGTCAAGCAGCCACCAATATGGCCACTCACCAACCAAAAAACAGCATACCCTAGCACGCGTTTCGAAAGTTTAGCTCCCTTTTACATAGCTATAAACATTTTCTATTGTTTTAGTATTGAATTTATTTCCTTTAAACTGGAATCAAATTCTGGACAAAGAAAGATTTTTTTTCTGTGAACCTTTGGAGAGGTGAATATGTGTGCTCTTTTGTACTTTATATCAATTTTGCTTAAACGCTCAGCGAGACTCCAGAAAGCGACACTTGATAAAAAATATTGTTACGTAATGCTGATATGTTGAATTGAAAAGTAAGGTACAGAACTTGAGAATTGCTTCAATTAAATTAAAAGTGTTTATTTCTTCGAAGCAGCTTTTCGTCTGACACTTGTTCTGAAGAATCGTCAGAATGGAGAGCGCAGGAAAAAGAGCGGCTATTTCTAGGAAAAAGCCGAGGCGTGATTGGCTCCGTATCCTGCGCTCTCAATTTTGACGATTCTTCTTTACAAGTCTCAGACAAAAAGCTGCTTCAAAGAAAGCAGCATTTTAATTGAAGCAATTTGTTGAATTATTGGTAAATGCAGTTGTGCAGTACAGGACTTGCGTTGACTTAACGGTTCACTAGGTATTTTCATTACAGTAGGTGACTGATTTGCCAGTAAACAGTGTACTGCAAGTGAAAAGAAAAATTGCTTTTTATTTTCAGGTGCATTTTGGTTCAAAATCTTCCTACACGAGTATCTGGTGAACGTTTGTGTTCGTATTTTGAGAATCTTGGTCATTGTGGTGGAAGAGTTGTGTCCATGAGACGAATTCTTGACGGAATATTAATCGAGTTTGAGGATGAAGAGAGTAAGTAACCGTTACTGGTTAACTGAGGTGAAGTCGCAAGGCAATTTTTACCGAGCTAAATGTCGCAACGTTTCATATTTTTCTTTTGTGAAAGTGTGTGCAAACAAACATTTCTTGCTCAATCTGCTATTTGCAGTGCTTGTATAACAAATATAATCGTCGTGTATTCTTTCGCAATGTTTAGTTTGTTTTCAAACTAAAAGCAAAACCATCACTAGTGCCAGTTACTCTGTTGCCAGTATCAGCCAAAACCAATTCTAAATTGGTATCGTTTTGGGTTCACTGACGTCACGAACCAAGCATTGCCCATTTGCACGACTTATTTGTTGTAATAATAATTCATTAATAATAAAAGTAATTATTTGTTTTTATTACAGCAAAAAAAGATATAACGCAGTGTTTGTATGTTATAGTTAGTGACCATTTGTTGCTTTTTATTTCTCCTTAGGCATTGGCTTGCTTGAAGTTTTGCTGTTCTATTTCCAAAGGTTTTGACTCAGTGCCTTTTGGTTATTTAATGTATGGTATTATTTTCCAATTAATATTTCTGTTTTGCGGATTTGAACTGCTGCTTTTTGTAAGCCAGATGTGTTCTGAATTTTTTGATGGTGGGCTAAATTGAACCCAGTGAGGTTTGCGTACGGGTTAATAAAGCCCAATAAAACCAAAAGAGTGAAGAAGAACAGAATTTTGGTCAATCGTTTGGATTTTGCGGAGGAAAATAAAGTGAAGACCAAAAAAGATCTCCAACTGCTTCTTGGTTGAAGCTTGCGGTATGGAATGCATTTTTGCATCTCCAATGTCTTTCGTTCACAAATGCTGGCGGACCAAAATTACATTTTCGACACGGACGGGGTTAAATTTCATGGGTCGAAAATGATCCGCGGTCCGAGCTTTGGACACCCCTGCTGTAAGCGCTCGATAGGCGTCATGTAAGATGTGCGACATCTCGTTTCGCTCGTGTGTTGAAACAATTATTGGCTAAGTCTAGCGGTCCAATTTTGTTGTTATCTTTCGCAAGACTGATTTTATTATATACTGTCACGATTTGTGTGGCTGAGCGTTTGTCGTTTTGCTTCTACTGATATTGACAAAAATGAGCATTTCTAGCCGTTTGTATTTTACCATTTTATCTTTACCTAGCTGCAAAAAGTATATTGGTCAACGAACACGCCATCGATTCCTTTCAACTGCAAGTATTTCACAAACCAATTCCAACCGTATGTTTCAATTGGTTTATTGTAGAGGTAAAAATTAGTAATTCAAGATAATTCATGTGCAATGCGCACGTTTTGGTGTTTTTGCTATGGTAGTGACTATTTCACCGAAAATTTTCAACTTAGAGAGAATAAAACGAGAATGAGAAATAATCATCCGCGCTTTTTTCATTTGCTTTTTTAAGGGTTAAGATTAGGGTTTAGGTTAGGGTTTGGGTTAGGGTTCGATTTGGGAATAGTTTTAGAGTAAGCATTTGAGTTTGTGTTATATTTGAGTCAGAATTAATAAAAAAGTAGATAAAAATTTCCGGTGAAATAAAGCCTTCCTTTTGCTATTGATGTTTCCTGAAATTTATTGAGTTACGCACGCCAAGCAATTGTCAAGTAAAAAATTAATCAGCTTGGAGCTCAGCTATAAGTTGTTGTATCGTTAAAAAAAATTTCTAGATTGTTTAGGCGGTCGTTTTTGTTATGAAATTCAATTAGGCGTAGTAATTCCTTGCTCAAATTGAGATTTATTTATATTGATAAAGTTAGTCGAAATATTGATTTTTTTCAAATCTGTTGAGGAGGTGTTTTCTGTTTAGGGAAACTTCGAAAACGTTGAAACTTTAAAAGCTTGGTTAGAATGTGGTTACAGCAGAGAAGATTTTCAACTGGAGTGCCACAGCGAAAACGCCATTTATTTGCTCCAATTCTGCGATCCTGTTGGTAAGATTTTTAGAATTAAGTTTGTAACTTAAAAAAAAACTCATGCGATGGTATGAATCCGAAGGAGCATCGAAGTTTGGTTCGTGAAAAAAAAAAAGAAAACATCGCCAGTTTGGTTTGTGGTATACGAACTTACAAAAAGCATGCTTGCGGGAAAACTTACAGACACCTCAGACAAGCAAATGAGCGATTTTTATCTATTTTTTTGTAAATACGGAGTTCATGTATTGAAATGTTTTTTCCACCTAATATGGGTCGAACCTAACTCACACACACCGCAAACCCACTGAAATGATATTTTGTAGATTATCAAGAGCTGTTGAGTTTTGTGAAAAGAAATTCGCTTGAAAGCATCAAGCCCAAGGTGAGAACTAAAATGTTCTACCGGTATTATGAATTTAGTGTAGTTTACAATACAATTAAAATCACGGTGAGATAAAAGTCAAACCCAGTCATGATGTACTCGTACAGTATAGTACGAATAATCGTTTTTTTTTTGTAAGCCTTTTTCAATAAAACTATGATCACATCTGTTAACAAGTTTCCAGCAGATGAAGTTCTCGGTTGACGAACCTAGTCGCCATATCAACGACCTGTGGGGGGTCGGAAATGTTTTTGTTAATGTCATGCTATGGCAGCAAGCTATTTTGTGTAATGGCTTTGCTTTTGGTATACTTTCAAAGTAGAAGAAACAGTTCCTTAATGCTTATGGCTGTTTTTTATATCTTCAAATAGTGTTCTTCTTGCGCAAGGCAGATGCCATATTTTTGTGATACTTTTTGTTCTAGATTCGAGAATTAACCCATACAGACTGCATCATACTAAAGGGTGTTCATGGTAGCATCAGTGATGACCGCATCAAAATCGCTATGATGAATGCAAATCGAAACGGCGACGGTCAAGTGACAGTGATCAAGCGAAATTTGGAACACAATAGTGCTTATGTCTTTTTTTCACATTGGCAAGGTTAGGCACTTTTATTCTGATTTATGGTGTCTTTTGTTGCTTGATGTCCAAATAGTTTATACTGATGCTTAGTGATTTATTTATTTTCAGAAACTGTGTAACTAGATACCACGGACAGGTATAATGAATCAATTGCCTTCACTTTTACATTATTGGTTGGGTTTACTGTGTTTTCTTGCCCCAATAACTTTTATATTTTTTAAATATTACAAGACTAAGATGCCTAATAAAGCTCATGTAATGCCACAAAGTTTTTGTTGTGCTTTATATTTAACCACAATCGCTCTTTAGCTGTTTTTCAGAAAGAGGCTTTTAAACGAGTTGCGGTTTTGGATATTCGAAGAAAAAAAATTACGATTTATTCAAATATTTCGCAAATCTGTGTTTGTCATAAAGGAGCGTTCAAGGGTCGTATTTACCGAAGCCGCTGAAGTTAAGCGTGCGCTCGTGTTAAAACGTCGCTCATTTAAACGTTGTTTCAGCGAAATGTCAAAACGGAATTCACCAGAGCGTGTAAAACGTCGCTTAAAATAGCGCAGTTTCTCACACATTCTTTTCTCCCAAATCATAGAGAAATCATACACTGCCGCAATGAATGAACTCAGTCTGAATCAGTAGGTATATGAGAGGTCATGCTGGTACAGTACAACTGCGCAATATTAAGATTTCACGTTTAATGTTGAAGCGTAATTTTTTTGATTTGTTTAGTTTGTCGTGTCCATATAAGCCTATATAAAGTAATGTTGTAGAATTTGTTGTTGATTTTTTTTAATCTACAGTATTGACTATTAAAAATGAATTGTAGTTAGAACTTTACAGAGCAAGAAAAATTTTTGCTTTTAAATTTGATTATTAAATACAAGCAGTGCCGTCGCCAGAGCAAACGAAGTGAGGGGGCACTATCCGAAAGTGGGGAGGCACTAGAATAAACTAAACTTTTGCACATGAAAACTGATATTTTACGGCGACAAATTATAAGCTATTTTGAAAATTTTGCATTCATGTTTGAAAAAAGAGACGCATAAGCCAGGCAGCGTTTATTAGCTCGTTTCGTATGCGGCTCATATAATCGCTTGAAAAATCTGTCTGCAGCAGTGAATGCGACCAGAAGCGCAACTGGAGTTTAGCTAACAGGGAAGGGGCTTGAATCAAAGGTTTTTTGTCTAAAAATTGTCTAATTTAGACCTCTTGCTGAACAAGCCGATGCAAATCATGCGTGACATAGAGGGGGCCCAGAAGCAGAGCCCACAGCCGCCGGGAAATTTTTGTGATTTTGCTGCAAAAATAGCGATTTTAACGCCATTTCAATCACATTTCGCACGTTTTTGAAGCCATGTGTATAATTATAGTAAATTGCTAAAAGTCAGAATCATTGAAAGAATTAAATTGCCTAGCCCTTTCAGCTCTCCTTATACTTAAATTCAAGTCCAAAACACGTTTAAACGCTTGTTTTTTTGGTTCCATTTTCTAAATGGCTTGGCTGAAGGGGGCTGAAGCCCTCTTAGCCCCTCCGCGTGGTTGCGCAACTGACTGCGACCTAAAAAAAGTCTTGTCTCCTTTAAAAAAACAAAAACAGCTGGTCTTTTAAAAAATATTTTCACGTATTGTTTCAGGTCATAATCTCTAACGAAGTACCGGTAACGATTCTTTAGGCTTACATTCCTATTCTGCAACATATCCGTAAAGGCGTGTTAATATGACGGATTATTGTGTCACATTGATGTACAGCAGTTGGCGGTCAGCAATTTCGCAAAGAATCAATAAAAAAAACTTGAAGCAAGAATTATGTTTAAACATTATTATTCCTTTTTCCATTATTGTCTGTTGCCTTGTCATTACGTGCTCCAAAAAAGTATTTTGAGAAACCAAAATGGGAGGCACAAGCAGTCTTTTTGGAGGGTACGGCCCCCCTAGCACCCCGTAGCGACGGCACTGAATACAAGTCTACTATTGAACGTAAAAAGACAGATGCCAAATCTTCTAGGCAAAAAGCCAATGCTTAGTAAGAATCGTACGCAAAGTTTAACGCAAACTCTGTGTATACAAAAAGGGAATTGAAAAATCGTCAAAGTTATTGGTTGTTGATTCCTAACAAGTGCGTTGTACTAGCTCTAATTCTTAATTATTTTTCACCCTCAACCTGGCATTGTTCTTAAATCTTGAGAAAAACTGGGCCTTGTATTTCTATAAAATCGTTTTTATAAAAAAAAAATATACCGGTACTGTATACTTTGTACTGCATAAAAAGTAATTAATTTATTTTATGTAGTTAATTACAGTGCTGTTCATAATTCAGGAGCCACCCTGCAAAATTGCCCATTTTGTAAGTTCCAAGTCGAATTTATGATATGTGCTTTAATTGTATATAGGCAAGTTATATATTTTTGTAAAGGGTTTGCTACGAGAATTTACCGAAAAAAAATTTTTTTTTGAAATAATTATTTGGGGCCAAAATGCACCCCTTAAGCATGACGTCACTTTGATGGGCCATTTTTATATTGGTAACATGGTTGCAATGATCGAATTAGCAAAATGAAATCGAAAAATTATGTTTGTAATTATTGTGTATTCTGATGACCTGAGGTCACATCTTGGGTCACATCATGATCACACCACGATTTGCTCCCTATGACGTCATAATGGGAGCAATTTCAGGACTTTCTGGATGTTCAACCTTTTTATTCAGT
This sequence comes from Trididemnum nubilum, assembly GCA_963965965.1. Lineage (NCBI taxonomy): Eukaryota > Metazoa > Chordata > Ascidiacea > Aplousobranchia > Didemnidae > Trididemnum > Trididemnum nubilum. The sequence continues at coordinate 20,636,899 of OZ014472.1, forward strand.
TTCAGTCATCATGGGCTTCAAACCGATTAGTGCAGAACAGAGAGGAGTGATTATTTATCTTTACAATGAAGGAAAATCGCAGAGATTTGTTGCAAAAAAGACTGGTACATCTCGTAAAGGAGTGCAAGGAGTGTTAAAGAGGTGGATCGAGACAGGAGATGCGAAATGTCAGCCTCGATCTGGAAGGAAGCGGAAATCAACAAAGAGGTCTGATAGAACTTTGGTCAGGATTTCTTTAGGAAACAGGAGACTGAATTCAAAAGAGTTGGCCAGAGAGTTAAAGGAAAGTAGTGGCGTTGAATTGTCTGCTCCAACAGTGAGGAGAAGGTTGCTGGAGAATGGTCTTCGAGGATGTAAAGCTCGAAAAAAACCACTCTTGACGGAAAAACAAAGAAAACGCCGATTAGATTGGGCACGCTCTCATGTTAAGTGGCCAATAGAGAAGTGGAGGAAAGTTCTTTTCAGTGATGAGTCGACTTTTACTGTAAACAACCATGCTGGAAATAATTTTGTGAGAAGAAAACCAGAGGAAGAGTACCGGCCTTATTGTATTTCACCGACCATCAAGCATCCCCAGTCAATTATGGTATGGGGTTGCATGGCTGCAAATGGTATTGGTAGGCTCAAAGTGGTGTCGGGGATGATGAACGGGACAAAGTATATTGATGTGCTGGAAAATAAAATGTTACCCAGTGCACGTTCTTTGTTTTCCGACGATGATTGGATTTTTCAAGACGATAATGCTCCATGCCACCGTGCTAAAAAAGTCCAACAGTGGTACAGGACCCATAAAATTGAACGAATGGATTGGCCAGCCCAATCTCCTGATTTAAACCCGATTGAAAATTTGTGGTACCGAGTTAGTTGCATAATTGGGAAGAATAAACCAAAGACGAAAAGAGAGCTTATCGAACAGGTCATTGCTGCTTGGTTTCGAGTGATTTCACCCGAAGAACTCAACAAACTTGTTGAATCACTTCCTCGACGATGCAAAATGGTGATCGAAAACCATGGATGGCCAACAAAATACTAAATCAGTCCTTGCCAAATCAAACGGCTCTTTTCAGAGCCACTATTCTGTGAAAAGAGTGTTAATAATTTTGACAATTTTGTAATCTTTCCTAATTTTATTACAGGTACGATATCAACTTGACATTTTAGCAAAAAAATGTCATGCTGCTTTTAGGCTTTAAATAAAACCAAGAAAATATCATAAATTATGACGTCATAATGAGTGACGCGCGATGAAATCATGAAGTAAATATGACATGACCTAAACTTAAGCACAGAGCTGGACAGCGCTGTTTCGAGCTTTTAGCTCTCATCGGCAGCCCTCAGCTATCGTATTCACCAGACGAATGACCTAAACTTGTTACAATACCCGATAAACTATCCTTATTCCTTTAATTGCTTTTGACACCAATACTGTAATGCATATTTGCTGTTAGTAAGGAAATGAGTTTTTTGGCATGACGTCACGTAATGGGGGGCAGTTTGGCTTTAAAATTATTTTCAAAAAAAAAAAAAAAATTATGCCGAAACATTACCAGCAACAAACCCTTCACAAAAATATATAACATGTAGATATATAATTATAGCAAATAGTATAAATTAAACCTGGAACCCAAAAAACGAGTGTTTTTGCAAGGTGGCTCCTGAATTATGAACAGCACTGTACAATAGTTTGTATCACTTGCATCAACAATGCAACTGCAAAACTTTTCGTAGCTTTTGAAAAGTCTACACAGCATTCTTGTTTCGTTGCAATACTGTACAAAGCGATTTTCACACCTAATTAATTCCTGAAAGGCGATAAAACAGGATTTTTCCAATGTTATCGCTGGTTAAACCGCCAAAATCGGCCGCTCAATTTGACGCTCAAAACCAGACATTTAAGCACCGCTTCAGCAAGCATTCGACATTTTTTCGTCTGGTGAATACGATATGCGCAACTGAACATAGTTTCAGCGACGCTTACGGTTCAGTGGAGTTTAAACTCGCTTGGTAAATACTACCCTAATCCTCAGTTATGCCTGCAATAGCCCAATTACTTCAAAAATCCTACTAAAAAATAAAAGCTGTTGTCGACTCCATAAGCTTGTACTATTTCTGCGTTATACCAGTATGATAAAGCATTTTTTACGCAAACAAATGATGATTTTATGTGATGATGATCATTTAGATGCTGCCAACGTACTCAAAAAGTCGGACCACGTGATGGTTGGAAACGCAAGTGTGAAAATTTGTCCTTGGTATAATTACGTATCATCAATGTCGGAGAAGAAAAAGTTTAGAAAAAATCCACAAAAATCTTCGTCAAAACTAAAAAGTAAGTTTTAACTTTTAAATACTTTTTATTAGGGATGTGCCAATTAATCGACATCGGCAAGTATCGGCAATTTTTTTTTGAATCGGAATCGGCATCGCTAAAATATGGCCGATACTTGCCGATTCTTCGAACATATAACATTGCTGATTTTTTCCGTTCAGATCGTTTTACATTTGTGTTTTTTACCAGACAGAAACAATTTGCTTTTTACAAAAGCGTTTACACACGTTACGAAAGGAAAAACTACAAATCGTAAAAGAAAAAATGAAATAAAGAAGTTGGTTTTGCGAACGTATTGCGTATTGTTTTGCTCAGTTGCACATTGCGCAACACGATGGTAAAAAAATTTTTAATAATAAGTCAATTGTGTTATTTTTGACGTTTACGGGCCAGAGTTTTAATGTTTAGTCGTTTACGTGCCATCTGGCCTAGAGGTTACCAGCGCGGAAGCCTAGGAAAGAGCCACCAGAACGGCGACTACCCAAAAACAAGCAATGCGACAAAGTTGTCTTCTCGCAGTAATCGAACTTGCAGCCGTTGGATTATCGGTCCGCTTTGGACTACCGCCCGCAAACGTCAAAAACGTCACAATTGATTTATTATTAAAATCGTAGAAAAAGCATGTTTCTGGGTGTAAATAGCCAAAATTAAGCATGCGAAGAGACGTCTTCTCTAGCTCAAGTGGTAGAGCAGTGAACCGCTAATCCGAAGACTGCAGGTCGATTACTGCGGGAAGACAACCTTTTTCGCATTGCTTGCTTTTGGGTAGTCGCCATTCTGGTGGCTCTTCCCTAGGTTTCTGCGCTGGTAGGCTTTGGGCCAGATGTCAAGTAAACAACCAAAAAAAGTTTATTGCATCACACGATTCTTTGAACAAAGCTATTGATTGCAAAACGATTGCTGTGGTTTTGTATGCAGCGAACAGTACGCTTGAAATTGAAACACGTGTAGGTCTGAAGCTGCCTGAGGTGGGCGAAGCGCAAGGCGCAACCTCTGCAGTTGCAGAAGTTGCGTTGCAGACTAAAGTCTTTAAAATTCGCTGCGCTTTCAAAATTTTTTTGGTAAAAAGCGCAATTCTATGCATTGAACTTAATTTTGTTCAATTTCGATCATAATATTGATCATAAATGTCGGCCGTTGAAAAGATCGTTGCGCTTTGTTGCGCTGCGTTTTTGGTGTAATGTTTTTTGTGCCAACCTTTGGAAGCTGCTGTAAAAAAGTTATTAGTATATGAATAACCCTGCTGCCACGCACAAGCGCTGTCACCGGTGTGATACTGAGCTACCAAATGCCATTAAAGGATATAGTACCGCATGGATCCTGTACAAAATTCCGAAAAACAAAATCCCGAATTGGACAAAATCTCAAACGGACAAAATCCCGAATTGGACAAAATCCCGATTTGGACAAAATCCCGAATTGGACAAAATCCAGAATTGAATCAACATCAAAGATAGAGAAAGTCAGGATTAATGGTGTACTTACTGCTGGCTTTATAAGCACTAATAAATATAAATAATTAATTTGCCGACAAAACTGCATGTCTTTCATTCGCTTTTGTCGTGGCGACCTAGAAAAACAGCGCATATACAAAAAATCGAGTGATCAAGTCAAAAAACTTTGCAGGTTTGTCGAGTTAATTAGGTGCGAAGCAGTTTGCCCTGTAGCGAAAGCCTCGCACTTTTCACGTTTGACGTCAACTTCTTCAGTTTGCAGGAAAAGAAACTAGGCAGTATTTGAAATACATTAGCGAGTTTTGCTCTTGACAAAAATGTAAGCAATTAAGAGGTGAAGAGGAAGTTGGCCCACAAACAAACTTCCTGAAAATAAAATTTTCTATGTTTCCAATATTGCTTTCTTTTTTGCCAAGAACAAAATTTGGTATGAATGTTTACAAAATCAAATATTAAATGTTCCTTGCCGTGACGAAAAGAATTTCCTTTGAATTAAACCAAAACCGGCAAAAGAGCAATAAAGTTTAGAAAATTATACCTCAGTTCAATGTGTTGTGGTTGCTGTATGCTTTAATGCTGCTTTTTCTTTCTAAAACGTAAGCAAAAACACCTGACGAACATGAATTCAAGAGGAGTGCAAAACAGTTTGATTGAGAAACGAACAAATTTAATTTTTCTTTATTTTAATTTTGTTTGAATTACATTATTTACAAAAATTACGTGGAAGGTTTTTGGTAAAACATTATACCCTTGTCAAAGCATTTGTCAAGCAATCCAACAAAGCCCTAGTTCGAATTACAACCAACTAATTACGTCAACACATGCTATTAAATGAATTAAATAGTGCAGTTAAATGTTGGATAAGCGGGCGAAAAAGTTTGCTAAAGTTATCACTATCAATATATTTGAAATCTAAAGAGAAGTAGCAGCTGTTATGATTGATTTTCAAATTACTGTCAAGATAAAATGGTGAGAACAATCAAACACCATCGAAGCAACAAAAATCACAAACTTCGTTCCTGTAACAAATATTTTGATCGCTTAGGCAGTGTTTGAACGTTCGATCACTTATCATTATGTCTTGACAGTAATTTGGAAATCACCCATAACTTATTCTCTTTAAACTTAGAATATTTATCGAGACAACTTTAGTAAACTGTTTCGCCCGCTTGTCCAACATTTAACTGCACTGTTGAATTCGTTTGATCGCACGTGTTAACGTAATTTGTTTGAACATACAGTGTAGTGTAATCAAATCAAATCTTTCATTATACTCGTTGCATTGCGCCAAAGCGTGTTACGAGTTGGCGGGACCCATCTCCGCATCATTGCGCCCGGGCAACACAGCTACTTTTGAAGAAATGTCGCAGCCGTGGCGAGCCGTTGGCAACATTTTGTTCGATTTGACCAGAAATGGAGTCGAAGACACAACGTTCGAGGCCAAGGCTAAGGACTCAAAAAAATTCCGAGGCCAAGGTGAAGGACCGACTTTTCGAGGACACACCCTCTCGAGGCCAAAAACAGATATGGTGGAAGCCAAGGACACAATTTTTCTAAATTATGTTGAGTAAATTTTCCATAATTTTTAAACGCGAAAGTGCTTAAGATATTGCATTTCGTTAAGTTTTTGATGAAAATTCGAAAATAATAGTTTTTTAAAATAATAACGACTGTCATTTTGAAGTTTGACACGTTAGCAACTGATGTTGATTTTGCACCATAGCGGTATCGCAGTAATGAAACAAGGCGATTATATTTGAATGGAAATATAGCCAGTACTTAAATTGTAGGAGGGATGCGTCCCCCCAACTGTAGTTAGCGTCCCCCCGTTGAGATTTGGCTTCTCGTAATTGAAAATTCAGCGTCCTACCCGTACAGGGTAAGCGAGAAATACCTTTTTTTTTCTAATTTGTTTGGTCTTCATTCGAATGTGGCGGTCAAATATCGCGCAAAACATATAACGCGCAATAAAACCACAATCAAAAAACTCGTCAAATAAAATCTTTTTGCTTTGGTCTTTATTTCAATTAAGCGGATAAAAATTGCGCAAACTGGCGTGAAAACCTGTTTTTTTTTGTTTTTTGGGTCTTCATTCAAATTTGGCTGTGAAAAAATCGTGACAGAAGGGGATTGTTTTTTCCTCCGATTCCGGGGCAAAATTCACTCCAAGTTGCTACGGCAGTGCGAATGCATCTTGTCAGGCTGCCTAAGCGTCCCCTCATGCGATATTTCATCGTTTAAATGCTGAATATAGCTAAACTATAAACGTATGCTGAATACAGCCCGTGGTCAATTTTTAGGCCAAAATTTCATCAGTTAGGGCTTCGATGCGAACTCCCGCTGATTATGTTTTTTTTTTTTAGTAATTTCCCTCGTTTTTAGTAATTTCCTATACGGAAACCACATTGCTTGGTTGTACCATTTCTTTTCACAGAATTTTTTAAAAATGTTTTCTAAAAACATTGTAAAATACTGTGGAATTATGTTTTTAAAATTAATTAGGGTATCGTAAAGGGTGTATTTGTAAGCTCAAAAGTTTTTGGCATTGAAAAAGGGGGTTTGGGACGACGGCAATATCCCCATGCCCATGTTAAATAATTTTAGTGATTTTTCTGAAAAAAATAGCTATGTTTGTAACATTAAAGAAGATTAAACATTTAAAATTTCAAAGCAATTTAAAAAGAAAATACCGTAAATGCGAAGCTAGAAAAACTAGTTTTCTCAGAATTTCCCTACTCTGATTTTAAGCCAATCTTTTCTTTACATTTTAGTGCATTTTGTCTTTCTCACATTTATAAAGCCTGCCAATGAATGAGCGCGAAGGTTTCGGCCATCGAAAGACACTTTTATAAATTTACATGTGATATTTATTTACAAAAAAAACTTGAGGATCCCAGCAGGTTCGTATGAAGAAGGAAGGCATTGGAGACATTTCAAAAACTAAATAAGAATGGTTTCTAGAACCACCTGGTCTACTGGGCATGAAATCGATACTATAGGTGGACTAGCCTACTAACTGCTCTTCCAATGAAAGCCTTTTACCGGAAGAGCAGTTAGTAGGCTAGTCTACCTATAGTATCGATTGGAGACATTCGCCCCGTGCCCCCTTCAAGAAGTCGACAATTGTCGAAACGGAGAAATAGAAAACCATTAATTTTTTTCTAAAAACGCCCAATTTTTTGTGAAAGCTGGTACAAAATTAATTAAGTACTCCAGGCATTCGTACAATTCTAGTTCTATTTAACTTCACACCTACTGTAATTTAATGATTCTTCATGCAGCGTTTTTTTGTGATTCAATAGTTTGTTATTTGGGATTCTTAGCGGTTATTTGTAACACACAAATTGTTCAGTGGACGTGGTTTTGCCCCCTAGACCGCTTGCCAGTGATTAGAGTTAGTCTTTCTCATCTCAAAGTCGCGCATTTTCAGAACAAGTTCGCGTTCTCAACAAGATATACTAACAAAATTGCGGTAATATACCAATATGCCATCCCTGGTAATACTGTATTACATTTCATTATCACACGCATACTTTCTTCTAAAATCACCCACAGAATAGGCTTGGTCATGTTTTAGCAATAGCAACTCCGAATGGTTTGTCCGGACCCCCGGATCCCTTATTATGGCTCTGGATGGGTTTACTGTAGTGCTTTGCAGTTTTACCGCCTGCACCGGAAGTATTATCAGAAATAGCAACAACAATTTTTTACAATGCGTTTTGTTTCCTTATTCTTCGATTAGAGCTTTCACCCAATGCCATTTAAAATAAGTTTGAGTATGACTTGGTTTCGTTGGCTATCACATTGTATTATTTTTATCAAATAAGGAAAAGAAACAACAAATTGACAGACTATCAGATATGCTTTTTTTTTTTTTTTTTTTAAGCAATTAAAAAAAAATCATGTTTGCGAACCTAGCACAGGACATTTTCGAGGACTTGTAGACTTCGAGACCAAAGCCAAGGACGGGAGCTTTGAGACCATGGCCAAAACCAAAGACTTGAAAATGTGGCCTTTCTTCCAAGGACGTTCTCGAGGACACCCCTTCTGGATTTGACTGTCCTGAGATTTGATCCTCGAACCTCCCGCTCCAGAGACGAACGCGTTACCGCTTGACCAACCTACCTCTCCAGAAAAAAAACATATAACGACCATAACACATAATCATTGAACTGAGCTATAATTTTCTAAACTTTATATAATTTTCTAAACTGTTGCCGGTTTTGGTTTAATTCAAAGGAAATTTTTTTCGTCACGGCAAGGAACATTTAATATTCGATTTTGTAAACATTCATACCAAATTTTGTTCGTGGCAAAAAAGAAAGCAATATTGGAAACATAGAAAATTTTATTTTCAGGAAGTTTGTTTGTGGGCCAACTTCCTCTTCACCTCTTAATTGCTTACATTTTTGTCAAGAGCAAAACTCGCTAATGTATTTCAAATACTTCCTGCAAACTGAAGAAGTTGACATTAACGGGAAAAGTGCGAGGCTTTCGCTACAGGGCAAACTGCTTCGCACCTAATTAACTCGACAAAACTGCAAAGTTTTTTGACTTGATCACTCGATTTTTTGTATATGCGCTGTTTTTCTAGGTCGCCACGACAAAGCGAATGAAAGACATGCAGTTTTGTCGGCAAATTAATTATTTATATTTATTAGTGCTTACAAGCCAGCAGTGAGTACACCATTAATCCTGACTTTCTCCATCTTTGATGTTGGTTCGATTCTGGATTTTGTCCAATTCGGGATTTTGTTCAAGTCGGGATTTTGTCCGTAAACGTTACCACATCGGTCGAATGATGTCAGCGACATACACTTAGTTGGAACGACCTACGCTCGCGTCGCGTGTTCCTTTGTTTTTACTCGGCCATTTTTCAACTAACGAGTGCGAAATTTCAGACTTTTGCTTATAACTCGAGAACGGTTAGGTCTAGCTACATGAAATTTTGACAGCAGTTTGAGATTAATGAGTAATATGTTTGTACCAAAGTTGAGGCAATAGATCACGTGACTTTGGTTTTAGAACCCGAAAACCGCCCAGCAAGTTTGGCGTAAAAAGCGGTCTCAGTCAAAAACGGCTTAAGTACGGCAAAAAATATTTCATACGGTTGTATGTCTTAAGATATCCTTTTATCCCTTTGGCCGCGATGAAGTTTTTTTTCTTTTTTTTTTCCTTTTTTTTTCTAATTTTTGTACGCTCTTCTTCTCCTAAACCACATAACATCGAAATCTAATTTTTGTGTAAAGTTGTTGAGCTGCAAACGCAATTGTTTCCCCTGAAATTTTTTGGGGCCACTCCACCGGGAACCTCCCCAAAATGGGGCCCCAAAAAATCCATTTTTTGAACGGCTCAAGCTAGAGTGCTAGTTTTTTTTGCTATCATTCGGTATTGAACAGACAAATACTTTGACATAGTTTGGGGGTGCCACCCCCCCGGGGACCCCCCCAAATGAACCCCCCAAAATTAATTTTTTTAAACGGCTCAACTTTGGGTGCCAGTGTTTTATGATATCAGCAGATATTTAACAGACAAATATTTTGACATAGTTTGGGGGTGCCATCCCCCTGGGGACCCCCCAAAAATTAATTTTTTGAATGGTTCAACTTAGGGTGCCAGTTTGTTTTGATATCAGCAGATATTTATGTGACAAATATTTTGACATAGTTTGGAAGTGCCATCCTCCCAGGGACCCCCCAAATGGACCCCCTAAAAATTAATTTTTTGAACGGCTCAACTTAGGGTGCCAGTGTTTTTTGATATCAACAGATATTTAGCAGACAAATATTTTGACGTAGTTTGGGGGTGCCACCCCCCCCCAGGGACCCCCAAAATGGACCCCCCAAATCAATGTTTTGAACGCCTCAACTTAGGGTGCCAGTGTTTTATGATATCAGTAGATATTTAGCAGACAAATATTTTGACATAGTTTGGGTGTGCCACCCCCGTGGAGACCCCCCAAATGGACCCCCAAAAATCAATTTTTTGAACGACTTAACTTAGGGTGTCAGTCTGGTATGATATCAGCAGATATTTAACAGACAAATAGTTTGACATAGTTTGGGGGTGCCACCTCTCTGGGACCCCCCCAAAAATCAGTTTTTTGAACGACTCAAGCTAGGGTGCCAGTCTGTTTTGATATCAGCAGATATTTAACAGACAAATATTTTGACATAGTTTGGGGGTGCCACACCCCCCGGGACCCCCCAAAATCAATTTTTTGAACGGCTCAACTTAGGGTGCCAGTCTGTTATGATATCAGGAGATATTTAACTGACAAATACTTTGACTCTACTTTTCCGGAGGTTCCATAATCAGATATTTTTGAATAATTGCTGATTTTACGGTAGACAAAAAGTACTTTTGAGCGTCACAGCATTAGCTATGCGTCGGTCGTTCACTGGGTTTGCTGGCAAACTCCCATCTGGTTATTTTTTGATGGTGTAGTCAATAGTTTTTCGCTTGATTTTGCTTTCAGTGTTAACACGTGCTTGTTCGCAACGCGTTGCTTTAATGTAAACCCGCTCCATTTAGAATAGCTTTGTCCTGCATATATATTGAAGTTATATGGTAATCAAAGAATCGTAATCTGCATTTTAACAAGAATCGGCATCGGCTGGAATTTTGGTATTGGTATATCCCTACGTTTTATTACGCATTGAGAAGGTTTGCGTCAATAACTTTTTTCTTTTTGAAGACTCAATTTTTAGTCAATCCATAAATGTTTGGTAGGACAGCAATGCAGTCGCTGTCCCTTGAACAAGTGAAGTGTAGGGGGCACAGAATGAAAAAGTAAGGAAGCACTAAAATTGCGCAGGTATGGCTCTTCTAAACTGATTTTAGTAGCTGCAAATGTTACCAAAACTTTTATTTGTATTTGCACTATTGTGCCAATGCATGTACTGCACAAACATCATCAACATTTACCATGGCATCATTAGTTTGTCGGACCAGACAATTATGCAATTAAAAGTTATCAATTTATAAAATCCCAAAGGAAAGCTGCAGAAAGAACGTAATTTGAGGGTGCGTGCCGCTGATGAGAAAATTTACTTTATTAAAAATTTGAGAAAAGTGAAATAAAGTATTAAGAAGTCAGTTTTAAATGTGCGACCGCTGGAAAAAAGCAAGTTCAGTATAATTCTGCATTTGGGAATGCATAAAAAGATTCAAGTGGCCTTCTTTTACTTCTATGTTCTGACTATCCTTGTTAACCAATTCCTTAACTTAAAATATATTTAGACCAGTCCAAAGCATGATGCACAGCAGCGGTTAGAGGGGGTTTCGTCTTTTTGACAGACAACTTTTAACCCCTGTTTCATTAAGCAACGTGAAAATCTCAGTCAAGATTACCGCTTTAAGACCAGAGAAAAAATACTATCGAAAAATTTCCAAAACAGTTCAGACAATGATGAGCGCTTAACGACGGCTGTAACACCTGCAGAGATAAAAGCAGCTTTACAAAGCACCAAGCCAAACAAAGCAGAAGGTACAAATGGCATCTACCCAGAAATGCTAAAAATCCTTGGCCCAAAAGCCATTGCTTGGATTGCTAAAGCCTTTACCGACATAATCGATACTGGAAACTCTCTTCAAATTGGAAAACAGCAAAAGTTATTGGCATCCTAAAACCAGGAAAACTTCCCGAAAACCCTTTAAGCTACCGACCATACTTTACTACACAGCTTCCTGAAACTTTTGTAACGAATCATACTGTCACGCATCACGCCTATAGTGGATCCGCTCATACCATCTGAACAGGCTGGTTTTAGAAAATACAGAGACACTACTGAACAAGTTCTGGCCCTGCCCACATACATCTAACCAGGATACGAACAAACACTAAAGACTGGAGCAGTGTTTATTGACCTATCAGCAGCTTACGAAACTGTCTGGCATGATGGCCTTATGCTTAAACTGGCCAGGATAATCCCATGTAAGAAAATGCTGGGATTGCTTTCAACCATAATTGGAAACTGACGATACTTCCTGGGCATCGGGGGCCAAAAGAGCAAAACACGAAAGCTCAAAAATGGAGTTTCTCTTGGATCGGTGCTAGCCCCAACCTTTTCTACATATATCTAAGTGACATGCCCACCACAGAAGCCAAGAAATTTGGATATGCTGATAATTGGGCAATTGCCTGCCAATCACGGAATTTTAAAACCATAGAAAAAACCTAACGCGGATGTGAATGCTTTGCAGTATGCATAGTTTCTTTAACAAATGGCATGTAAAAATGGATAAAACCAAAATTGTAAGTACTGTTTACCACTTGGACAACCACCATGCAAAACAAGCCCTTAAATCCGAATTGGAAACAAACATATTCCTCCACCACCTAGCCCAAAATGTTTCGGAGTCACTTTGGATAGAACCTTCACATATGAAAAACACATCGTAAAAGTTACACAGAAATTGAATACCAGAAACTCAATCTTGAAAAAACTTACTGGAACAAACTGGGGCACTCATCAAACTACTCTGAGTACATCAGCTTTAGCACTCTGCTACGGCACTGCCCGGTATTGTGCACCAGTTTGGGAAAGAAGCAAACACACAAAGAAAATTGACACACAGCTTAACACTGCAATAAGAGTTCTTCCTGGAACGCTGAAATCAACTCCTACAGTTTGGCTTCCAACCATAACTATAATTGCTCCTCCCATCTCCAAAAACAGGAACTCACTCAAAACTCTCATCTACAATTGGAAAACCTACCAAACAACACTCCAATCCAGCAAATCATTGAAACTGTATCGAACATAGTTCGACTAAAGTTACGCAAAATCTTTCTGCAAAACACTCAAAACAAATTTTGATATACAGGAAGCATAGAAAACTCATTTGCTTGAACACCAACCCACAGGAGAAAACCTGATCACTGATCCCACAAAACCATTACCAGGTTTCCTCACAACATCACGGATGCAATGGACAATTGCTAATCGAATCAGGTCCCGACACATCAGAACCGGAGTAAACCTCCATCGCTGGGGTTTACTCAACTCCCCAACCTACCCAAAATGCCACAAACTTCCACAAGACCTAGATCATCTGATCAAAGATTGCCTTTTGATTTAACTGACTGGCGGCTTTAAATCAGCTAATGAATACGACATGAACTTCAAACACTGGATAGAAACAGCTGACATAAAGTTGTGACCATACAAAGATGGTGATAATGATTCCTGTTTCATTTACCTAATATGGGGTATTTTTACGGTTGATTTATCCCATATTAACCTGTAGCAACTTGCTACAAACCGTTAATACTAATTTAATTGCGATGTTTTGACGTAAACGATGATAGTTACTAATCTAAATCACTATTATTACGTCACAGACTCAATTGTGCGTTTGTACAGATTACAGAATGTTTCCGCAGAAAGTTTTTCTTGTAATATTGGTTAAGATAGCCTACTTTGTGTTTTATAGTAAATGTTGCTCAGCTAAAACTATTAATCCCTTTGATTACGTCATTGTATTAATGTATACGAATTTTATAATCAGAGACAATGACGATTACCATTTGCACGTGTAAAGATTTTTATTTGAAATTTAAAAAGATTTTGATCAAAATATTGTCTGGCTTCGTTACTTCTCGAAATATATAGCATCAAGTTTTGGCAATTAAATTTCTTTTAATTGCAATTGCATATTAAGTTGTTTTGGCCAGGAGATAGCAAAAACGTTTTTTTGGCAATTGAGTCTAGCTGTCACACGCAAGTCGAGGCTCACATTGAGTTGTTTTTGTATAGTGGTCAAATGCACTTGTGCCACTACGCTATGTCTCAAATTATGAGCAGTAACGTGAAAGTTTTAATTTTAGCTCAAACTCAACCTAGAGTTCATAGTTTTGAACAAGAACTCGAATATGATAAGGACGTCATCGCGTACGTGAGCTCGTCTAATCACATGGACAGTTTAAGGTGTGACTTGGAGCACTTGACTCGGATTGATTTTCTAAATCTGCAAAAACCTAAAGTTCGGTTTTCACCGAATTTCAAAGTAAGTTTTTCGTTTGCGTTTGGTAAAATTTAAGCTAGGCTTTAGAAAATGCAGCATTGCTGCTGATATGAGGTCGAATATATTATTTAATGTGTCATTATTGGCATGCTTTCTTACCGATACGGTAAGCTACCAGCGCGGAAGCCTAGGAAAAGCCACCAGAACGGCGATTGCTTAATGCAAGCAATGTAAAAAAGAAGTACAACCTTTTCACATTGTATGTTTTTAGCAGTCGCCGTTTTGGTGGCTCTTATCTGGGTTTTGCACTGGTAGTTTATGTCCTAAAGACCAGAAAGCCTCAAACGACTAAATATTACTGGCCCTCAAACGTCTAAGCCATCATAAATAAATTATTATTAGCTTAGTTTATTGTATTTAGCGAAAGTTTTAGCAATGTCTGATAATACCTCCAGGATTTTTTAGCAAACAAATACGTGGAAACGAGAATGATTTCGTTATTGGACTAACTTAAAATCTGTTGGATTTCTTGGGAAATGTAAAAACCAAAACTTGCATTGCGCATAACTACGTAAAGAAGCCGAGCTTTTACTGATTTTTCACTATGTTATTTTTCATCTTTGTATGAATTAACAGCGCGTGAAATTGCCAATATATTTAAAAAAACTTTGGACATCACAAAATTCCTGTTCCGGTGCCAAAAGTACGTCGTGTCACACAATTGACGCTGTGGTAGCACTATTTCTTTAAAAGTGAAAATGTTTCAAAACATTTCAGTAGGTTGACTATATCAATCATACACAGTACCTTGAAATAATGAAAAAATATTTTGTTTTGTACTTTGCCTACTTGTTCTGCTATAGTTTCGGATTCCATCCAGATTTTATTTACTGGAAGCGTTTAATATCTAGCAATTGCGTATATTTCATTTTGTTGCAAGTTAAATTAGGTCTCGATTGGTCAAGCGAAGAGTTGAACATAAACTGCAGAATCAGATGATTTAGTGGGTTAGACAGCACTTCGGACCATGGTTAGGCCACCTCGATCATCTTTACTGTGCGTTTTCTTTTACCCTTATATGTTTAAACAGTGCGCGAGTCATCATCTTTTTCAAAAAATTTAGACTCTTACAAAATTCTCAGGCCGATATCAAAAGTAAACTACTGGACCCACTCCGTAAAAACCTTTTTTTCAAATAAGTTTGCTCTTTATCTAATAAATTTGCTTTTCAGAAACTTCCGCCTGGACTCAATCAAGTTACATTTGAAGAGGACTGTACAAGATTATTGGAATTCTTTCTTCAGAAATTTCATTGCAAAAAAGCCATGTTTAATGGCAAAAATTTGAAGCTTCTTCGCAAATCTCATATTTGGTCAGATCAATCTGGACTTATTCAAGTTGAAATTGATGAAAATGCACCAGCCGTTCAAGTCTTTGTCAGGTAAAATTATGAAATTTGACTTTGTAGTGACAAAAAGTAAAATGTACATTAAAAATGATCTGTTGTAAGGCTCAAACGCCGATAATATATTTTGAATACGAGTCATAAGTGGCTCCAGTAGACTTATCTAGTATTTACAGTTAGTGGCAAAAAAATGATCATCTTACAAAACAGGCTTGAAGCGGTTTCGAAAAGTGGCGGTCCGTGATACTTTATTCCAAAGGTTTGCAATTTATTAAGAGGCGACAGGAATTATTTTCGAAGGCTAGCTGATGGTGGTAATGATGGTGCAATCCGACCCCTTCCTAGGGATAGGGGCGGGGAGAAACTCCGCGAAGACCCAACGGTCGGGCCACACTTCAAGGTCTGAACCAAAGATCAAAGTTCAGTGTTTTAGAAGCTGAGTTATAAACGGGCTGACTAGTTGAGGCCCGAACCCGAAGTATGATTTGAAGCCCAAATCAATGCTGAAAAAGCTCGATAATTAAGTAGATCTAAAACACGTATACTGTAACGGTTAATTGCTCTTCTTTAGTATGCTTTGATAAAACTTTAGTATGCTCTGACTAAATAAAACTACTCATTATGATTATTGATAAATAGTAATGCAGTAATAATAACATTATTTACAAATAATCGCATTGATGCTTAAACGAGGATTAAAGGCAAAATCAATGGGGGTATCTAAAGTTGTGCCAATTGTATTACACTAGATTGGAGTTGACTCCATCCTTTTTGATCCAGCCGTTTCAAAGATATTCTGCTTCAAGCACGACGCAGGCCTTACATCAGTCTAATGTTATAATTTTCATTGGCAACCCTGACGTTGATAGTCTTAGCGTCGTCAGCGACACCATTCCAGTTGTAACTTTAAGTAACTGCATTGAGTCGTTTCGCTGCGCGCTCATCAGTTTACTCTTGTCAGCACAACAGATCCGAGCTGGTAAAAAGAATAGACTAATCGGTTGCGACCTCAGTAAAAATCAAACTGTCAGATAATTTCAGTCTACGTAAATCATAACCTAGCCTAGCAATAAGGCTTTTATTACTAGGCTACAAAGTACAAACTCATACCTGATAATAAGACTACTAGTACATGAATAGGCCTACTATACTTGCTAACAGTATTTGCTGCCCTAAAATAAACTTTTACAGCTAAGTTGCAAACAATGGCCTATTACTCGTCTAGCCTAATTTTCGCTTGTTCCAAGACGTTTGTTACCTAGGCTACCGTATTGTGTACTCTTTTTTCCAGCTCTGATTTGTTGTGGTGACAAGATCAAACTGATTAGTGCGCAGCGAAACGACTCAATGCAGTAGCCTAATAGCGGTGTTGCTTTAGGTTAGAACTGGGATGGCGTCGTTAACGACGCTAAGGCTATCAGCGTCAAGGTTGCCAATAAAAATTATAACATTAGAGGCCCCTACGTCGTGCTTAAAGTAGAATATCTCTGGAACGACTGGATCAAGAAGGATGTAGTCAACGCCAATCTAATCTTACGCAATTTATCCAACTTTATATACTCCCATTGATTTTGCCTTTAGTCCTCGCTTAAATGAAGTCTTTCTTCAGTGTTGCAAAGTTGCTTTAATTCTGTTATTAAAACACTTAAAACGAAAACTCGTATCAGGCCCGAATTAAGCCCGGGATTTTGTCAACCTTAAGCCCGATCCCAACCCCAAAAGACCGGCCCAACTTACCACACTGTTTGGAAGAAAGCAATGCGTCCAAAGTTAGAAGTGCGTCCAAAGCAGCTGATGCCAACAACAATGCAAAGTGAAAAACGAAAATGAAAAAATTAATCATCTAAACTACCTCCAGTTACGCTGCAGAATCTGATCATCTCGAACAAAAGCTGTGAGCACACTTAAAACAAGTTCGAATTCTGGCTTCAAAATGATCATTGGTAATAGATTCTGGTCGAAAACTTGCTTGTATCTAATCGCCACCCGTTACAGCAGATTGGAATTCTGTTCCTTCTTTTCATATTATCTCTACAAACTTCAGGATAAAAATAAAATCGCATTCATTTGCATTAATGGGAGATGCATGTTTACAAGTATTTTAACCGATCAGATGCCGAGTGGATAGAGCGTCTGCTATTGAAATGGTAAACTCTGATTCGATTCCCAATCGGGTCAAACGAAACTATCAAAGAGTATAAAAATCGGTGTTAACAGCTTCCCTACTTGATGTTCAGCAGTAAAAAGGAACAGTGTGAACCTCAACTGTTTGTGGTAGACAGGCGGGCAGATATCAGCTCGACTCGAAGACCGAAAGTTTCCTTCGCTGTCTCTCGGCTGAGGCAACTTGGCAAATATATTACGAGTTAAGCACAATAATAAGTGCGAATTTTGATGTTTCAGGTGGGATTTTCCGTCATTTGGTGGTGCTAAAGTGATTGGTCCGGTACGAGATGTACCAGAAGTGATCAACTGGCTGAAAAAGAAGTGCGACATCACAAAAAAAAGCCTATCAATTACTTCAGAAAACTTTCGGTTAGCGTTATATGACCGCGTTTTGTCTTACTATGAATTGTCATTGAACCCGTGTGTACCCTTTCAATAGCGTCTGCTATGAAAGGTTGACACTGGTTTGATTCCTGGTCGGGTTAAACTAAAGACTATAAACATTGGTATTCACAGCTTTCCTGTTTAATGTTCAACAATAAAAGGGACAGGGTGAAGTCTCCACCGTGTGTGGTAGACAGGTGGACAAGCGGAAGCTTGACTCGAAGATCGAAAAGGTTTCTTCAATGTCTCCTGGCGAAGGCAACTTGATAAATCTTATAAATGTAATTACAATTTAAAGTTATGACCCACTATCATTTATTAACAATGTTCGAAATTCATATGATTAAAAGAAGATTAGTTCTTGTCGGATAAATAAATGTATCATTTTTGACTTTTAAACGTTTTGTTTAAACACAAAAGCGTTTTTTGTGGTGATTCTGTTAACAAGTGGAAGCAACATTCTGTAGAATTTATTGTAATGTTGTAGACAATCGAAACATATGCATATACAGTATACATAGAATTGACTACAAGCATACGCATGTATTTACGCAGTTGTGAATATTACTATTGCATTATTTTGTTTCTTTTTCTTACTGCAGTTTTCTGCTCGTACAGCAATATACGTTTTCTTTTTTTTATTCTCCCGTTAATATTTTAGCTTAAGCAATAATTAAATTTGTAAGTTAATGCGTTGTAGAATTTTCAACGAATTTGAAATTGTCGATGAAATCCGAGAAAAATTTCGCTCTGATGACATTCGCATCGAGCTTGACAAAATCACCAATTGTTTGTTGTTAGAAGGGTCTTGTGACTTGGTCAGGAGGGTGGATGAATACGTAAAAAACTGTTTGCAGGTGACGTTAATCTTTGCTGTATACGTTAATCATTGATCGATTTGGTGATTTAAATGAAATACTTTTCCCTATGCGTAATTCAGAATTGTGATAACTAGGGCAAGTTTTTGCTACTTTTGCAACTTTTTTTTACAGCTTCCGACATCATTCTAAATACTAAGAATTTATGTAGTACAATGTCCTAAGCTGCTTTTAATAATTTTATATTGCAACTTTTTTCTTTTTTACATGCAACTTTTTACTGCAATTTTCATTAAGAATGGCGCTAAATGTTAGTGTGATTGAAAAAACATGCTATTAACTATTTCAGTACAGTTCTATTGTCTTTGATTTGCATAACAAAAAGCTATGTGACGGATTATTTGCGTCTCAATGTTATTTATGACGCAACGGTTGGCTTACAACTTCGTGCACTGTGGAGCGAAGTTTTAGCATGCTTCACAAACTGTTGGCAAAAGATCGCCATTTCTCCTAAGTAATGTTTGCAAATATTTGGCATAATATGTAAATAAATCGCGTGAGTAAATCACTGTCGTTTTCAATGTTTGTGAATAAATGCAACTTTTTGCAACTTTCGTTAAAAATGAAAGAAATTTTTTTAGTGCAACAAAAATTTGCCCTAGTGATAACTTTTTCTTTAGGCCTGAACCAAGCCAACTTTGTTGTTTTAGGGCATCCGTAAAATGAAAAAGAAATACGATCATTTGCTTAAAAAGAGAAAGCTCGCAACGGCAGATCAAGGTCAACGAACTCAAAATATTAACGTTGTTTTAACTATTTTTGAGTTGAACATTTTTACAATTCAAGTTTCATTTGCTTTCATCATTTTTTTAAGCTGACATTTTTCGTTTTTTTCACAGAATTTTGAAACTTCCCTACTTTCTTTTCTTGATCGACAACAATTTGACTTCATTCGAGGTATATTTACTCAACCTACCACTTTTAATGCTGAAATTAGAAGCGCAATACAATACCAGCTGCAATCCAAAAAGGTTCAAGGTACAGCGACGTTGTGCTTGTCAATGCATTGTACTCCGTAATATTGACTTTTCGAAATATGGTTATCTTACTTTTCGCCAATACTTGTTACAATTCAATCCAAGCAATCTGCTGTGTACGAATAAAATTCGGTGGACAGAGGTCCAAAGGAAATAGTTACGATGATTCTGCATTGCCATGCACCGGTATCAATATAGTGTTAGGTCAGAGGAAAAGTGAATTGTTTTTTCGGTTTTACAACGACGTTTTTAGAATCAAACAAGTGAATGCAGAACATTGAAACGTTCTCTTCAGTACTTTGCTCTTAATTTTGGTCTGCTTTGAAGTCATAAAAGTCTGCTTGCTGTCTCCTAGCCAAGGCAAACTGATAGATAAAATGTAATTACAATTAGATGGAAGTTTGCCAGCAAACCCAGTGAACGACCGACGCATAGCTAATGCTGTAACGCTCAAAAGTACTTTTTGTCTACCGTAAAATCAGCTAGTATTCAAAAATATCTGATTATTTAACCTCCAGAAAAGTAGAGTAAAAATATTTGTCTGTTAAATCTCTGCTGATATCATAAAACACTGGCACCCTAAGTTGAGTCGTAGAAGAAATTGATTTTGGGGGGATCCATTTGGGGAGTCCCTGGGGGGGTCGCACCCCCAAACTATGTCAAAATATTTGTCTGTTAAATATCTACTGATATAAAAACAGACTTTCACCCTAAGTTGAGTCATAAAAAACATTGATTTTTGAGGGGTCCATTTGGGAGGTCCCTGGGGGGGATGGCACCCCCAAACTATGTCAAAATATTTGTCTGTTAAATATCTGCTGATATCAAAACAGACTGGCACCCTAAGTTGAACCGTACAAAAAATTGATTTTGGGGGGGTCCCCGGGGGGGTGGCACCCACAAACTTTTTTTTTCCTTTTTTTACTTCCTAATTTTTGTACGCTCTTCTCCTAAACCACAAAACATCGAAATCTAATTTTTGTGTATAGTTGTTGAGCTGCAAACGCAATTTTTTCTCCCGAAATTTTTTGGGGCCACTCCACCGGGAACCTCCCCAAAATGGGACCCCAAAAAACCTCCCGGGGGGGTGGCACCCACAAACTATGTCAAAGTATTTGTCTGTTAAATATCTACTGATATCAAAAAAAACTAGCACTCTAGCTTGAGCCGTTAAAAACATTGATTTTTGGGGCCCCATTTTGGGGAGGTTCCCGGTGGAGTGGCCCCAAAAAATTTCGGGGCAAACAATTGCGTTTGCAGCTCAACAACTTTACACAAAAATTAGATTTCGATGTTATGTGGTTTAGGAGAAGAGCGTACAAAAATTAGGAAGTAAAAAAGAAAAAAAAAAAAGAAAAAAACCTCATTGCGGCCAAAAGTGGGTTGGTTGGGATGAAAGGGTATCTTAAAGACATACAACCGTATGAAATATTTTTTGCCGTACTTAAGCCGTTTTTGACTGAGACCGCTTTTTACGCCAAACTTGCGGGTGGTTTTTGGGTTCTAAAACCAAAGTCACGTGACCTATTGCCTCGAAATTTCGTACAAACATATAACTCATTACTCTCAAACTGCTGTCAAAATTTCATGTAGCTAGACCGAACCGTTCTGGAGTTATAAGCAAAAGTCTGAAATTTCGCACTCGTTAGTTGAAAAATGGCCGAGCAAAAACAAAGAAACACGCGACGCGAGCGTCGGTCGTTCCAACTACTACAATATTATTCATGTTGTTTGAGCTCTTTCTTGCTCCCATTATAATTTGGACCACGGTATTGTCTACGTGCTCTTAGCGAATGCGAGCGGGAAAATAAAAGAAATAAGCGCCTTGAGCGTTGCGAAATGATTAAATTAACATTTAGTCTGCTTAACCAGTGTTTTTGAGGTTTTTAAAGTCGTTATTACAGTAAAATTTCGGCAACAACGTTATTACAGTAAGTCGTTATTACAGTAAAATTAAAGTCGTTATTACAGTAAAATTTCGGCAACAACGTTATTACAGTAAGTCGTTATTACAGTAAAATTAAAGTCGTTATTACAGTAAAATTTCGGCAACAACGTTATTACAGTAAGTCCTTATTACAGTAAAATTAAAGTCGTTGTTACAGTAAAATTTAAAGTCGTAATTACAGTAAAATTTTGACAACAACTGCACAATCTATAAGACGACGTGCAGTTAAGCAGGAGTCGAAATTTGGATTCTCTAATTGTGTTAAAATAAATGCCCTGTCTTTGGTATTGACTCTTTTGTTCTTTCATGTTTTAAAAAAATACTACTTACTAAGCAAACTTTTTGACTGAAAGTTTTCGATGCTTTAAATAGAATAATCCCGTTTTTAAAACAATATTTTAGCTTTCTTTCGAGTGCAGCCAAATTTTGCTTTGGTTTACCGTCAGCGAAAAGATTTGGATGCTGTGGAAAATATTCTTGCCGACTACGTCACGAAACGAGAGATTCAGGTCAATCAAAATTTTGCTAAAGTGACCCAAAGCCGCGATTGGAAGCGACTGGAACAAGATATTGATGAAAATCAGAAGGGAAAAGTTCGACTTCTGAAAGATGTGAGAAAAGCAGTTTTTCCGTCCTTTAAAATAATCACGTAATTAACTAACGGTACTTCGTAACTCTTTTTTGGATTTTAAATAGGAAGAAACTTTTTCACTGGAAATCTAACCCAGCTTAAATAAAAATACAACTTTGAAGTCATATCCAAATCTAACCCAAACTCATATCTTTGCTTTAAAACTAACCTCAAATCTAACTCAACTCAAGTCCTAATCTTAACCCTTAGAAAAGTAAATGAAAAATGCGCGGATCAATATTCCTCATTTTCATTTTATTCTCTTTAACGTAAAATTTGCGGTAGAGTAGTCACTTTCTTCTAAATAAATGTTCTCGAGAGAAACGCCGGTATGTACAAGAACTGCAGTAAATAAATAAAAAAAAAGCTTTTCCACTGGAAAATTCAATCAACTATTTATTATTTTTATTTACCATAAATATTTACTATTTCTGATCCAAATCTATAGCCCAAACTCAATTCCTCAGTTTAAAACTGACCTCCAATGTAATTAATTTTAACCCTTCAAAAATGTGTGGATCTTAACCCTTAAAATCGTAAAACTGTGTGGATGTATGTTCCTCGTTTTTATTTTTTATAAACTTAAAACTCTTCGGTGAAATAATCTCTCAAACCCTAACCCTGGGCGTCATAAATTTGTCTATTTGACTACAACGACATAAAAAAAAGCAATTTAGCTATCGTATTTGTTTTGTGCACGTAAGTCTTTTTTTGTACTTGAGGCTTGGGTTTGAGACCAAGTTAATATCATAGCATGTGAATGCTGTTAGAACTAGTCTTCGAATTACATCCTCTGGAAATTTGTCTCTTTAATTTGCTAATGATATGGTTGTTTTATTGTAGTAAACAATTAAACTACGCGTCGAAGAAGTATTATTTGTAACTGAAACTTCAACAATGTCGAAGTTTTGGATTTTATTTATAAACAGATTGAGTTGTGCAGTATCCTTGGCTTTGTTGAAACACCCAGCGCTTATGATGGAAGTTTTTCCTTGCTGCTGCATTGCTTAATGCTGGCTATTAGGCTGTGAAGTATTAAAACTTTAATTTTCAGAAACAAAACTTCAAATTGATTTTGATCGGCGTCAAGTCTTCGATCAACACTGCGTATCGCCAAATCACTGACCACATCAAGGATAACATCGTGGAAAAGAGAAAAGTTAAATTAGATGCTGATTTTGCTCTTTTTCTGCATCATTTTCCGGATTATATTCAGGCTAATGTACATTTAGCCGCAATTGAATGGAAATTAAATTTGGACAAAGAAAGTGAGATTTCTTTGAAAGGAAAATGTTTTGACGTAGGCAAAGGTAATTAAAAAAATGTATAAATCATACATAAATTTTAAATTTTTGGCTTCAATTAAATTCAGTTTCGGAGGTTCAGGACAAGAGCTCCGTCCTGAACCTCCTAAACTGAAATCAAATTGTATATACTGATGTATTATAGGAGATATTTGCATTAGTTTTCCTTTTGACATTATCGAGAAGATACCCCTTGTAAAGTCATCGGCTGCCGGTAGCTGAGTTCTGATGCTATAGGGCTAGGCCACAATTCAAGTCAATAAGCGTATTTACGAAACAGGTTTTAATGTGTTGCCTAGCTTGCAGTGTAGCAGCTCCTTGAGAGACTTGAATTTTTTAGGTACTGATTGCACGGCAGTTTTATTTAATTTGATTGAAAACAAATTAAATAAACCTGCTTTTAAATGAATCTTTTAGATTTAGACAGTAAACAGCTTTTCAAAAAGAAGTCCAAGAAAAAAAAAGTGTCTATATAAAGATGTTTTGCGTTGACTAATTAATGATAAGCGAAAATCTGTATACTCGAATATAAGTTAAAAGTTAAGTAGTTACATTTTTAGTAACGCTTTTGATTAATTTTACAGCCGATGCTTGGATTGATGTACAAAAACGATCAATGAAGGACAAATTAATTCAAATAAATGAACCCGGAATGGCGCAATATTTCCAAACTTCTAAAGGGAGAGATTTTATTCAAACCATTGAAGATTTAAGCAAATGTTTAGTTTTGAACCTTTCTTCCAAATCATCTTTTAGTGTAACAAACACATCAAAAACTTCTAGCCAAACTACAGGCGTAAGTTTGCATACAGTTTTACTGTGGTACCCTATTTGCCTTCATGTAATTGAATGGAATGTAGTATATTCATGTATTTTTTCTTTTAAGTGTACAAACGTATGAAGAAAATTAACAGATTTTTAAGAGCTTATTTATAAGGGTGTCAGATTTGCCGAAAGATTTTGAAGCGAAATTAAATGTAGAAAAAAGTATTTTTGATTGTTTCCTTTTTGCATTGCGTAAGGAAATTAGCTTGCCAACGCTATCTTTCTTGCAGCATGTCATAATTGCTGTGTATTCAAATAGGGTTGAGAGGTTGCTGAACTGGAGCTACAGCATTACCTTATAGACAGTCATAACTGAGAAGCTTAAGGTGTTGTCCTACCCTGACTTTACAACGCGCCGTTTGCCTTACGAGAAACTGCTATTTTTTTTTTGAAAAATTGCAGTGTACACGCAATACCCTGTACAAGTGTACAGCGTACTGCAGTGTGTCACAAATTACTGTTTCATTCTTTGGTATTTAGACTCACGTTTTTTTTCAAACGTTTATTTCAAGTCGAAAACTGTTCTATCTGGCAAGTTAGCTGACAGGAATGTTACTATTCACGTTTTGCAAGATGACATCACTGATCTGCATTGTGACGCAATAGTTAATACATCTAATGAAAAGCTTGAGCTGAGAGCCGCTGGAATTTCGGGAGCAATTTTGAAAAAAGGTAGGTCGAATTCTCTAATTAACGAAAGTTTTGTCTCGATAATAAATTGGTAAAACAGTTATATTCCTTTTCTTCATTCGAGTGAAAAATTGCTTCCAAAATGATATTTATACGGATTGTTTTTTTTTTTTTGCAGTTACAGCTTTTTCTGTCTATCACTTTAATTCGTAATGGTTTCTCTACATCACTGGCATTAAAATTTTTCTAGATCATTTTTATGCTATAATTCTATCTAGCACGAAGTACATGTTTGCACCAACATCATTCCCTTCAGATTACTCTGGCATAGGCGTAACCAGGGGGAGGATACCAGGCCCCCCCCCCCCCCCCAATCAAAATGCCATCAATGATAAAAATGTGACGAAAAAGCTTATTGCTTTTTCAGTTTCAGTTTCTTTTGGCATTTTCTGCGTACAACATACACGCGTACAACAATAATTAACAGAGGTGGAGTCGAGGACACAAGTCTCAAGGCCAAGGACAGCCTTTCCGAGGACAGACCCTCTGGAGGCCAAGGACAGGAATGCTCGAGACCAAGGACACAGGCGCAAGCGTTCTCAAAAAAACAAAAAAAAGATCTTCAAAATTTTTTTTAGGCGAAAAAGGTCTTAAAAAATTTTTTTTCAGGCGATCTCCAATTGAGGAAAACTAAAAAAGGCCTTCGCAAATTTTCCGCTAGGTTTCTGGCGTTTTCCAACAAAATTTTAACGGTTCAAACAATAGTGCTGTCTTCAAGCCGAGGACAGGGCAGTTTTCGAGGTCTTGAGGCGTCGAGGCCTAGGACTTCAAAATGTGTCCTCGAGGCCAAGGAGGTCTTCGGGGACTCCACATCTGGTAATTAACAATAATATTAACGACCAGGGGACCCAGGCCTCCTCAATTCAACTTTTTCCTACTAATTTATATGTGTAGCCCGGTTGAAATTAACAGTTTTTATCCTAAAAGTTGCTAGTTCATGCCCTCATGTAACCTTTTTATGAACGTAATGCAATAACCAGGGGCGGATTTGCTATATGGTAGAGTGCCAGGGCTCCGCTCTTAAATGGTAAGACTTTTTTTTTGTCTTCACCTGTACATGGCAAGAAGATTTAGCAAAAATCTCGAAACTGCCAGGAGCCCCACGCATTGTAAATCCGGCCCGGTCAGTAGCATGGTTAGTAAGCGTTACCATCTATTGTACCATTTTTCAATAACAATTCACCTTCACCCATAAACGTAGCCAAGGGTTCCAGGAGGCCCGTCCTCCCATCAATTGAAATGCCACCAATGATAAAATGTGACAAATATTTCTTCAGTTTCAGTTCGTTTTAGCATTTTTGCGTACAACAGTACAAGTGTAAAACAGTAATTAACAACAATATTGACGACCAGGAGGCCTGGGCCCCCTCAATTCAATTTTTGTCAATCAATTTAAATGCATAACCCGGGTGAAATTAAGGGTTTTTTTTCTAAACGTTGCTACCTCAGTCAATCATCCAATCTTTTTATGAACGCCATGTTAGAACCAGGGGCTGATTTACCATATGGCACAGTACGAGGGGCCCCACTCTCGGATGGTTAGACCTTTTTTTGTCTTTACTTAGATTTGGCAGGAAGATATTGCGAAATTCTCCAAGAGCCAGGGGTCCCGCGCAATGTAAATCCGGCCCAGGTTAATAGATTGATAGGCTAACAAATGTACATGGTTAGTTAGCGTAATTATCTATTGCACCATTTTTTAATAACAATTCACCTCCACTCGCAAGTTTTTACACGAAAAAATACTTTTGAAAAAAAATTAGCTGGGGAGAAATACTCATTGATTAAATTAGTGAATTTAAATTAAGGGGTCATGGGCCCCCTGGTTGTACTGGTACTCCTAAACTGGTTATTTTTACGATAAATCAAAATTTCCTTAAGGAAAATCTTCGAGTAGATTATTTTTACTGCTATAGTAAGCCAGGAGTCAAAAAATCTTACTTCCCCCTACCTGGGCCAAATCACTTACGAAATTTAACACCAAAATGCACGATTTTAAACGTGTTTTGGACTTACATTACAAGGAAAAGAAGGATGGAACAATTTAATTTTTTCAATTGGCTTTCAAATGTTAAAAATCGTTCTTTCAAATGGCTTTGAACACGTGCGAAATGCGATCCAATGTTATTAAAATGGCTTTTTTTTCCAAAAAATTCAAAAACTTGCCCCTGCATAGTCTCCGGCGGCTGGGGGCTCTGCCCCAAGACCCCCGTCTGTAACACGTTTGAGTTACGTTAGTTTACTCAACACGTCTCCCACTTTGGACATTTTCGCTTTTTTACTTTTGGTTTAAGCCGTCTCCCTTTTACTAATTCCTGGTTTAGTGCCAAAACAGCCCTCTGTTCTTCATTCTACGATATTTTTGCCTCACAAAAAGTTCCTTTCTCGAAAATTTTGAATGACGTCATTGCATGTGATTTGTGGTTTGGGCCCCCCCAATCAAAAATCCTGGCTACGCCTATGTACTCTGGAGCTATATTTATTTAGCGACCTTAATGTTTTTCCTTGTTAAATGGTTAATTTATTTTTATCCTTCTTGGACTTATCGATTTTCATTAATTATTGCTCCGATGGTCAGAGCATAAGACTCTTTCTTTAGTTGACTAAATACAGACGCGCGGAGAAAAAGGTAAGAGCATTAAAGATAAAAAGTTTGCTCTCGTTGCGAAGGTTACCGTCACGCGTATTGGACCGATTTGATTCGACTAATTTTTGGAACAAGTGAAGTGTCAAGAAAAAAAGACAAAACTGTCAGTTTCCAGTCTACTAATAAAGATTCTATGGCCGGAGAGAGCTTCGTTTTAGTTTGCGTATGATTTAATCTTGTCGCTCTTTGTTTTCATTACTTTCTTAATCTGTTGCGTTTCGGATATGATTTTTAGTGACTGTATTGTAATTGCAGTTACACGCTTATACACCAAGTTGCCTAAGCCAGGAGATAGGTAAGAAACCTTTCGGTTTTCAAGTCTAGCTACCACCTTCCCACAGGCCTAACACACACGGTAAAGGTTCAAACTATTCCTTTTGATTGCTGAACGTCAAGCAGGGAAGCTGTAAATACCATTTTTATAGTCTTTGATTTGACCCGCCTGGGAATCGAACCCTCGTATACCGTTTCAGTTGCAGACGCTTTTTCAACTCAACCACTGATCAGTTGTTTTTGCGCAGCTGATGGGAGTTCCATGCAAAAAGAAATGGACTCATTGAAAAACTGCTATGGAGGAAAATTAAGCACTGGGTCAGCTGTCACTACATCATCCTATAATCTACCCTGTAAGCATGTCATTCACGTCGTTGGCCCAATGTGAGTAGCGAATCATGTAGTTAAATGTCTTTGCACTCCATTCCGTACTGTTGTTTAGATTTGATTTTTTTTTGTTACAATTTAGCATAACGTCTACGAAACTTTATTGAAAAATTTGTCATTGATTTTATATTGCTTAAGCGGGTTTTACCTACAGAGCTTCCTCTCTTTCTCTTATAAAGTATATCAATTATCAGAGCTGGGCAAATCCGCATGTAGGCAATTGTAGATTTGCTATTTTAGCTGCGGATTGCGGTATTCAGTATGATTTTGCTTGCGGAATTGCGGTTGCGGAAGTTTCGAATAATTAGTCCCGCACCTCTGTAAGTTTAAAAAATTTATTCCATTTAAGTCGCGATATGCTAAAAACATACAATTTGTCACGTGATAACCCTGTGTCTTATGTGACTACAGTTGTGATTTACGTAGGATCAGTAGCGTAGATAGAAACAAACGGAGTTATTATTCCGAGTGCAAAATAAGAAAAAGCAAAAATTAAAAAAACACGTTTGTAGTGCTCTTGCGCTTTTCCTGTAATATGGTTTCAAATCATTTTTCAATCCTGTAAAGGCATCGACTCGTGACACACACGAAGTGACACATCTAGGGGAGGGCGAAGTTTTCACTGCATCAGAAGTGGCAACTGCAATTAAACGGATAAAATCTGGAAAAGCTGCTGGTGAAGATGAAATCAAACCCGAGATGTTGAAAGCGTTGACTGGAGAAGGAATTCTCTGGTTAACGCGAGTGTGTCAAGTTGCGTGGAAGCTTGGCAAAACTCCCAGAGATTGGCAAACAGGTGTGATTATTCCGATATTCAAGAAAGGAGATCGCAAGCAATGTACAAACTACAGAGGGATATCACTCCTTAGTTTGCCAGGGAAAGTATATGCCAAATGCCTTGAAAGGAAATGCCGAGAAATAGTGGAATCAAAACTGGAAGATGGTCAGTGCGGTTTTCGTCCGGGTCGCAGCACCACGGACCAAATCTTCACTCTGAAGCAAATCTTCTAGAAATCTTGGGAGTATGGCAAAGATCTCGTTGCATGCTTTGTCGATCTTGAAAAAGCATATGACCGAGTTCCTCGGGATAAACTTTGGAAGGTTTTGCAGGAGTATGGCGTTGATGGTCAATTGTTACGCGCTATTAAGTCATTCTACTGCAGACCGGAGGTTTGTGTTGGGGTAAATGGCAAGCAATCAAAGCCGTTCCATGTGGGCGTTGGACTCCGGCAAGGGTGCGTTTTGTCACCTCTCCTTTTCATTGTTTACATGAATTGGATCGACAAATACAGCCAAGCTGATGAGTGTGCCACGATTGGAAATTGCAAAATTACACTGTAAAAATTTTTGGGTCAGGACGACCCAAAAAAATGTAGTCAAAGACGACCCAAAAATTTTGGGTACAGACGCGCCCAACCCAAATTTTTTGGGTCAAAAAATTTGGGTTGCCGCGACCCAAACAATTTGGGTCACCGCGACCCAAAAAATTTGGGTCACCGCGACCCAAACAATTTGGGTCACCGCGACCCAAAAAATTTGGGTCACCGCGACCCAAAAAATTTGGGTCACCGCGACGCAAAAAATTTGGGTCACCGCGACCCAAACAATTTGGGTCGCCGCAACCCAAACAATTTGGGTCGACGCGACCCAAACAATTCGCCATGACCCAAAGCCTTTAGGTGGCCATGACCCAAATTATTTTTTGGTTGTAGCAATTTGTTAATTTGCATACCAACACTATGGTGTTTTCTGAGAATCAGTTAAATATGCCAGGGTACAGCAATAACAGAAAGACTTAACAAAATAAAACTGTGTTGAAAACCATAAATTTTAAAACCAGACATCTAGTACTGTTTTATTTTATATATGGTTTTAACAATTGAGCACTTCAACGTACGTAAAAAAACGTAGGTTTTTGCAGTAACCCAAGAGCTCACAATTGCATTATCTTCTAAAAAAACAAAATACGAAATCAACAAAAGTTGAATAAGTTTAGTATTGGTTTTTAAAACTGGGATCGTACGATTGTGCTATAAATAGAGAAAAACAAGATTGCCGAAAATCAGAAAAGCAGTATAATCAATGATATCAACAGTTCAACTAAACACTGAAATCACATTACTCAGTCAACGCAACATATTTTTTGTATCATAAGGAACACCTAAAGTATTTTTCATTTCGTAAGAAAATGAAGGTGCGTCTTTTGTATGGATATAGGAATATATTTTTCATGATTTAATTTCGTGCACCTTATATAAAAAAAAATAAAAGCAAAAATGGTCATATATTAATAATGCATCTTATGTTCAGATGCGCCAAAAAAACATAACATCTTGAAAATCACAAAATTGCATTACTACAGTTAACTAAAATTACGTAACGAAGTAATCAATAGTTTAAAAAAATACCACCACCAGAGAAACAGTAAAAAATATAAATTGCAATCATTATCTGCGCCTATTAAAGCTAGAAACACAGAAAATGTTGTCAGACAGACAAAATTCGAAGTGACTCGATGGTGCATGTAAAATTAAAGCAATTACGAAGACTACTGCACTAGAAACTTTTACCGAAAATTTAAATCGATTCTCTAAATTTTAAAACCAGTTCAAACCTATTACCCACGCTCTAAAACTAAAATCTTGACCTTAAAATACGCGAGTGAATAATCTTCATTCACGTTTTCCTCTACTTAACATAAAGTTTCTGGGTGAAGCATTCACTTTTTAGCAATTATTGCAGCTCCAACAACTTCAAAAAATGCGAAAGAGCTGGCCTATAAATCAAATCTTTTACCGCCTAACCTACAAATCATACTGGTACCTTACATCTCTCAGAAGAATGATCAGAGATGGGCAGCGTAAGCACAAAAGTTGCGCCGCAAGCGTTTCCACCAGCCACCAAAAATAATTACGACGCAAGCCCAACAGCACGCGCAAGTGTGACGTTTTGAAAAGTATGATTTTAAAAGGTGGATTTGCACAGTATCCGTTTTTGTCCGCTCTTGTTTGTTTTCGAACGTATTTAGCTTCTCCATGAAATAGTATGTTGTTTTTTGTCCGCTGTTTTACATGTCTAAATTCTAACCAGACCGTAACATTTTAGATAAAAGTTTTCAAAACAAAAATTTTTGTAAAGGGGTACAGTTCTATTTTGAAATTTGCTTACATTTTCCATACACGAAATTTTTCAACAAAATTTTTATCACCATATACAGTTTACTTAGTGCAGATATGGAGTAACAAAATGACTATATAGAGTAACAAAAAGATATGGAGTAACAAAAGGACGAAAAAAGCGCATACTTATGTTTCATAGAGAAGCAAAAATGTATGAAAACAGACAAAAGCAGACGAAAAAGGATTACAGTGTAAATCCACCTTATTTATTTGGTCCAGTATGCTCAAACCGCACTCGGTTAGGGTACGAAACCTATACGATACGTTATTTAAAACAAATTATCTCGCTACCAATCAGTAAACATAAAATTATTAATTTTCTCTCAAAAATACTAACATTTGGAAAAATGTGCATCGCTCAACCCCGCTCGCATTGGGCGAATAGCGTCTTTAACCAATAAAAAAAGACGCTTAACTCCTACACTTCATAGAATTGGGGTGTTAAATTCCACTAATAAAGTCGTCATGTGCTGGCAAGAAAACGACTGCGCAGTCGTTGTTTTGTCTAATGGCCCGTCAAAAAAATTGGTGACCAGCTTTGATACATTTGTGCTCCTGGAGCAATTACCATCACACTCTGACGAATGGGGCATACTAAAAAAATTATGGTGTTTTTTGTTTAAAAATGTTAAACCATCTAATAGTTAAGAGCTACCGATGCTGTCACTTTTGTTAGCAATATCTTTTAAATCTTTCCGGTCTAGCAAAAAGTTTTTAATAGTAGTTTTTGTTGTTTCTTGTTTTGAATTACCGTATAAGACGAAAGACTATTGCTGTTGCTAGCAACGCATTACATTTTGCGCAATGTAACTTTAAGATTTTTTAGGAACATGTAGCGTAGTTCTAGAAAGACAATTACAACAATTTTGTTTGCAATCCTTTTGCGTGCTTGAAGCACGCAAAACGTTAAGCTTTTAAACTCTGGCCTGCAAACGTCAAAACAACACAATAATTTTTCTGTTTGAAATTTTATTTTACTATACCATTCTTTGAAATACTCAATTGGAAAATTTGAAAAATCGGCAAATATTTCAGAGAAAAGTTAGAGCAAAAGAAGACCTTTGTTGTGAATTCAATCGAAGTTTTGCAAGCAATAGACGAAAGCAATTCGGCACGACGAGGCTTATCAATGCTTTTCTAAAGTTTAATCTCAGTTGATTTAAAAACAATCATTTTTACTCGTATTTGAATTGCGCTTGTTATTACCCAAATACTTTCGGCGCAAGCGCTTAAAGATAAATTGCGGCGCAAGCGCTATCGCAAGCAAAATAGGTGCAGCGCAAGCGCTGTCGCAAGTAAAATAATTGCAGCGCAAATGCCCACCTCTGAAAACGATAAGCTAGCTAACCATCTAATCTCCTTCCTTATAGCTCGCCGTAAATGGTGCGTCACTTCAATTTCCAATACTTTTCATGAACAAATCAAGCTAAAACTTCGTGAAAATTTAAGAACTGCCTAAATCTAAAATTCACTGGTTCTTATGAAAAAGAAGACAGTGTAATTCACTTACCTTGACATGTTTCTACCATTGCCATAGCCAGCATCCACAACTATTATATTGATTTTGAACAAAATTATTTTGCCCAATCACATCACTTGCGTGACCATATTTGATACCTTCTTACCATTAAGCCATATGCTCAAAGGAAACAAAAGACTTTTACTTCCGCATGTTTGTTAAAAAAAACACAGATAGGTGTTGGCAATTCACTTTAATTAATTATAAATCAAACAGTGTAGTTTGCAATTGAACCTAATCTGTTAAACATTTTTGTGAAGAATCAACACTAATTATCGACAAAAATTGTTTTACGATTAATATTAACTCACAAATTTACAATGCAGCGGGCATCATTAATTGAACGAAATCTCAATTTCTCTTTTCTGTCAAACTTTCGCTGATCTCACATCTTTTTGTTGGCTTCACAGTCGTTTTTGTGGAGAAGCTATTCTCGAGCTTTTTTTATCTGTTTTCTCCTAGACCAACGCTTAATTTTTTAGATTTTTATAAAAGCTTATTAAAAGTTCTTAAATAGGAGCTGCATTAACTTAACATAAACAAGGGTTATGCTAATATAACATATCAAAATTTTTCCAAATTTGATCAAAATTACTGCTCAGCACTTTTTCTCTCTCTTCTGCCGCAGCTAAAATCTGTGTACTCAATAAGTCGGTTTACTATTATTATAGCAGTTTCTATCTAGGTCATCACGTGGTAAAAAGCAAACTCTCTGCTGAGGTGCGATTATCAACCGCGTCCAGTAATTAGAATAAACAACAAAAGTTTTGAACAGCACTACGATTATACGTATTAGAACGTCTTGCTTTAAAAATTGCAAACAATAAAGGGTGATAATTAGCACACAAGGCATTATCTTCGCAGATTGCGTTACATTCCACGCATTTAACTCAGCGAGATGAACAGTAACACCTCAATAAATAAGTCAGTTTAATAAATGTCACCGAACCTAAATTTTTGATTTATATTTTTCTTAAAGATTGTCAATAAACTTTAGTTAACAAATACAACTGACTCTAAATATTTCTAATATTAAATTTTCTTTGAACCCAATAGACTTAGTCAACAAATTTAAACGATCAAAAACTTTATCATAGCCTCAAAAACAATTTTAAAACAGCACTAAATATAAAAACCTTGCTGATATTGGCATTAAGGAAATTCACTGGAACAAAATTTTGAATCTTAGTGGATTTTTGAATTTTAGTAGATTTCTTACTTGCAGGGGTGCCGATCCTTGTTGAACATTGGAGGGAGAATAATTTGCGATTCTACCCCAATTTTGCTCTATTTTCAACGTTGGGGGGGATGAACCTCGACCACAATTTTTTTCACGTCAGCAAATTAAGTGCAAACCAAAAAAAAAAGATCTTCACCAAAATTTCAAGAGTTTTTTTTCCCGAATTCAAGTGATTCACATGCAGACCATAGTCAAATTATTGGGGTGGATGCAGATGTAGGCCTTAGTCAAAAAACACTTATTACATAGAAGCATTCCACATAGAAACTCATTCCACAATAGAAACACTTCTCATTCTGTAATGTGTTTTAATTTTTTGATCCTTAATTTTATGCTGATCCGAATTTTTGCATTGACTAGAATGTGTCTTTGACTCTTATATTTTTGCTTTGACTAAATTTTTTGTTGTACCGAATTTTTGTATAACCCAAATACTTAGAAAATATTTCTTTGGCCCTAGATTTTGTTGACCCAAATTTTTGCGATGACCTAAAGCGTTTCTTTGATTCAATTTTTTTACTGACCCAAATTTATGCAATGACCAAAAAACTTTGACCCAAATTTGTTTGCTGTTCCAAATTTTTGCAATGACTCAAAAACTTTGACTCAAATTATTTCTTTGACCAAATTTTTTTGACCCAAATTTTGCACTGAACCAAAAATTTTGACCCAAAACTTTTTGCTTAACTAAATTTTTGCAATGACCCAAAAATTTGACCCAAAATTTTTCTTTGACCCAAAATTTTTTGCTGACCCAAATTTTTGCAATGACCCAAAAATTTTGACCCAAAATTTTTCGCTGACCCAAATTTTTGCAATGACCCAAAAATTTGACCCAAAATTTTTCACTTACCCAAATTTTTGCAATGACCCAAAATTTTTCGCTGACCCAAATTTTTGCAATGACCCAAAAACGTTGACCCAAAATTTTACTTTGACCCAAATTTTTTGACCCAAAATTTTTCGCTGACCCAAATTTCTGCAATGACCCAAAAACGTTGACCCAAAATTTTTCTTTGACCCAAATTTTTTGACCCAAAATTTTACTTTGACCCAAATTTTTTGACCCAAAATTAACGGCGACCCAAAATTTTACAATGACCCAAAAATTTTGACCCAAAAATTTTGGGTCAAAGGCCTTTGACCAGGATTTTTTGGGTCAGCTGGACCCAAAAATTTTAACAGTGTAGTCGTCTGCTATTCGCAGATGATTTGGTTCTGCTTTCTTCCACAGAATCTGGCCTCCAGCGCGCATTAAATAGCTTTGCAGATGCATGCAACACCGCCGGAATGAAAATAAGCACGGCCAAAACTGGGGTACTTCATCTTTCAAGAAACCCTGATCAGTGCGTATTACAAGTGAATGGAGCGACACTGAAGCAGGTAGAGAAGTTTAAGTCTCTTGGGGTTGCATTTACGAGTGACGGAAGGCAAGACGAAGAACTCGATACCCGAATAGGCAAGCTTGTGCAGTAACGCGAGCTTTGCACTACTCGGTTGTCATGAAACGAGAATTGTCGAAAAAGGCAAAACTCTCAATTTTCAAAGCAGTTTTTGTCCCCATTCTCACTTATGGTCATGAATCTTGGGTAATGACCGAAAGAATGCGATCACAAGTGCAAACGTCCGAAATGAGGTTTTTACGAAGAATCGAAGGAGTTGCACTGTTTAACAAGGTGCGTAGCTCTGAAATTCGAAAATCTCTTAACATCGAGCCGCTACTTCTCCGAATTGAAAGATCTCAGCTTAGATGGTTTGGCCATGTAAGCAGAATGCCTCAGGAAAGACTCCCCAAACAAGCTTTACATGCCAAAGCAAATGGGAGAAGACCAGTCGGACGACCTAGAACTAGATGGACCGATTACATTGAGGATCTTGGATGGAATCGCTTGAGACTTCGCCCAAGCGAAATGATGGAGGTGATGGAAGACCGTGAGGTGTGGCGGCTCAATCTTGAGCTACTGCCCCCGCAACCCTCACGGAAAAGCGGGCAATGAAGAAAGAAGAAGAAGAAGATCATTTTTCAAACGCTTGTTAGGGGTTGCATGAAAAACTATAACTAAAAATTTCCAATTAATTACAATTTTCCACGTACTATAGCTCATTTTCGCATCCAGTTTGAAGACTTTTTCATAGGGCTAGATTTGCTCTTAATGATTTTACGCACGTTTTACACGTAATCATTCCAACAAACAAAAAAATTCAAAACATTAAAAGTAGTTTTTCTTTTGTGCAAAAAACTCCTATACTGTGGGCTCCACACCTAGACGGACCCCGGACCGTGACTATTAGAAAAAGGTTTAAAAAAAAAATCAAAGAAAAAGGTTTAGTTGTTTTAATTGACTTGGTATTTCACCAGAGCTCCGCTCTTCAACACTTTTAAAGGCGGTGAATCATCCAGCCAATTCCGGTGGTTTATAATAGCTAAAATTGAACTATAATTTTTGATATTTTTTGTTTTAATTTTGTGACTGCGGTTGCAAAGTTATTCAACAAATACAAAAAGATATCCCCTGACAAAAATTTTTTGGAAACTCTGAGTTTTGTTCTTCCCACCAAAACTACAGTTCTCTAAACTATTAGGCCTATTGTAGTTTTGGCGGGAAGAACAAAACTCAGAGTTTCCAAAAAATTTTTGTCAGGGGATATCTTTTTGTATTTGTTGAATAACTTTGCAACCGCAGTCACAAAATTAAAACAAAAAATATCAAAAATTATAGTTCAATTTTAGCTATTATAAACCACCGGAATTGGCTTGATGATTCACCGCCTTTAAAAGTGTTGAAGAGCGGAGCTCTGGTGAAATACCAAGTCAATTAAAACAACTAAACCTTTTTCTTTGATTTTTTTTGGTCTTTACCGTACATTCGGGAGAAAAATATACATATAAGTAAAAACATAGAAAAGTCGGTGCGTAAGTGTAAACAAATTACACTCATTATCGTGCTGTATCCTGGGACAAAATTTGAGCTGATCTGTGCTGCTCCAGAAGTCGCAAAACCAATCAATTTATCAATTTTAAAGCTCAAATAAAATGAGTTTTAGTCAAACGCAAACTTCGCTTTCAGGCTGATTTCTGAAGAAGTTGACTTCAAGAATTTAACATTGTTTTTACTATAAGTGTATTTACAACAAGGTGTAAAGATTAAGCTGAAAAATATCAATTTAAACATTGCTTTTACTATATTTACAACAAGATGTAAAGACCATAAATAGGAATCTGCCAAGAGATGAATCCTTAGCTCCTGAAAAAGTTTGTACTGTATTGTTTGGTAGAGGTAGACTCAAAATAACTATGAAACGTCACACGGCTTGCTGCGTGTGCCAATATTGCACAAGCAACTCGTGTCTGTGCGCCGCAAATCTTGAGACCGCTGGCTGGAGATCGCATGCGTCTGGATTAGGTAAAAAAAACTTTGCAAGTAAGTAGTGGAAAACATTCTTTGTTATTGAAAAAAATGCGATAAGAAATCAAATTTTTGTAAAACTTTTTCCGCTCTGTTTCCAGCTATCTGCTTTTGAAGTCACTTTTATCAAAACTTCAAACCCCGCCCTCTGCTGACAAAAAGAATTCTTGTTCAGCTTAAAGGTTCTACACAAATGACGCTCTCTTAGCAATCCTTTTCCAGCCAATCACTGCTCGGATTTTTCCTATAGCCATTCCTTTTCCTGCACTCTCTATTCTGACGATTCTTCTTGACAAACAACTGATGAAAAGCTTCGAAAACATTAACATTTTAATCAAAGTGTTGGAAAAAGTTTTTATTTGAAAAAAGACTGTCATTTGAAAGAAAAAAAATTTTTGGGAAGAAAAACGTTTTTTTGTAGAAAAAAAATGTTTTTTTGGAAAAAAAAACTTTTTTTCGGAAAAAAACTTGTTTTTGTGAAAAAAAATCTTTTTCTTGAAAAAAAAATTTTTTTGGAAAAAAAATATTTTTTTTTGAAAAAAAATTTTTTTTGAAAAAATTTTCAAAAAATTTTTTGAAAAAAATTTTTTTTTACCTCTGGCGCCTAAAAGTCTCGGCGCATAAAAGTCCCTGCGCCTAAAAGTCCCGGCGCCTAATCGGCGGCGCCTAAACGTCCCGCGCCTAAACGTCCGCGCCTAAAAGTCGTAGACCCAGACGACCCTTTTGCCTCCGACAGTTGGAAACTCTGTCCCGAAATCTCTGGCTAAAGTTTACTGTGCATAGTTCGTTTTCTTTGTTTTGCAACTGAAGTTCGCATTAAGTTAATAAGCTATACAAACGAGATAGGTGACGTGATTGATATCTATTTCGTGTAAGGTTTTTAATTTGCTCAACGTTGGATTTGACCACTGATTTGTCGGCTGCGTGGTCGAAAGCGTAAAGGCTTCGTTTTGACGACAACCCTAATCGCAATATCTTGGTTCAACCCGCACCCTGGTCATGTTGCTGCGTTTTTGGATTTTGCGATGATTATCTTTGCTTGGTGGCTTCAAACAAGCAGCAAATTTACGTGGGAGAAAGTCAATCGTAAACCGAAAAGCTTGAAAAATATAGTCAGCTCCTAAGTGGGTAAGCTATTCGTCCAAAATAAATTTTTGGCAAAAATTCCAAAAAAGGATGAATCTGGATCAATCAATTTAATTGATTTCACTTTTTCATTGTTTGCAATTTGACAATCGTAAAAAAGGCTGAATGTAGTATTTTACGAATTTGCTGATAATAATAGACATCAATGTAGGCATTTGAAATCTTCTGCACATGAGAAAATAGGGAAACCTTTAGACATAAACTGTAATCCAGAGTTCCAAATAGGCCAACTAGTTTAGGCTCGAACCCGAAAACATAAGCCCGAACCCGAAAAATGATTTGAAGTCATAACTCGGCCCGAAAAGCCCGATAGTTAAGTTGGGTCTTAAAAACTTTACCACACGGTTAATTGCTCCATTTATTTTCAATATTTAGTTTGCTGTGACTAAATTACTGATATATTGCGTACTAGAAAGTTTGGTAAGATTTGATTAACTCACAGCTAGCCAAAATTAAAGTGAAAGCAAACGAAAAAAAGATTTCAGCATCGAAAAGGGTCATCATTAGTGTAACATGAAATAATAATTGTATTGATGCCGAAATCTTCGTTCAGTGTTGCGAAGTTATTTTGGTTATGTTTTTATAGCGCCTAAAACAAGAGAAATCTGGCACCCGAATTAAGTCCGACATTTTATCAACCGTAAGCCCGAACCTGACCCAAAAAGCCCGGCCAGACTTACATTTCTGTTGCATCTCTGCCATTAGCAGTGTCAAGTTTTGCAATTTTGGATTGGGTTATGAACTAAATAGTAAGAATTGCGTTGCGGACTTATCAAATTTTGTAATTGCGAAATTGTGTTGCGAACTTCAAAAATTCATCAATTTCGGAATTGCGATGCTGACTTCCTTACATGAAACTCGGATTGCGGAACAGCGGACTTGAAAAAAAATTGGGGATCCCAACACTGTAGTCTACTGTAAATTATACGAGTAGAATTTTAATCAAATTTGTCGATTCAAATATATCTTTAATTAAACTTTGACACGCTAGAATTTGACGAATCTTTTTTTCGTTTCCATCATTTTTGTGTGGTCTATAGGGAAGCGTTACTCAGTTGGTTTGTTTGTTGTAGTAAAATGGAGTTTAGTGAAGCATTAGGAGATGTAGAACGTATAGGTGTACTGCAATAAACCATCCACTTTGCTTCACTGAGTTTTCTGTGATCAACTAGCTTTTATTCCTTTTCTGAATGAGTTTTTCGCGTTATTTTATCAATCCCCTAATTTGAATAAAACCTTGAAATAATTTCTTTCCGTGCTTTTTTTTTCGGCCAATTTCCGGCAGCTAAGATGCAGCTCTGTGCAAACTAACATTTAATGAATGCTCCTTACCCCCTTACCAAATGGTAGGGTTGAAGAGCCTGTCAATCTTGAGAGAAAATAACTACTAATGATTTATTTATCAAGGTGGACTCAAGCCAAAAAGTCGGAGGCTTCTTCGCAATTACAGCAATGCATTATCTCGTGTTTGAACGAGGGTGATCGCTTCAATGTAAAATCGATGGCCATTCCGGCAATTAGCTGCGGTGTTTTTGGAGGAAAATCGAAAGACTGTGTTCCTATTATAGTGCGAGCAATTCGTCAGTTTTTTGAAATTCACTCAACCACACCCATTCAAGAGGTTAGCTCGTAAATTTTTTTGGCTTTTATTTTTTAATGCATGCTGTTGTTTGGGTTTGCAGTCGCCGAATGTGATGGGGGCTGCTAAGGTTGCCTTTTCGCATTCTTTCCTCTATCATTCAATAGATTTATTTCGATTTTACTTTCTCAAAAACGGGGTAGCATTGCCGTGGAGATATATTTTATACAGCAATATTCTAATTCAACTATTATCAGTCCATGTTCTTAGATTTACGCTTTGAAGTTTAGAATTTATTGCCAACTTTTAAATTGTTTACATTTACCCCTGATGATCCCATTTACGGGTGAAACAGACTGTTGGGTTTTAAAGGTTTTCAATTTTGTAATGTTTTAGTACTGTGGTAAAAGACTGTACGTTGTTATGATGGATTAATGTTCCGGTCTATAAGCCAAAAGAACTTTTGTTTGTAAATTTTGTTGTTGTTTTTGGAAGAAGTATGCATACATCCTCCGCTGATTTTCGTGTTGTAGATTCTGCCTTAATAATTTTAAATTAAAATTCGCAAACCAATAGCCTCAAAATTTTGTCGCGCTTGCTTATTACTTATATTTCAGATTTATTTGATTGAATTAAATGTGGTGGAAATTCTTCAATGTTTTGTTGCGGAGGTTAAAAACATTTCGGGTCTTCTTGTGCTTGCATCTAACGAAGTAAGTAAATTTTTTCCTCTATCTAGCTCATTACTGCGGCTAATTTAAGAAAACATATTTTCATTTTTTTATATAACGTGCCACTTTAAGTCGATTTTGTAGACCTTATCAAAATCAAAAATACGGTGATTGGTGAATGAATTTAAAGCTTTCTGAAATTTTGGGGTTTAGAAACAATTACTAAAGATGCTTTCAGTAAAGTTATCAACCACAAAAATTCTTTCATTTAGTCTCACATTTTCCTTCAGCTGTTTTAAAGTCCTGCTTTTAAATCGTATCGCTTAAAAGTCCTAAGACCGTGTCAGATATGAATCAACGCACAAAACAGCTTTTGCCTTAACCTGCTCACTATTAGCGAGTGTAGAGAAAAGTATTTTGCATAATGTTGTGTCAGATGCCAACGCTTCGTTTTTCGACATCAGGCATTCCCCACGAAAGGTTTCCGATGTTTTTGGTGGCGATTTCGAGAATGCAAAAAATCGAAACTTTGCCCAATTTCGGTTGGGTTTTAGCTGATAGCAATCTAAAGTTTTATGTATTTTTTTGTTTTTTTTTTAATTTGTTCAATTTACAAATATTAACATCTATAATCAGTAATCACTAATTATAAAATATATCAATAACAATTTGCATTGGTTTTCAAAAAGTGTTTCCAGGCTTCACTTTCTTCAACTTCATCGGCCCCTCCTCATTTTCCTTCTTCGCCATCTGTTCAATCTTCAAGCACTAAACGGCCTACGTCGCCAGAAAAAATGATAATCACGTTAAAGCAAGGCGATATATCTGATGTAGCGGTACGTGTTAATTTTATAATTTTTTTACATCTTTATTGCGAAGCAGAAACCAGCTAAGTCACTAAAAACGGTGGTAATTTTTATTTTTCGGAGTGTTTTGACTTCATTTTAAAGCAACCTAACGCAGAATTACAAATTTTGCCTTCGAAATACTTTCAATGAGAAGGCCGAAAGTTTTTTAAAATCTAAATTTTACGAGTACCTAACTCTGCTTAGCAACCGAGTTCAAATTTGATTAAAAACTTGTGTAGTTTTTTTTTGTTTTTGTTTTCGTCACAATTCTAACGAACTAAGTTTTCCGAAAATTTAATTTTGAAAGTTTTCATTTTAAGCAGGGCTTTTTTCAGTTTTTAGTGAAGTAGTTATCACAATTTTTTTCGCAACTTTAGAGTCTTGCTTGTCGCTAAACTTTCTTCTGGCATTTTATCACAAAAAAATTAAATTAATTTTTTTAGACCGATGTCGTAGTAACTTCATGTGCACCGAACACTTATCGAAGTTGTGCTGGCTCTGTGACTTCAAGAGCTTTATTGCAAAAAGCTGGCAATTTCTTGCAAGTATGTTGACTCTTTAGAACGTATATTGTATTGCAATGACAGTAAATCACGCTTTCTCGTTTATGGCGCATTTTTTTCGTTTTTGATTTTTGTTTTGAAAAACAATGCACAACTGCAGAAGAGTACAATTATTGGGGATCACCAGTAGATAGAAAGAAATATTTTCGACACTGCAAAGCATACTGTAGCTCACAGAGTCCAGAATAAAAAAATTTATACGGGTACATAAAGTATATAAAAACGATTGATCAAACAACAAGTAAATCTAAACTACTGGTTATTGTGATCTCCTCATTCGTGGCGGTTTACTCAATATGAAACTGCAGTTTTTACGTTTGTTTAGTTAGAGCAGCTTGTTAAACATCAGGTAATTGTGTCACAGAGTAATAATAATTGTTCTAATTAAATTTCTATTCACCTAGTTGCCTTGACCAGGAGATCGCGAAGGGACCTTGCGATCTTCGAGTCAAGCTGCCACCTGCCCATCTGTCTACCACACACGGTGGAGGCTTCACACTGTACCTTTTATTGCTGAACATCAAGCAGGGAAGCTGTCAATACCAATTTTTAATAGTTTTAAGTGTGACCCCACCAAGAATCGAAACTCTGTCAATCGTATCAGTAGAAGACGCTATTAGTGCATAACCAAATTACTATTTTGGGGTGCAACTACTGCTTACAATGGCTTTGGTTTTTAAGCGAGAATGTAACCAAGCTTCAGAAGCTGATTTGCCACTTTTCAACGTCATGCAAACACATGGTTACAAGCTTAAGTGTAAAGAGGTTAGTGATAAAAAGTTTAAGTTCTGATTTGTAGTGAGCAATTGTGCATATACATTCTACAACATCCCATTATGAAACAGTAGTTCTTCCACTCTTAGCCACAAGTATTGTGTTTTCAACTCCCATCTTTTATCTAAGCAAGCCTTAGGCATTTTAGAACGAAATTTTTGTAAATGTTCAAAAATTTTTCCGGCAACGTTTTGAAAAATAATGCTTGAAATAAACTAACAACTTTTACTGTCCGGATTTTTTGTTCACGTTATCGAAGTTATATTTTTTAAACCGTTTCGTTATTTTGATCATTATTTTAAAAGTCGATTTTACTTGAAAACGATCGTTCTTCTGCTTCCGTTATAACACAGTACACGTAGTAGGTAGTAAATAAAAAATAAACTCGACAGCAATTTGGAAGCAGTTAAGATAGAGTGGAGTTGTCAATCATCGTTAGAAATTATATTAAAATATAATTTGCTTAGATTCTCGTTCTTTTAATATAAGTTAAGTTTTTATGATTATTTTAAATAGTATCATTGTTTTTTTTGG
This sequence comes from Trididemnum nubilum, assembly GCA_963965965.1. Classification (NCBI taxonomy): domain Eukaryota; kingdom Metazoa; phylum Chordata; class Ascidiacea; order Aplousobranchia; family Didemnidae; genus Trididemnum; species Trididemnum nubilum. Next base: position 20,680,626 of record OZ014472.1, read on the forward strand.
CAAAGTTTACTGAACATACCTTGTTGGAGGTAAAATCGATTTTGCTTGTAGCATGCTGTCGAGCCGACGAAATTCAATTATTTTATGTAACACCCTATTTGGCAGTGCTACGATTGGTCTGAAATAAATATGTTTTTGAGGATTGCGATATGTTATAGGATTGCGATGATCGATTCGGTTGTGTAATTTCCAACTATCTCTGATGTGGAAAGATTGAAGATTATTGTTTGTAGTTAGGTTGCAACGGTCCGTGCTAATTATTATGGTTGCATGAAAATAAGCCAAAGGATTTTAACAACGCTTTGTAACCTCTTATTTGCTACTTTTTCCTGCTTTTGCAGGTTTTTCATGTTTTGTTGGGGGAATACGACGGGTCAAATAAGAAGCAGTTTCTATCTGCAATACGTAAATGCTTGGTGGAAGCGGATAGAAAGGGTTTCACTAGTATTGCGTTCCCTGCAATTGGATCTGGTGGAATGAGATATCCTCATAAAAAGCTCGCTACTTGGTTTAAAAAAGAGTTTTTCTCTTTTCAAGGAAGCAGTTTAAAAAATATTGATATAATTATTCATCATAGTGATGCAAATTCTATCAGAGTAAGTTGGAGGCTTTGTAGTGATCGTTGTCTACGTGGCCTAATTTATTATTTTTATTTTTTTTTTGCTTTCGTTATCATTCTGGTATTGATTAGAGATTGAATTTTTATAGCAGTTACAAGTAATGAATCTACTCGGGATCTTGACTATCAAAATCTTCAATCGTCGTTTTGCTATCTTCATTTTATTTTGTTGTTTTAAATTTGTTCAAACAGCATCTTGCTGACTGTCATGGCCTATTTCTTTTAAGCTGAAGTCAACACCATACTATTCAGAAAAGTCGTGTATGGATAGATTGAACTGATTGCGGAATATTAACGACATTCAGCCAAACATGATTATGTTTTGCTATAAGTTGTGTGCTATTTAACGCTTAATTTGTCTTATTGTTAGGCTTTCTCACAAGCTTTCGGTTTGTCTTCTTTTCCCACGTCTTTCTATGGTGGCAGTATGACAAACACAGCTCACAACCTGATCCCATTTCAAGCCCATTCCACGTCTAACATAACTGTTGTTGTGAAGCAAGGCGATATTTTAACAACTACTTGCGATCTATTGGTGTGTCCCACAGCGACGAACTATAATTTAGCCAGTAAGGCCTTCTTGATATTTTAATGGACAGTTTAAAATTTTTTGAAAGGTATTCTAAGGTTCAATTTTTTCATGTTAAAGCTGTAATGCGTATTCATAAAGATTTTTTTAAACACTTTTTTCGATGACAGTAAATTAGTCGAATCAGTGTTCCCAGCGAGAGCGCCTTAGATAACTCCTGATTTTTTGGAAAAAACGTCACGACAAATTTTCCACAAAAACATCCAAAAACCGGTGTAAAAATGAGCTGGAAACTTTTTTCGCTAACACCTTTTGTTCATCGTTTTTCCGAGTAGATTTGCATGGAGACCATGTTACTTTTTTTGAGACACCTCTTTTCTAATCGTTTTTCCAAGAGATAATTGTTATAGATCTTATTTTTGAAGTTAACCTCTTTCCCAGCATCTTTTTTTTGAACGTGCCCCTTTGTTTGCATAATTTACAACTGATGTTCATAAAAAAAAACATACATCAGATCCCGAGTCAAAAACATAGCTGGGACTTCAAACTGGCAATGTTTAAGATTTTAGATAATATAACTCTTGAATAAAAGTTTAAATGATATAGAGTAAAATCAGTCTGTGGTTGATAACAGTGTTTTAAAAAGTGCCCAATATCGAAGAGTTGGAGCGAATATCACAGCAAATTACCTTAGTAGTTTTAATGCTTTAGTAGATTATCTCAGTAGTTAGTAGATTACCACAGCAGAGGATCACCATTTCGGAGCAAAGAATATGAGTTTAGCACTTAGTTTGATCTGAAAAATTAGAGCCAAAAATATATGAAACATATTTGAATTAGAAACGTTTCGGTTTATTCTTTAACCATTATCAATCTTATTCAAATTGAAACGTTTCAAATTCAAATATGTTTCATTTATTTTTGGCTCTAATTTTTCCGATCAAACTAGGATCACAATTGTTTTAATGTTTTTGCACTGCGGTAATCTGCTGTGATAGCGTGAAATAATTGACTTGTTTACGTTAAAGACTTGACACAACCGGTCTTGGTACATGGCCGGAAGCTTACAAAACTCCAGTTAGGTATAAATCCTTTAGTAAGTTCAAGTTTGTTTATTGACACCACTAAATAGATAAAAATTCAAAAACAGATGAAACAGAGTACGTATAGAATTACTGTTAGAAAAGGAAGTAGCGCCTGAGTGACAGCGAAGGGACTTTGAGGTCTTCGAGTCTGCAGATCTTCGAGATTATTAGCATCAAAAAGAAAAACGGTTACACTTGACGTTGGTTAAGCTTTTTGGTTGAGGGATTTTTTGATCTCTCGTGCGATTCCACAACAGCAAAAAGAAATCATTATCTTGAATATTTTTAAGAACATTGTACTGAGAAATTAATAAGTTACAGAGTATTGACTGTATCCATTCCAGAATCTAAGAGGCACAAACAAAACTATGATTAAAGGTGCATTTAAACTGGACGCGAAGCAACGCGAGGCAAAGGTTGGCGAGCCAACCTTCGCGAGTGGTCGCTTACGTTACTCGCGAAGTTTGCCAATCTTCGCAAGTGGTAGCTAATCTTCGTGACAGATCGCTTCATAGGCTAATTTTAATAACTTACCGGTACTTTTAAAATGTATTTAATGAGCAGAAAGCATTGATACTTTATTATTGAACCGCTATTATAGTAATCAGGTTCTGTTTCGTCATAGCGCGCTGGAATTAAAACGAAGATTGAGTTTGTATTATGTTATCACGCAATAACCGTGAAGAAGAGTCCAGACTAATAGCCTAGGTCACAAAACAATTTTGAGAAAAAAGTTTGTAAAGTATAAGGGAAAAACGAAGTACAGTGGATCGATTTTGGAAATGAAAAAACTAGTCCTTTTTTCAAAAAGAAACCAGTACTTAGCCTATTTAAAAGCTATCAATGCTTTGTTTAGATCCTTCCACTGAAAACTTGCCATAATCTGTTTTGACGATGACAGTTCTGGGTTTTAATGCAGAAACGCAAAAAGCTGGAAGCACATGTCAAAAGTTCTCTTTAGGTGTTTACTCAGTTAACAAATCCTTGAACGCTTTTACCATCCATGTCTCATTATGGTAGTGGTAGATCAACCGGCATCTTGTAGAGTGTAGACCAATAGGCTAGTCTGCAGGTACATTTAAAACATAAACTATGTTGTTTTTTTGATGTGATTTTCCTTTTTCAGGCAAGCATGTTATGATATCTGTAGACTAGTAAGCTTAAACAGTTGTTTGTGTTTGCTATTTAGTGCTGTTTATGAAGACTCCCAATGTTAACGCTATGAATCACTCTGAAAGCTAGATTTGTCATCAGTTATGTAGTGGATTTTTTGCTTATTGTGCAATGGATTGCTGTGTTGATTTGCTGTAGAAAGTAAAAAAACATTGCAGTTTTGCATGATTTGACACTATCATCGAAGGACAAGAATTTAGCACAGTAATACCAGCAGTTGCTTTAAGGAAAAGTCAGCCTCTAAAACTACGTTTGGTTTTTTACTCGCTAGCGGAGCGCTTATCGATGTTTAGTGCGAAGTTAAATGCTTTCGAGAGCATTTTATTAGTTTTGATTTTCTTGCGGTGCCAGTAGTTTGCGACGGTCGCGTTCACCTCAAAGGGCTTCGCTCCAAACCACCGTTTGTAAGATTACAGACAAATTTATAGCTGTAAGGTCAAGCCCCCTCTTCTTAGCAAGTTTTTGGGTTATGCCCCTGACAAAAAAAAAACATTTGGATTTTTATGTGAAAATTGTTACTCAAGCATCTGAATAAAAGTGTTGTTAGTTCTCACATTTTCATGTAACTGACGCTTCCTTCCCCAGTCCGATTATTATAAACGCTGTATCAAGTTTTTTGTTTAGTGGTGACTAATCAGAATGGAACAATATTAATCAACTTTCTTGGCAGCTACTTGTCTACCAATAACAGTTACCTCAGCAAAAAAATAGAACTCACTTTCTACTAGTTAGATGCATATTGGCTTTCTAGTTCTATTTGATTACACTGACTGTAATTGTAATGATTAAACTTCAGACTTAAAGTTGTTTACTTAATCACTTTATTCACCATGTAAAGCAGTTAAAATTATAAGAGACAGTAAAAATGTTTTGAAATTCACAAACAACTAAATTCAGATATTGCACAAAGACACAGTAAATGAATATTTAACACACTTGACATTTCTATTTTCATCACATAGGACTGTAGTGAAAAATTACTACAATAATCTTGGTTATAAAACTTGAGGGAGTCCAAAACCATTGCTTCCAGTTGAACTTGATCACTGTCACAAACCTTCAGAAACAAGAAGACTTACTTTTAGGATGACATTCAGAAGAAAAAATTCCATGTTTGTAGCTATTCAAAGAAGTAGATTACTAATTAGGCCAATCCAAAAGTTCATAGAAATTTTTTGTATCTATCTAGCTCTTGTATGTAGCTTGAAACCAATTCTAACTACAGTTTTATTCACCAAGTTGGCTTGGCCAAGTAGACAGAGAAAAAACTTTTGCGAATTTTCCAGTATTTAAGCAATTGTTCAATTGTGGTTACTTTTAAAACCACAAGCTAACAAACAATGAGTAAAAACACTATCAATACATTCAAAACTAGCCTGTTGGTGGGTTATTTTATATTCTGAAAAAAAAACACCATGTTAGTTGAAGACAAAAAGCAAAAGCTGCTCAGCCAAAAGAACCACCTCTACAGTAGACTGATACAATAGCTTCTGCTATGCTGCATAGAATAAAAAGTTTTGTTTTAAAAGCTTGATGATGCCGTGGGGCTAGGCCTACTGCTTTGGTGAATTCATTATAATGAAGCTCTGAGATCAAGCATAGCTGTGAAAAATCCCTCTAGGATTTCAGTCTTAGCTGTCTAGATATCATAGTAACTTGGCCAAATTAACTTGGCTAGCCTAGGGCTATCCCGAATCTAACTTTGCCAACAACCTACTCTTTGGACTGATATATAGGCGCTAAACCATACAAATATATATAATTTACATTATTTTCTAGCAAACTGCGATCGTAAAAATCCGATCAGTGATTTAGTAGGTTATCTTACTACAGCCTGCAAGTAAGCGATGTTGTGCAACTGCTCGCGAAGGTTGCGACCGGTTGCAACCTTTCGTGAGCTGTCGATGGCGTCAAATTTGGGTTGCTTCGCATCTAGTCTAAACGCACCTTAACAGCTTAAGGCAGCTTTTACCGATCACGCGTATTTACGTGGCAGAAATACGCTTGTTATTTGACTGCATGCATTTGCCTTTTTTTCTTTTTTTGCATTTACATTGAAAAAGATATCACGCTTATTTCCGATGGTAAATACGCGTGATCAGTAAAAGCCGCTTGAAGACATGCTGTTTCGTAATCGACTTTCATTTTCCATTCCTAGTCAGTATAGTTAACACTACAAGTATGAACGTGAGCGTAGAAAGACAAATTATTGTAAACTAACCAGATCATTACTGAAATATTAAAATCTTAACATAATGGAAAATATTAATCACAATATTACAAGAGAAATACCATCATGCTTATGACAGGTGTTTCGTCAAATCTCAAAACTCGTCAGATTATTAAATCTTATATTACAGAAGGAAAGTTTTCGAAACAAGTACTTATGTGTGCTGGTGGTGGCAATATACTCTCTCAGTGTCAACACAACCCGATTAAAACAGCTGCTAATGACATGTTCAGAGTGACTGATGGTGGTAGTCTTGGTTGTAAATGCATTGCATTCGTTCCTCCACCCAGTTCCACCAATCACATATACTCAATCATTTGCCACATCTTGTATTGGGCTGATCAAACATCACAAAGAATGCAATCTATTGCGTTTCCTGCTCTTTTTACAGGTCAGTAAATTTTCGGTATTTTTAAAGCGGCATTCAAGCCAAGGTTTTCACTGTTGACCAAAATGTTGGGGTAAGCCTAAAATACATTCTCACCAAATTTTGTTTGTCTATATATTCCCGTTTTTATGATACTACAGTTCCTAATTAACAGTTTTTGTATTACTTCAGTGTTGCCATTTTGTTAGTGTTTTGACAGAAGATTTACTTTTAAAAAGCTGGCTTATAGTTGCTTGATAAGTAGCTATTTTACGATTTAAACTCTTTGCTTTACCATTACCGAGAATTAAGAACGTGCTGTAACTTGTTGAAGTTCTGTTTCTGATTGGCAACCCCAGCAAAATTTCTAAAGGGAAATTTAAAGCTGCTATATCTCGCACACTGGAGGTCATAGAAAGCTCAAACTTAGTCAAGTTAGTTTTTGATCTGCAAAAAATTCTTGACTTGAATGCTTTTTTTTAAACTAAGTTTGACTGGAATCGGTATTTTTAACTTCATATCTTTCAAACGATAAGGCGCAGTATCAACAACTAGCTTTTACCATGTTTATTTTCATACTGTAAGGCGCCCCGAAATATTAGACGCATTAGACTCTAATAAAGGCCTGAAAAGCTCTTGAATGAAATCATGAAAAGGAAGTATAACCTGATCCATAGATCAGGCATGTCTGATTATAAGAAGAGCATTAAGTTTTTTTTTAACAGTAATAAGTATTTTACGTGCGCCGTATGGTCCGAAAAATATGGGTCTTTAAATTACTTTAATGTTTTCTCAATCTGATCGCTTTCTTATCATGTTTTAGTAAAGTTTCTTTTTGAAGCTTTTGCTTCATCATTTGCAACGTATGAATTACATTGACACTTCCTTTTTGCTTTTGCCTTATAAGTTGTTTTTTTGTAATGTAAGATGGCTTTCATTTGCTACTGATGTGATCACAAAATTTTAAAACCGTATTTGTGATGCGTAACACGACGTTTTTGCGTCAAATGTGCGAGGCTTAAAATTATTTTCGACTTCTTATAAACAGTTATAAAACAACTTTTTTTTGTTTTTTGCAAAAATGAACAGTAGAAATCGTTTGCAAGAAGTTTATCAACGTTACATCGACGTTATGTCAGTATTTATGTTGAGTATTTTACACCCTCAAGATCGACTATCTTTGCGATGCTATTGCTATACAATTGCACACCAATGCAAAGGGAAGTTCTTAATTACCTTGAATCTTTGTTTGTTGTTTTTTTTTGTTTAAAATACTAAGGTAAAAGCCCTGTTAGACTAAAAGATTAGACGCGAAACGCAGAAGGTAGTTCGCTCTGGGTGTGCACTATTTTGTTCAATACAGCGCGGGGAAACTTTTTGTAAATAACTTGAAACTAAACTTGTTGATTCAGTTTGTTGTGCAGAACAGTTAATATTACGCCGTTTGGATGGTTAAGCGCAGAGTTTTGTAAAGTTTTAACTGCAGAGTGAGGATTAAAGTTACTCGGTTGTTATTTGCCTTTCAAATTTTGTGAAGCAATCAACTTTTGGTCCATCAGTTCCGACACACAAACACCGCCACATCTAAATGGAGAAGAATAGAGCCAATGGCGTTGTACATTTAGTTTCATCATCATTTTGCCCCAGGAATGTGCTTCCTTCTGTTCCCGGAGCCAAGCAGATGTTCTCGGTTTTTGCAGCCTAGTCGCCATCTTTCACGATCTTGTTCATCCAATCTTTGCAAACCTCTGGCAATCATGTCACATTTCAGAACTTCTTTCCATCGCTGTTTTGGTCTTCGTTTTTTTGTCCCTTCAACTTGTAAGTGTAGTGTCTTTATTGTGATTCTTTCTTCATCCATTCTCTCCACATACCTCAACCATTGCAACCTTTGCTCTTTCAGAAACTCTTCCAATCTCTCTACACCCGTTATTTGACGAATCGTTTCATTGTTTATTTTAATTTTCAAGGTTTTCCCACATATCATTCGCTGCATTCGTATTTCTGTAGTCTTCGACTTCCTTTCATCTTCCACTCTCAATGTCCAACATTCAGCACTATAAGTTAAAACATTTCTCACATAGCTTTTGTATAAGGTGCCTCTAACCTTCAATGATATGCTTTTTCCGCATATAACATTCGAAACCTCTTAAAATTTTCTCCATGCTGATCGAATCCTTGATGTCACAGCCTCCTGAGCTCCTTCTTCCGTTCTGAGTACATCACCGAGGTAAGAAAACTAGTCCACCACTTCTATTTTGTCTCCGTCCAAGCTTATCATTTTATCTTCATCTTGAAATTGGGAAAAAGCGATATGGGTGCAAACGCAACTCACTATACTCTTATTGTGTTTTGAAAATAATCTGATTCTCAATTTCTTGTCGACTAAGCTTTTAATTTTGAAGTATTTGAGTTCTGTTTCTTCAATAAAACTATCTTTTCCAATAGCAAACAGATAATTGTATTTAAATAAAATGTCTGATTTCCAATAAAACAAAATAAAAAGTTCTGTTTACCATTTAACTGAAAATTTGGAATGAATGTAAAACTCAAATCTGTTCTGTAACTCTATGAGCCCGAGATTACCTTGACCAATCAGCACAAGGCAACTCATGCTCACGCTATGCTGATCAGCCAATGGAATCTCACCATGCATGGCCACGAAGCTCCAGAACAACACAAAAAGCAGCGGAAAAGTAATTAAACAAAAATCAACGCTTTTGTCCGACTTCATGAAGGACCACAACAGAACGAAGAACTCGCGCACTCTTCTTTCTGCCGCCGCAAAATGATACACCAGGGTTGCATTTTTTGCAAGTAAATTCTTTCTGGTTAAACTTCTATGAATTCCAGAACTTCGTTTGTGCACTCAGAATTGACATTTTGTATTACTGTACAGAGTTCCTTCCCACTTCTTTGCCACATACAGAGCAAGAATACTTTCAATATTGCATTTGTACAAAATTTCGTTTAGCATTACCTTTGGTGACCGCGCATAATGCTTGCCTATAGACAAATGCCACCTAGCTTCGTTTTTCATTTACATTAAAAAAAAGATTATTTCGAACTAAATCGTGCATTTTTAGGCAATATCGGGTTTCCCAGCAATGTAGTAGCTCAGGAAATGGCCAGGGCTTTTGAACACTACGAGGCCTTGCAATTAACCATTGAGGTGGTGGTATTTGAATCTCCCAAACTGCCAGTGTTTCAAGCTGCTATGGCGAAGTTTAGTGCTACCTCCAACTATTCAGCACACAGCACTCCGAAAATTTCTAAACCTGCAGCTACAACAGGAAGTTTATCTTCCATTGCATCCATCATTCCAATGCAACACGCAGTTAACACGAGCTCGTGTTCTGTCACTTTGCGCCTGGCTTCGAACGACGTAGCTAACATCACGAAGGTAAGTATTAAAATTTTACTTTCTCAATGAAAAGTGTGCGGGTCTTACAGCATTTGGGGTCTGACGCTGTCTGGTGGCAGGAGGATAAATATGAACGACAACACTCTGCGTAAAATCGTGAACATACGAGAATATTCTTAGTTTGTTTTAACCTACTAGCGACTTGTAAGCTTGTAAGGCGTCACGCCGGGCGCAGCTAATTTCTGTTCTACGTAAACTAGAAATACGCTTGTACACCCACAATTTTCTCGGTGAAGACCTTGTCTACAACGGGTGTAAAGTCGTGTACGTGTACGAGCTTATTTAGTTTACGTCAGCCTACCGGCAGCTAGTTCGCTGGTATGGACGTACGTCGGGCGTACCTAATTTCTGTCTGAAATGGACTAAAAATACGCTGACGATTTTACGCACAGTGTAAACCATGCTTAAAAAAGTGTTACTTATTGATTCAACAGAATGGATAATAATTTACGAAGTACCATTTTATAAGTTCCAGCATGCATTAGTAAAATTTGTGTACATCCATTTTTCTGATCTTGATTTAATCATTATTTTCCACTGCTGAGTTATTTTGCCAGCAGTGATAGGGTCGATCACGGACCGGAGCTGTATTGTGTTACTTTTATCAAAGCCGGAAAGGAATAGTAAATTGGATGAGATTAGATCTTGCTGACTGGTAGTCGACACATGTTGTTTTAGATATCTGCTTTTGCAATCTTAATTTTTTTCGAAACAAAATCGACATATTTTGGTTTCTGCTTGACAGAGATCGCTACCAAACTTTTAAAAATGTGTTTCCAATATTATGACTATGCTTTCGTAGCTTTCACAACGAAATCTTTTTAAAGTGAATCGTTTCGTGTTCGGACAAAAAATAGTACTGCTGGGTAGTTTTATCGTTATTTTTTTTTTTAAGTTTTATATTTTTATGTTAAAAGATGGTTGGAGGTTTTCTTGCTTTGCCACAAGTCCAGGTTAACTACGCCTTAAGGCCAAGCGGTAGCCTGGGTTTGTCGTTGCTGATGAGAACAGAAAAATACTTGATGTAAACAATTTGTTGACAAACCCGTGTTTGTGGCTGCGCGGCAGACTAGCAGCACTCTGCAGCAGCCTGGTCGCCATTCCAAGAGCCCAACCCAAAACAAAAAAAGGCAATTGGCAGAAACACACAAGTCGACTATTTGTACGAGTCGTGACGTATTGCCACGTGGTGCAATAACAACTAAAAATGATAGAAACGGGGTCCAAACTCTAGATCTACCACAAATGGCTATGGATTTGGAATTTTAAAATATCACAACTATGGTTGACGCAAGGCGGTTCGCAATGTTGGCAAGTTTGAAAAAGTCGCCCAGTACCACTTGTTACCGTACTTCAGTAAGCAGTAATTAAAATTTTTAGAATCGTGATTTTAGCTCGGTTTTTGTTGCTAAAAATTCAAATAACAGTCGGACTTCAGATTGTTTTAGCCTTTTTTTCTGGCTAGGATTGGGATGGTGTCAACTGCGTAGGAGACACTCTATTTAGTTTAGTTATAGTTTCTATGCACTCTCGAAAACATACTTTTAGTGGATGCTCAATTCGACTGGAAAGGTTAATTCGTGGAATTGTTTACGTCAGTGGTTCTCAACCAGTGGGCCATAGAGCATTTTGTGGTGGGCCACAGAGCTATTTGAAAAAATGGCTATTTGGTCCAAAAAAGTTTTGTTTTTGCAAAAACTCGCGCATTCCGACGCGATGACCTTTTATTTTTTATTCGAGGATCGTCTGAAAAGTGGCAAAAAAATCGCTGATTGCGACGCGATGACCTTTTTTTGGACATCGTTTAAAACATAGAAAAAAAATCACGGGCTCCGACGTGATAACTTTTTTTTTTTTTGAGATCGTTTGAAAGTTCGCAGGAAATCGCGGGAAAGGGCCATGAAGAATATTTTCAAAATGAAAATGGGCCACGGTTACAAAAAGGTTGAAAACCCCTGGCTTACGTCAACTACCGCCTGTAGACTCGGGAAAATTGTGTTGGGATATCCAGATTTTGCGAAAACAAAAAAAGATTCGAAAAAATAAAAAGCAACCAAAAAAATGCACTTGTAAACGATCCTGCTTAGTTTTAATTCTTAAGTTTTTTTCAGGCAGAAAAGAGCTTACGAAAAGAAGCAAAAGAAAAAAGCCTGACCAAAACGATTGAAAATGAGGTCATTGCCAAATTGACCAATGACGAAGAAAAAGATATCATGGCCCTTGAAAAGCGACACAATGTTGCTGTGTGGAAGAAAAGTCAAGGGTATGTTTTTGGTCTATCTAGATCGTGTTGGTTTTTACTACTTGACCTTGTCCGCATGAACTACCTGCCTAACGGATTGATTTTCAGGTGATAGAATTTAAGCTTGGCTTAATCTTTTAGTACATTTACAACAGCAATTTGCATATCCCGCAGTTTCATAGGTATTAGGCAGCAGAGATGGGCAAAGTGCAACCTCCGAAATTGCAGAAGGTGCGTTTAGCGTTAATTTTTTATTTTGAAACATTGCGGAAGTTGCGTTGCGGACTAAAGTGTTTAAAATTTGTTGGGCTGCGCTTTCAATTTTTTTTTTTTTTTTGGTTAATAGCGCAATTCTGTGGATTGAACTTAATTTTGTCTCATTTCGATTGTAATATTGATAAATGTCGGCCTTCTTCAGCAAATAACTTACTACTTTTCTGTCTAAAATCGCAAAAATGCGGCATTTGCATGTGTCGTGAAATTTTGATTGCGAAAGTAAAGTTGCGCTTTGACTTTGTATTAAAATGCCGTTTCGCAATTTGGGAATTGCGTTGCGCTTTAGAAATTAAATTGCGCATTTTGCTCTCCGCTTTTACTGATTGAAAAGATCGTTACGCTTTGTTGTGCTGAGCGTTTGATATAATGTTATTTTGCCCACGTCTGTTGGGCAATGTGTATTTATTCATGAATGGCTGTAAAAAGTTTTCATTACAAAATCATGTTAATTCAGGTTTTATTGCAGGACTGCGTTGGTGATTTCCGGTTTAAAAGATGACGTGCACAAAGCATCTGATTCGGTAGCCGAGATACTGCAAGATTTTGCAGCAGCTCTGACATGTGCTGAATATGTGATATGGAAATACAAAGAGCAGGGTTCTTCCGTAGAAGTTGATTTTCCGCTATGTGCAAGTGCCAAGCTTGAAAGTTATTTCAAAGTAACGACGATGTTGAACTTGGGGGTCGCATGCTATACTATGGTTTGTGATAATTTGTCAGCGAGTTGTGTGAACCTGTTGTTGCGATGCATTTTCGATCGGAGGATCATGAAAATTCTAAACCCTTGCATCGCGAATATTTAACATGTACAGTAATATTGTAATTCCATTTTTTTCACCGACTTGCCTTGGCCAGGAGACAGCGAAGGGAACTTTCGGTCTTCGAATCAAGCGGCCATGCACCTGCCCGACTGTCTACCACACACGATGGAGTCTTCACACTGTCCATTTTAATTGTTGAACGTCAAGCAGGAAAGCTGTGAATACCAATTTTTGTAGTCTTTGGTTTGACAATCGAACCCAGATCTACCGTTTCCGTGGTAGACTCTATCCACTCGATCACTGACCACAGTAACGCTAATGCGCGTTTTAAGCAGTCATTTTCTTGAATTTCGCTTCAGATTCCTTTCCTTGACAAATCTACCACTCATTTCCATAATGCTTTTAGAGTGTGTTTATTTTGCCAAAGGAAGATGAAGCTCGGTATGCAAATAGTTAGGACTGGGTGAACTTGGTCTTCAACGATGAAAAGTTTTTTGGTTGACAAAGGAATCTAATATCAACATATCCTGTGACAAGATCTTTCTCTAGATTGATTAGCAAGTCTTTTTCTTGTATTCACCGTTTACACTTTCAACGTTTAAATCATTTAGAAAGACAAAAACGGGACCGTTCAGATGGAATTATTAATTCAGGACAAAAAGCTCTATTGTACCCTTAATTTCCGTCAAATGATAGTCACTTCCACGTTTTACAAAATGGACATCATCAGAACTTTGAAAGCCGCTGGCAATGGTCAGTAATTTTTTTGTTTTTCTTCTGCAAGATATCTTGTTTATTCCAACTTGTTCATACAGTTATTCAGCAAATCAGAACCTAAAAGTTGCAAAAGGTATTAGATATCATGCAATGCTCGCCTATCTATCAGATCGTGTATACTGTATAAAACTAACTAGGATTCACCACAAAAAATAATAGTCTTGAATTATTTTGCTATACTATTACATTCAATTGCAGATTTGCCATCACATTGGGCTGCGATGGGAAATGATCAGTTAAAGTTAGTTACGGTATCACCCACTTCTGAGGAATATCGCGAGGTTTTCACAAAGTTTAAAATATTTGGCACTAATCGTACAGCAGTACATTCCAACTACTACGCCGTAACGGTAAGTAAGACCAAGCCAAGTGCATAGTACTTTTGCGATGGAAATGTAATGCTGCGGTTTAAGTTTTGTCGGCGGCGTGGCCGAGAGGGTAAAGGCGTCGTGTTTACGACAACCCTGATCGGCATGATCTAGGCTCAACCCCTCTCTGGTCACCTGGTTGCATCCTTGGTTCTTGGATAAGATGCTTTACGATGGTTACTTTTACTTGGCGGCTTCGAACAAACTGCAAATTCAGTGGAGAAGAATTAAAAGTAATCCATTGGATCACTGGAAGCTCCTAACCAGGTGCTGATTCCTCCAAGCATGAACTACTTAGTGCAGTGTAAAGTGTGTGGATCGTCCAATAGTTAACGTCTGACACTGTTAGGTGACCAAAAGATAAAAACAAAACTTCCAGTAACCGCAGGAAAAAAAATCACTATAAAAACACGCGATTTGACTGAATGATAATAATTGGGTTTATCTGGTTATTGCTTAATTGATTCAGACAATACTAATCTGTGACCAAAATTTTTGTGTTCGCGAAAGATACAATATGCATTTTTTGTCAAATAATGGTATTAATCTATGATTTTTGTGCATCAATTTATACTTTTGTTAATAAATTGAAGCGTTTTTGTGACAAAACTTCAATATTCATTCTGTTTTAGATCAAAAGGATACAAAACCCAACTCTTTACAAGCAGTTTGTTGCTCAAAAGCGCAAAGTGGAAAGCAGAATGCAACAGCGAGGTGTTGTTCACAATCCAGTTACTAGAGAGTTGTTTCATGGTACGAGCGGGGATGTGTGTAAACACATTTGCAAGGATGGATTTGACAGAAGCCACTGTGGCAAAAATGGTTGGTATACGTTTTCAGAACTACACGAAGAGATCGATTGAGTAATAATGAGGGGTTACCGCGGTGCTCGTAAAAAAATCATGAATATTGGCCCTTCTAATACGCTCTATGGTGGGATTTCAAAGTACGTACGTCGTACTTAGCCATAATCGATTGTAATATTTCTTCGCTATTCGTAGTACTAAGCCTATCAATAAAAGGCCGTATTTTACCGGCCATCTGGCATTTTACAGTAAGAAGGTCATTTCACTGGATAAAGAATTTTCGGTCAAGTTCCTTCGTTATGATCGAGGCATTTTGTCATTTTCCTTCGAAAACTTTCTGTTCACCAGTGCTAGAGGCGCCATTCTCTTTTATGTCGTTATCGACAGCGCCATGTTAACGAAAAGCTGTTCAAACGACAAGCTAATGTCATTGTCAATTTCATGGGAATAATTTGGTGTAGGATTACCGGTATCAGCTGAAATTTTTCGTTGTACTCGCTGAACTACGTCGAAGCGTGTAACGAGTTTGCGGGGCCCATCTCCGCGTTGTTGCACCCTAGCAGGCAGCACAGCTTTTTTTGAAGAAATGTTGCAGTGGTTGTGAACCGTTGGCAACTCTGTGTCCGATTTGGCCGGCCCAAAATTTGAACGTCAGACTTCCAGCCCCAGAGACGAACGCGTTACCGCTCGACCAAAGCTACCGGTATCAAAACGAGTTTGGCGATAATAAATAAACACTATTGGCTTTTTTGTCGTTTAAAGAACCTATACGACAAGTATATTTCATAACATTTTTTTTAAAGTAAAGTCACATCAGTAAGATGTCCTGCGCAGTAATGGCTTCTGTTTGTTAATTGAAAGAGATAGTTAAGTACTGGCACAACAAAAATTACAGTCCTTAACCCGAAGTTCAATTGTATTATCACGGTTTTGCAGCAACTGCTTACGGAAAAGGTGTTTATTTTGCAACAACCGCCCAATATTCACAAGGCTTTGCTCGGGCCGACAGCCAAGGGAATAGGCGCATGTTTCTTGCTGATGTCGTCACCGGCGAATACTGTCTGGGCGATAGTTCCTACAAAGTCCCTCCGCTTTTGTCATCTGGATCAGAACAGCGTTACGACAGCGTTGTTAATGACGTCAACTCCCCCGGTATGTTTGTTGTGTTCAAAGATGCGAGCGTTTATCCTCTATACCTTGTTACATATGTGTAACATACAGTAAGTAGCAGGATCCAAAGTTTTTAATAATTATTAGTCCACATGTCCTAAATTCTAAATATTAACTTCATGCTTTAATGACATCAGACCCGGCGCCACGGGGGGGCATACCGAGGCCGTGCTCCCCCAACTGGCTGCTTGTGCCCCCCCAAACGAAAATTGTGCCCCCCAAGCGAGGACTGTACCCCGAAGAAATTAACAGGCTCGGGGCTTCTGGAACGCAAATCGAGGCCCAAATTAGTGTTTTTTGTGTACTGACACCGGATTTTGCGACGTTTTTGGGATGAAGACCTTTTTTTTTTTTGAGATCACCTGTTTTCGGCCGGAAAAACCGCTTGAATTTCCGATCTTGGTCGGAAAATCCCTTGAAATTACAGTGAAGACCTTTTTTTTTGAGATCACGTGTTTTCGGCCGGAAAAACCGCTTGAATTTCCGATTTCGGCCGGAAAATCTCATGCAATTTTTGCTCTTCACCTTGTTCATTTGATCCAGAGTGGGATAAATTTCTCAAGCCCCCCCAAAATTTATTTCTGCCCCCCCAATCACGCTATCCTGGCGCCGGGCCTGGATGACATGATGCAAACCTTAAGTTGACCAAAACTCTCACGAAACATAATATGCATGCTATTTGCAATATCCATTGTTGAAGAATGGATTAAACAGTTGCTGAAGAATATATTTCGTTTAAACGTGATCTCTATCTGAGAAATAGGGTTTTTATATCGCTTTTAGTATTCCAATTTCGTAGTTTTGTGGTTTTGACTTTTTTGTAAATTAGTCATTTTTGTGTTAATTGTTTATTTCAATAATATTGAAAATTACTTTAAATAATTAAATATGCAGCTACAGTATATTCTTCTATTATTTCTGCTTAATCACTGTAATTGCCCATAATATTCACGCTTTTTCTGATTGTGCTTTATTTTGCGTTAATGAATATTGGTATTGTATGTGATGATGTTGGCACTTTTTTGTTTGGTAGCTTTTTTCTGTTCAGCAAGCTTACCGCTATTGTTAAATTTTCGGCATTTCGTGAAAGTGCGTGATTTTGTCGTCGTCATTATGCGAATGCACCAAGCACTCAAGCGCCTGTCGAACTACATCAACGCAAAGAAGCTTTTTGGGTTTTCAAGTCTTTCAGTAAGGTGGGCCACCACTACATTTTGACTGCTTGGCCTCATTGGGAAATAAGCGTTGTCTTTCCCACGGACACAACGACACATTGCCAGTTGAGGAATCGAACACGAAGTCATCAACCTTTCGATTACCAACCTGCCGTTCTACCAACTGAGCTATCGCCGCCGCCCTAATGTTCCAATAATGTAGTTAGCGTTTAACACTGCTCTTCAACCTTCATACTGTAGTTACCTTGTTATTAACTTCTTTACCAGCAATCAAGATGATTTCAAAGCTTACTGCGTTGATAAAATTACCAGATTTGTACGGTGATAATGTCTGTTTCAAAAAAAAACAAAAAAACATTGGAAGCCACAACCAAGCAACGCAACTCACTCAACTACAGCTTGTAGTATAATTACTATTGGCTTGAATGTTTGTTTTAAGGCATAAGGCAGGTTTCAAGCAATTCCAATGATCGACGTAATTATGCAAGTGCAACCATTTCCAACGTGCTTGGTTGGTTTTTGCTTTTCGCTTTTGTTGACGCAAAATTTTGAAATACCGTAAAGGTATTAAAATAATACCTCTTAACTTCTCATTGCCGCTACGGTGCTCTCCTTTTGCACATCTCATTTGCAGGTTGGTCTATCAGAATCATTTTCTAAATGCAGAGTATAACCATCCAGAATGCTATGTATATATGCTATTGTCTTTTTTCGCGCAATTATGCAATGTTTTATAATATTTTGCGTATAATTTTGTTAATACATACAGTAAAGTAGCAGCTGGTGGTACTTAAACTTAGTACTTTCAGGTCTGAATTCAAGCTGGCATTATAAGACTCGTGCTCTCCAATATGCTACGCTATATTGTACCGGTTTGTTGCCTTTTACGTTGATGAAGTTGGCCTCATAGGCGTAGCCAGGGTTTTTGATTGGGTGCCCCAAAACGCTCGTCACATGCAACGACGTCATTAGAAATTTTCAAAAGGGGGGGGACAAAAATACTGTAGAATGGAAGATCATAAGTTGGGCCTAAGTAAGAGTGCAACCAGGATTGTGCTAAGGGCGGTGCTGGGGGGGGTCAAAAAACGTTTAAATACAAAAGCGTAAGGAGAAAACTAGTATAACTTAAGTGCACCGCAGACGGGGGGTGTGAGGGCAGAGACCCCACCTGCCGTAGGATATAGGTTTCTAGAGAAGCCCGCAGCCGCTGAGCGATTTTTGTAACTGTTTGAAAAAATTATCAATTTTAATGCCATTTCACTCGTTTTTCGAGCCATTTCAACTAGCTCAACTGCTAAGATTTAAAAGACATTCATCAAAAATTGAATTCCCAGCCCTTTTAACCCCCTCGCCTTTTTTCTTACAGGTCAAATCAAAAACACTTAAACGCTTGCATTAGGGTTAAATTTTGGAAAGCTTTATTTCACTGGAAATTTTTATCTACTTTTTTATTAATCCGACTCAAATCTATTCCCAAATCGAACCCTAACCCAAACCCTAATCTTAACTCCTAAAAAGCAAACAAAAAAGCGCGGATGAATATTTCTCATTTTTGTATTATTCTCTTTAACTTGAAAATTTTCGGTGAAATAGTCCATACTTTAAATTTTTAAAGTGATTTTTCTAAGTGACAAATTATTTTGCGCCACTGGGCTTGGGTGCAGAGCCCCTAGCAGCGCTTAAGATATTTTTACGACATGTTTAGAAAATAATTCAATTTTAGAACTAATTTTGTTCAAACTTGTTTAAAAAAAAACTTCGTTTTTTATCAGTTTAAATACACAAAAAGATTTTTTAGATAGAATATTTAAATAAATACTGTAATTCAATTCCAACACTATGTTGTTTAATTTCTATTTAAAAGACGTGTTGTTTAGCCGCGCAAATAATACAAAACTAGAGGCCTCCCTGATTTTAATTTTAATTGCCAATCCTAACGTTGATATTATTGGCCGCGCTATTCCAATTCTTGAAAAGATACTGCCCGAGATCGATTTTATTGAAGCAACGAGAACTACTTGAGATAATAAAAGAGGGGTACTTTAAACCTTGTTCCACTCTGTCCCCCTTTTCCGCAAACATTGAACTAATCAAGAAGCCTGCAAAAAAGCATATACTGTATACACTGTACAGTAGCCCAACGATCTCGGTAAAAATCAAGCTGTCAGATATGTTTCAGTCCAAATCAAAGCCTATCACTTACAAAACGGCTAAACTTCTCGGCTACCAGCTTATATTTTATACTAAAACTTCAAATCAAATTTCAAACAAATGGCTACTAGCCTTATTTTCGCTTGTTCTTAGAGCTTTGTTTGGTTATTCAATTTGGCAGCGTACGTTTTACTGAATATAGAACACACAAAGTCATAAGTTGGATCAGTCCTAGTTGTCAAAAAAAAAAAAAAAATGACTAGGGATAATCGAGCCCTTTTTCTGAAACCAGCAGCTGATTCAGCTTGTAACTATGTCTTCTATTTTGTTGAATGATATGCGCGTATTTGTCGTGAGATGCCTCATTGTATGGCTGCGCTGAGAGTTCAACAGTCAAACTACGGTTTCCATGATTGCGCTGTGCGAGTGACGAGCGCGTGAGCTTATTGACTACTCGACGCGAAGTTTTACTAAAATCGCTTGACTGCTGTGTGCTGTGTAGGTTCTCTTTTTTGAAAGTTGCATGTCGTGCCAAATACAATTATATCCGGTGCACAGACATAAAGATGTCGCGGGCACACTTTTACCACTATGCTTTTACTGCATTGCGCCCACACCGAATTGCTAGGGTTCTGTCCGCACACTGCACCCCAACATATACGCAAACACAACACTGTACCGCTGAGCAACAAAATACCAAAAATGTGACAACAAAAAACATATTGCATGAATTTGCTGGTGAAGTACCAATACTGAAGAGTCATATTCTGATAAAGCAGAGCTTATTTGAACCTCTGCTGTGCAATTAACTCAGTTCTTATTTGCATGGAAGTCCGATCAACATACTTGAATGAGGTTGGAAAGAGCTGGTATACTAAGAATAGTTCGCTCTAAAGTAGTCTTGTCCTAACCCTCCTTCAACAGTGAACAAAAAATAAATTTGTTGTAGCTGACGTGTTTGCCAAATATGAAATAAGTGGAACAATCACACATTTGGTGGCCCATTACCCCGAACCACGTGATCTATTACCACCGAATTTCAATACACACAATCTAATCTCAACCAAAAATCTATCGCCATCCCGAATTTCAAATTTCTACCGTAGATTCAGTGGTCTTGGAGTTTTCATACATGAGAAATCTTGCAAAAGAAAAAAAAAGGAAAAACTATAAATCTCGAAGCTCAAACATTTTGAACGTGGAAGAACTGAAGCTATATCCCCAGCCGGTTTCAAATTAAAGTTGTTCCCTCCAGCAGTTACTTTAGGTCTATGCAGATGTTTAAAACTCGAATCAGCTTTTCAGATTAGGGACTGGGAAACTTGTGTCACGCTACCGGCCGCCCACAAAATTTGTCGAAAGTATTGTTTCATGTGTTCTCCATTCAATCTGAATTTCATTTTTCAACCTTCAACCATTTCTGGATTTCACGCTTCCACCGTTAACCGTTCCGAAGTTATGGCACTTTGACCCTCTGTTAGCAAAAAAACGGCTGGCTTTTCCAAAATAACAAGGCCAGATATATCGGTTCTAGCCTATTCCTGATTTACTGGTGCCAGAGGTGGAGTCGAGAACCTAAAGTTAGAGGCCAAGGACAAGGACTCAAAAAGCATTCGACATCAGCATCTGTTTAGAATAAATTGCCATGACACTGGTTTATGTTTCAAATTCAAAGTTCCGGAAACTGACTGTCCCACATTCTCTTTTTGTTTGCCCAAATTATTCAACTGATCGTAATATTCTGAAAAGTGCTGTGAAAAAATTAGGCCTTAACTTTGATTTGAAATCTACATAATCAAACAAGGTGGTGTATCCCCATCTTATTCAATATATTTGCTCCTCCAATCGGTTTATTTAAAATGTTAATGGCTGTCGTTTAATCTTATACTCACTTCCATTTAGTGTAACAATGGAATGTGTATATGTAATCACTTAAAAATACTTGAAGAGCTTATTTATTCTTTCTCAGTATGAGTTGGCTGGGGTGGAGCAAAGCCAAGCAGGCATTACTGCACATTATTATAAAACGTTGTCATTCATTTTTTCATTTTTTTAGGCTTGATTTTTCTCCACCGCAACCCATCTTTGATTGTGTTTCTTCTTCGTTCAATATATAATTTGTTACTATATTGTAATACATGTAAAGTTATAGTTGATCCTAAAAACATTTTTAAAAGTTCCTTTTCTCTAAGGATGTGTGTCTAACAAACTCATTTTGTTTATTTACTTCTAATAGTATAAGTGTTTTGTATTTTAGAGTAAATTACTCTGGTACATCTGTGCTGGTATATGAAATGCTAATAATTTTGTTTGTGTTTCTGTAAGGTTATTTTTTGAGCGCTTCTGCAGTGATACCAGGCGCCTGCAGTCGCTTCAAAAGTACTGGCTTTTTTTTTTATTCAACCAAAAGTATAAAATCCACAGCATTGCATATATCTACATATTTGTGTTTTTTAGTCAATTTTGTTATGGTGCTGATAAACCACCGCTGTTATAAAGCGCCACTATTCACAATAATAATAATTTAAATAAATAAACTCAGGATTTTAGTACCATCGAGAGAGGAAGTAATTTTAGATCTCCAGAGAAGCAGGCAAAGACCCATTATCAAATCAGCAGCTGTCCTAATTTTTTGAACTGAGAAATTGTCCTTCCCAGAGCCTTTATATCTCAGTTTTGAAGCTTTTATTGCGTGGCAATTTCAGAGCCGTTTGCAGTAGTCTGCCAGTTTGGCACCCCCTGGACAGTAAACTGTTGAGACCCTCCTGTGGCTTTTCCGCTTTCGGGCCTTTTTCTTTCACTCTCTCTTGAGTAATTTAGTTCCAAGTTTCAGTAGGAAGAGCAGAATATTTTCAATTGGACTCAGCGTCTACCAGTAGCGTACGCAGGATTTTCAAAAGGGGGGGGGGGCCAGAAAATTAAAAAATAATGAAAATCAAAAGAAAACTTTCTCCACTCAGAATCAGTTCGTTTTCTTGCCCAAAATTAGGTGAAGACCAAAAAAAAGGTCTTCACTCTAAATTCGTCCGGTTTTTGGCCCAAAATTAGGTGAAACCAAACAAAAAAGGTCTCCACTCAAAATTAGTCCGGTTTTTGGCCCAAATTTATCAATATTTCAAAGCCCAAAATTAACCCAAAATATCTCTACCCAGGTTCTGTCCTTTGTGCTCAAACTTTCTGCCCAAGTTACGAAAGGGGGGGGGGCCATGCCAAAATTTTGCATACTATTCTATGATATTTATACTATCCTGGCGACCCAAAGGGGGGGGGCATGGCACCATGCCCCCCTGTAAATACGCTCCTGTGTAGTACTAACTGCATTCTCTAGTTTTCCAAAGAATTAATCATTGCATCAAATACTAGTGGGTGCTTTCCAGCAATTCAAAGGCATTATCGCTCTTCCTCCCGCTAGTACTCGTGATAACACATTGGCGTAGTAAGCTGGGGGTCGGGCGGGCACCGTCCCCTACCCCGCTTGTTTTTAAGGTGTCGACTGCGCGCCAAAATTTCGGGCAATTTCATATTTTTCGTGTAATTTTGCTTATTTTTTATTTTTTTTTGTAATCATGCTGGCTATTTCAAATTTCATTTTTATGGTCAATAGACTAGTTTAGTTAATAGCCTAGTCCCTTGGCTATTTTGCTATACCGGTAAGTGTCGTCTCGTATTTGACCTTCGTTAGGCAGTAAATTTGGGGCAATTTCTTACTTTTCGAGCAGTTTTGCGCAGAATGCATAATGTTTTTAAAATTATAGCCAGTTCTGGCAATACATGTATTGTCAAGCTATTTTTCGGAAAAATCCATTTTTTTTTTATCTTGAATAGTTTAGCATTGATTTGAATTTGTTTGCTGTAGTTTCTGAAAGCAGGGGAACCGAAACCCGGAGGGATGGGGGGAGATATACCCCCCAATAATTTGACTGTATCCCCCCAATAGTTTGAGTATGGTCTACATCTGGCATCCCCCCAATAATTTGACTCTGGTGTGCATCTGAGCGCAGGTGTCCACTTGAATTCGGGAAAAAAGTGTTCCAATGTTGGTTAAGACCTTTTTTTTGGTCTTCACCTGAATTTGGGGAAAAAAAGTGTTCCAGTTTTGGTGAAGACCTATTTTTTTCTGGGTCTTCATTTAATTTGCTCACCTAAACGAAATCGTGGTCGAGGTTAATCCCCCCAATGTTTAAAATTGGGGTAAAATTGCAAATTATCTCCCACAATGCTAAACAAAGATCTGCACCCCTGCCTGAAGGTAAATTATTTATCAACATTTGCAAGCAAATTGCCAAATAAATAGCTTTCCTTATTGAATTAGTCTAATAACTGCATAGCAAATAAGTTCAGAGTTTTTGATGTGCAACTTTTGCAAGCAAAAAATGCAGGCCACCAATTTATTTTTTGTGCAAAATTCAATTTCATCAACTCATTTTTCGGTCAAAAGTTTGGTGCCTCCAAATTATTTTGAGCTCTTACGCCCTTGTATCAACGTACCTGAGTTTGAGAGAATACTTCGTAGTGTAATCGCTAATACAGTCTGTTTCATCTTATGTTTGTTTTCGAAACTTGGGCATTTTAGCATTCTGAAACCAATATCACAAACTATCGTCATAAAAATCTAAAAACATCATAAAAATGTAGAGTAACGATTTAGCGCAGCATTAAAGTGAATGTTGCGATGATAAAAACGATGTAGCCTATATTGTATTAACACCAGGGATGTATTAACACTGACGTAGATCAATGATGGCAGCGGTTTAGCGCAATCGTCGAAACTTTTATCAATCCTTCGTTGAGCGGTACATTTTCATGCCGAAATTAAGAAACTGAAACCCAAAAAACTCTTCTGTTTCTGAGTCACCCACTTTTGCTTACAACCTCAAGGTGGATTTACACAGTATCCGTTTTTCGTCCGTGTTTTTACGTTTTTGCTTCTCCTCAAACAAGTATGCCCATTTTCATCCGCATTTTTTATGTCCATATCCGCACTAACCAGACTGTCACATACTGGACAAAAGTTTTCCGAAACAAATGTTTTGTTAATGGGTACAGCCCTATTTGAAATATCGCTCTCATTGTTCATGCACAAAATTTTTGAACAAAATTTTCATTTATTTGTAACAGTCTACTTAGTGCGGATATGGACTTACAAAAATGCGGATGAAAAAGCGCAAAAAAAGGTCTTTCCTCAAATTTAGTCTGATTTTTTCCCAAAAGTAGCTGAAGAGCAAAAAAAAAGCAAAAAAAGGTCTTCACTCAAACTTTAGTCCGATTTTCAGCCAAAATTAAGTGAAGAGCAAAAAAAAAAGGGGGTCTTCACTCAAATTTATTCCGATTTTCTGCACCAAATTAAGTGGAGAGCAAAAAAAAAAGGTCTTCCCAAATTTAGTCCAATTTTCTGCCCAAAGTTGGATGCAGGTCTAAATCACACGTCTAAAACATAGTTTTTGTGTGCTCAAACCTTCTGCCCTACTTACAAGGGGGGGGGGGGGGGGGGGCATGCCGCAATTTGTATACTATTCTATGCTAATTATACTTCTATATTTAATAAAATTATACTTCTATATAATAAATAAAATTCTGTACTACTACTAATAATAATTATTATCCTAGCGACCCAAAGGGGGGGGCATGGCCCAGTGCCCCCCCCTAAATACGCCCCTGACGTCTACATCCGGATTCTCATCGGTGAGTTAATTAATAGCTATTGCATTTGGATTCTCCATACTAAATTACTACTGAATGTTAATGCTAATATGCAACTGATTATGTTAATGTTACAGTTAAACACTATTTGCTTAATTTACGCGTGCGAAACATTATTTACAGTTAAAATTATTACATGTCTTACTTTCTTGGGTAAATATTTTTACGTCCTCGAGTTTTGTGTTTTACATAATGTTGGTGTTTGTTCTGTTGTTAGGGTTTTTTACAAACCGCTTACCGTTTTCCGCTTATCGCTTATTGGACCGTTTTGGATTGCTTCATGTTGATTGGACCGCTCGGTTTTGAATTGGATTAAAATTCTCAAATTGGCTATTACAAGTGTGTTACAATTTGCGAGTAGACGCTGTAAATCTAATCGTTAACAATGTCAATTTATATCTAAATTATGAAGTTTCTGGCTGTGCACAAAATAAAACACATTATCATATTACATAGCAGATGTGGAGTCCTCGAGGACGTCCTCGAAGACACATTTTGAAGTCCTTGGCCTTGGCCCCGAAGGTCAAGTCCTTAGCCTTGGCCTCGAAGCCTCAAGTCCTCGAAAATTGCTCTGTCCTCGGCTCTAGGACAGCACTATTTTTTTACTTGTTGAAAGTTCGTTGGAAAACGCCGGAAACATCGCGGAAAATTTGCAAAAACCGTTTTTGTTTTTTCACTTGGAGCATAGGCTTTGCCAAGGGGGGGGGGGGGGGGGCAGGGGGCCTAGCCCCCTCAATTGAAATTTCACCAATGACAAAAATGTGACAAAAAGCTTATTGCTTCTTCAGTTTTAGTTTCTTTTTAGCACTTTTCGCTCACAAGAGTAACTAACAACAATATAGAAGACCAGGGGCGCCGAGCCCCCCTCAACTCAATTTTTGCCAGCCAATTTAAACGTATAACCCGCGAGAAATGGAGAGTTTTTGTCCCAAAAGCTGCTATGTCAGGCCCACATCTAGCCTTTTTATTAACGTAATGCATCAATCGGGGCCGGATTTACCATAATATGACGCAGTACCAGCTAGGGGCCTAGCCCTGAAATCGTAAGACTTTTTTTGGTCTTCACCTATATTTGGCAGAAAGATGTTGCAAAAATCTCCAAAGTGCCAGGGGCCCAGCACGATCTAAATCTGGACGGCAATAACATGTTTAGTAGGCGTAACCATCTATTGTACCATTTTTCAATAAAAATTTAGTAATTCACCTCCAACGTCGCCGGTTTTTACCCACAAAATACCTAAAAAAGAATTAGCAATGGAAAATGCTGATTGAACAAATCATTGAACTTTAATTAAGGGGGCCTGGGCCCCCTGGCCGACCATGTGCTCCTATAACTGGTTATTTTCATGACAAAACTAAAATCACTAAGGAAAATCTTCGAGTGGATTATTATTTACTGCTAAAATGTTGCAAGAGACAATGCACCTCAGAGTTGTAAACGGGTCGACTAGTTCAGGCCCGAACTCGAAAATATAAGTTCGAACCTGGCCCAAACCCAAAAACTAATTTGAAGCCCAAATCATGCCCGAAAAAAACCAAGAGTTAAGTTAGGTCTGAAAAATTTAGCAATGTTGCCAAGTTATTTTAATTATATTTTTGTGCACCTAAGACAAAAAGTACGTGTCAGGCCCGAATTAAGCCTGAAATTTTTTGCCAACTTTCGGCCCGAACCCGAGCCCGACCCGAAAAGCCCGATCCGACTTACAACTTTAATGCACCTTACTTCCCCCTACCCAGGCGCGTAGCCAGGATTTGGAAAAGGGGGGGCTATTTTGAAAGAGTGAGAAAAGAGCAAACGACCTTGACCCGAATTTTCATTGTTCTTGAATCAGTTTCACACGGTTTGTCCGAAAATTGAGACGAGATTTCTTGGAAATCTCGGAAACGTTTTTTCGGCCCAAATTCAGGTGGTCTCCAAAAAAAAAAAAAAGGTCTTCACCGAAATTGAGACTGATTTTTCGGCCGAACTCGGAAATTCAAACGTTTTTTCCGCCCAAATTCAGGTGGTCTCCAAAAAAAAAAAGGTCTTCACCGAAATTGAGCCTGATTTTTCGACCAATTTCAGAAATCCAAAGGTTTAAGAGGGGGCTGTTTTCCTATGGGGGGGCTATATTCAATTTTTCACAAAAAATCGGCCTCAAAAGCACCAAAAACGTGCGATTTTGCATACTTCACAAGCCAATGGATGGCTCGAGCCCCCCCGCCCCCCCCCTGGCTACGCTACTGCCCCTACCTGGACCAAATCACTTACAATTAAAGTTTAACCCCAAAATGCAAGATGTTAAACGTGTTTTGGACTTAAATTGCAAGTAAAAGGAGAATTAAACAATTTTAATTTTTTCAATTGGCTTTCAATTATGTCAAAAATTTTGTGCTTTTAAATGGCTCTGAACATTTGCGAAATGTGATTTAATGGCATTAAAATAGCTTTTTTTTCCAAAAAATTACAAAAAATTGCCCAGCAACGGCTGGGGCCTTGCCCCCAGACCCCCCTGTCTGTGCTACCTTTGAGTTACTCTAGCTTTCTCAAAATGTTTCCAAAGTTAGATATTTGCACGTTTTAACTATTAGTTTGAGCCGTATCCCTTTGCAAAATCTTGGTTACGTGCCAACAGGCAACGATTTCAGATCTTCCATCCTACGATATCGTTGTCCCACAAAAACTTCCTCTTTGGAAGAATTTTGATGACGTCATTGCATGTGATTTGTTGTTTAGGCCTCCCCCAATCAAAAATTTGGGGTACGCCTATGAATTGGAAATCGCCTGAAAAACTTTATTCGAAGACCTTTTTTTTTTTTTTTTTGAGAACACTTGCGGCTGTGTCCTTCGTCCTTGGCCTTTAGCATTCCTGTCCTTTGACATGGCCTCGATAGGGTCTGTCCTCGGAAAGGCTGTCCTTGGCCTCGGATTTTTTGTGTGTCCTTAACCTTGTGACCTCGACTCTACCTTTGATACATAGCTTCGTATTTTCTATACATATGAATAAAATATACTTTCTAAGCTTGGTCAACACGTACTTGCGTAAAATGGTAATTTGTTACCCAATAAAATGAATTGATTCGAAATATTGAATGCATATACCAGAGTAACATTTGTTTCAAAACTGCGGAAACGTCATGAAAAAGACTTTATTGGGCTAATTAACGTTTTTGGTTTAAACAGAAGTATCTCTGTAATTGTCTATTGGAACTAAAATTGACTGTAGTTTAGTTCTATGTTATTCTTTGCTCTTTAGGCATAGCAAAGGTTGTCCAACTTTTATCATTTTAGATTCTTTTATTAGCCTATATTGCAAAAAGTTTGTGCGGTCCACTAATTGCCAATTGTTTTTCATGCTTTTTTAGTAAGCTTTTAAATATTAGAAGAGCGTGAATTTTTATGCTACAAATAAAAACAAAGCAAACTTAAAATATTTATCATTTATAAACTAAATTATTTCTGACATAACTTCGTATTTTATTACTCGCTTGCGCAGCACTTAACCATTCAGCAAAACTGAGAAAGCGAGAGACATTTTGCCCCCTTGGTTGTTGGACCCGAGGGGGCATGTTACCCGGGCCCCCCAGAAATCGACGCTATTGTTGTTTAGTGATAAATAGTAATTTTTCAAACTTTAATTTTATTTTTTCCAATTAATTTAGCAAAATATAAGCTAATTAAGCCAATTTGGATCTTGATTTGAATGAACAAATTTTTGCTAGATGTATTAAAACTGAAACAAAAATAGTTTAAACACAGATGACATTTTATCATAGATGGGCAAGTTAACGCAAAACGTTAGCTTCGTTAACCACTAGTCCGTTAACAAACTTCACACCTCCGTTAACGTTAATCCGTTATTTTCGGCTTTAATTAACGGAAGTTAATAAAGTCCGTTAATCCGTTAACATTTTGCGTGTAATTTACATTTCGTTTTATTCACTCGCTTCTAGAACACGTATTGACGCTGTTGAGCTGATTGTAAGGAAATATTTATTGCTGTGGTGGTCTTTTTGTGTTTTGAAAGATACATTTTACCGTCTAATCTAATTTCAAAATAAAAACAAGTTCAAATGCACAACAAAGCTGCAAGATATTAAAGATAAAAACCTTAACGGAAGTTAACAGAACTTAACGGAAGTTACTTTAGTCCGTTAACAGCACTTAACGGAAGTTAATTTAGTCCGTTAACATGAAAAAACTTTTTAACGGATTAACGAGTTAATGAAAAAGTTAGCTTCGTTATTAACGGATTAACGATTAACGGACTTGTGCCCACCTATGCATTTTATTTTTATTTTATGAATAATAACTTTTCGATCATTAATATTAGCGATAAATAATAATTTTTCGAATTTGAATATAACTGTATTTTTTCTGATTAATAAGAAATGTAAGCCAGTTTCAATAAATAATCTTTTTACAATGAATAAATCAAATGGTATAAAATAACTATAAATGAGTCACTTTAAACCACTTTGGAGTCTATATTACAGCAAAAGGCGAAAAACCTGGCACTTTCCTTATTGTGCATTTTTTTTTCGACAGGCCATCGAGGGGCTATGCCCAGACGGCTAGATAGGTAGGCCCAGTGCTTAAATTGTAAGGAGGACGCAGGAGCACGCGTCCCTCCATCGAGAGTTAGCGTCCCCCTATCGAGATTTAGCGTCTCCTCATCGAGATTTAGACGACCTTCCATGAGAGTTGAGCGCTGGATGAGCAGAGGAAAAATAGCCAGCCAGGACTAAAAGATCCTACAAATTTCCTGCCGAAAATGGTCGCAAATTGCTGCGAAGATCTTTTCTTTTTTTTCTTTTATCTTCTTCACCTAATTTCGGGAAAAATGACTTCAATTTCCGGCGAAGACTTTGTTCTTGTTTTTGGTCTTCATTCAATTTCGGCGACGGAAAAGCATCATTCTAAACTTATTGTAAAGTTGGTCAAGACTGCAAAAGCGCCCCCCCCCCCATGCAAAATTTTACAATTAAAGTGCTGGGTAGGCCTAGTCCGTTTTTTTTTTTGGCTTTAGAATGGCGTTTGTCTCGTAATCACTTAGTGCAATGTGACGAGATCACTGGCAACCTTCAGTTGTACCACTAAATTATGCTGAAGCCTTGCAACCGGGTGATTTCAAACCATTTCCAGTAGCCTATTGAAAGATTACTTAAACAGTAATCGATGCCCACGGTAGAAAAGATAAAATTTTAACTGGCAACCCTGCTAGGAATCTCCTAAACTGTGAAATGGTAAAGTCTAGAACACCAAAAAATGCATTCAGAATCGATACGCTTGAGTGACTTTCCAATTTTAATTTTGTGTGTTTGTTCGAAAGTTTTGAGAATACGTAACAAAGGCATTTTTTAATAAACAATGAACGAGTTTTGTGAATTTAAATCAAGCATTTATCAAAAAATCACTCAAGCGTGTTGATTCTGAGTGCGTTTCTTTTGGTGCTCTAGACTCTTCCAAATGAATTATCTTAGATGCATTAGGCGAAGTCCTTAGTCATAGCAGGTCTGAGATAGAATTAGAAAACTGAAGTTGTATGAAGATATATTTTAGATCATTCTTTACTTGTATCTTTGATGTAGCACAAATCTGATTTAATTTATCTTTTGCTCATAAACCTTAGCTAGATACTGTACCGTACTTCAACCCCCTTTGTTACAGAGGCTAAAGTTTAAAGTTATGGCTTAAACCAAAATTTACTGGTTTATTAGCTCTGTGTAGCACAGTTTTAGATTTTGGAAAAAGATTATGAAATTAAAGATAGTGAAAGGCTCAAAATGATTTTGAATTAATTTATCTATTATCAATCTGTCAATCTTAAGTCTGTAAAAACTAAAATACCATATTGGCCCAGACTCGGACGCTAAAAGGAGCTGAATGTCTCACAGCTCATGATTTTAAGTTTATGTGACAAGTGACTTTTTAGGTAGCAAAACAATAAAGGTAAGCTATCTTATTTGAAATTCATCATCATGCTCAGAAAAATATTCCAAAATTTTTTAATTTTTTGCTGACTGTACCATTTTTCTGCTGTTTTTGCTAACTTTTCTTTTTTGTAGTAAAATGAAGAATACCTAACTTTTTAGTATAGTATCTGATATTATTTTACATTGAATGCATGCCTTCCAATCTTCATGTGAAGCTTTCCAAGGCATTGTCAACATGGCAATCTCCTTCTCTATTCAATAGAATGTTTTCTATGGTTACTTATGGAAGATTAGTAGCCAGAGCTATTACCAATTCATTAACTCAAGGAGAATTTCAATATGCTCCAATCACTGCCTCTTTTCCAAAAAGATCATTTCAGCATTATCCCTATTCATCTCCAGGTAAAAAAATGTCAGTGCAATACTTTGTTGCTTAATTATGATCATTGCATTATGGAGAGATAGTGATGTAACCATACTGAATTTATTTGTGGTAGTATTAGGGTATTGTAGAATGACTAAACATTGGACAACAGTTTAAATTTGGATCCGCTAGTGGTTGGTTTTAAATGTTAGTAATTCTGCTTTTTTGAAGGGGTTTTGGAATATTGCTGAATCCTTTCATTAAAGAAAAAAATTGTGAAACTTACAACCAGCCACTAAGAACATTTTTCAAAGTTAGAACTAGTGTTCTAAGTGCAGTTGCTTAGGCAGTTAACATGTTCTGGTTGATAAAAGTTTTGTGCACAGAACTTGCTTGCTAATGATACCGTAAGTGAGTTTGAAAGCACATGGGTTAAAGAGCTAAATCTGTTTCTTTATGATAAGCTTTAGCAAGACAATTGTATGTCCAATAGCCAGAAGTGAAATAATGCTCTAATTGTATTAAGCAAGTTAGTTTTCAACAGGAATCGGCATCCTACGTGGCCCACCAAAGAATTTCATCGAGCCCACGACCTTTTAAATCCTATTAAATCTGGCCTGTGATCCCGCATATCCATCCACCTCATTTTCTATTACACCCACACATGGCTTCTGGAAATCGGAAATCTGAAACCACAGTCTCAGAATAAGGCAAAGAGGTTTTTTTCGGAAAAGTATATACCTCAATTTCTGGTGCATACCTTGTTTTTTACTTTTAGTTTTCACCATTAACTCAGGTGAAAATTGCCAGTAGTGTTCCCTATAAGCGCAAAAAAGTGAGAAATTTTTTCCGGCATTTTCGCGCTAAAATTTTGCAAATTCCGGTGTTTTTTCTCCCACCAAAAACCGGCGTTTTTGTTTCTCACCAAAAAGCATAGACAGCTGCGGTTTACGGCACCTCGCTCTGGTGAGTTGCACAAATCGCAGAGAAAACTTGCAAAATGCAGACAAAGGACCCTTTTTTTTTTCTTTTGGAGATCAACATAAAATCGGAGAAAAACACGCCTCCGTCAGCGTGATGACCTTTTTTTTTGGAGATCACATTGAAACCGGACAAAAGAGATGAGAAAATTTTCACATTGAGTGTTGCAGTTTAGAACGTTCGCACTATTTTCGGCATTTTTGCAGGAGGTGAAAACTTAGAGGAAAGACTGATTGCCGGTACCTCAATTTTTGGGAAAGACTTTTATATGGTCTTCACCAATCAGTGTTCCCTATAATTGCAAAAAAGTGCGACATAGTTTCTGGCATTTTTGCACTGAAGTTTTGTGAATTGCGGCGTTTTTTCTCCTGCCTAAAACCGGCGTTTTTATTTCCCGCCAAAAATCGTAGACAGCTGCAGCGATTCACGGTGCCACACTCTTATATGTTGCACAAAGCAAGTAGAAAACTTGCGGAACTCAGATGTATGACCTTTCTTTTTTTTTTTTTTAAATCAACAGAAAATCGGAAAAAAGATGCCTCTGTCAGCATGATGACCTTTTTTTTTGTTGGAGGCACATTGAAATCAGACAGAAAACTTTTTAGCGCAGATCGAGGATGCCGCAAGAGCTGCGGTATTTTCACATTGAGTTGTGATTGTTTGTACTATTTCCGGGATTTTTGCAGGAGCTGAAAAGTTAGAGGGAACACTGTCACCAATAATTCAACCGAAAAATGTCTAAAATTTGGTTTTAAACATGGGGGTGGCCCCGTAGAACTTTGCTGGGTTTGGATGTGGCGTTTAAAGGCGACAAGGTTGCCTACCCCTGGTTTGAAAGATGGTCATGAAATGTCTTCCATAATTTAAATATGCTGCTAATTTTGCCATTTTTCGGTTATTTTGATAAGTTTGTGGTGATTGGCTTTTGTTTTAGATGTATAGGAAAGTTACTAACGCTGTAGAAATTGCCGAAGTATATAGTGGCATTGTCAATTGATGTCAATTCACTCACAATGTCACATCTTGCTTGATCCCAAATGAATTTCAATCTTTTGCTTACATTTAGTTCATCTCCAAAGGCAACCCCTATTTCAATCTTTTTTATTGTAACCAGTGTTTTCATTAAGCCAATTTTTGTCAGCAAATCAGTGATTTGTTGAATCAAAAATAAATAATTTGCAGCAATACAATCAAAATGCTGAAGAAAATATGCAGATTTGTGAAAACATGACTTTTGGTATATTTTACACTGAATTGGTGTGAAATTTAACGCTCATAAATGTGTTTTTTACAGCTTTGGGCACAAATATTTTGAGAAAACTTGGGCACCTGGTTAGACCCGTCGATTAGGCGGAAGGTAGAGGGAACAACACTAATGTAACATCATCCTTTTTTGCTCTACAACTTTATGTAAGGACATTTAGGCACGGGGCGCTTACACGCTGCTGATTATGCCCTGGAACTTTTATGGGCTTGCACTTTTGGGCACGAGTACAGGTGCCAAAGGTGAAAAAAATTTTTTTTCAAAAAAAAGTATTTTTCCCAAAAAAAATTTTTTTTGTTTCAAATAACAGTTTTTCAAAAAAGCATTTTTTAAATTGTTTTTTCAAAAACGTATTTTTTTGGAAATAAAAGCTTTTTCCAAAACAAAGATTTTTCAAACAAAAAAAATTTATTTTGATTGAAATGTTCAAATCTTTGAAGTATTTCGTCTGACTTTTGTCAAGAAGAATCATCAGAATAGAGAGCACAGGAAAAGGAACAGCTATAGAAAGCCAAGCAGTGATTGGTGAAAAAAGATCAATGAGAGAGCGTCATTTATGTACAATCTTTACGCTGTACACGAATTCTTTTTGTCACCAGAGAGCGGGGATCAAAGTTTTGACAAAAGTGACTTCAAAAGCAGATAGATGGAAGGAGAGCGAAAAAAGTTTTCCAAAAAATTGATTTCTTAGTTTTTTCAACAATAAAAAGTGTTTTTTACTGCATGTTTTTGAAGTTTTCTTACCTAATCTGAACGCATGCAATCTCCAGCCCGCGGTATCAAGTTTTGCAGCACACGGGCACAAGTTGCTTGTGGTGCATGGGCACAAATTAGAACAACAAAAACTTTTCTTTCATTGTGTTTGGTCTTTACCTTACATTTGGGAGAAAAATATACATACGAGGGTCATTCAATAAATAAGGTGAATTTTTTAGTATAAGGACTTATAATTCAGATAGAAGCTTAATTTTTTTTAAATTTTTTCGTTTTTCTTATTCACGTAGATGAAATTTCTTTTGCAGATAAAAATAAAAAGTTGAGGAGTTTTGGTAATTTACAAAAATGCCAGATAAAAAACTTGCTTCAGGATTGAAGAACAGTCAGTTATCAAGTTTTTAGTTGCACAAGGGTGCAAAGCTGTAGAAATTTATAGGAGAATGTCAACTGTGTATGCAATGTCCAATCACCAAAGTTTCATTTCTTGAGAAGCTTTGTGAACAGTTCCAACTACTGTGAACTGCTGAAACAGGTCAAAAAAGACTTATAAGAACAAACGCAGGGGTCGTCGGTCGAAAGGAGTCATCTTGCATGATGAAAATGCAATGCTTCACACAGTAGCCCAAACGGTGCAGACCATCAACAACCCGGGCTTGGAACTGCTCCCTAATCCCACTTGCAGCCCAGACCTTGCCCCTTCAGACTTTCACCTGTTTGGTCCCATGAAAGAGTTCACGAGAGGCACAAAGTTTGAAAGTGAGGATGAAGTCAAAAGTGTTGTGAGCGACTGGCTGAGACATCACTCTAAAGATTTTTATGCTGAGGGAATATGGAAGCTTGTGCACACATGGAAAAATTGTGTGAAATTAATGGAAGCTATGTTGAAAAAAAAAGTAAGCTTCTATCTGAATTATAATTCCTTATACTGAAAAATTCACCATATTTATTTAATGACCCTCGTATATAACATGAAAAAGTCGCTGCTTGGGTGTGAACAATTTCACCCTCGTCATCATGCTGTATCCTGGACAAAATTTGAGCTAATCTGTTTTGCTCAAAAAACTAGCAACAGCAATCGATTTTGAAGCACAAAGAAAATGAGTTTTAGTCAGACGAAGTTAACTTTCTTTTCAGGCTGATTTTGCCCAGGTATCCAGAATTTATTAGGGTAAAGTCGAACCAAAATAAAAACGTAGCTGTTCGTGTTGCATAAGGTTGTCTTTAACTGCTTACAAATTAGATTCTGGGGTGCTGAACAATTGTCAAAAGTAAAGCAATAACAAATTTTAATTGCAGGGAATGCAGTGAGTGTGATAAATTAAACTATATAACACCTGTTTGAAAAATTGTCGAAAATAGTTGTCGAGTCTGCAGCCACTTCTAATTCAACTCACCCTACAAAAATGATTCGGAAGTAAAACAATAATTTGAAGCAGCATACAATTCTGTTCAACTTGCTGTAAAGATTAAACTTAAAAATACCATTTAAACATTTGCTATATTTGCAGCAAGTTGTAATGATCATACTGTAATTAGGAATCTGCTGAGAGATGAATCCTTGGCTTTTAAAAAATGTTGTATTCTATTGTTTGGTAGACGTAGACCCAAAATAACCATGAAATGCCATTTGGCTTACTGTGTGTGCCAATATTACACAAGCAACTCGTGCCCGTGCGCTGCAAAATTTGGGAGCATGGCTGGAGATTGCATGCGCCTGGATTAGGTAAGATAACTTCGCAAACATGTAGTGGAAAACATTTTTTATTATTGAAAAAAAATACAATAACTAATCAATTTTTTTGAAAAACTTTTTCCGCTCTCCTTCCATCTATCTTCTTTTGAAGTTACTTTTATCAAAACTTCTATCCCCGCCCTCTGCTGACAAAAAGAATTCATGTACATCTTAAAGATTGTATACAAATGACGCTCTCTCATTGATCCTTTTCCCTCAATTACTGCTCGGCTTTTTTTTATAGCCGTTCCTTTTCCTGCGCTCTCTATTTTGACTATTCTTCTCGACAAGAGTCAGATGAAAAGCTTCAAGATACTAACATTTTAATCAAAATGAAATTTTTTTTGTTTGAAAAACGTCTGTTTTGGAAAAAGCTTTTTATTTCAAAAAATTATGTTTTTGAAAAACAGATTTAAAAACATTGTTTTTTTGAGAAAAAAACTGTTAAAACAAACAAAATTTTTTTGGAAGAAAAAGTTTTGGAAAAAATTTTTTTCACCTCTGGCACCTAAAAGTCCCAACACACAATTGGTGGTGCATAAATGTCCCTCACCTAAAACTCATGGTCCGTCCTTTTTAATCTGCCTAAGTATTTTATTCACTTATTATGGCATGCAAGCTTAATTTTTCGTACAAAAAAATTAGGTATATCTGCAAGAAAATAGGGCAATTAAATTTATTACAAGCCAATAAAATTATACTTTACATAAGACACTAAAACCGGGTGAAACGTTGCTCCAGTTGTTTGTTATGTTGCCAACACTTTGATTTATTGAGTTTATTGTGCAATGTCTCACATTTATTGAGTTTATTGTGCAATGACTTCACTGGACAATTTAAACCAGTTTTAAGAACTTTTAAGACCTACGCCTTATACTCAGGTTTTTCTCTTTTTCTCTTTCTGAGTTAATTTGGAGGTTTATTTCATTTAGTGTATCTTGTATTCCAGTGCGCCTTGTGTAAGAAAATCAAAGCAACAGAAGCTGTTTATTGATACTGGGCCTTATAGCCTGAAAAATATGATAATTCTAAACTATTATCGTTTTTTCATTTTTCAGGAAGACAGTTTTCAAAATCACCAATTTACATGAAAGTGGGTAGAAAAATCAAAGTGCGTACTGCGTAGTTGAAAGCAATTAATAACATCAAAAAATTGCAGAGTGTAGATTGTATGCTATGAAAAATCCACAACTTTGGCCATTACAATTTTTTTCTAATTTGAAATTTTGTTTTTTTTTATTATGTCTGATTTTATTTAAACTATACTGATGCTGAAAACGAGAGATGCATTTGGCATAAAAATACATAAAATGTCAGCTATTGTTACCACTCAAAACTATTTGTTGCACTTAACTTTACAATGCCACATAATAATTTGACCTTCGTTGCACTACTAAGCAACTAATCTCATATAGTATCGTATTTTTCGGACCATAAAGCACACTTAAAAACTCAAAATTCAAGGAACTGAAGGTGCGTTTTATACTCAGGTGCGCCATGTATATGGACCAGGTTGTACTTTCTTTCTCTTCATGATTTAATTCAAGAGTTCAAGTTTTTTTACTGTGTTTAGAGCTTTGAAAGTTGCTTTTCATTTAATGCATCTCATATTCTGGTGCGCCTCATAAAAAAATAAAAGCAGTAAACATCATTTATTGACACTACGCCTTATACTCCAGTGCACCTTATTGTCCAAAAAATTTGGCACTGATTACATGCGTTTAAATTTGTTTTTTGCACAGACAAGAGTTATGCCAAGACTTTAAATAGCAAAAAAATTCCTTTCAGTTCTTTTTGCAGTGTTGTCTGATTGTTGTGTGATTTTTTACTACCTTTTCACATTCATAGACATATTTTCATAGCTATTTCAAAAGGTTTATATCTTTTAAATTATCGATGTTTTTTGTTTGATAGGACGAGAAACGAATCCTTGCCGATTAGTATCTGCAATATCTGGCTTCTCTAAGTTTGATTCTCCTGCAAGAAGAACATCACGTGTCCCTCCTGCTGCTGTTTCAATTGTTGATAAAAAGTTATATGGCGATGATGCTTGCTTCGTTACCTCCTACAATGCGACAGATGTTTTAGGTACATTAGGAATTTTGGGATTTTTTTCTGCAATGGGTAAAGTTACCCTGTAGTATTACATTCTGTTTTTTTAAAGAAAACTGTAGTGGACGTTTTTCGTTAAAAGAGCTATTAATCCTCAGTCACTGGTAGTTATTTTTGTAGAAAACTGTTTTTTTTTGTTGCAAAGCTTACTGTTACATGTGCTTCCGTCCAACTGCATGCGGTACATTTTTTACTTCTATGTTATCCAAGCTCGTAATTCTCGCTTAGATACTGATTTTAAACGTTTAACTTTATAATTGAAGAATGGATGCTAATATAATTGCTGCTTTATGTTTGCTATTATTTGTGTGTTTTATAAATATGGCATCATTATGGCCTGGTCTACAGTGTGCGTAAAATCGAGAGCGTACGAGTGTGTCCTTTGTTTATTTTAACCAAGTGGTTTTAAAGTGGCCCGCCAAAGGTTTCTGCATTGGTTGCTTGATTGATACTTTGGCGCTGACGTTGTGAGTTGCAAACGAGTCCTTGCATTTCTTAAGAGAATCCCGTTAAATTCATCGGAATGATTTTTTTTTTGGTCTTCAGGTACTTTTTAACAGAAAGAATCCATCAAATCTGAGTGAAGACTTTTTTTTTTTTGGAGATCACCACGAAATCAATCCGAAGACTTTAGTTTTGGCCCGTCAAACTTTTGGAACAGCAAATTTAGCCCGCGACTGAAAAAAGTTGGACGCCCCTGTTGTACGCCATTAAGATGGTATGCCAGGCGTACTGACTTTTACTTCGAAATAAACTAAAAATGTGGTTGTACGTTCATGCTTTTACACACATAGTGTAGACGACGCCTATCTGTGTAAAAAGTGATACTGCACATGCAGTGATGACGGAACCATTTTTAAGGGTGGGCAAAACTGTGACGTTTTTTTTTCATACAGTACATAACGTGTATCGCGGTGTGCAGCCTGGGCAGTTGCTAAGGGGGCTTCAAGCCAAAGTTCAAATTTGTTTGTGCAAGAAATATATCAAATTTTGGATACAAAGGAAATTGGCGCAACTTAAGGTTAAGTATAACAGATGAAAGACTGGGGGCAGAACCCCAGCCGCCGGAGGCAATGAGGGTCTGGAGGCGAACCCCCTAGCCGCTATTGTAATCTTTTGGAAAAAAATAGCAAACACATTTTCCACGTGTTTAGAGACAATTAAAAGAACTAAACTGCAAAATTTGATTGCCAATTTAAATAAATAAATAAATTGCCCAGGCCGCAGGCCCTCCATCCCCCCAATACTTACTGGTCAAGTCTAAAACACGTTTGAACGCTTGCATTTTAAAGAGGTATATAAGTTTTTGACGTAACTTGGCTTGGTTTTAAAAATTTTGTACGTAACTTGTACTTAAATAATTCTATAGCCTAGCATTTTCGTACGAAAAAGGATCACACTTTTATCTAAAGTGTCCTTTCATTATTCAACGTTCTTTTAGGTACACACACTAATGGTCTTTCCAAAGCAGTTGGCTCTGCGATCATTTGCGTGATTGTAAAGTAAATGAGACCTTAATGCATGATAATGTAAATTTTTCGCGTGATTGTAAAATAATGATAACAATGAATACCATCACCAGTTTTAGCCTCCAAAACAAAGAAAATTTGAAGCGCTTAGTAACTTACTACAAAAAATTTGTGATTGGTAAAATCAACCGTAACTGAGAAAATAACGTAAACATTATAGTTGCTAAAATAACAGCTCTATTAAATCTAAACCAAAGGCATCGAGCGTAACTCTTTACACGAGCATCATGACCGGAATAGAATTGATCCCATGGAAGGCCCATTACAAGAAATTTCAATACAAATAAATTTATCTGAGTCTTAGTCTTCAAAGTCGGTGCATAAAATAAGGCCTACTGCCCCCCACCCCGTTGAAAAGAGTCTGCGGTTTCTTGATTTCGTGATTTCTCAATCTATGGAATTAAGTTGCTCATACATTCATTAGGAGGTCTTATTCTAGACATAAACGCGTAAATATGGCCCCTCCTGGAAAAAAGCGAGGAGCCTGCACCCTGTTCCGCCACCTATGTGTGGTTTGTGCACTTGTGCACAGCAGCCGTGAAAATGGTTTGTGTTTCACTGCATCCTAAAAGCATTGGCACGACTTCGGTTGGAATCAATATTTCTTAGGACGCTTGCAAAGTTCAGTTAATAAAAGTAAAATGCTTGTGTTCAAATATTATGTTCTCGTTGGCTAATTGTGTTTATTGTTAAGTGTACCAACAAGTGTTACATTATATGGTTTTTTACTTTACTACCATGACCTACTCCATGAAAATTATGATGATGGAATAGGCTTGCTTGAAATCTCAACTGTTTTTCGAAGTTTTCATTTTTGTTGTGTTTTTGAACAATTAGTTAATTTTGATGTTTCCATGCTTTTGTTTTTCTTTTTCAGGCGTAGCTGACGGTGTCGGTGGGTGGAGACAATATGGAATCGATCCTTCACAGTTTTCCAAAAAGCTAATGCAAACATGTGAAATGCTGGTAAAAACTGGACGATTTGTTCCTAATAGACCATCTGAGCTTCTGGCTTCTGGTTACAAAGAATTGCTTGAAGATAAAGCTCCATTAGCAGGTACCTTGGTAGTTTTTTGCAATATTATAAACATAGCTTTAGAAGAGTCGCCAAATTTGTAAAAATATGACATTTAGTATACTTTGATACTAGATTGGTACGAACTTCAGAGCACATAAACGTCTTTTTATAGCTTTGGGCACAATTATTTCAAAAAAAACTGGGCACTTGCCGATCAGCCAAAACGTTAGAACTGTAGTTCTCAATCTTTCTTATGTTATTACCCCTGAAATATTTTGACGTTTATCAATTACCTCGTTTTAGAAAAAACAGCAACTATAATAGCTTGCAATCCAAAATAAGCACACAAAAAAATAACGTCATTTTTTATTACAAATGCAATTAATGGGAAGGTTGATACGGCCTTTTTGGCATTAAGCGTTCAAATCTAGGCTGAATGCAGGAAAAAAAACATCCCATATATCATCAATGTCTAGTAGGTTGCGATATTTTGTCTTTATGAACACCATTGAAGAAAATCCCACTTCACAGCAATAGGTTGAAGGAAATTGAGTGAAAAAATTAAAAGCTTTTTTTGAAAGAATGTAAATATTAATTTTGAATGTCAGCCGGTAATCCAAACGCTGTAAGTTCGATTCCTGCTGGAAGACAACTTTTTTTCGCATTGCTTGTTTTTAGGTAGTCGCCGTTCTGGTGACTCTTTCCTAGGCTTCTGCGCTGGTAGCCTTTAGGCCAGATAGCACGCAAACGATTAAATATTAAAAGCTCTGGCTAGCAAACGTTAAAACATCACAACTAAATTATTAACCACAAAAAATTGTTGCTCTTCAATTCCAGGAAAAAATACTATATCGCTATAATACTATAATGCTCACCCTACGCACATTACTAAGTGGACTAGACTATCAACTGTTTACGAAGCAAGAGAATTTAAAAAGAGACCTAGTTCTGACTCATTAGTATTAAATTATGACATCACGGAAAGCATGATGATAGTGAAGCAAAATGAAAGCTTTAGAGTTGGTAGCCCCTTCGATAAACGTTTGCCATAGAAATGATTTCTTTTTATTTAAAAAAAATTACATTACCCCTTTCAAAATGTCAAATTACCCCTTTGGGGGTAATTACCCACAGGTTAAAAATCACTGCGTTAGAGGGACACTACCTAGGTTTATGGTATCTGTCATTGACCTAAACTTTTGGGAAATGATCGAAGAAATGAAAATTTGGATTATTTTTGCTTGCAAAACTTGAAACCATGCTTTTAGTAGTGAAGTGAGACTAATGACAAAATTTTTTGAAATGATTGAAAAAATACTTTTAAATTCGGACATTTGACCAAAACTTTCAAAAGAAAAAATATACCCAGGCAAGTGCTGGCTGTTGAGGTCAGTTACTGTAAAAATTGTAAGGCATTGTACCACAAACTAAGTACACCGCAACAATTTTTGTAATTTTAATTGGCGTTTTTTTAGTTTTTCCTGTAGGAGCTACCAGAGGGAAATTTTGAAAAGAATCGCAAACCAATGTCTTCTTGTGTTTAGGATTAAGAAAATGTCTATATTCTGCATTATACTGTATACATATTATATTATTTTATTACGTTATCTGTAGCAGAGAGTGTAGCTGGGTACTAGCTTATTTATCGTTTACTAGTTCGATTTTAATAATCCTGTAAAAATGATCATTTCCTCTATGTTTGTCAATGA
Organism: Trididemnum nubilum; assembly: GCA_963965965.1. NCBI lineage: Eukaryota > Metazoa > Chordata > Ascidiacea > Aplousobranchia > Didemnidae > Trididemnum > Trididemnum nubilum. The sequence continues at coordinate 20,722,821 of OZ014472.1, forward strand.
CTCACGAAACATTTTATGTCATTGTTGCTTTGTTACTTAAGTTGAGTCAATGTAAACAACTGAAGTATACAATATTTTGTTCCACTTAGCCCTGCAGTACTTTCCTTTATAAATTAACGAGTTAATTTTTAGTCTCGTATAACATCGTGTGCGTGTACGATTAGGTTACGTAGTCATGCCTACTGTTCAATGTCACAAGTGTTACATAATTCTCCTTGAGGCGTTAATCTATGAAGCAGGTGTTGCGTGAAATTAGCTGTAGCGTAGTATTATTGGTTTAGTCTGAATGAGCGTTCACGTCGCTGCCTCTGCATCAGGTGTGGAATAAAATAATACCTTTGACCGCTATATGCTATCATACTTGAGTGACCAATCTTACCCCCAGATTTTTAGCCTAAAAAACACATAATGTTATGTATGTAGTTTATGGTAAAAAAATACGTAGTCATCGAAAGAATTCTGGATTTTTTGTGGCTATATTTTAGTCATTTGAATAGTTCGTCACATAGGAAGATGTTGAACATCATAGCCTTAAAACAAAATTACGATACGGTTTGCTTTAATTATGCAGGTAGCAGCACCGCATGTATTGTCGCGCTGGATCGGTCCAAGCAAACTCTGCACACTGCCAATTTGGGTGATTCCGGGTTCATGGTTGTGCGTCAAGGACATGTCGTTCATCGTTCTAACGAACAGCAGCATTCCTTCAACACGCCTTACCAACTTTCACTGCCACCTGAAGAACACAGAACAGAAGTCTTGCACGATAAGTAAATGGATTTTAATGAAGATCAAATTAAGCGATCTGTCACTTTACACATCTTATGTAGTTTTATAATCTTGAGTCCACACAATAGTTTTAGTGTGTTGTGATAAATATTTTGTTATTCTTCCGGCAAAGATCGTCACCACTTTTGGTATCAAGTGCCAATTGCTGCCAGGGCGAGATCATGTCTCATGAATTTCTCGCCATTTCTCTTGTAATTTTCAATTACCGGTAGTTTAGTTTGTTTTGCCGTGGACACAAACTTTATCGAAAAGTAGCGGACTAGCGGTCCAAGTACTATTTCATTTCCTGTTATTCTGTTATGTTATGTAATCACAGCTGCTCAAGAATTAATATTTGCCGTATAAGATAAAGTTCCAAACCGTCAGCCGATTTAATCCTATTTGTATTTTTTTTTTCTTTTCGGGGCCAGTTTTGAAGAATTTAAAGTTGATACAAAATCGGTAAATCATAATATAGAAAGTAAACATCGATTGGAATTATTTTCTTCAGTGCCGAAGATGCAGACACCTCCACATTCAATCTTGAGCTTGGTGATATTATTCTCACAGCAACAGATGGACTCTTCGATAACTTACCAGATAGTGTTATATTGCAAGAATTAGCAAAATTGAAGGTAGAGGTCCTATACTGATATAAGAACATTTAATAAAAATTGATGAGTGAAAAATACCGACAATTCCTTAATTTTAACTTTGTTAGCTTTATTTCCAATCACACGTTTTGATTTCTGAATGAAAGTTTGCCTGAGACATGAGATTTATGGATGAAACTGGTTTTTGATCCAAAATCAGTGTTCCCACTAAGCCGATGTTTTTCAGCGAATTGGTGATTTGTTGGAGCAAGGGTAAATATTTTTGGCAATATGGCAAACAAAGCTTTAGAAAATTCTACAAATTTATGGAAATATGCCATTTGCTATACTTTTAATACTGGATTGACACAAAATTTGGGTACATAAATGTCTTTTTAGAGCTTTGGGCACAATTGTTTTGAGATAATTTGGGCACTCGCCGACTAGCCTTAAAGTTAGAGGGAACACAGTCCAAAATTACTGTAGCGCAACATGGTAAGTGCAAAACAACAAAGCAGCTATATCGCAAATACGTTAACTCAAAACTGTGCGAGGGCGAAACCAAATCACATTTGCCATAGCCCAACAGGCAGCTCCATTGCTGCATAGCGCATGCTGCATTGTCCTTTTGCAGTGTGTAAATTCCCATTTTCACCGAACGACCGTTTCTGTTGGTGGCATAAATGATTTGGTATATTTTATAATTTCCAGTAATTGCTTTTACCTGTTATTTCAGGACAGCAAGTATGAAAGTATTAAGCAAACGGCATGGAGCATAGCTGAACATGCGCAAACGAAATCATTTGACCCTGATTATATGTCGCCCTTTGCGAAGCAAGCCAGACTTAATGGATATAATTCAGTAAAAGGTATACACAATGTTTTGTTCAGAATGTAAAAAAATAGCCTTGTGTAGCATGTATGTATGCCATGGTAATGCTCTTTTTCAATTTAGCACAGTGAGCAGTGCCTTATTAATTGTGCAACTGCAGTATTCTGTAAAATTGTAATGTAATTTTGTAAAATCGATTTGGCTCTGAAGGTTACATTTTTTCAGTACAGTAATTATTAATCATTTTTTGTTTGTTTTTTGCCGGATGGTGCGAACAATTAGCATGCTACAGATTACTGGCATGCAAGTGATCTTTTCAATTACTGGTCTAGCGTTGTGTATTACAGTATCGTATGTAAGTGCAGCGTTTCGCATTCTAGCATTGGAATGATAAATATCGTTTCTGCTATTGTCACTGTTTCATGTGTATTAACATAATTTGATAGTGCTTACAAACTGCATCAAGCTAAAGGAAATGATCACTGTTATTAACAAAAATCGCTTGCAAATATAATATAGCTGGACAGCCTTAATGCAAAACGTCATGTCTAATTAAATAACACGGTCAATTTTTAAATTAAATGTTTTATAAATATTATTTGAATTAGTATCAGGCACATACTGCAGTTGCTAGTATAACTCGATAACAGCGAGGAGCATTGGAGCTTACATACTGTTCGCAGGGCTGCCCAAAGTGCGGCCCGCTAAACGAGTTTTTGCGGCCCGCGACTGGTTTCGAGATTTACTATTCAGTTTCTTTCGATACTTCCAAATTTTTGACCAAAAAATTCTCTTTGTCGAATTTGTTGACTATGGTTTTTTCAAACAATATTTTTCGTGAATCGTGAATTGTAGCACGCTTGATTCAGGATGCAATTTATTTAAACATTTTTTGAGAATTGTGTTTGTGTGGCCCGTTAAAGCTCAGAAAAAGTGTAATGCGGCCCATCATTCAAAAACTTTGAGCACACCTGCTGTATAAATCGAAAATTCCACAATAAATGAGTAATTGCAAAAAAATTATTTAATAAGGGTCTACGATGGTACGGCATAGTAGTAGCAACTTTGCGTTTGGTCCTAAGGGGCGAAACTGCAATAAAAGCAAAAAATTCGAGTATTTTAGACGGTATATAGAGTATAATTTTGCTGCAAAGCTGGAATTCATTATAGCAGTGGAAGGTACTGTAGCCCATTAATAGTGATAAAACTATCGTTGCCAATATACTTTTTCACAATTGCATTTATAATTATTTTTGTACCTGCCGAGTTCGTATTTGTTTTTTACACCTTCCTAATCGTTTTGAAGGAGAATTTTTAGTCATATGTTGAACAATGTAGCCAAAGGGAATATTGTCACTGATAAGAGAAACGGAAGTTGTTTATTGCGTAAATACCATCAATGCACAAATTTGCGTACGAGCGCTAACAAGCAGTGTTTGCGCTGAAACATGCCACGAAATGTGAACGTGATATCGGTTAATTTGCAGGCGAACTACCGTTCTTGATTATTTCAGTAGAAAGAGTCGGAGAAATTGAAAAAAAATTGGTAAATCTTAATTTTAAAATTGAATTGATTTCAAAATTTTAAATATCGAAAATTTTGAGCCGAATCGGATAAAAAAATTAAATGTAATCCAAACCTGGTGTGAACACAATCCTCCTTGATAGAATTGCTGTTGGCATTTGACTGCAAATTCCATCACACTAAATAAAACAATGCAACATGCAACCTCTTAGCGGTCAGGAAAATGCAAAATTTTGCTAAATTAAAAGTTCAAATGGAACGATTTTCAAATTTAAGTTTATTTAAAATTTTCGAAAGAATTCATAAGCAATTCAGCCCTGGTGGGGAGCAAAAGGTAACTTAAAGTTTTGAAATTAAGCTAGTATAATTCTACTGTTGCAGCAAACCAGTCTTGGAACATGTTGCAAAGACCACAACAATATAGTTTATAACGACAGAAAAGAAACCTCGTAATGCAATGTTTGCTTTGTAATGAACATCTATAAGGGTTACTATTAAATAAAGTCGAAGGTTTTTTGATCGATTTTTCCTCAAGTTTTGACAGGTCGGCAGGCCAACTTTCCCAATCTTGAGCTTTCCACGACCGTCCGTTCTTGAAATATAACAGCTTAGATTTCCCCTTACAAGCGCTTTTTGTCAGGGTTGTCGATTAAAAACAAAATTTCAAAAAGTTCCTGCGTGTTCCTGATTCATTTTTGCGGCTTGTTGTCAAGACAAAGCAAAGGGTCAGCATTGTAAATTAGCTGCTTTTCACGTAAAAAGTAAGGTCAACCGTGAAAAACTTGACTTGAATGCCCCTTTAAACCATCTGCTTTGCATCAAAAATCCACCAATACTTCCGTTTTAAAATTAGTTCAAGATCATGACTTCGTAGTTTGCGATTTGAATTACATTACGAACGCATGAGATTAAAAATAAGTAAATTACAAACCATACAAGATACCGGTATCTGCGTATGTAGTGGTAGGAACCTAGTTGTGTAAAAATAGATCTATCTTTTGCAGTTTGATCATGTGAAGGTCTTTTTAGGTGGAAAACCTGATGACATTACAATCCTATTATCCATGGTTACCGATTCTGGAGATTGATCGAATTTGGACGCTGCATTAACACATTTAACTGCATATGTCGTCAAATTGTTGATATCTTAGTGAGGTCGTATTCTAAGTTTCAAAGTTACCTTCGATATTACAAAAAGAACAAACCAGTTCGCTTTAATCAGTGACTTAATTGTTATTAATGAAAATCTAAAAATGCCGAATTTTGTCTCGTCTTTTATCCATAGGTTTTTGGTTTCCTGTAGTAGCTTTTATAACGTCGATTTTTTTGAAGCTGTTTGATCTCCGAATTTTATACAAACCACATATTTTCAAAACCACGTTTTTCTGAGTCCAGAGTAGTTAACTAATACTGTGCCAAATTTTGCTGTCGAAGAACTAATAATTGTGACCCTATGGCCTATAATGTTGTAAATTGCAAGTAATTTTAATCAATTGCGCGTACACGTGCTAATTGAATCCTTTTTCTTAAGCATATTAGATTTCCTTCCCAGTGTCATTAATTTTTTTGTATCTCCGGAACAGTATTTAATTTGGTGCAGTACACTGATTTTGACAGGCTTTTGCTCAACATTAAGTTTCAATATTCACCAGGCTTACGAGTAAGCCTTGTCTTACGCCTTTAACTCTTCAAAAAAAAACTGAAGAATGATCAAAACAGATTTTTGTCCAAGATTAGATCTAGTGATTAATTGCTTTAACTTGCGACACCTCTTTAACGTATTCTTTTACGTTTTGTCTAGTTTTAACTTTAACCATTTTTATAACCGAACTGTTGTTCCAACTTGCGTGGTGAATTTTTTCATTGACTATCCTATTTTAATCGGGGATGGCGATGCTTAGCAGCGTGTTTTTTTCGCACTGTGATGATTTTGTAATCTTGAGCAACAATTTTTGCGAGTAACAGGCTGTGGCTGTGTGGTTGATCTAAGTCAAGCATCTTGAGAACACCGTTGTGATTTGTGCGTTTTTATCTCGTCGGCTATCACACTCAATCGGAACTAAAATACGGCCAATATCTGGCATCGTTCTAATTTCCGATTACCTTTTTTTCTCGAACGAATCGAAAGTGACTTCTTTTCCCTGATAATTTATTGTACTGTAGTTTGAATATCCTCGAATTTTCGTTACCGTTTAAGCTGGGATTGGGTTAGTTTTAAGGCAAATTATCTACAAATACTATCGATCCATTCTCGACCATTAGTCAAAGTTTCAACGTACAGTTTTTATCTTTTTGGACCAGCAATTTTGAACTCTTAAAAGTACGATCCTCTTGCAGTTCCGATAAAAATTGGAGTGTTCTATTAGTCGTAGTTCAAGTTTTAATTGCTTTATTTTTGTCAGCTGCTGGTCTCTGCTGAAAATGGTCTTGTGAAGCTGACTAGTTTCGCTCGCGTTTCTTGATTCGTTTGGCTGCGTTCATATACTCGCAACTGTTTTAAATAAAAATGCGGATTGTTGTAGTTGACGCGTTGTGCTAAAACTTGGAAGTATAGTCGTTGGCAAGTTTATTTAACAATACGAATAGGGCAAGAATTACGAAAAATAAACTTTTCGCAAATTGGGCTAGGGTGAAACACGACATATAATATGTTCCACGACAAACAAAAATGGTACACAGCAGACCCTAATCCATTATAACTCTTTTCAACCGATGGGGAAGTGTACTTTCCGCGACTTCTTAACAAAAAAAACGAGCGGGAAGTGTCCTTTCCGTAACTTCTGCGTTTTTTCCCACAGTTAAAATGTTTTGAAGCAAATTTATTCAAGCATAGAAGATTATTTATCAAAAAAGTTGTCTCTGGAGGGCAGCATAAAGCGATTTGATCATCTCAATTACGAAAAAAACTTGCTTCATAAAATTTGCTATGCTTTTTGCTTAGCAAACAGCAAAGTTTACGTTATTTCGGAAAGCTTAATCGCACTTTGTAAGCAACTTAAGGTGAATTTACACAGTATCCGTTTTTTTACGTTTTTGCTTCTTGAAAAAGTATGCGGTTTTTCATCCGCATTTTTATAAGTCCATATCCGCACTAAGTAGACTGTTGTATACAGATAAAAATTTTGTGTATGAACGATAAGAGCGATTTATCAAAACAGAGCTGTAGGCAACCCCTTTACAAAAAAATTTTTTCGGAAAACTTTTGCCCAGTAATGTGACTGTCTAGTTAGTGTGGATATGGACTTATAAAAATGCGGATGAAAAAGCGCATTCTTTTTCAAGAAGCAAAAACGGATACTGCGTAAATTCACTTTTAGTTAGATAAAATTGGCACTGCGGGATAGCATTTTTCAAGTGCTTTAAGTCAAAGCAAAATTTGTGAAAATCGGTCATCCGCATCGGGTGGAAAGAGATAAGGTAGATCGCCAACATTTACTGGTAAGAAACTAGCAACAAAAGTTATTGAACGAAGAATATAAAAGCTGCTGTTTGCAATCACTTCACCTAGATTTAATTGCACCAGTGAATAAATCTTTCGAATAAACTCGATAAGTATAATTACTTTTTATTCACAAAGTTAAAGTTGCCTTGGCCAGCAGACACCGAAGGGACCTTTTGGTCAAGTCAAGCTGCTACCTGCCCACCTATCTAGTGTCTACCACACACGGTGGAGGCTTCACGCTGTCCATTTGTCGCTGAACATCGTGGGGGGAAGCTGTGAATACCAATTTTTTAGTCTTTGGTTTGACGCGACCGGGAATCGAGCCCTAGTCTACCGTTTCAGTACCAGACGCTCTTTCCACTCGACCACTGATCAGCAGGGTTCGAAATTAACGCTTGCCCTAGGCAAGCTGAAATCGCCTCGTACAACGGGCAAGCTTAGAAAATAGTGTATTTAAACAACACGAAACAAGATTATTTAGAGACGCAATTTACGTCCGCTTTTGTTGCAATAAAATAGAAAAGTCCATGCTAGTAAAGAAAGCTGCTACTTGCATTACTTCGTATTTTATGTTGCTTACTTTGTAATCATCATAATTAACACTTTGTTTGATCGTCCCGCACATTATAATCGCAATTAACACTTCTTAATGGCACGCAGATTTTTTGATACTCAGACGCGTTTAGCAAAATGCTACGTTTCTTTTTTTCTGAGAAAAATTTTCCCACGCTTGTGTTAACCGCTGTTTCAGATATCACAAGTAACTACCCTGCGCTGCATAAACACAACATCAAGATTTTAGCAATTTTTTTTGTTATGATTATTTTGAAGATCTTTTAGCTCGTATAGGTTTTGCCAAGTATTTCGGCTTTCTAGCAGGTGTAGATTCCAAAATATTCGCGATTAAAATGCGCTTGCAACAAAGCATAACGTAGTAATTGAAATGATTACAAATAAAAAAATCCATTTTTGCGTAATGAATGATTGAATAAAGTTATTTATTACCCTACGTCGCGTTAACACCTGACATAACATCGCGTACAAAAACTTGATTCTCGAAATAAAATACGCGACTACGCTTATTTTGCATATTCAGGGCCTTTTGCTAAAGTACGTTTTATAAATTTCTTTCAAAGTTAACCTCATAACTTATTGTAGGCTACCTTTTTTTTTCGGGCACGTTGAAATTTTCTCGGGCAAGTAGGCATTTCATGTCACTTGTCCGACGGGCAAGTTGTTAAAAAAACTTAATTACGACCCCTGCTGATCGGTGTCACTTGATGTCACTTGCCCGACGGGCAAGTTGTTAAAAAAACTTAATTACGATCCCTGCTGATCGGTAAAAATCGAACTTTACAAAGTCGACAAATTGCAAATCAAGCAACTAGAGAGCAGCAAAAACTCTAATGTACTAAGTACACAAACATAACTGCAACATTATAAAAAACTGCATTAAAAGTGTTTTTTTTACAAAACATCCTTTTGCTACATAGCAGGCGGTCAACAAAAATGTAATTGTACCAGTTAAAGTTCGCTGAAGGTGGTTAAAGTGGAAGAAATTTAGAGAGTACTATACCAAAGTTCCGATTTATTTGCCAGTCGAGTAGAACGTATAAAAAACCAAGCATATAAAAACTTACATCCATTCATACATATTACACAAAAATTTACATCCATCCTATCAATAAGCGATTAAGCTAATTGTAATAACATCTTCATTAACCAAGTTGACTTGGCCAGGAGACAGTAAAGGGACCTTTGTGGTCTTCCAGTCAAGTGGCAACCTGTCTACCACATGCGCTAAAAATTTCCCTCTGTCCCTTCATTGCTGAACGTCAAGCAGGGAAGCTGTGATACCAACTTTTCTGGTCTTTATATTTTTGTCTTCGTATTCTTCGTAAGCATGAACTGCGCTGAAAAATAAATCAGTTCCGACAATACGAAAAAAGCTAATTACACAGCGAGGGAGATTTGGTTTATTGTGACTATATACGGTAAACAACACCGTAGGACACTATTTACACAAAAAAATAAATAATGCAGAAGCCATCAGTCACTTGAGTAAGCGTCAAAAGATCATGGGTTAGGTCCAAGACCAGAAGAAGGTCGCCGAATTTACACCTACTCGTTCGTCATTTGGAAGAAAATATTTTATTCAGTATTACGTAAGTTCAAAGACCGTCATCGCGCCTTGCATTCAACCACATTTTTGACAAGAACAGTAAGAGTATCCAGTCCCAACCTGCCAACATCTGACGCAACAAGATCAAAAAATTTTGAATTGAAACTCTGCCGATCTTTGAGCATCTGCTCGAATGTTGCTTCGCCTAAACGTAGATGAAACATATTAGATACCCGTCAAAGATTTTTCGGCTTTCAGTAGATTCCACTAAAAGGCAACGTGGTCGACAGGGCAAAAGGCGTTTTTTGAGACCCTAATCGTATGATATGGAGTCAACTTGCACGTTTAGGATGATTATCTCGGCTATGCGATCTCGAACCAACAGCAAATTCAGTGGACAAACATTCGAAGAAATCCACAATTCTTCCCAGCACGAAGGAGTCACTGCAATGAAAAGTGTGCGGATTGTCCAACAGTATATGACGCTCTCCGGGGACAAGGAGGATAAATATGCACCACAACACCAACTGGACTTGGTGTGTTAGCCCAGAAACTGTTCTTTTTTTTTTTTAAATGTAAATTATCGTTAGGGTAACAGATAGAAGCGACTGGTTTTGTAAAAGCGCTGATTTGTTTCACATTACCTTAATAAACGTATTCATGGAAATCCACAGACCTACAAACCTCTGCAGTAGTATCACTACCATACATAAAAATATCACCAAAATAGAAAAAAGGATGGAATTACAACAGGTCATTAGATAAAACGACGACGCTCTCGCCGCATGTTCCTTTATTTTTACGTTGTCATTTCGCAACTATCGAGTACAGAACTTCTCACGTTTGCTTAAGACTCTCGCAAACAGTCGAGTATAGGAACTAAAAATTTAAACCGCAGTTTGACAGTAACAAGATCGATCCTTCTTTGCACCAAATTTGGAGGCAAGAGACCACGTAACTTTGGTTTTGGGATACAAAAATGTACTAAAGTTTGGCGAATAAGATTGTCTCATTAAAAAATGGCTAGATACAGTAGAAATATTTCTAACGGTCATACATATCTCACTAGTAATTGTTCGAAGATGATTTTCAATTTTTTCTTGCAACTTGGTTGTAATTTCAGCGACAGACTTTCCGATCATTTGATCGCAGGCAGCTTGACGAAGCTGCACAGGTGCATCATCGGAGAATACTCGCAACTGTACAAAATGCAATGTTCCTAAAAGTGTGCCTCGATATCGCACAACGTATAACTTACGACCAAAGCCAATTCAGCAAAGCAACTGAGAACAAAAAAATGTTCATTATTTTCGTCAAAGTTTATAGTGTGGCGGAGAACGTAAAGACGTCATTTTCACGATGACTCGGATCGCTTGATCCAAGTTCAACCAGAACCATGGGCACGGTGTTGAGTAAGGATAAACGCTTTATGATTATTATCTCTGCTTGGTGGCTTCTAACAAGCAGCAAATTGATTAATATTCCTCGGAAGAAATCAAATTGTAACCGGAAAACTTGGAAAAATGGTCAACTCCTAAGCGGGTGCGGATTCGTCAAAAGGGTAGCGCCCCCGTCATTTGTCATGATAGGAGAAAAATGTATCAACCAAGTATAGAAAGTCATCACTGCTAATATTCTTGGAAAGCATTACACAAAAGCAAGCGGAGAAAAGATACAGTAGGCGTCGCTTATTATAACCACGGATAATATGACCAGCCGCTTATTATGACCAATTTGGTACGGTCCGGAATTTCTCCGTTTAAAATGATCAAATTTCGGATAATATGACCTACATTTTCTCCATCTCTCTTATTACAGTACTGTATTTTTTTCTTGCCACACACTTATAACTTCGCCTTTTCAACATACCAATTTGTTTTGCGGTGCTTTGACATATTACTTTGATTAAACGTTACATAAACTGCTATCTACTTTGTTACGCTGTACCACCGCTTGTACATATTGTTACATACTGTACTTGTACTTAGTTTCGTCACTTGTACTGTTACAGTACTGTACTTTGTTTTACTGCCAAAGTCACACTGTTACTTCGGTTAAACTATGAATTTAACGGTATTTTGACTTCTTGTGGCTTACGGCGTCAATTCAGGCGCGGTTATGGCGACTTGGGTTTTTATGACCATTCGGACATTATGACCAAAATGGTCTGTTCCCATGGTGGTCATATTAAGCGTCGCTCACTGTGATGAATTAAATCTAATTATTTATTTGAATTCTATGCATTGCATACTTTTCTTTTCGGCTAAACAAAAAAACAAACTAGCAATAACTTTCTTACATCAATATTTTTGCACCAATGGATTTTTTAAGAAGTAGCGCTTTTGAATTCATTACTTAAAATGAAAAACAACTTGTGTAGCGTCAAACTCCAATGTAGCCACAAATAAAAGTTTAATCGGACGCATTGGTTATTAATTCAACCTTGAGAAATGCTAGTAGGTCGTTCAACCGAGCCGGTTGACCACATTGGGACGAGCAGGGCATGGTATGGAATGGAAAACAATTTTTTCCATATTCCATACTGGTAATTTTCTTCCATTCCATACTTTCACACCAAAGTAAGTTTAGACCGGAAGCTACGTGTATATCTATTGTACTTTTGCAACGTTAGGCGTACCTTTGCAAGTAGCCGCTCGCAAAGGTAAGCAGTATGGTACGATGCATCTCATCCCGTATTTGAAGCAATATCGCAATAAGCTACCATAAAAATTTACTCAGCATGAAAATATCCACCACTTAATCAACCGACAATAGTTGACCGGTGTCCGTATGCACTGGGTTTAGTGATTGTAAGTTTGTACATAGGTGGCCAAGTTAATGCAAAACGTTAGCTTCGTTAACCACTAGTTCGTTAACAAACTTCATACCTCCGTTAACGTTAATCCGTTTTTTTCAGCTTTAATTAACGGAAGTTAATAAAGTCCGTTAATTCGTTAATATTTTGCGGGTAATTTACATTTCTTTTTATTCACTCGCTTCTAGAACACGTATTGACGCTGTTGAGCTGCTTGTAAGGAAATATTTATTGCTATGGTGGTCTTTTTGTGTTTTGGAAGTTACATTTTACGGTCTAATCTAATTTCAAGATAAAAATAAGTTCAAATGCACTAACGAAGCTGCGATCGGAAAATCTTTGGGAATTGCGAACAGCGATAATTAAAAATAGACCTATGAGGCTGCAGCTTATTATTTGCCACAAAAATGAGCTCCTTTCTTCGCTTTCTTCAATAAAACTCGTGCTAATACGCAACAAGTGTTTTCAGAGCAGACTGGTTTGTACCGGTACGATGAATAGATGGTGCAAGGTATTAACATTAACGATAAAAACCTTACCGTAAGTTAATTCCGTGCGTTAAAATGAAAAAAACTTTTTAACGGATCAACGAGTTAATGAAAAAGTGTCACGAAACAATAATTTTGAATGCCTGATATATGATTATTTGCTGTATTTACTGCGTACGTAACTGATTTACTGCTTTTGCCGCTTTTTTTTGATTTAGAATATTCGGGATATTCTAGATAATTCCTTTCCAGAATTTTCTACTGTCTTCTATTAGTCACCGGAATTATTAGTTGTTAACATGTCTTAATTGCTATATTTAGACTTGAAGATGTGACGTCATAATCATGTTGAAATCTTATCGTAAGCTCGTGTATTTTTTTCTATTGTGACGTTTCATGGATTGTTCTGGGATGTTCGATAGCTTTTGCCGTAGTATACATGAGTCGTTTTTGATTCTAATATTCTGAAAGAGGATGATTTTTAGGTATTAGTTTAGTGGGCATTTTTGCCGAGTGTGTGTATCTGTGGTTGGCTTGTGTAGCCGTATAGTTTGGCGATCTGAATTGGGCGATCGCGAGAGTGTGTAAGGTGCGACTTGAACCTGGTCGGTCGCGGTTAAGTCTTTTACGATCTGAATCTGGTCGATCGTAAGAAATGTTTTGCTCCGTGAGAGTGGTTTTGTATTTTCAATCTTAAATAGAAGTTTTAATTTAAGATTGGTGTGCTACTTTCTGAGATTCAAGAAGCTAAAGGAACTGTCAACTGCCATTTTCGATTCGTCAATTAACATCTCAGTCGTTCTCTAGTTTTAGCCGACGTGGGCAATTCTAAGGATTAAAGGTTGTACTCTAGCCAAGTATCAACGATCGCGACAAAAAGTTAGCTTCGTTATTAACGAATTAACGATTAACGGACTTGTGCCCACCTATGATTTTGTAATCACACCAACTACGAAAATTTGGCCTAGCCAAACAGCCAAAAACATTTTACAAAAATATCGAAAAAAGTTTAAACGCAAAAAAAACAACAAAGAATTAAGCTGAATCGGGGATATAAAATTAAATACAAAATCTTAACTACGATCGAAGAAAAAATTTTTGCTATTTGGCAAATTCAGTGCCGTCGCTACGGGTGCCATGTTCCCCATTTTGATTCCCTAAAAATACTTTTTTGGGGAATTTATGCAACAAGAAAACTGACAATAACGCAAAAAGGAATAATATCATTCAATCCTACCTACTTGACTAAAGTAACCTAAATTAGCAGTATTTCGAAGTTTTTAAAAAGTGAAAGTTTAATGGTTCAAGTTTCAAACACCAGATTTAACAGCCAAAGTTTACACCTCTGAACCTAATACGTCATCAAGTAATTAGGCTAGTCATATCAATTTCAAAACCATGAACGTTTGCATCGTGTTCAATTCAAAGTATTCTAAGCCCAAAGCCAGTGTTTTTCAAACTATGGGTAGGGATGCACAACAGGCCGCTAAGCGTTTACGGATATAGTGATGCAACTTCGAGGGCAAAGGGAACTTCAGCCCCCCCACACCCTACTAGTCAAGTCAGATAAAAAATTTCGCAGAAAATGCAAGCGTTTAAACGTCTTTTTTAATTAACCTGTAAGTAAAGTAGGGACTGGGCAATTTAATTTTTCTAATGGCTTCTACGTCTTAGCATTTTAATTCTTTCTAATAGCTTTAAAAAGGTGCGAAATGTGATCTAAATTGTGTTGAAATAGCTATCTTTTCTCCAAAAATCAAAAAATCGCCCAGAGACTTCGCCCCCAGACTCCCGCCTATCGGAGATAATTGAGCAGCATTATTTTGCTCAGCTCGCCACCCAACTGAGGTATTTTTGAAACAACAAAATTTTAAACTTCCAAGTCCCACTCCCTTTAGCAAAATCTTGCTTGCACGCCTGTTAATGGGTGTGTCGGAGAGTAGAAATGTACACTAACAAATCGTTTATTTCCTTTTTAGAAGACCAGCTGTTTTCGTTTTTCTAGAGCACAATCAAGATTGTTCAGGTCGCAGTCACTGCTGCAGATCGACTTTTCAGGTGAAAAGGGCCGGAAACGAAAGAGCTAAAAAACAACACTGGACTTACATGTCTCTTTTTTTAGACGTGATTAGGCTACAGAATTTTGAAATTGCGGATAATTAGCAGTTGCACAAGATCAGTTTTACTGTGCAAAAGTTCACTCTATTTTAGCATCTTGAATTACTGATAAACATTGCAAGAAGTGCAATGATTACGAAGTTTACAGTATCGTGTCCATGTAAAAACAAAAATGCATAACCTTCTAGCGCATTTAACTCCCTCTGTCCCAGCTTCAAATTTAAAAGCAATACGGTATACGTAGTGGCACAACCAGGGAGGAGCGTTTTTTTTAGCGGGCGGAAATTTTGGACTAGATCAGTACTTAAGGGGACGGAAGGGTATGGATAATTGAATTTGGTTAAAAGACTTCCAAGTCTCACCAACTAGTAATTTTAAATGGTTCTACAAATGTACGAAATGTCATCTAAAAGTTCCCCCCAACTTTGTTAATTAGCGTCACTAAAAAAAAAAACAACTAAAAACTGATAACCGAGTACGCATTGCTACTACAAGAAAAGTAGCGCCAAGAAGAGTGCGAAGGTACCGTGAAGTCATTGAATGTCTACAGCCACTCTGAGATGCCACAACAAAAATACATGGCAATCTTTATTCATCAAGCTTCACACAATCAAAAACAGAAGAATAAATAATAACTACTTACACAGTCACCTGCATAAACAATAAGATGATTTAAACTGCATTGAGAAAATTTGCTAAAACAAACGGATGAATGATTGTAAAATTACCATTTTCCAAAAATTTAACAGAATCGCACTGACGTCACTAGCGAGACGAAAATAAATCTTGGCTTTGTCGACACCGTGGTCGAGAGGGTCAAGGCGTCGTTTTTACGACAACGCTGATCCCATAATCTGGGTTCAACCAGCACCTTGGTCACGTTGTTGCGTCTTTGGATAAGACGCTTTACGATGATTATCTCTGCTTGGTGGTTTCGAACAAGCAGCAAATTTATGAGTGAAAAAATCAAAACGTCAATCGGAGATGGAAACAAGGTCAGCCCCTAAGCGGGTGCGGATTCGTCCAAAATAAGAGCGCCACCGTCGCTTCCTCGAGAGTGGAGGATAAATATGGATCAATCAATCAAAGCCACCTCAACCCCTCAGTAAAATCCTACTTGTGCGCCTGAATAGTTAAATGTTTACAAATTCCTCGAGTTGCATTACCTGGGCCAAACCTGTCACTGTTACTATTTGACCGTCTTTGATTTCAACTCGTTCACAAATTGGATGGACGGACAACAACCCGAGCG
The DNA here is from genome assembly GCA_963965965.1 of Trididemnum nubilum. Taxonomy (NCBI): domain Eukaryota; kingdom Metazoa; phylum Chordata; class Ascidiacea; order Aplousobranchia; family Didemnidae; genus Trididemnum; species Trididemnum nubilum. Next base: position 20,738,776 of record OZ014472.1, read on the forward strand.
ACAACCTGCGCAAAGTGACAGTGAGACAATCTTTGCATGATTCTGTAAACTCATCCAGATTTCTGGGGCATTTGATATTATCTATGGCTTAATTAAAATAATAATTTTAAGCATTTCAAAAAAAAAACTTGAAAGAGTGAACTTAAAGTCAAATAAAAAATCGACAAATCGCATGTCACTCTTGAGTAAACTTATTAAAATAAAGGTTGTTGTGCATATTTATCCTCCTGTCACCGGACAGCCTTAGACGCCAGCCATTCGAGGATCTGCACATTTTTCATAGCAATGACTATTTCGTGCTTGGAGGAATCCGCACCTGTTTAGGGAATTTCCAGTGGATTTCTTCAAATTTTTGTCCAATAAATTTGCTGCTTGTTCGAGGCAGCGGTGGAGTCCTCGAGGACGTCCTTGGCTTCGAAGCTCAAGTCCTCGGCCTAGGCCTCGAATCCTAAAGTCCTCGAAAATATCCTGTCCTCGGCTCGAGGACAGCATTATGCTTTGATTGCTTAAATAAGCAAACAAAAGCCACATAACTGATAGTCTATCAATTTGTTGTTTCCTTTCCTTGTTTGAAAAATATATATGTGATAGCCAACTAAGCCAAGTCATTCTAAAACTTATTTTAAATGGCATTGTGTGAAAGCTTTAATCGGAGAATGGGGGGGGCAAAAAGCATTGTAGAAAATTGTTGTTTTTAAATCTGCCAACTCTTCTGGTGTAAGCGGTACAAACTGCAAAGCACAAAACCATCCAGAACCATAACACGAAATCTGGGGGTCCGAACACAAACAATTTTGAGTTGCACCAAACAGTAGAAATATACAGCAACCATACGACCTAGTGCATTTTTAGGCTTGTTACTTGTATTTACATTATTTACAATTGAAAAATATTACCAAGCAAACGTTTGCGGCACTGCAACTGGCCCTCTTCAAGTATATTTGAAATAAACTAATCTGATAAATAGCTTAACACATGCTGTACTGCACACTGTCTACTACGCTAAATTCAATATGAAAAGCAGATTCAAATTTACAACAACTGAAATGACAAAATTAGCAAATCTTAGGGTGTATGGTTGCTGCATATTGTTACTGTTTGGTACAATAAGTCCACCTTTTCGCCGGAATTATAATTTTGAGTTGCTAGTGCAAAAAAATGACCGAGCTTTTTCGGTGCGTAATTCAAAAGATAGTATGTGTGTGATAATGAAATGTAATACAGTACAGTATGACAAGGCAAGGCCTATTGATGTTATTCTATAGTCAATATGTTTGTATATCTCAATATACGGTAACTAACCAAAACGTATTTTGAGTACGCCAACTGTTCTGAAAACACGTGAGCGCAAAGAATTTGTTTTAAGATAAAACAAAAGAACAACTTTAATCACTGGCAAGAGGTATGAGGGGCAAAGTCACATCCACTGAACAATTTGTATGTTAGAAATCGCGGCAAGGAATCCCAAATAACAAACTATTGGATCACAAATAGCAAACTATTGGATCACCGTTCTTATCCTACGGTATTATTATCTGGGCAGCCACTTATCCCATCTTACAATAATAGATTGAAATCCTTACAGAATCGAGCAATACGAGCGGTCGCCAGATATCACTACCGAGATGAAGTAAACCCATATTACAAGCAATTTAAGATTTTGCAAATTGCTGATCTATTAAAGCAGGGGTCGGCAACCTTTTTAACTAGGGGGCCACATTCAGTCCTAACAAGCGTTCAGCGGGCCGCCACCATTCCGGCAGACCAAAAAAGAAAGGTCTTCTTTAGAAATTCAGGCCTTTTTTCGGCCGAATTGATGGCGAAGATCAAAAAAGAAAGGTTTTCGCCAAAATTCAGGCCTTTTTTCGTTCGTCCGAATTGATGGCGAAGACCAAAGAAAAGGTCTTCGCCACAATATCAAGCCTTTTTTGGCCGAATTGATAGCGAAGATCAAAAAAAAGATCTTCGCCAAAAAATTCAAGCCTTAATTCGGCCAAATTAATGGCGAAAACCAAAAAATAAGGTGAGAATCATTTCGGCGGTTTATTGCTGCATATCTATTATTGAAAGAAGAAAAAAGGTCGCGGGCCGGATGACAATAATAAAAGGTAGCGGGCCAGGTAAAACGCCTTGGCAAGCCGCATCCGGCCCGCTGGCCGTAGATTGCCGACCCTTGTATTAAAGTATGAAATTGCTAAAGTTGTTTATTGTAATATAACCTACAAAACTCCTAATTCGTTTCGCAAATTATTTTTGTAAAACTGTTGAACATTCGAGTCGAGTTACGAGACAATCAAGAGATAATTCGAATCTTCATATTCCACGCTACCGAACAAATAAATTGCAAAGGTGCATTAAATATCAGGGAGTCAAGGTCTGGAATTCCATTCCTCAAAAAATTAGGGTGCTATCTTATAAGATTTAAAATTCAGTATAAAAATTTTCTGCTAAATTAGTACCAATTAGTTTCGCTGGCACGTCTCGCAATAACTATTTGGATCTTCCGATTCTTCGGTAGGTTTATATGGTTTGGTCGATGACATGGTAGTAAAACAATAAAAGTTAGCAACGGGCATTTCACCAAAAATATTCAAATCTCAAGATTACTGGCTAAATCAGTAAATTCTCTTGACACTTAGGATGGTTGCTCGACTTGATGACCGCGAGGTCCCTTCACAACTTCCCTGTCGCAATTCTAATCAATTTAAATGACTGCCATTGTATTGTTACTGAGCAACTAAATAAAATTTATCTTGTCTGGTCAAAAAACGCTGCATGAAGAATCATTAAAAATTCATTAAGTGTGAAGTTAAATATAACCATAATTGTTCGAATGTCTGGAGTACTTAATCAATTTTTTACACCACATCATCAAGATGAAGAAGCGAAGCTCCTGCAAAAAATTGGGCAGTTTTAGAAAAAATAATGGTGTATTGTTTTTACGTTTCTGTAATTGTGGAGCCTTTAAAGGGGGGGAGGACAAATGTCTCCAATGCCTTCCCCCTTAATGCGACCCTGCTGGGATCCTCAAATTTTTTGTAATTAAAATACAGGAGTCGAAATTAACTTTTTTAACAACTTGCCCGTCAGGCAAGTGATGTTAAATTCTACTTGCCGGAGGAAATTTCAACTTGACCGAAAAACATAGAAACAATAAGTTTTGAGGTTGTGTAACGTTGAAAAAATAATTCGTAAAATGTACTTTTTCGCAAAAAGCACTGAATTTGAAAAATACGCATAGTCTCATATCCTATTTCCAAAATCAAGCTTTGTGCGAGATCTTATGTTACTGTGACGTAATAAGTAACTTTTTCCAATTACGCATTACGCAAAAATTGATTTTTTGGTTGTAATT